>CM053334.1:2540722-3140722 GCA_028583605.1 Dastarcus helophoroides | reverse complement strand
CTCATAGCCGGCTATTTTCGTTAGCACCTCCCGCGTTCTTGATCATAACAAATGACAAATTTCAATCCACTAATGGCGACGACGCGAACGTTTTATTTTCAATCTGTCAATTAGGAAATTTCTAATTTATTTTCATCATGGATAATTTTTTTGAATGATTTTTTCCTGATGCTATATTCCATTAGTTCAGTTGTTTATGTAATATATGTATGTGTTTCAGAAACAGGGTCAATGACCATGAGGTGAGTTTTTTTTATAAAAATTGATCATCTAATGTGATTACAGCATACCTCATTAACCCAAATCAAACAAAACTAGGAGTATATCACAATCAATAGAAGGTATCTAGTTTTAGTATCCTGATATCTGTAGGCAGTATCCACCATTTTGCATCCCCTATCTAACTATCTTAAGTGATCGAAGTTTGACTGCTTTAGATGATGAAATTAATGTATAGTGCAATGTCCGACAATTTTAGTAAAATTAGTCAAGAATCTTTGGTACATGAACTAGTGACACTTTTATTATGCAACAGTTGCAAAAATGCACTGTTTTGCTCAGATAATCTGGTTCTTGAAGATAGTAAACCTATTTCAAAAAGGGAATATGGTGGAGTATGGGTAAAACGACTACTTTATTATCTGACAAAAAAACGATAAAACGACACCTCATGAATAAATAAATTTATATATCACGTAGTCATATTTCAAAAACTGTTTTAGAATGTTGTCAACAAACAATAAAAAATTTAAATATTTCCAAACTGGGTCCTAGAAATGTTAAATAAAATGATTAAACATAATGTTTCCGACCAATAAGAATCCACCATGAAAAATAAAAAGGAAGATATTTCGAAAAAATTGATAAAAAGGAAGAGAATTCGAAAAAAAATGAGAAATGAATTTAAGAAAATTAGTAAAATAATTTCGAAAGAAAAGAGAATGTGGATAAAACTTTCAGTTTAGAGAAAAATATTAAATTTTAAAAGAAGGTCAAAATTTCTCACGGAAAGTCAAATTTTAAGACAAAAAATCAAATTTTGAGATTTAAAAATAGATGAATTTCGTTCGAAATAAAATTTGAAATTTTCAGACAAAGCTTAATTTTGAAAAAAAGAAATATCGAAAAGAATGAATTCGTCAAAAGTTCTCAAAAAAAGTAAAAATTTTAGAATTTTTTTGACAATAGATTGAAATTCGCAGAACAAATTTAAAAACCTGAAATGTTTACATAAATTTATTTGTGAAAAATTATAAAATTTCGAAGAGAAATTGTAAAAAATTAAAAGGTTAAAAAAATGTGTCGAACTTTTTCAGAACTTGAATATAGAAGCGACAAAACACACAAAAATTTGGGAATAAAAACAGACACCTGAAAATAGTTTGAGAACCTCTGTGTACAAAGTAACCAGCGAACACCCACCGATAATCGGGTACAAAGTTAGCTGCATTTGATTTGAAAACCTTTGAGTTCAAGCTAAATGGCAAGCTGGGAAAAAATCTTGCAATTATTAGGGTAAAAATAAGCTTTAAGAAATTAATAACCGACGCACCATATACGAGAATGACAAATTATTTGTGCTTAATGAATTCTCTTAATTTTCTAAAGAATTATTTCTCTCAGAATTGTGTCCAGCAAATTTAAACAAGTTGAAACAAACAGGTTCACTTTTATTTTGTTGTATTATGTTTAAGAGCACTTGAAAACCACTGACTGGAAATTTTGTCAATTTATTTGCTGATCTATTGTAATAAAAAAATTGAGGTCAATTGTTGTTTGAATTTGATAACACTTCCCTTTCGACTCTACGAAGTGGGGTTACAATTTATTAGAATAAAAAAAATTTAAACACAACGTAGACAAATTGGGTCCGAAAATCGAAGGTAAATTATTCATCGAAAATTTTTAAAGATGAACAAAATTCGACAATTTTGAAAAACTACATACAATCACGGTTCGCCCATCACAACACTTTTTCCAAAAATTTTCTTTTCTTCAAAATTTATCGTTTCCTTGAAAACATTTTTTCGAATTTTTTCGTATTTTTTAACAATATTTGTCTTTTTCTTTTAAAATTTTTCAATTATTAATAAAATTTGACTCCTTTTGTTAAATATGACTGTCAAAATTTCCAATTTTTATTTAAAAATTTCTCGTTTTTTTCTGAAATTTCGCCATTTCGCGAAATTCGATTTTTTCTGAAAATTTTTACTTTTTTAATTCTGCAAATTTCAGCTTGTTCATTAAAATTTGCCTTTTCCTCGAAATCTGGTCGATCTTCTGATAAAAAAGTATATTTTTTGAAAATTCAACATTTTTATAAAAAGGATAGAAATTACAAAATTGTTTTTCTTTTTAAATTTCAACTCTTTTTTTTTAATTCAAATTTCTGGAAATTTCAACTTGTTTATCAAAAATTTGACGTCTACCACAAGATCTAACACCACATTGAGGCAAAGTAGGGCGCCTGTCTTCCTCTGACTCGAGCAATCGAGAGAAAATAAATATATACAGAATAAATTTCGATTTTTTTTTCTTAAATTTTCGATCTTTTCCTTAAAATTTGCTTTTTTCAAATTTCGATACAAAACTGATTTTTTCTGGGAAATTTGGAATTTTCACTAATATTAAACGCTTTTTTTCAAAATATAATCTTTTTCATAAATTTTCGATCATTTTCTCGTAATTTCGTAATTTTACTTTTTTTCAAAATTTCGACTTTTTTTTAAATTTGACTTTCTCTAAAAAATTTTGAATTTTTGTCCATTTCGAACTTTTCTCGAAATTTCTCTTCTTTCAAATTCCGATACAAACTTTAGCTTTTTCTGAAAATTTCGCTCTTAGAATTGATTTTTTAGAAATTTTGACTGATTTCTTAAAGTTTGCCCTTTTCACCAAGTTTTTATTTTTATCTCAATATCGGATATGTAATATTTCTAGAAATGTTGTCTTTTTTTCTGGTAAAAATTCGTCTTGTTTCTCAAAATTTTGACTTTTTGCTCTTAAAATAGTCGTTTTCATAAAATTCGTTCTTTCCTCAAAATTTGTTTGTTCGAAATTTCGATTTTATTTTCAAAATCATCCTTTTTGGACTTTTGTTTCAAAAATCGTTTACTTATTGAAAAATTCTACCATACTTTCTGAATATTTCGAGAAAAAGATTACTTGTAAATCCAACGTCTTTACTGAATGTTAAATTTTGAGAACAATGTTTTTGGAAATTGCAATTGTTCCTTCTCAAAATTCGACTTATTCTGAAAATTGCGTTTTTCTTTACGGAATTAGACCTTTGAAAATTTTGACTTTTTTTAAATTTTGAACATTTTTCGAATTTTTGGGATAGGTTAGGTTTTTATTTTTAATATGGTTTATTAAAAATTCCGAGTTTCTTCAAATAATATGTACATTTCAATTTAGATTTATATGGTCTATCTCGGGGGTTGTCAACCTTTTTAATATCTGCCGCCCACTTTTGTATTGATTTTAGAAATGAATCGGTTCCACCGCCCACCGCTCGCCTAAAACCAAAGAGGGGCGATATTAGTTAACAGCTAACAAAAAAGACTATCAATATTGTTGTTAGTGATGACTAAATAAAGAGATCACATACCCCTTTACTGGCCACTTGTTATAAAAATATACATCTAGTGACACGAGCGTAGGCAGGATTTTCTTCAAGGGGGGGGGGGGGCAAGAATCATTCTGAAAAGTTCATGGGCAAAACACCTTCCGGCTGGGTAATGTGTATTTTCACTTAAAAACTACACGAATTGGGCAGATCGAATTTTCACATTAAATTTGAAATTTCGAAAGAGCCAAACTTTCAGAAAAAACTTTTCGGAGAATTTCTTCAAAAAAAAATTTCGAAAAAGTGAAAATGTCAAAAATAGACAAAATTTCCAAAAATTTGTGAAAAAATGGTAATGTCTAGAACAAGTCGAATTTCAAAAATATTTCCCTCCCTGTTTACTTTATTTAAATTTTGTCATTCTTGAAATTTACAAAAATTCTTGTTCTCAAAATTTCCTACAAATATTATTTTCAGATTTTGAGTTTCCTATTAAAATTTTAGAAAAATGAACGATTCTCTATACAAAATCGAAATCTTCAGAAAAGAATTTAATTTTAAATGGGAAAAGTCCAAAAACCGAAAATATCATATTTTGAGATATAACTCAAAATTTGGAGAATATATATAATATATAATATATATATAATATAATATATATTATAATACATAAAAAATATTATATATAATATATAATATTTTGAACAATAAGTTAAAATTACAGAGGATCAAATTTAAAAATTAAATTCAGAAAAAACAATTTGTTTGGTTTTTGGGAACGGACTTGTCTTTAGTTATTTTCAAAAATTGATAACAAATCTTGTTCCCTGAAACCAAGAAATATTAAAAACACAACAACAGTTTTTTTAACGCGTTTCGATAGCCAAGCTATCATCTTCAGAGATATACTGATTATTGATATTTCTTGGTTTCAGGGGGCAGGATTTGCATATCAATTTTTAAATAACAATTAGTTAAAAATAGCGGATTTCGAAAAAAATTCACGATTTTTGAGAAATACATTGCAATTTTGAGAAAATGATCGAACTTTCTAGAAAATATTACAAATTTTCAAGAAAATGTTTAATTTTAAAAGGAAAATTGAAATTTTGAGAATAAAGTAGTAATTCCAAAAGAGCACTTTTGAAAAAAAATTTTTTGGAAAAGTCGGAATTTTCAATAAACCATATTAAAGATAAAAACCTAACCTATCTCAAAAACTCGAAAACTGTTCAAAATTTTAAAAAAGTCTAAATTTTGAAAGGGCTAATTCTGCAAAGAAAAACGCAATTTTCAAAAAAAGTCGAATTTTGAGAAGGAAAAATCAAAATTTCCAAAAACATTGTTCTCAAAATTTAACATTCAGTAAAGATGTTGAATTTACAAGAAATCTTTTTCACGAAATATTCAGAAAGTATGGTAGAATTTTTCAATAAGTAAACGATTTATGAAACAAAAATCCAAAGTGGAGGATTTTGAAAATAAAATCGAAATTTCGAACAAACAAATTTTGAGGAAAGAACGAATTTTATGAAAACGACTATTTTAAGAACAAAAAGTCAAAATTTTGAGAAACAAGACGAAAAAAAAGACAACATTTCTAGAAATATTACATATCCGATATTGAGATAAAAATAAAAATTTGGTGAAAAGGACAAACTTTAAGAAATCAGTCAACATTTCTAAAAAATCAATTCTAAGACCGAAATTTTCAGAAAAAGCTAGTTTGTAGCGGAATCTGAAAAAAGAGAAATTTCGAGAAAACTACGAAATGGACAAAAATTCAAAATTTTTCAGAGAAAGTCAAATTTAAAAAAGTCGAAATTTTGAAAAAAAGTAGTCAAAACCCCGAAAAAAAGACGAAATTACGAGAAAATGATCGAAAATTTATGAAAAAGATTATATTTTGAAAAAAAGCGTTTAATATTAGTGAAAATTCCAAATTTCCCAGAAAAAATCAGTTTTGTATCGAAATTTGAAAAAAGCAAATTTTAAGAAAAAGATCGAAAATTTAAAAAAAAAAATCGAAATTTGTTCTGTAAATATTTATTTTCTCTCGATTGCTCGAGTCAGAGGAAGACAGGCGCCCGACTTTGCCTCAATGTGGTATTAGAAAAGGTCCGATCTTGTGATAGACGTCAAATTTTTTATAAACAAGTTGAAATTTCCAGAAATTTGAATTAAAAAAAGAGTTAAAATTTACAAAGAAAAAAAAATTTCGTAATTTTTATCCTTTTTATAAAAATGTTGAATTTTCAAAAAATATACTTTTTTATCAGAAGATCGACCAGATTTCGAGGAAAAGGCAAATTTTAATGAACAAGCTGAAATTTGCAGAATTAAAAAAGTCAAAATTTTCAGAAAAAATCGAATTTCGCGAAATGGCGAAATTTCAGAAAAAAACGACGAATTTTTAAATAAAAATTGGAAACTTTGACAGTCATGGAGTCAAATTTTATTAATAATTCAAAAATTTTAAAAGAAAAAGACAAATATTGTTAAAAAATACGAAAAAATTCGAAAAAATGTTTTCAAGGAAACGATAAATTTTGAAGAAAAGAAAATTTTTGGAAAAAGTATTGTGATGAGCAAACAGTGATTGTATGTAGTTTTTCAAAATTGTCGAATTTTGTTCATCTTTAAAAATTTTCGAAGAATAATTTACCTTCGATTTTCGGACCCAATTTGTCTACGTTGTGTTTAACATTTTTTTATTCTAATAAATTGTAACCTTACTTCGTAGAGTCGAAAGGGAAGTGTTATCAAATTCAAACAACAATTGACTTCAATTTTTTTATTACAATAGGTCAGCAAATAAATTGACAAAATTTCCAGTCAGTGGCTTTCAAGTGCTCTTAAACATAATACAACAAAATAAAAGTGAACCTGTTTGTTTCAACTTGTTTAAATTTGCTGGACACAAGTCTGAGAGAAATATTTCTTTAGAAAATTAAGATAATTTATTAAGCACAAATAATTTGTCATTCTTTGTTTAATTCTTTCGCTCGTATATGGTGCCTCGGTTATTAATTTCTCAAAGCTTATTTTTACCCTAATAATTGCAAGATTTTTCCCCAGCTTGCCATTTAGCTTGAACTCAAAAATTTTCAAACCAAATGCAGCTAACTTTGTATCCGATTATCGGTGGGTGTTCGCTGGTTAGTTTGTACACAGAGGTTCTCAAACTATGTCTGTTTTTATTTCCAAATTTTTGTGTGTTTTGTCGCCTATATTCAAGCATTCGTCACATAGCATACAGTTTTCTGTTACAAGCTTTGAGCTAACAATATCCAAAGGATAATGCTACGAGAAAATGAAGCTCAAGCTTGGACATGAAGTTGTGATTTATCGTAATAAATCAAATTTAGAAATGTTGATTCCATCTTACAGATCTCTCATTCTCTCACTTTTTCTTTCTTTCCTTTGTTAACTTGTTCCTTTCTGTTTTTCTCATACCAAAATCAATCACTCGAACTCAAACCAGTGTCATAAAATAGACTAGAAATATTGTTCAGATTTCGTAGAAATTTTCTGAGCAGAATTTTCCCTTCCAACACTACATTTACTTCTACGGCTACTAGTCTAATAGAAGGGGCGTTTTCTGGCTTAGGAAGTGGCTAAGCTTGACATCACAAAAAAAACTTTTAAATTAAAATTAGAAACTGGCAAGAAATTCTCATTTCTTTCGTCAAAACATTTCCCTAACGAGAGCTGATGCTAATACTGCTCGTCCGCCTACGTTAGTAAATTTATGTTGACAGTAAATCTAGGCATGCGACTATAGATTAGTAATTTTGCAAAAGCTTCCCGATTGTGACGCGCGGTGTTGTAATTTTCCATGGCCTATGTAGGGGGTCCTTTTTTTGGACGTATAACCGATGAGGGGACCCACGGATAAGGCAGACCGAGCGAGTAGACCAGAACAAGAACGAACAAGAACTCCTAGGGTGTTAAGGCGTACGTTCCCGCGGAGCACACTCAGGGGTTCACATGTGTTGGGACTTTGTCTATTTCTGGAAAGTTCTTCAGGCAACCTTCTTACAACACCGGTTCCGGTTTTCCTTGTTTTTTCACGTTTCGAGAACTTACAGTACATCATCAGCAAATCCTAATATAGATACCTGCTGTCAGTTACTGCGGTGATGGATGTGATCGATTTTTTGAACCCCTGGAAACTCAGCTTCCGACAGCAGAACACTAATATAGATACCTGCTGTCAGTTACTGCGGTGATGGATGTGATCGATTTTTTGAACCCCTGGAAACTCAGCCTCCGACAGCAGAACACCGAAGAGCGACCTTAAGATAATAGACCTTCGAAGCAAATTTGCTTATTTATTTTCGTCTCTTTATTTTCTATTCTCTTTGTGTGTTTTTTTTTTCAGACTGGTAGTTGCACCAGTTCGCGGTAGGGTTTTTGGCCCTATAATAATTTTCTAACAACGACTTTCTCATTCATCCTATGTGTTATGGAATTTTTTTAAATTCCTTTCTCCTTTTTTTGTACGTCCCCCAACCCCATATTACTCAAAATTAGGAACAAGTATTCTCTCAAATGTTAGGAAAAGTTAATTAATTGATGGAATAAAATCATCAGACAATTTAAAATTTACTTGCCTATTTATTCCGTAGCAAACATCACACACAAATGGCACAAGAACTTCACGTTGAACAGAAATTGTTTTTTTTTTTCTGTTCATTTACGTTAATTAGCTTAAACCAAAGCAATTTTTAAAACTCCCGTATTTCGTACTCGTTTTCATAAATCTGGGAGTTGACCATAGTTTTTAAACTAGTTTCATCGAAGTTCCGTATTTGACTACTGTAAAGTTGGCTTTTTGGTGTTTTATTTTCACGCCCCCTACCCTTAATTTCTGGGGACCGAAAGATATAGTCTCCATCTCACTAGAGGGCATGAGGATGTAGAATTTCTACTAATTTAAATATTTTTAATCCAAATTTACCCTTAAATAAATTTTGAAAAGGATTCTGTAAGTGCAAATCAAACTGCAAACCCATTTTTAATGATGCCATCCCCTTATCTTGCAAGTTTTTACTTCGATAATTGAAATTTAAATAACTTACAATTGAACGGGTTTATAAGGGCGTTTTTTGAACGTCAAATTCCTCCAATCTACCACCACATGGTCTTGCCGAGAGATTTGCTACGGTCTCCGTTATTGACACTTACCAGCCCTTTTACTGTCCTAATTTATTACTCTACTCTTCAGCGGTCCTTCAACTAACATGTTCTTTTACTCACATAAGTAGTATAGACAGAGCCGGTGCTGGCTCACGCTCACTTTGGACACATGCCATCCGAAGCGGTTGTGATTTACCAGAGGCTACAGAGAGAGTAGTTCTTGCGTTAGCCTAATCGTGTTTGGTATCAAATGAAAGGGGATGTTGTGTAGAAGAGTGTGGTGTTGCCGAAGACATGCCAAAAGGGCCTTATCATGAATATGCATAAAACAAACAGAAAACGATCGGGGCTCACTAGAGACGCGTACATGTGTTATACGAAGCGACTGCTGCTGTTTACCGGAGGCTGTATGGAATATATCTTGTTCGATATAGTCCTAGAGAGTGAGCCGTATGTCAAAAAAAATCTTTTGTAATAAAAAGTGAGTTATATCTCGTAAACGCTGGGAAATATTGTAAAAATAAACGAAAAAATCTCCCCATGTACCCGTTGTCGATTTCGGCAGAGATCTAACGATAGCAAAAAGTCCGAGGGCCGTATGTCGAAAAAAAAAAGTTTATAGCCGCGTGCGGACAGAGAGATATTTGTAATATTAAATTCCAGCACAGTGAAACGTTCGCGCTCTCCACTTGCAGCGCCATCTAAAAATAACCGCTCGTCCGCCTTCCGAACTAGGTCCGTGTTTTGCGAGAGAACGAAGCACATAATATTATATGATGCACACGGACCAGCGCTCTCCATTTGCAGCGCCATCTGCAGATAACCGCTCGTCCGCGTTCAGAACTAAATTCGGTGCGGCGGACGAGCGGTGGACCCCATTTTAATGGGAATTGGGGCATGGGGAGCGTACAAAAAAGTTTTGCGCTTGAAATATATGACACCACGACGACTATTAACAAATTCTAAATTTTTTTCGATTTAGGATAAATTAAATTTAGTTTTCAGATTGAATATTGTTTGTAGGTGTTCGTGATTCAGTCAACGTTGTAATAAACATGTTTATGTGGTTACTTTTTCAGGGAAAAAATAGAATTTCTGTGGTTTTTATTTATTTATTTTTCTACATACGTGTATACAAATTCTAAATTCACATTTGTTCAAAAATCAGTGAAGTGAATCTTATTCAGTGTTTCTTCGGGTAAGTTTTCTTGCTTTTCTTACAACGACGTTAGTAAGAGGTTCATTCTTAACAATACTGTCATGTATCACCATAATTCTTGTGTTTGAAGTATTCTTAACAATACTGTCATGTATCACCATAATTCTTGTATTTGAAACAAAATTTTCGCTACTTTCAAACTTTATTTTAAAATCAATAGTATTTTGTCGAAAGGGTTTCCCGTTGCTTTGGTACAATCAATAACAGACGTAGTTATTTATTTTTTAAATTAAGTATATAAATTAAAAAACCAGTTCAAAAAAATAAAGTAAATGCTTTTAAAACTTTTGTGTAGAACACATAATATTGAAAATAATGGATTTGGCAAGCATTAACAAAGTGGCTCTTGCAGTGGACAAACCCTTGGTGAAGCTATGCAACCTCGAAATGAATAAACCATATCCAATTTAGAACGCAAAGATATCAAATGGAAAATATGGGGATGGATTTTGGTTGATTTGGAAGATATGAGGGTGTTCCTACCGATCAGAGTTACTCACGTGTTTAAACCACAGTTGGAGCATTTGGTCAATGAAAAATATTCATTGATACAAATAGGTGAAGTTACTATTGATGTTGGCGCATCATCTACAGATTTTAATTATCACACAATTAAATTTGAGATTATTAAGAGTGTAGTTTTGGCTTCAGTTTATTGCTTTATTGTTTTTTTCTTGCATACTGTAGTGTATTTTTTTTTAATTATAAAGTTTGCATTATGAACATCAACACTAGCATACTTGAGTTATATGATTCGTGCACGAAAAATTTTCAGAAATGTGCAAAATTGCTTCGTGAATCAAAGAATAGTAACATTGGAATTAAAAAGCAAAGGTTAGAACATGTTAATCATCAAGTGCGTTTGTTGAACAAGAGCTTCAAGAAAAATTTGATTTACAATCAAGGAGCAAAATTGAAGATTGAAAAAAATTTAAATTACTGTAAGTCTCTCCGTAAATTGCTGGAGCAGCAGTTCTCAGTTGTTGCACATAAGGTTGTGTCGGCAGGTGCAGGACTAAGGAAAAAAATACTAATAAAAGCAACAGGGTAACGTGGGAGGATTCGAGTTCTGCTTTTAAAAGTCGAATTCGTTCAGGTATCATAATTAAAATGAAACACATCCATATTCTTTCATTTCTCAAGGATTCATTTTTTCTCCTAAAAAATCGAATTCGACGTTTGATGCGAACTCATGTTGAAACTAAATTTTAAATTATGTGCGGAATTTGTGAAATATATGGAAACAAATAAATTTAACATCATAAGAAGACAAGTTATGAAAGACTACAGGGATAGTACGACTATCCTGATATATAAGGTTTGTTCCAACCGAACATTTCTGATTAGTTTCCGACTAATTCTTGAACTAGTTCGTACGCATGCGTGCATTCCGTATTATACTCCGACTGGTTTGGGATTGTACACTTTGGAACGCACTTTGGGACTTTTCGGAAAACCTCTGGTCTTCGCCGTCTGTTTCAATCGAAAGCGATGAAAATAAATCTTCATCACATACAAATCCCTCTACGAAATTCATTTTTGTTATTTTTGAGCAAATATAGTGGATGAAAAATAGAATTCAGAACTTAACAACACAATTTACATTTGCTCCGACAAGATCAAAACATTTGACAATCGTATTGACAAATAACAGCTGAGAAATTAGATACCGCTTATCGATTACTTATTGCGCATGTTCCCAACTGCCAGTACAAGCTCTCGGCTGCTGACCGTTCTGATTGATCACAAATCAATTCACGAACTAGTCAGAGCACTGTTGGAACACCGGACTGCCAGTTGGGTTGGAGTTTGCACTTGGTTGGAACGGTAAATTTTGAATGCACATGCGCCGGACGGTTGCAAACTAGTTTGATGTTCGGTTGGAACAAACCTATAATGTTACACTCTTGATGAGCATACCCTCTTATAATACCTGTAAGATGACAATGATCAATATGTTTAATAGCTCTAGGATTGAAAGGCTGCTCACAAATGTGACAGGATGTTTGCTGATTTAGTTCTGCTCTCTTTTCAGGTGTTAATTTATCCATAGGAATAGAACAAAGATAAACGGTCTCAACATTCTCAGCAAACTGTTGAAGATCCTTACAAAACCAATCTATGCAGTCTTCCCCTTTGTACGAACGATAAAATGACAAACTATCATCATACGAACATTTAACGTAATATCCAATACTGCAGGGTATATGTGATTGGTATTCATCCTTTCCTCCTACGATCGGTTTTAAAAGACATTCTAAATCCCCATAAATAATAAAGGGTGTTATCATTTTATTACGACAATTTTTAAATTTTAGAATATACTCTCCCTCATTAGGCATTCGTATTTTGTAACTGTTGAGCAGTTTACAATCGCGATCATGTTTATCTAAAACTTTTTGACTTATAAAATAATAGAGGCAGCGATCGCAAATAAAATTTTTTCCCATCATGTTTACTTGATTGGGATGACATTAACCGACTCATATTCTTAATCCAAACATAGTGACAATCAATATTCTCTACATTCTTATCATAAGTACTAGCAACCATTAATAGATTAACATGTTTTTCTAACTTATTTTTAGTAATACGGAGAGACACAACATTACATTTTTTACCTTTTTTTTTCTAAACCGAAAACATTAATAGATATATTGTTTTGTTTCGCAAACCTGGGTAATTGTCTAAATGTCATAGGAAACTGAATTCCTTTTAGTTGTAAAACATCATTAAAACTGGGGTATGAAGATATATAATTAGGTTTACCATCAAGAGGGAATAATGCAGAAACTACTGCATCAGCAAAACAGTACCTTTCATCTCTAACACAAGTAAAATTATATTCTTTTCTGCTGTTCGCTCGAACGTTGACACATGCTTTCTTGTTTGCAATTTCCTTTGGCAATGGGATGTAGTATCCACCGCTGTCTGATGCAACTTTATTGATGTTGACTAGCAGATGGTTTAGTGCTTTAAGTGACCACCCTATCAGAAATAACAATTAGAAACTAAGATATATAGAGAACAATAGGAAATACCTTATAATTTTATTAATGTTTACTGTTAAATGATTAATACGTTTGAGAACACAACCTACAAGATTCAGATAATATACTAGGTTATTCACAACATACAACACAGAAGATTTACTTTGGGGGATGAATAGAGACCCATTGACGTCACATTTTAAAATTAGTTTCATAATATACTAGGTGTCCTGAAAACTTAAAATATATTAAAGTTGTATTTAAAAAAAATAAAACACCCTATATATTTTTACATTTTCGGATAATAAAAAATAAAAGCAAGTTTCATTAAAGTTTACCTCATCTAGAGATTGTTTTTTAAGCTGTATATAATAAAAATTGATTAATATGTATAGAGTGTATATGTATAGAGTGTCTAAAAATTAGAACCAAACAATCACACAATTTAAGCGGTCATAACTTGTTTATTTTAAATAGCACACTCTGTATTATATCTCATCATCAGATACAACATTTTATTCTCTATCAAAAACTATTACCTTTCCATATATCTAACTGGTCATGTTTTCATAGAAAATGTACATTTTTAAAATGAAAACTGATTTTAACTTTAAATACTGCGATGAGCAGCCGTCGTGATTGTATCCTGGTCACGTCGGTCAAATGTGATGAGCGACCATAACCAGTGATTGTATGTATAGTTTTTCCAAATTGTCGAATTTTGCTCATCTTTAAAATTTTCGAAGAATAATTTACCTTTGATTTTCGGACTCAATTTGTCTACGTTGTGTTTAAAATTATTTTATTCCATTGAATTGTAACCCCACCTCGTAGAGTCGACAGGGAAGTGTTATCAAATTTAAACAATAATTGACCTCAACGTTTTATTACAATAGGTCAACAAATAAATCAACAAAATTTCAAGTTTGTGATTTTCAAGTGTTCTTAAACATAATATAACAAAATAAAGTGAACCTGTTTGTTTCAACTTGTTTAAATTTGCTGGACACGGATCTGAGAGAAATATTTCTTTAGAAAATTGAGAAAATTCATTAAGCACAAGTAATCTGACGTTCTTTGTTTAACTCTTTCGCTCATATATGGTACGTCGATTATTAACTTCCCAAAGTTTATCTTAACCCTAATAATCGCAATGTTTTCCCCAGCTGAGCCATTTAGTTTGTACTCAAAGGTTTTCAAACCAAATGCAGCTAACCTTAGACCTGATTGTCGGTGGGTGTTCGCTGGTTAGTTTCTACACAGAGGTTCTCAAGCTATTTTCAGGTGTCTGTTTTTATTCCCCAATTCTTGTGTGTTTTTGTAGCTTCTTAATTCAAGCATACTTCACATAGCATACAGTTTTCTCTGAAAGCTTAGAGCTAACAATATCCAAAGGATAATGCTATGAGAAAATGGAGCTCAAGCTTGGAAATGAAGTTGTGATTTATCGTAATAAATCAAATTTATAAATGTTGATCCAATCTTACAGATCTCTCGTTATCTCACTCTTTCTTTCTTTCCTTTGTTAACTTGTTCCTTTGTTTTTCTGTTTTTCTCATACCAAACTCAATCACTCGAACTCAAACCAGTGTCATAAAATAGACTAAAAATATTGTTCAGATTTCGTAGAACTTTCTGAGCAGAATTTCCCTTCCAACACTACATCTACTTCTACGGCTACTGTTCTAAAGAAGGGGCGTTTCTGGCTTAGAAAGTGGCTAAGCTTGACTTAGCACAAAACATTGAAATTAAAGTTAGAAACTGGCAAGAAGTTCTCATTTCTTTCATCAAGATATTTCCCTAACGAGAGCTGATGCTGATACTGCTCGTCCGCCTACGTTAGTAAATTTATGTTGACAGTAAAACTAGGCATGCGAATATAGATTAGTAATTTTGCAAAACCTTCCTGATCGCGACGCGTGGTGTTGTAATTCTTCGTGGCCTATATAGGGGGTCCTTTTTTTGGACGTGTAACCGATGAGGGGACCCACGGATAAGGCAGACCGGGCGAGTACACCAGAACAAGAACCAGAAGAGGTTACTACTCCTTCTAGAATGTTAAGGCGTACGTTCCCGCGGAGCACACCCAGGGGTTCACATGTGTTGGGATTTTGTCTATGTCTGGAAAGTTTTTCAGACAACCTTCTTACAACACCGGTTCCGGTTTTCCTTGTTTTTCACGTTTCGAGAACTTACAGTACATCATCAGCAAATCCTAATATAGATGCCTGCTGTCAGGTACCGAGCCTGCGGTGATGGGTGTGATCGATTTTTTGAACCCCTGGAAACTCAGCTTCCAACAGCAGAACATCGAAGAACGACCTTAAGAAAATAGAAGATTTTCGATGCAAATTTGCTTTATTTGTTTTCGTCTTTTTTATTCTATTTTCTTTGTGTTTGTTTTTTTCTCTCTCCTTTTTTTTTACTGAGACTGGTAGTTGCACCAGTCAGCGGTAGGCTTCTTGGCCCTAAAATAATTTTCTAACAACGACTTTCTCATTCATTCGGTTTGTTGTGGAAGTTTTACCTTCCTTTCTCTTTTTTTTTGTGTACGTCCCCCAACCCCATATTGATCAAAATTAGGAACAGGTATTTTCTCAAATTTTCGGAAAAGTTAATTAAATCATATAAGAGCGAAAAACCATCAAACAAAATCATCGGACAATTTAAAATTTACTTGCCTACTTATTTCGTAGCAAACATCACACAAATGGCACAAGAACTTCACGTTGAACAGAAAAGTGTTTTTTTTTTGTTCATTTACGTTAATTAGCACAAACAGAAGTAATTTTCCCTTTTTTTTTAAACTCCCGTATTTCGTACTCGTTTGCATAACTAGTTTCATCGAAGTTCAGTATTTGACTACTCTGTAAATTTCTTTACGGTGTTTTATCTTTTTATTCCCCTACCCTTAACTTCTGGGGACCGAAAGACATCCTCTGCATCTCGCTAGAGGGCATGAGGATGCAGAATTTCTACTAATTAAAATATTTCTAATTCAAATTAACCCTTAAATAAATTTTGAAGAAAATTCTTAAAGTGCATATCAAACTGCAAACCCCTTTTGAATAATGTCGTCCCTTTATCTTGCAAGTTTTACTTCGATAATTAAAATTTAAAGAACGTACAATTGTACGTGTTTATAAGGGCGTTTTTTGAACGTCAAATTCCTCCAGTATATCACCACATGGTCTTGCCGAGAGATTTGCTACGGTCTTCGTTATTGACACTTACCCTTATTTATTACTCTATTTTTCAGTGGTCCTTCAAAACTAACATGTTATTTTACTCAGTTTAGGTAATTAAACTTGAAACAAACCAGGCCTAACAAATAACCCTTATCTAATTTGTGAACGCTAAGAAATCTGTTTCTCACGCAAAACGTTATGTTATAAAGAATTTTTGTAATACAGTATTTGGAGATTTAATATTTCCAAGAAAAATTGAATAAAATTCAATTAAATAAAACAAACGAGGAAATAGAACAGTTTAGTAGAACTCGACTCACCACAATACTTTTTTCCTTAAAAGTAATTTTGATTTTTTAAAATTGTGTGAGTGAGCGATAAAAAAATTAAATTTATTAAAATTAGCCTCCATTCAGAATTTCTGCTTTTTTCATGAAAAGGTGAACAGTTAGGTATATGGAGAGGTGATAGTTTTTGATAGAGGATTAAATTCTACAACTGATGATGACATATAATACAGGGTGTGCTATTTAACATAAACAAGTTATTAGCGTTTAAAAATTTGTAACTATTTATCGATAATTTATGAACACTTCATATACCCGAGCCTATTGTTTATAAGCGTAACATCAAAATGAGTCAATTAGTCAAGAATCTAACCTATAATTTGGTTTTAATAGCCAAAATAAATGTTGAGAATTTAAACTTTAAAATTCTTACTACATTTTCACAAAATGCAAAATATTTTAAAATCGTTAAGGTTTAGGTGAGGTAAACTTTAATGAAACTTGCTTTTATTTTGATTGTAGAATCCGAAAATGTAAAAATATATAGGGTGTTTTATTTTAAAAAAATACAACTTAAATATATTTTGAGTTTTAATGACACCTAGTATATTATGAAACTAATTTTAAAATGTAACGCCAATAGGTCCAATGGGAGGTGATAAATTCTAGGTAAATACTAATAATTAGATTTTTTTTCTCTGCTTATTTTTTAAAAAAGGTAAAACTTGTATGATGGAAATGGAATATTAATTATAAATTTCAGATATATTCGAATGAGTAATAGAAAATAGAAAAAAAACTTACCACTTCCATGTTTGGTAAAGTCTTCCATTTTTAGTAGAATCGGTAATTTCATAGTTTCTTTGAACCATCCATCCACATTAGTATCTCCATCTAATTCGGCCGTCTTGCTCTGGAACCTGAACATTCTGGTAATCGTTTCTTCACCTTCTTCTTTTTCGAATTCAGCGAACAATATATAGCATATAGCATGTCACCTCTTCCAATCGATTTAATACTTCAACAATTTTCGCTTTAAACAGGTTAAGGCATGCTTCTAGA
This sequence comes from Dastarcus helophoroides, assembly GCA_028583605.1. NCBI lineage: Eukaryota > Metazoa > Arthropoda > Insecta > Coleoptera > Bothrideridae > Dastarcus > Dastarcus helophoroides. The sequence continues at coordinate 3,123,266 of CM053334.1, read as the reverse complement.
AAATACTGTGGATCTTTATAGTTGGTGTTGTGGATCATAGCTGATATTCTTCTCTTAAATGCTGAGTCCACTTCTTGCCATGTTAACTCATTGATCAAGGCTGCGCCAGTCTTCTCTAGTTTCCATTTTAATCGGTATAGATATTGATATCCATTAAAGTAGGTTCTTCTCTCGCTGATGGTAGTTGTATAAAGTTTCAACTTTTTGAGTTGATCAAGATAGTTACAACATTTCGCTAGCAGAGCGTCTTCAGACTCCTTCCAGTTTTTAAGATCAGTCTTAAAACAATTGACAAAATTGCTTGTTTCTCCATCTAAAAATATTATTCAAACTGATTGGAAGTGGTTCGAAAGCATATATGATAAATGTAAAGGAAGAAAACGAATATGTAGATAGGAAAACTAATATAAGTGTAGAACCTACAAGAAAAACCTGTTTCAAAATTTTAAGATAAGAAGATACCTAATCTGAGAAAAAAATTGGGTAATAAATTATTTAAAATAATTGCAGCTGAGATAATTTGAAATACAGTTTGTGAAGGAAGAGGTAACCTTTATCCTATATTTTATACTATTACTAGAGGATCTAATGAAACAAGTGAATTATTTGGAGATATATATGTGAGAGAAGAACTCTTATTAGATATTACATATCAATATTAAAGATTTTTATAAAAAATGTTATAAGATAATTAAAGAGTACTTCATTGAACACTTCATCAAAATTACTGCTAAAGGAAGACTAACATGAGTGCAGAATGTATAAGAAAAACCTCAAAATGTTTTCAGATGATAAGATGTAATGAATTTATAAAAAGGTCTAGAAGATTCAAGCTATATAACTATATTAGTATAATGTAACTTGAACAGATGAAAAAAAAAAGATTGAGAAAAATGATATTGTATTTAGATTATTGAATGATATATCAATATGTAAACTCTAGTGACGGTACTTAATTAATTGTCGATGCAATAACACACAATTTAGTTAACACACGCTTTATTGGTCTCTTCTACATATGCTCTCGATATCTACTCGGCTCATTCTCGACTGCCTTCTTCCCCTTGCTCCCTCACGTGCCTAGAGGTCCTGGGTTTGTATCACATGTGGCACATTCTAGGTGGAAAAGACAGTGGCGGGTTCCTTAATGCTAACACGGCCTTCCTGACTGTGGGGCGTCCTCGCACCATCCTTGTTAGTATTTCTGAACCTCTCTGTTCAAATCTTAACCTGAAAAAACTTTGCAGCCCAAAATGATTGCTGGTCATTTTTAGACTACTTTGTCTCGTCGTGCCCAACAGTATTTTGGGGACCTATTGCCTAAACCTGTGTTTAGGGACCTTATTTAGCCCAAAACTGTTTTCGGGGACCTACAGCCTAAACCTGTGTTTAGGGACCTTATTTAGCCCAAAACTGTTTTTGGGGACCTACAGCCTAAACCTGTGTTTAGGGACCTTATTTAGCCCAAAACTGTTTTTGGGGACCTACAGCCTAAACCTGTGTTTAGGGACCTTATTTAGCCCAAAACTGTTTTTGGGGACCTATAGCCTAAACCTGGGTTTAGGGACCTTATTTAGCCCAAAACTGATTTTGGGGACCTATAGCCTAAACCTGGGTTTAGGGACCTTATTTAGCCCAAAGCTGTTTTTGGGGACCTATAGCCTAAACCTGGGTTTAGGGACCTTATTTAGCCCAAAGCTCTTTTTGGGGACCTATAGCCTAAACCTGGGTTTAGGGACCTTATTTAGCCCAAAGCTGTTTTTGGGGACCTATAGCCTAAACCTGGGTTTAGGGACCTCATTTAGCCCAAAGCTGTTTTTGGGGACCTATAGCCTAAACCTGTGTTTAGGGACCTTATTTAGCCCAAAACTGTTTTTGGGGACCTATAGCCTAAACCTGGGTTTAGGGACCTTATTTAGCCCAAAACTGTTTTTGGGGACCTATAGCCTAAACCTGGGTTTAGGGACCTTATTTAGCCCAAAGCTGTTTTTGGGGACCTATAGCCTAAACCTGGGTTTAGGGACCTTATTTAGCCCAAAGCTGTTTTTGGGGACCTATAGCCTAAACCTGTGTTTAGGGACCTAATAAAAACCAAAACTAATTTTGAGGATCTAGTGTACCTACTTACGGAACTTATGTAGCCAAAATTATTTTTAGAAAGCTTGCATACCCTCTTCCAACCCCTTTCGCATTGCTCGTGCGCTGCTGCGGTCGTTCTGCTACATCTGGCTACTCACCGCAAGACGTACCTTTCATTTTCCAGGCAATGCGTAATTTGAAAAGGCTTCAGCTTTCCTCCATAGGGCATCTGACTATTTTCTACAACCACTTTATCACCAACAATGTACGGCACTGCTTTGACCCGCTTTTCCTTAAAATTGGTTATGGCTCGCTCCGTAATCCTTTTTAATCGTTTGATTACTTGTCCCATAAACTTCAAGTCGACATCACTATGTAATGGTACACCAGAAAACAGCTGATCCGTAGCTTTCAAACGACTATTCTCGCCGAACATTAACACCGAGGGTGCATACCCGGTTGATTTATTGCCCATAACATTTAGGTCATTTTCAATTTCAGGTAGCACTTTTGTCCATTTCTTTTCGTCTTTATCGTTCACAGTTGCGCGCATAGCATTAAATAAAGTTCGCATCACACGTTCTTGTATCCCCGTTCTTTTTTTTTTTTAACAAGCACTATTGGACTGGCGTATGCAGGTTCACTTTCCCGAATAATTCCATTTTTTAATTGTGCCTTTATGCTGCTTAACTTGTACTCTTTCGCCATATGACAAATGACGAGGCTTGCAAGTTCCTGGCTGGGAATCTCTGAGTGTTACCTTTAGCTTCCCTGTTGTTACAGTAGATGGTTTTGCTTTTGTGCTTGTCTAAGTATGGTTTGTATGGCTTCGGCAATGCGCTCGTCCAGTCCTGACAAATCCAAATTACTTTCGTCAGTTATGCTAATGGGCAAAATGTTGTGAAGGGTAAGTGGGTTGTGTCGCATATCTACGCCATTTTTACCTATTTCGATCTTAATTCCTGGTCGAGACAACATATCCAAACTTATAATGGTATCAGTTTCGCCTCCGGAAATTGATCCGTCTGGCACAATAAAAAGTCAATTTCGAGCGTCATCGTTGATGTAAATAGTAGAGCTATACAGCTACCTATGGGTTTCGTTACATAGTTTCCCATTCCAGTTAAAAATTGAGTCTGCGGCTGAATTTTCAGGTTTAACCTTTTGGCCATTTTCTCGTGCAATATGGAAAGCGTCTGCACCTGTGTCGACCAAATATGAAATTGGGGAAACTGTATTGTCTTTGATGAGTGTTGCATTATAATTGATCGATGCAATGAGTGTTCTGAGTGAGCATAACTCGTTTTGATGCTCCATGTTTGGTATAGCAGACATCTTCTGTGTGTTACGTTTTCAAGTTCTTTGAATTTGCGCCGGAAGAACCTGATGATGACCCAATCTTTATCGAAATTTGGGATGCACTTTTGCAGTTTGATCCTTTATGTCCGTACCGGTGACATTTTCGGCACGTTCCTTTGAAACTGTACTGTTCGTCCCGAAAGTTAAAATTATACCGTCGTTTTCGGGTTACATCACGGATGTGCACCTCTTCACTAGCCTTTCGCCCGTCGCACCTAGCTAGTAACTTTAGTAAGTCCATTTCGTTTGTAGGTGCTTGCAAAGAAATTTGGCTTTTAACCTCTTTATCCTGTATATCGTACTCGATCAAACTTAAAATTATGTGCCACGGAGAACTGGCGTAAAATCGTTTAATTGATGCCAGTTTAGCATTTCCGTACTCCACAAAACTGTCAAAATTGGAGCTAACAATAGCCATACACGCACGAATCCGAGTAGCAGGTGTGCCTTGTTCGACAAAAGCCACTTCAAAGGCCCGACGAAATGACACCCAATCGCGCACCACAGGCTTCCAGTGTTTGAAGAATCGCGCCGCTCGACCTCTAAGGGCGTCTGCAGCTTTCAAGATAATCAGGGTATCGGAGATCCCAAACTCCAGCTGTATCCTGGTGACGTCATTCATCCATTCGACCATCGAAAAGGGTGTGTCGCAGGGTCGTAGCTTATTAGCCGGATTTGCGCCGAAGCGTTGACGCCATCAGTCCCAGCTGCGTGACTACCCTGCGCACTTGTTTCAGCATACACTTGGGCTGTTTGGGCGGTGGCCATTGTTGATAAGATTTTTATCATTTCAATTTGCAAGTTTTGGTTTGTCTCTTGCTGAATTTTCCACATCCCCAAAATTTTTTCTGATGCGGAAAGTTCATTCTCACCGTCGGTGTCGATGGATGCGGCTGGTTCACTTACAGTAGGGCGTTCTCGATCGTTTTCCATTGTACTTAACGCACTACACGCACAAAAACGTCACTTAAAAAAAAAAACTATAGGTCCTTTCTCCTTTGTTTACACAAGGAGATATCCCGCTTCTGATGTAAACTCTAGTGACGATACTTAATTAATTGTCGATGCAATAACACACAATTTAGTTAACACACGCTTTATTGGTCTCTTCTACATATGCTCTCGATATCTACTCGGCTCATTCTCGACTGCCTTCTTCCCCTTGCTCCCTCACGTGCCTAGAGGTCCTGGGTTTGTATCACATGTGGCACATTCTAGGTGGAAAAGACAGTGGCGGGTTCCTTAATGCTAACAAATATAAAAATTTTTTAATTAATTATCATAAAAAATGCAATGAATAATTATAAAAGCTAATTAAACTAGAGTAAAAAACTAGAAAAGATCAAAAAACTTTTTACAATAAAAAATACTAAATATCTGCTTTGTAAAGAATAATTGATAAAATTTTTAAATCAATAACATTATTTAAATAAATCGAGAAATAAAAAGCAGTATTAGATGTAAGCGTTGGTTTTTTGTTTTTTTAAAAGTTTACAAAAAAAACGAAAGTACCATATTAAATAAATTGTAAAAAAAATATATTATAATTATAAGTCTAGAGAACGTAAATTAATTTTATAAAAAAGTCTAGAGAATGTAAAAACTAATTTATATAAAAATAAAATACTTAATAAAAACAGAAAAAAAATACTCACTATATATTATTCAAAAAGATCCACAAGCTGAAGCACTCTTGAGTAACTGGTAGGAAAAAATGTATGATCATGAAGTTATATAGCAGGCTGGTGGGGTGGATTGTTTTAGAAAACCTCAACTATTACGACCTTAAACAACGGATATCTTTAGTTTTTTTCCTTTATAATAAAAGCAGGATATGAAATATCTATGTGGTTATCACATAAGCTTATATCCTTGATATATGTATTATAAGGAAAAGTGTTTTGGTTGATTGAAACATAATAGCTTCTAAAAAATGGAGGATATTCTAGAGACAATTAGTCTCAATTATATGATTAAAACCGGCATCCAAATAATATAGCATTTATATTAAGTTAATGGATGAATTAATTATTTCTTTTTAGATTACATCAATATGCATAATGAGAGGTATGATGCCTCCTGATGGAGCTATATTATATTATTCACTGAGCAAAACCCTGATGAACAATTTTCGACTATTTATGTGTGTGTGGGGACTAACCCCACACTGTTTCTTGTGTATATGTTAGGATCAAACACCGATTTCGGCCAATGGCCGAAGAAAACGGCTAAAACACGTTCTGGCCACCAGCAAATTGCCAATGTCCGAAATATCGTTTTCTGACCGTTTGATATAGACCAGGACGCGTTCTGGATCTCTCACGGCTGCCAGAAAGCGAAGCTGTTGAATAATTCGCGTGCTGGCTTTCTGAAAATAGCCAGAACGCGTTCTGGCATTCGCAGCTATACCAGAACGCGTTCTGGCATTCGCAGCTATACCAGAACGCGTCGAGCACATAAACGAAACGTACAAAAGCCGATTTTATACTTGTCTCAACATGTACACTGGCTAAATCCATCTTCACTCGAGCGTGTAGTGGGTAGTAAGCAGTTTGGTGCAACTGTGATAGGTGGTAGGTTAAAAATGTGTGCTAGTGTGTGTACTAGTGCCATAGAAGATCTTAAGTTGCGTTTTAATAATGATTTGCAAAAAGTCATAAGTGATAGCAATGATCGTAGCAACATTTTTACAAGAGAAAGATACGATCAAATACTTGCAGATGTAAAATTAGCAAAAGCGTGTAAGAGTAACGGTGAAACAATTACTTCAAAACAACGGCGACGATTAAAAAGGTCCGATATTTTGAAAATTGGTGAAACCGAAAAGCTAATAGAGAGCAGGACGGAGGAAATTGCTGACTTGCGTTACTTTTGCACGACCGACGAATTATTTGACATCATTCATTCGGCGCATATAGGGACAGGACACAAGAGATTACGAGGTTTGTTTTTTTTTTCTACGGTTTTTCGCTGGGATATAAATCTATTTATTTCTTTATTTTCAGTTATGGATTGTGAGCTGAAAAGAAAATATTGTAACATAACGCGGCAAATAAATTGAGGTTTATTTATCACTTTGCAAACAATGCCAATTAAAAAAGAAAGTGAAAAGAAAAGGTTTAGTTGTAAAGCCAATTGTAACAGATGAAATGAACTCTCGCTGTCAAGTAGATTTAATTGACATGCAAAGTGAACCAGATGGTGATTTTCGTTTTATTCTCAATTACCAAGACCACTTAACAAAATTCACGGTACTAAGGGCATTAAAATCAAAAACAGCCGAAGAAGTTGCTTATCATTTAGTAACATTTTCTGTTTGTTTGGCGCACCCATGATTCTACAAAGTGACAATGGCAGAGAATTTGCAAACCGCATAGTACAAAATCTTTCTGAAATGTGGCCCGGTTTGAAGCTGGTGCATGAAAAACCTCGCCATTCCCAAAGTCAGGGGTCCGTGGAGAGATCGAATCAGGATGTAAGAGATATGCTAGTTACATGGATGGCAGACGATGGCTGCGATTTGTGCAAAGTAATAAAAATCGTTCCCTACATACAGGAATAACTAAAAGTCCTTATGAAGCTATGTTTGGCGGGCCTCAGAGGGCTGAAAGATTCATCACTTCCAAAGGAACTCTTGGCAAACATTGAAACAGAAGAAGAGCTGCAAAAGTTGTTTGATCAAACAAACCCACGCATGCGTGAGGACGGACATATGTGCTTAGATGAGGAAGATAATTTGCTAAACAGAAGGAACACTGAAAATGAAGAACAAGGAAAATATGTGTGTACAATTTGCACAAATGAAGTTTTAGACAGTCATAAATGTTTAATGTGTTCCTTACCCGTTCACAATATTTGCGGGACAACTAACGAAGGAAATGGAGGAGGTGAACAGAACATTAAATGTAACCGATGTTTGAGAAGTGAAAAAATAAATGATGAACGGGAACAGGCCACAAGTGGACTTGAAAAGCAAGCCGAGAAAATGGTTTCTCTGTCCAACTCGAACTTGCCACCCATTGATGTAGGAAGAACTGTTATTGTTCGCGTACCTGATGTTGACAGAGGTAGGCTTGCCCCAAGAAATGTGTTAGCTCTTGTACTTGGTGTTAACGACAGTGGACTTTATCAGCTTGGTAGGTAAATTAATTCGGATCGACACCGGGCTTTATACAGTGTAACTGCAAACATTATTGCATCAACAGAAAATGTGCGTGTAGGGCAAAGAAAGTAATTTGTAACAGCCAATGTCATAACAACAGTTCGTGCAAAAATAAGTAAATACAGGTATATAGAAAAAGTACTCATATGCGGAAAATGTATTTTATGTTGAAATCGTTCCTTTATTATGTTATTCATAAAGAATAAAAATATTTTGTTTTTGGACATCTTGTTCTTTGTGCTCGACGCGTTCTGGTATTGCTGCGAATGCCAGAACGCGTTCTAGCTATTTTCAGAAAGCCAGTTCGCGAATTATTCAACAGCTTAGCTTTCTGGCAGTCGTGAGAGATCCGGAACGCGTCCTGGTCTATATCAAACGGTCAGAAAGCGATATTTCGGACATTGGCAATTTGCTAGTGGCCAGAACGCATTTTGGCCGTTTTCTTCGGCCATTGGCCGTGGTGTTTGATCCTAACATATAAATTCTAAAAAATAAAAACATAAAAAACAAAAAAAAATATATAAAAACATAAAATCAAAAAATAATGATAAAAAAATAGTCTCCCACCTATTGATATAGCTTAAGTACTCTATGAAGCCGCAACATGATAGTTACATCAATTAAAATTACACCCCTTTGTGAATTTTTTTTATATATATGGTAAATCCATACTCAACACATCAAATGTAATATAGTACATTCATATTTGAGAAAAAAAAAATAATATACCAGAGGTAGAATGTAAAATTAAAACCCTCTTTAAAGACTCTTTTAATATTTGAGATGACACCACTATAGGTCTGTTTTAAAAAAATTCAGCTAACCGAAAAGCATAAATCGAAACCTATACAAAAAATTTGAACAGTGTTGATGAAGGGATTCATGGTTACAGAATTATACTTTACATGTTGGAAGTGGGAGTTGGAAACTGCAATCCAAAAAAAAAAAATGAATAAAAAAAATCAATAATCTCAATAATTTAAAGTTAGTATGAGGGTATCTCTAAGCTGAAATCGGAAACTATTGTTTAACAGCAGTGACAAATGAAATTGAATCAGATACCATTAGCTAGTTCTATAATCAAAAGAATTGTGTAAGAAAACGTTTGCAGCGACAGGGTAGGATTTGTGGTTGTATTGAATACGATAACTGAAATTGGAATAACGAATATCTACACTTGCTATGTTAAGATGTTGGTGTGAAAAAAAATGTAGTACAAGTCCTCGGAAAAATTTGAGGAGTATAAAATGTAATGAATAATTAAAAAAAGATATTGTAATTAGTATACAGGGTATTTCATAATTGCATGCTGAACCGGCAGGGGGATATTCCTTGGGCAATTTTAAGACAAAATTTTCATATTAACATAGGTCCGGAAACGCTTCATTTTCGATATACAGGGTGGTAAAAATTGAAGAAAAAATCGGTTTTTCTTCAATATTTTTGAGACTGGTTTAGATATTTTTTTGATATTCAGTACACGATATCTGGGTATAAAAGCAGGTATTTTGACAAAAAAACATTTGTTCTGATTCCACCAGTGGCGTTCCTACAAACAGGTCGGTACACATTTTTGGAAAAAAAAATGTAACACCAATGCTATTTTTCAAAATAAGAATTATTTTTCTAGTCTTTGTTGTGTTTCTATCAAAAATGAGCTCTTGACTTTTTGTCCTATGACGGACGGTTTCCGAATTAAAAAATAAAAATCATTTACTTGCTATGCCGCTGTGGTAGATTAATTTATTAATGAAAATCTAGTAGGCCACTGAGATTTAGTTTTGTGTTTATAACCAAGTGTCAAATTATTCACTTCAATACTTTATCTGAATGTGAGTGATTGATAAGTATAAGAAAATATGTTTGAGAATGCTGAGTTTGCCGATATTCATTACATGTACGGTCTTGCGGATGGAAATGCATTTGAAGCCAGGCGACTGTATGCAGAGCGTTTTCCGCAAAGAATTGTACCAGATGCAAGAACTTTTTCAAGCGTTCATAGAAGACTACGCGAGAAGGGATGTTTTAAACCCGATCATCACTTAAAAGGGGCACAAAGAACCGCAAGAATAGAAGAAACGGAAATAGCTGTTCTTAATTCAGTTGAGCAAAATCCCGAAATAAGCACAAGGAAAATTGCTAGTAATCTAAATATCACCCATATTTTAGTCTGGAGGATACTTCACGATTTTTTGTTATACCCTTACCATACTCAACGGGTTCAGGCCTTACTGCCTCGGGAAAAAATTGTTGAAAATCCACTATTTGACAGAGAAGTATTATTTACGGATGAAGCCAGTTTTTCCCGAAATGCAATTAGAAACTTCCACAACAATCACTTTTGGGCTGAAGAGAGCCCGCATGCCATGGTCGAAGTCAATCTCCAAGAATAATTCTCGGTAAATGTGTGGGCAGGAATTGTTGGCGACTATTTAATTGGACCCTTTTTTCTGCCAAGAAGATTAAATGGAGAAAATTATCGTCACTTTCTTGAAAATGATTTACCAGTGCTGTTAGAAGATGTCACCGTTTTAATCCGAAATCGAATGTGGTTTATGCACGATGGTGCCCCTGCGCATTTTAGTGTTTTGGCATGTGCATATTTGGACCAAAATTACAATGGATAGGCATAGCAGGAGCAGAATTATGGCCGCCTGGATCCCCTGACCTGAACAGTCTAGATTGTTTTCAATGGGGCTATCTTAAAACCTTAGTTTATAGCACCCCAATCCAAACTGAAGAAGAACTGAGAAATCGCATAACAGATTCCTGCAACACTATAAGAAATACGCCAGGAATTTTTCAACGAGTACGCGAATCTATGAGAAGAAGAGTTGAGGCGTGCATACTTGCAGGTGGAGGACATTTTCAACACCTGATATGATTTAATTAATTTCATTGTTAAGATTTTATTAATAAATTAATCTACCATAGCGGCATAGCAAGTAAATGATTTTTATTTTTTAATTCGGAAACCGGCCGTCGTAGGACAAAAAGTCAAGAGCTCATTTTTGATAGAAACACAACAAAGACTAGGAAAATAATTATTTTGAAAAATAGCATTGGCGTCACATTTTTTTTTTCAAAAATGTGTATCGACCTGTTTGTGGGAACGCCACTGGTGGAATCAGAACAAATGTTTTTTTGTCAAAATACTTGCTTTTATACCCAAATATCGTGTACTGAATATCAAAAAAATATCTAAACCAGTCTCAGAAATATTGAAGAAAAACCGATTTATTCTTCAATTTTTACCGCCCTGTATATCGAAAATGAAGCGTTTACGGACCTATGTTAATATGAAAATGTTGTCTTAAAATTGCCCAAGGAATATCCCCCTGCCGGTTCAGCATGCAATTATGAAACACCCTGTATATTAAAAAATAATGTACATACCTTTTTGTGTGTGTCACTTCACTATCACAATTAAAAATAATTATTTTCATGCTATGAGCTCTAACGCTTATCTTGCTACCGGAAATATATATCTGTATATCCGTATATTACACATATAATTTTAATCGTTTAACTAATAAATTGTTAGAAAATTGTCGGATTATGTTATTTAATTCTTCAAACGTATTTCGCTAAATACTTTTAGCGTACGATTCAACATTCAATAATATATATGATTTTTTTATTCGCAATAAACATCCCTATCTATTATTACTCCTTTTTTTTCGCATACATTATAATATCCTTCGTTCGCAACACATGATGTTATCACACAATTGTTACTGGTTTACTATAAATTTGTATTTTATTTTATTTTTTTTTAATGCGCTATCATCTTGTATGTATTATTATTATATGTTACAGGTTGAATCAATTCCAGCAGTGCGAAGCGCTCTCCACTTGCAGCGCCATCTACAGATAACCGCTCGTCCGCGTTCAGAACTAAATTCGATGCGGTGGTGTATATCTATATCTATCCCTCTCACACATACACATCTCTTCTATCTATCTATCTCTCTCACTGAAATGTTCTTATGGGAAATCCCAAATTTTGTCCTAGAACGGTCATATATCCTCTACTCACATATCCGTATTTATGTGTGCTTAAATCATTTTTTTTGAAACAAACCAGGTCTAACAAATAACCCTTATCTAATTTATGAACTGTTAAGAAGTCTGTTTCTCACGCAAAACGTTATGTTACAAAGAATTTTTATAACACAGTATTTGTAGATTTAATATTTCCATGAAAAATTGAAAAAAATTCAATTAAATAAAACAAACGAGGAAATACAACTGTTTAGTAGAACTCGACTCACCACAGTACCTTAGTTGTAATACATATAAATTTTTGGGTTACTGCATGAACTAGAAAGGGAGGGGGGAGAGAAAGCGCCCCATCGTGTCCTATTCTAACTGCGCCTATGTCTAATGATCTAAAAAAAAGGTCTTTACTTTCAGACGGCCACCATACTCCCTATTCATAAGTAATTTGATATTTGATGACTAAAAAAAGTCCTCGCCACCCTATCTTCTGAAAAGATGTATTATTTTTATTTAACAATTACGAGTTTGATTTTGGACAGAATTTCTACCCCCAACAAAAAGATCAAAACGCCCACCACAGGGCGGTAGGGATAAGGTTGACTATCACTGGTGTAGCTTATCTAATTCTAAGACACCTAAATAAGTTTTCTTAATAATACTTTAATACATATATTTTTACATCAGATATTTTCTTCATATTTTAATACATAGTATTAATACCATTTGAAATAAAACGTTTTGCCCAAACATTTTTTTCCACATAAACGGCAAACTTACTTATTCATTTTTTTGTATTTATCTTCAACCCTTACTTTCTTCTATATTTAAGTGTTTACTAAGAATGTGTACTTTTAAACCCCGTTTTTCCTGGAAATCTTTTCCGCATATATAGCAAATACATCTCGTTCTTACATCTCCAGTTTTATCTTCATGCTTATTTAATATATGTTTCTTCAAATTACGGTCCAACTTTGTAGCAAAGTCGCAATAGGGGCAACGGCAATTACATACATCTGTATGTATACTGTTAAAATGTGCTGTCAGGAGACTAGACGATGTAGTTGTAAAGGGGCAAAGTGAACACTTGTATGATGCTTTCCTGGGGATAACCAACATTTCATTTCCAATTTCCTTTATACCATGTACCTTGAACATATGGGTCATTATACTTCGCTCATATTTGCTGGTGTATATTCCACATTCCGGGCAAACAAAATCGATTTTATTGTGATTTACATTAATGTGATTATTTAGAGAACTTAAGAACTTTGTTTGGTATTCGCAAATTTCGCATGTAAAAAGGGATTTTTTTACATGTTCTTCTCCTATGTGTGTACCAAGACCAGCCTTATATTTTGACATAAACGGACAATATGGGCATTTAAACAATTTTGGAGGAACTTTATGAATATTCTTGTGCAAACGTAAACTCGAATTGGAATTGGTCTTGAAATGTCCGCAAATATCGCAGGTGTAACAGAACTGTTTCAGGTGCTTTACTAATATGTGACGTGTCAAAGATCCTTTTGATGGCGTAGCATATCCACAATCATGACACTTGTATAAATTTTCTGGATGATGCACTAATGTAATATGCGTATTTAAAGCATATTTACTTTTAGCTTTAAAATCACAATCAGCGCATTTCATTTTTATATTTAAATGGATACTATTCATGTGTATTTCTAAGCCTTGTTTTGTAGAGAATTCTTTCTTACATTCATGACAAACTGGCTTCGTTCGTACTGTTCCGGATTTATGTTCATGTTTATTTAACATGTGTGTTTTTAAAGTACGTTTTGACTTTCCTGCGTACTCGCAGTAGGAACAACGGAAACTCCGTATTTCTGAATGTACCTCATTGAAATGGTTTTTCAGTCGACTAGGCTTTTTCGCAATATAGGAGCAGAGGGTACATTTAAAAGCCTTTCTGGATGCAACGAATGATTTCTCTCCAGTTGCCACGTTTAATCTAAAAAAAATGTAACTTTTAACATTTATAAAATAACAGAATCAATAGTAGGGGAGACTGGGGTATTCTGGACCACGGGGAATTGCGCACCAGCTTCATATTTTTTTCTCTAATAGTGATTAATAGCTACACATAACTGTCGTCGGCTCACCTCATGTTAAGCTCATTTTCCCTTCAGTACTCGACTTGTGTACACGAACCGTTACCTCGCTTCGACACCTAATAGAAATGGGATACTTCAAAATTTTTTTTTCACTTTAGGAGTTTTCTCTAATTTGACCACACTTTTCGAGAACCAACTTAGGTAAATATCTTCATAAGATTCGCGGAACCTTAAGTCTTCGAGAGGAACATGAAGTTTTGCATGAAGTTTCTATTGTGTTACTCATATGCTGCCATATTGTAAAAAATGACCTTCGGGGAATTACGGACCACTTTTGTTGTGGAATTGTGGATCCCTCAATTCTTTACATTTCACAAGCTAATTTCGTGTATTTGATGCATGCAAATTTTCAGCACAGCATTATTTTTCGACAATTTCTAATAGTTTTTTGGTAAAATAATAATTTCGTTTCGAATTGATTTTCATTGCCATTTGTCACCCCACTTCACTTTGTTTGTCTTTAATAATAAATCTTCTGCATCTAAATTCTGCATTCTGAATCAAAAGCAAGAAGGTTTTTCTACTACATTTTTCCAATTTTAATCGATTTACAAAGTGGTCCGTAATTCCCCGACATTTTTCAAAATCGCAGAAATGCAATTTTTGCGCCAACTGTCATAAGTTGTATAATTTAATACAATTTGACCAAACTGTTGCGACCCAATGAGAGATTATTAGCTGTACTACAAATTCAAGCTTCGAAATATTCAGAAAAAAATATTTTTTTGCCTGTTTTTGGCCAACATAAAAAGGCGGTCCACAATAGCCCAGTCTCCCCTACTGGTCATAAGAATTGAACAAAAAAAGGGGGGGAGGGAATTCAAAACTAAGAAAACAAAACAAAACATTGATATGCGATGCTAGTTCTGTTGTGAGTGTTCTTCTGCCGGCAACTGTGCAATGGTTAGTGGGTTCTAAAGACCTGCACGAGTAAGTACAAATGTAATCGGATTAAAATCACCGATTACTTTTCCCGGGAAATTGGCATCATCGCATCGTGGCATCGCAGCACCGAATATAATATAAATAAAATAGAAGAAAGAAGAAGTGTGTTTGTGACGCCGTGAAGGCGGGTTAAGGGAACTAAAATAGCTTTCCTCTCTTTCTTTTTCTGTTTCCCTTTCATTCCTTCTATAATACGACGCAACCGGTTAAGGCATATTCGTTATTCCTTTATTTATTGGGCGAACTTTGCAAATGGGCGCCGTTGTTTGGTGAACTAATTTTAAGGTAATTTACGTTTAAAAGCGTATTCCAGGTAAGTAACTGATTAAAAATATGAAACGAAAATAAAACTAGAGTTCATTAACGGCAATGTATTTACAATACACGAAATCCTTCAGTAGCTACGCTGAATTTGATGTTTGAAATTGCCTTAAATGTAAACTTTGCATCTAGAATTAACTTTTTATTGATTAATAAATTTAATGCTTTTGTAGGTAAGTGAATTAACAAGTAAGCTTCAAAATTGTGAGAATGACATCCCCCAAATCAAGTTACGTTTGTTTCATACCGAATTGTAACAATATTTATGAATTTGGAAATAAACAAAAATGTAAGACGTTTTTTTAAATTTCCATCTGATAAAAATCTTTGCTCCTCCTGGGTAAATAAAATTAAAGAATTTTTTTCAAATTTTGAATTTAATTATTGTAGAGTAGTTTGTGAGGACCACTTTCACTTAAAGAATTTTACTAGTACGTTAAAAGTAAGATTAAATAAATTTGCAGTGCCTGATTTGGTGTTGATTGCTCCTGGAAATAATGATATTGTTAATGTAGATGAATCTTCAAATGTTTTATCAGCAAAAAGAAAATTAAATTTTGATAATTTATTAACTTCTCAGGAAGCTCCAGCTTGCAATACATCAACTAATAAAGATTCTCATAGCGGTGATGGTTTGTTGGCTTCTATAGACGTTACTCGCAGCAACCAGTTGTCTCTTCGTAAAAAATATCTTTATGATATTTCTAAATTTCAAAAGCAGCAAATTTTAAACTTAAAAGGACGTATTATAAAGTCCAAAAATAAATTGCAAACTGCAGCTTCTACATCTTCTACAAAATTATTCAGACATCTTGAACAAGGTATAAGTAATTGTGGTGTCCAATTTATTAAATCTCAGTTTAGAAATTGTTCATTAAAATTGCATGTTCAACGTTGGTCTCCTCAAGACAAAGCATTTGCTTTAGCATTTTATAAACGTGGTCCCCGGAGTTATAGATTTTTGCAAAGATGTTTAAAATTACCAAGTGTTTCTACTCTGCAATTGGTTCCTCGATCTGTAAATTTTGATACTGGAATTAATCAGCATGTTTTTAAAAAATTGAAGCAAAGAGTAAAGAAAATGAAATCCTTTGATAAATTTTGTTGTTTAATGTTCGATGAGATGTCTTTATCGTATGATTTAAATTATGACCATGCCTTGCGTAAAGCAATTGGCTACGTCGATTTAGGTAAATCAAAACGTTTAATGAAATGGCGAATCATGCTTTCGTTTTTATGGTTTCAGGATTAAGGAAAAAATGGAAGCAACCATTAGCCTATTACTTTACTAAAGATCAAATAAAACATCTCATTTAAAAGTCATCTTAAAAGAAATTATTAAAGAATTACAAAATATAGGTCTTAAAGTTGTATGTTGTGTATCAGATCAAGGAACTACAAATGCAGCTGCTTTTAAGCAATTAATAGAGGAATGTCATACTGACAAATCAGACACTTTTTTTATGGTAAATGGTCAAAAAATTGTAGTACTGCCTGACATCCCACATCTTTTAAAAAGTACAAGAAATGTCCTAAAAAATTATAATATTCAATTTGAGGATGGTAACATTGCCCAGTGGGACCACATACTTCAGTGTTACGAAATTGATCAAATTGAATTGAATCAAAAGGGAATATTTAGATCTTCCTTACTCACACTTAAAAATGAAAGTTTCCATTGCAGCTAAAACTATGAGTCATACTGTGGCGGCTACACTGGAAACTTTTGCATCTCATTCTATTATTTCTTCTAACGCGACCCACACTGCAGAATTTGTTAAAGATATTGATTTATTATTTAATTCTTTAAACGCGACTTCTTTTCGAAATGAAGGAAAAGAATTAAGGCATAGTGAGAGTAAGAAGAGTAAACATGTTACTTTTTGGCATTCAATGTTGAATAAAATTGAATCTTGGAAATTCTTTAGATCAAACAGGATCTGCATTAAAGACGCAAAGCAAGTTGGATTCAAACTATCAAAGGAGTTTTGATGATATGAAGTATTTGTGAGAAAACAGAGTTTCAGTACTAGCAAACTCGACATTTAAATCAAGATCCACTTGAAAATCTTTTTAGTATAATAAGACAGCATGGAAGGGCATATACAAATCCATCACCTTTTCAGTTTATTAGTGCTCTTAAAACTAGTATCTTGAATGGGCCATACCAAGAAGTTACGGAGAGAATTGCGAGGATGATGATTTCGATCTTTTAGAAGATCTAACTGAAATTCTCTCAGATACTTCCGCATCTAATACCCCGGTACAAATATTTTCAGAAGATAATGATAACCTGAAAAAGTCCTTGATGCAAGTTCTGCCTCCTCAAGATTTGACTATTGTTGATAAGGAAGCACTGACATATGTGGGGGGCTTTTTCACCAAAAAAGTTTTAGATTTTACTTGCCAAGACTGCAGCAAACTCTTTTAAGTGATAATATTGTTACGGGCTTATCGGTTCGAATTAATTACACTTATCGAATAATACCCACTTTATTACTGAACTCAACTTGGATCACTACAACTGGATAATGAACTCACTTATTGACCTCTTACTAACTCACTAACTACACTGACTTTTAACTAACTTCTCGAGGGAAAGCTGACCGCCTTTTATTGTTTTGCACCCCGGCTTCTAGAACTTTTCGGCAGATAAGACTTATCGTTTGCCGAAATTTCTGGAACGCTTATCTGCCATTTGTTTCGTTATCGCGACCGATTTCCTCTTATCAGATCCTTCTGGAAACTTTTTTTATTTACTAAATTATACAATTTTGTTCTAAATTCTATTTCATCTATTTCCATTGCGTTACAATATTTTAGAACATCACATATTTACCACGTTTAAAGAGTTTGATGA
Organism: Dastarcus helophoroides; assembly: GCA_028583605.1. NCBI lineage: Eukaryota > Metazoa > Arthropoda > Insecta > Coleoptera > Bothrideridae > Dastarcus > Dastarcus helophoroides. The sequence continues at coordinate 3,105,403 of CM053334.1, read as the reverse complement.
TCAGAAACGCCTTAAGCATGTACCTGAGCAATTGTGTTTTTATATTGCTCACATACATGACTTAATACTAACAGCTTTGAAACACCATGGTCATGAATTCAATATTTATAAAAAACTTCAGTTCTATTTATCTTCTAATGTTAATTTTGATTGGTATTTATGTTCAGTTTATAAGAATTTGATAAAAAAGTTGCTTATTTCAAGGATGATGAAAACTCTGGTTACAAAATGTTTTAAAGACTTGAAATTTAACAAAAGAGATGTAAGGTGAAACAAGAAAACAATGAAGTTTTTACATAAATAACGAATTTATAACTTGTTTTTGTATATTATTTACTGTTTGGTAGTTTAGAATAACTGTTTTGTTTTTGTTAATTTTATAATGTGTTTATTTTCTGTTTTATAGTTTTTATGTTGTTGTGTTTTTAAAGTTTATTTTTTTATTTATCTTTTCTTATATGTTTAGGTATTTTTATATATTATTACAGGGAAATAAAACCTTGAAATGATTTACATCTGTCCAACAAACATTTAGACAGTTGTTTTCACATAAAAGGTATATCAAAAGTTTAATGTACATACTAACTAAACAATAATGTACATACAAATTATGACAAGCGTTATATTGATTGTTTATAGTTTTTGTGCCTTCGTTTATAATCATATTGGTTACTCTTTGCATTAAAATACCTTGTGTGCTTTTTTTTCAGGTTTGTCTTTGGTCATTTTTTTAAATATTTATTTATTCTTTACATTTAAATACTTTCTGTGTGTTTCACAAATCACAAGTGCTGAGGTATTTCTGTGGGCATTAACTTTATTATTAATTTTCATTTTGTTGACTTTTTTCTGCCTCTATATGAACTTTATGGAAAATAAATTGTTGAAATATTTGCAAACTGCAAGACGAAATTGCCGCAAAAATACATTTTGCCATATAACCTATGCATTAGAATTTGACTTTTGATACATTTTTCTATTCAATAATATCTACAATCTATTTTTCAAAACACTTAGATGCAGAAAAGAATCAAAAAAATGAAAAGTAATATTCCTCTCGCAGGGCACACCTGAGAATTACTACTATTATATATATTTTTTTATTTTAACCTTCATTCATGAAAATATAAATTTTGATCATTACAAATTTTTTAAGAGTTTTAACACAATATCCCAAAGTACTCAACCAACCTTGTAGTCTTTTTATTAAATCCGGGAAAATAAAAGATTTGCCACCATCAGTAATTGACACTAATTACGCAAGTTTTTGCGAAATTATCAACCATCGGTAATTGAAAATAATTACGCAAAAACTTGCGTAATTAGTACCAATTACTGATATAAAAATCTTCTTTTTAAATACGGGGCATTCCATGCCAAATCGGATGGTTTCAAAAATTTTTTTTTAATTTGCTTGATTTTTTTATATTTTTTAGTACCCCTTAAAAGAGCCTTCTCAGTAAATTTTCAAATTTTTTTGATCACGGGTTCGAAAGATATCAAATTTTCAAAAAAAACGCTCTTTTTTTGGTTTTTTGCTCATAACTTTCTTAATAATGGTCGAAATTCAATTTTTATTTTATTTTTGTTTTTCAATGCCCTTTTCAAAAAAAAATATAAAATGAATATCCAAAGTTTTTTTAATCGAGATTTTTGAGTTTTAAGTTTTTAATTGTGTTTTTAAAATTGTGTCTCCTTCGATTTTTTTGAACATTTTGTATTTTGAACTTCTATCCATCCTTCAACTATTAAGCCCGGTCCGGTAATGAGCCTTACATACTTACTATTTTTTTTCGATTTTTCAAAATTAAAAAAAAATTTGTTTTTCAAACTCATAAAAATTAAACCGAAAACTTATTATTGGTATCGATTGTATCGATATTCTAGACTATTTTTTACTTCCCTTTAATTACATTTGATATTTTTTCATTGTTGATAAGGATTTAATAGCAATTAGTGCAAGTTAACTATATTTATAAACAATTATTACATTTTTTATTTATTTTCGTGTTCTTTTAAAAATTTATTCAAAATTGTTCTCTTATAATGGTTTTTTTGTAATGTTTGTTTTCTAATAAATATTAGTATTTCCATACTTTATTTTCAAATTTGAAAAGACTCGAACTCGTTAACAACTTTCTCACGTAGTGGCGCTGCGGATAGTTCTTTTATACTGACAGTCACATAGTTTGTTCCTTCTTATCATAACCTCCAATTATATCAGCCGCTGTTGAAAGCTTGTTTCAGTTAGCTTCTTGTGTTTCTATTTCGATTATAATAATAAATTTCCAAACATGTTATCGAAAACCGGATTATTTAAATGTTGTAATCCATTACAATTGGAAAATCATATTGTAAAAAAGGGATTAAGGCTTCCTTCTAAACGATTACAAGATTTATGGAATTTGAACCGTTTCCATTATTTATGCGCACCTTGTCGAAAAACAATGAATTCCTTAAAATCAGTATCATCTTCACCAAATCATATTAGTAGTGAAAATGACATGAGTGAAGATGAGTGTGATAATAAAGAGAACGATGTTCTTGTTGCTGAGAGCGATGATATTGTCGACGAAAACAATGTTGTCGAAATTAGTTCCAATACAAAAACCAAGAGCTTCTTGATAACTGCGTCAATATCGTCTTGTAATTCATTTAGTTCAGGTTTGATCTTTTTTATTCGAACTCTTGATTGTTATTTTTGAATATTGTCATTATTGCATTTTCTTATGTAAGATTTTAAACCACTGTCTGGTGAAGAAGTTACTTGTACATTGTCACAGTTGAGCCTTGGTACTCAATTACCGGTCATTAATCAAGCATTGCAGTTGTTAAATATAACACCGTTGAATAAATATGTAATAGTTGATCCAGCTTATTTAAGCACTAAATATAATGAAATTTGTTCATCTTTTGCGACTGTATTGAGTCTAGATGATCAATCTGACCACTACACAAATTCATTAAATTATCAAAATATTCTGGAGAATCTAGACTAAATTAAATGATACAAGCACTAGTCGAGCTGAAAAATTGCAAATTTTGACACTTTTACCATCTGAGTGGAGTATTGAAAGAATTTGCGACATTATGAGTATAACTAAACATATGGCAACAGTGTCAAAACAATTAAAGAAAAATAAAGGAATTTTGTTTACACCAGAGAGAAAAAAAGGTATTGTTTTTAAATATTCCACGTCGCTAACGTGATTATTAGCCAGCGTATCGCTATTATATTAAATGTTCATTATTCCCATGATCACATACATTGTTTTTCTTTTAGGACGACCTTTAACTCAAGAAATTAAATCTAAAGTATTGGAATTTTATCAGAGTGATGATGTTAGTGTAAATCTACCCGGTAAAAAAGATTTTATTTCTGTAAGAAGAGGTGAAGGCCAACGAGAACACGTACAAAAGACTTATTTTATGCAACTTGAAAGAATTACATCAGACATTCAAAAAACAGTATCCCAATGAACTAATAGGATTTCCTAGCTTCGCCGCATTAAGACCTGTGCATTGTGTACTTGCTGGATCGAGTGGCACTCATACTGTTTGTCTATGTGCTATCCATCAAAACACTAAACTGATGATGTTAGGTAAGTGTCACTAAAATTGTATTTTTAAATTATACCGTTTAATCTTTCTGATTTTTTTTATAGGTTCTCGTTTAGCAGCTTTAACTGGTCATTTAGCGGATCCTTTGATGCATTATACTAATTGCTTCGATATAATATTATGTACCAATCCATCATCTGATTGTTACCTGTCAAAATGTAATGATTGTCCCAAAATTGATGTCCTTTAAAACTTATTGGAAACTATATTTGATGAAAATAATCTAGAAGATATTACATATAAGTACTGGGTATCTAGTCCTCGTTGCAGTCTTGAAACAATTATCAAGAGTTCAGCAGAGTTCATCGAAATATTTTGTGATCATATGAAAAATTTACTACCCCATGATTTCATTGCAAAAGAACAATCGGCTTTTATGAAAAAAACAAAAGAATCATTACAGGATAATGAGGTCTTTCTTTGCGATTTTGCTGAAAATTACGCTTTTATAATTCAAAATGCAGTGCCTGGGTTTCATTGGAATAATGATCAAGCAACAATTTTTCCTACTGTGATCTATTTCAAGAAGAACAACGAACTTACCGAAGTTTAGTCATATCTGATAACAATAATCATGACTCTGTCGCTGTATATGTTTACCTGAAGATAGTGACCGGTTTTATAAAAGAGTTAGTTCCCAATGCATCAACAATTTTCTACTTTTCGGATGGAGCACCTCAACAATTTAAAAACTATAAGAATTTCGTCAACATTTATTCTCACAAGGACTTCAATTTAGAAACTGAGTAGCACTTTTTGCAACAGCACACGGTAAAGGGCCATGTGATGGTGTTGGAGGTACATTCAAAAGAAAAGCAGCGAGAACAAGCGGCCGATTGATGAACAAATAACTACCGTTAACGAGTTGTACGACTGGGCATTAAACCCAACAAGCTTACCGGACATTGATGTCAAATTTTCACCTGAAGAAGATTACGTCAATGCAAAAGAGATATTAAATTTAAGATATAATACAGCTAAGACCATCACAGGAACTCAAAAATTTCACACAATCATTCCAAAGGAAAATGGGATTATTTTATGTAAAGAATACTCTAGCTTACAAAACAGTCGTTTATGTAAAATTTTTAAAAGAACACACAAATAAATAAAAAATGTTGTTATAATGGTTTATAAATATAATTAACTTGAACTAATTGCTATTAAATCCCATTAAATCAACAATGAAAAAATATCAAAAGTAATTGAAGGTAAGTAAAAAAATAGTCTAGAATATCGACAATCGATACTAATAATAAGTTTTGAGTTTAATTTTTATGAGTTTGAAAAAATTTTTTTTAATTTTGAAAAATGGAAAACAAATAGTAATTATGTAAGGCCCATTACCGGACCGGACTTAAAAGTTGAAGAAGTTGAAATACAAAATTTTCAAAAAAATCGAAGGAGACAATTTTAAAACACGATTAAAAACTTAAAACTCAAAAATCTCGATTAAAAAAACTTCGGATATTCATTTTATATCATTTTTTGAAAAGGGCATTTAAAAACAAAAAAATTTGAAAAAAAAATTTGAATTTCGAGCATTATTAAGAAAGTTATGAGCAAAAAACCAAAAAAATAGCGGTTTTTTGAAAATTTGATATCTTTCGAACCCGTGATCAAAAAAATTTGAGAATTTACTGAGAAGGCTCTTTTGAGGGGTACTAAAAAATATAAAAAAATCAAGGAAATTAAAAAAAAATTTTTTTGAAACCCTCCATTAAATATTTGAAAAACGGTGGGAAAATTTGTCGATAATACAACTTTCTGTGTTGTTGGTATTACAGTATTCTGTTTTGAAGATAACAGTTCCGTTAACCACGAAGGGCGTACGCTATCCACAGAATTGCACGTAGTTGTAACTCTTTCTTAGTTTCTCTATGGAATATACTCATTAGTAATCGTGCACATGTGACATGATTTTCAAAAATATTTGTCAAATATCCATTCTGTCAAATGTCAATTTAACTAAATTTAATCTTATATTTGATTTATCGCCTGGATAATGTTTTATTGTTGTTTCTGCTTTTGTATTCTTGTTTGTTTGCAGATGTATTCATTTTGCAGTGCTATTAGTTATAAATATGTCAGGATAATATTATTTATGTTCTCCAAGGGCTTAAGCTCTTCATTTTAACGATGCCGATTACATAATCGAACGCGATGCCGTTTCTACTCATACTCGTTTCATGACGTCACGATTACTTTAATCGGCATCGTTGTACTCATCAAAGGAGTATCTTGTACGTGTAATCGCCCGATGCCTACTCACTCGTGCAGGTCTCTAGTGGGTACTCAAATAAATTTAGCTTCCTTACTTTTCTAAATTATAATATAACCAGAGACTAAATAGACTGAACGTTTCAATGTTGTCTCATGCGTACAGTTGAAGCTAAAATCCGGGGAAGTGGGGAGGTGCATTCCACTACTCTTTAATATGGTCGGATTAAGTAAAATTTATAAATACGAAACTTGCCGCGTAACGGTTCTAACGATTTAGATGAAACTTTAGAATTAGGGGCTTTTGGACCAATAGGATAATTTTTACAAGTGCTTTTTGGTAAAAGTTCAGGAGAACTATTTTCAAAGACATCTAGGTTTAATAGTAAAATAATTTTCTTTCAATACGCGACGCCTGTGTACAATATTGTTAAGCCGGTGCTGTAAACACGTCATGATTGCAGTGAAATGGCGACGCGCGCACGCCGATAATTGAATATTTATATATTTTATTTTTACCTACCCAAAGAATGAAAGTCTTGATTTTCCTTCACTAATGTGTTCACTGAGGTTTCAACAATGATCCACAATACACTTCCCCATATTTACAGCCCATTTTCTTTGAAAAAAACCGATGTTATCTTCGCAAAGGTTTGTCAAATAATAAGAGGGCATTGCGAGCTAGATGGAGCTAGGCTTTCGCCAGGCTTTCAACTGGCTTCACTGCTTACCGTGTTAGGTTCAGTCTATTTAGTCTCTGAATATAACGCAATTATGTTATTCATAAGGCGACTTTCAAGTGCGGCGTCAGTTTATTGTCAGGACATGACATTTAAAATATTTTTATTTTAAATAAAAATGAATAAACCAAAAAGAAATCCAACCTACACAAGTGAAATATTTCCATACTTACTTTTCTGTTGTCGTTGTATTTGGATCACTATCCGAATTGTTTTCGAATTTAACATTTCCCAGGTTAAATTCTTCTTGAAGGCCACGATCAACAACACTTAAATTTTCATCAATTTCAACTGGTTCATTTTTTATGTGGTACTTTTCATCCAAACATAAACCGTCCTTACTGTCAGTTTCATCCTCAGTAAATCCTCCTGGTTCTACTTTGATGAATTCAAAGCCAGTTGGGGTAAATCCTAAAGACGGAATGGTTGACTCAGATGACATATCGTCAAATTGAATTAGGCACGCTCACTTCAAGCAGCGTCCAAAATCTACAAAGAATTAGAGAAATTAAACAATACAATCTTTTACAAGATTTCTTTTAAAATTATAGATGGCGATATAGTCGTTCTTTTTAACACAGATCAGTTTAGTTTGTATGACAATTAAATTTCTGTAATTAAACAGTCGAACGTGCTAAAAATTGAAAATATGGTTGTTGGTTGTAAATATTTTTAACTATTTTTAACACTGAAATTCGTATTAATCAATTCCTGCAGATTATATACAAATTATAACAATAGTAGTACATTGACTTTTCTTGGATCAGAGTTATATTTGAATTCATTTTAGCAGAGAAGGTTAAATAACCCTAAAACAAAATTATTAGTTAAGGAGATACTGTATAATGATGCTATTAAACACATACAAAACAATATTGAATAATAATACTATGGAGTAAAAAAACAAAAATTCCTTCTTGAATATGCTTCAAAAAAAAAACAGTAAAGAAAATTAATATAGCTAAGTAGCCTGATGAGTGTAGGAATAATATAATAATGATATAGATATTCATCTTTGGTTAACTTGGGAAATGCCAACATATCCTTAATTAAATGAGCAGACATAAAAATTTTCACAAATAGTGACTGACAAATTATGATCCAAGACAAGTACAGTTTGGGGCAATCTATGAGATTGTGAATCTTTAACAAAGGGTAACTGAAAATCTGGATGTGTAGAAGAAGCACCTATATTTTTACATAATATAAATCCATAACCCATATGAGTTTACTTCAATTATTTTTAAGTATGGCATGTAATTTTACTTAGTTCTTTCGTTCTTTACACAAAATCTCTTCCTAAATATCTCGCCCTGCAGGACCTCTGAAGGGACTACGTATTGGATTTGCCTCTGAAGTACAGAACCAGGCAACCTATAGGTCCCTTATGACGTTATGCCGCTGTCTGCATGTGTTTAACTTCTCACCACTTGATATTTACCCGAGCTCCTAGTAAAATGAATCGAATTTTCGTGTATCGTGCCTAATTCTTACTTTGACAACATTATGTTCAGTGGCGGCTGGTATATAGGCACTGTGGAACTGCAGCACCCCCAATTTCATTTATGAGTTTTTTCTCAAAATTTTCTGAACACTTCATTACACAATTTTTTGTAGAAATTTTAAATTTTCTCTAATTTTTTTTTTAATAGAAATTTTAACTTTCTTTCACGAAGTAACGATATTTAAAAACTTATTTTATTTTTAATTTTGATCGAAATCACATTTTCAAAAATTAATTTTTGTAAAAGTTATGAGAAAGAAATCAATATTTCGAGGAGGAATTAAAATGTAAAAAAAACTCAATTTTTTTTTTTTAAATGTCAACATTTTACAATTACAATTTCAAGAAAAAATCTATATCCAACTCATCTCGCATTTTACCATTTCTCTAAAAAATAAGTTAATACGGCATCTTCGAATTTTTACCTCAGATTTCATTTTGTATAAAAATTTTGAGTGTTTTTCAGATAATTCGATTTTTTTAGGAAATTTTGATTTTTTCTGCAAAGTTTCCATTTTTCCTAAATATTTTATAAAAGGAAATTTTCCAGTTGTTGTTGTTATAGTTATTTTTAAAATTTCCTCTAGAAATTTTAACTTCTACAGATTTTTTTTTATGTTCCTCTAATTTGCTTTAAAAATATCATTTTTTCACGACATTTTGACAATTTAAAGTTGATTTCATTTTGCTGTTTTGATAAAAAGTGTTTGGAAAAAATCCTGAAAGCTACATAAAAATTTCAACATTTTGGAAAAACCAAAGCATTTTGACTTTTTTGTAAAGATATTTCAAGTTTTTTCAAATTTCGACTTTTTCTCTACGAAATTTTGATTTTTTTTCCTATGAAATTTGTGTTTTTCTCTGAACATTTTAACAAAGAAGTTTTCTTGAACTGTCGACTTTTCCTGGAGATTTTGTCTTTAAAATATTTTTTCTCGTAAAAATGTTGATTTCTCTTCAACTTGTTTCGGAAATTTAAAAGTTTTTTTAACGAAATTTTAATATTTTAAAGTCTATTTTATTTTGTAATTTCGATAAGAAACTGAAAATTTATTAAGTATAAATTTAGGGAAAACCAACTTCAAATCTGCATAAAAATAAGCAAATTTTGGGAAAAATATTTAAATTTCAAGAAAAAATGAACCTTGTAAATTTCAACCTTTTTTACAACTTGACATTTCTCTAAAAAATGTACTACTACTGTAGGACCAAAGAAAATTCTTAATCGGAAATTCCAATTTTTTTAGAAATGTTAAATTAATTCTTAAAATTCCCAAGTTCGAATTTAAAATTCAAATTTCGATAAAAAAAGATCAAAATTTAAAGATTAAACTCAGAATTTCAAGAGAAAGCAGATCATATTTCTAAAAAAAGTTGAAATTGCTTGTTTGTGAACAACATTTTTCCAAAGAAAATTAACATTTTCGAAATCAAAGAAAAAAAAATTTTGAGATAAATTAATTATCAAAAATATTCTTATAATTTCGACTTTTAGAGTAGAAATTATTGAAATTTTTGAGAAAAAGAGTCAACATTTTTAGAAGAGCCTCAAACTTTCAACATTAAAATTAATCAAAATGTTGAAAAAAAATTCGTTAACAATTTACTGTTCTAATTTAATTTTTTTTTAGTAATTTTGAAGTTCCATAGAAATTTCAAAAATCTAATATTCCAGCTTGAAGCCAATTTTTTGCGATTAAAATTTAAATTTTGGCAATTTATTTGTACATAAAATGCAAGTTTTTTTTTGGAAATTTGTTTCAAAACTGCACAATTTTAAAAACAGAAAGTTTTGTTATTAATTTTTTTAAATTTTAGTGTTGTTTCAAAATTTTTCTCAAAAAATTTAAATTTAAAAAGAAAAACAGTACCACTTTTAAAAAATAAAGCTAAAGTTATCAGAAAAGACAAATTTTTGAAAAAAGGTAAAATTTAAAAAAAAATATGAAATTTTCCTAGAAAGTCAAATTTTCAAAGGATTTCGAAAAACATTTTCAATTTTTAAAATGGTCGACATTTTCAATAATTTTAGGAATGTGATTAAAAGCCAAATTTTTGGAAAAAATATCGACATCTAAAATACATTGCAAAGTTTTTAATTAAATTTTAAAAGAAACTAAATTGTTTGAATATTGGGGAAAACTCAAAATTATTAAAAAATTCGTAATTATTAAAAAAGTTGAAAACGTAAAATTTTGAAAAAAGTCGAAATTTCCGATATTCCAAATTTAAAAAGGATCTTTTCTTTTAAGTTGAAGATTTAATTGGAAATTTTTACAAAAATGTATAAATAAAATTTTAAAAAAAGTTCGAGCTTTTCAATAAAAGTCAAGATTTCAAAAAGGTGGAATTTTGAAATAAAAGTCGAAGTTTTGAAATGGAGTCGAAATATTTCGAAATAGTCGATAATTTCAATAAAAGGTTATAAGAAATGTCTGACTTGCAAAAATCACAAATGGGAATTAAAATGAAAAGTCGAAAATTTCAAAAAAGTGCAGATTTAAGAAAAGGTTAAAATTTTCAATAATGTAAGTCGAAATTTGTTGACAAGGCAAATATTTTCAAAATCTTGGAAATTTCTAAAAAAGTCAAAATTTTGCAAAAGAAATTTTTAAAAAGAAAAGGTCGAAATTTTATAGTCGAAATTAAGAAAGTATCAAAATTTGCAAAAGATTTGAGAATTATTATCGAAATTACGAAATAATTCGAAATTTTTAAAAAGTTTAAATTTTGAATAGTTGGGAAATTTGCACTTAACTTTTCAATAAAAAATAGAATTTTCGAAACCGGAATATTGAAAACAAGTGAAAATTATCAGATAGATCGAGGTTTTCAAAGGTCGAAATATTGAATAGTTAAAATTTTGGAAAAAGTTTAAATTTTTGCTAGTTAAAATTTTTAATCAAAGTGAAACATTTATTTAAAAAGTTGCAATTTTTGGTCACAAAAATTAAAATTTTGGAAAAATTTCAACAATTTCATAAAATGTCAAAATTTTCAAAAAATGTCAAAATTTTCAAAAAATCAAAATTTTGAAAGAATTTGGAAAATTAAGAAGTAGCGAAATTTTCAACAAAAAAAAAATCAAAAAATAATCGAAATTCTGAATAATAGTTGACATTTCAATAAAAACTAGTCGAAATTGTAAGGAATCGAATTTTTCAATTAAAAAATTAAAATTTTCAAAAAAAAATTATAAACAAAGATAAAGTGTAGATAAAAAGTCGAAAATTTAACAAGTCGAAGTTCAGTTTTAAACAAATTTACATTTTAAGAAAAAGTAAGAATTTTCAAATGGTAAAAACTAAAAAAAAATGTAATAATTAATTTTCAAAAAAAAATTTAAAAAATAGAATACAGAAAAGTCTAAATAATTACGAAAATACGGACATTTTTAAAAGAGTACTCACAGTTTTTCAGAAAAGTCAATACTTAAAAATAAATAAGGTCGAGATTACAAGAAAAAAGTCTAAATTTTGCAATACAGTCGAAATTTGGGAAAAAAACCAACCTTTCAAAAAACGCGCCATTATCAAAAATTTTCATTGTCAAGTTTTCAAAGAAATATAAAATTGTCAAAATTTTTAGTCGAAATCTTAAAAATGTTAAAACGCTAAACATTGTCGCAGCACCCCAATTAATTTTGGCTACGAGCCGCCACTGATTATGTTACTGAATTCGAAATGTTTTTTTTTATTGATTGATGCATTAATTTGAATTTATTATTGTTGTATTCGGTATTTGTGTCTGCATAAAAGATAATATTTTAGGCAGATTTTGTATAAAATTTAAATTTGGTGCCTCCGCTGCATTCATCGTTAGTTGGTTAGAGTATGGGAGAAATTACACAAGAATTCTGTGGTGAATGTGAAAAAAAATATGGCCCAACTGTTTTGAAATAGTAGTTTGAAAGAATTTTATTTACCTAAGTAAACTTTTATTTAAATAATTGCGGAACCTCTTACAGTATAAAATGGCAAAGAAATTGAGATATCTGAAGAATATCTAACTCAGACAGTCGAAGGTCTACAATATTCAAAGGCAATGTTTTGTGCGAACTGTTTGACATACCTGAAATCGGGAAAATTGAATGAAACCCATCATCCAGTATATAACCTAACATTTCGTTTTGCTTTAATTTAAATTGATCCATAAAAAACAATTTTTTTTCAAATCTGGTAGTACATCATATAAAAAATTTATAGACCTAAAGAATAAACATCGCTTTTTCACTATTTTATAAAGTCGTGTTAATACTTTTTCATCAAATAACATAACTACTGTCAAAATTGGAATTACATTTTATTACGAACAAGAACTCGCCTAAATACGAATTGCGAAGTTTGTAAAGACACTGTCGTAATAGGGCAACTGACCAATTAGAGCGCCTGTATGTTGCCAGGTTCTATAGTCCAGAGGGAAATCCAATACGCGGACGGGGTCCCCTATTTTACTAGAGCAAGACCATTTCTTTATTTAATGTGTTTACTGATGAATACCAGTTAGGCCAGCCGCACATTGGATACGAATTTGTATCGTATGTAAACGTACATTATTGAACGTACCAATAATACTACTGGTTGCGTTTTTCTCAATTAAATGGAAGTAGCTATTGTAACTTGTGAGTGATGACATGTAATTGATGTTACCTTTTTATTTTATTATCTAATATTCACAAATAATATGTTTATCACTAAATAATACTTTACTGATTAGGAGTCTTACGGCAGGCGTCGCAGGACTCCAATCGTAGAACCGAATGGATAATGTGAAATATATTTTAGAACGGGATGAAATTGGTTATTTTCATCCATATTATGAGTAGACTTAAACAAACATTTGTATTCATAAACCAAGTTATAAATTTTTCTACTTCTATTTTGTATTTAAAACGTACGAAACGCATATAATAATCCTAAACAAGTTGGAATTGAGATCATACATCGGAACTAAACGCATGTACACGTATGTCTACCTCGCACCCAATATGCTAACTACCTATTGAACTCTAACAGTTCTTTCAACACGTAGAGCCTGTAAGGCTCGCACTCGCGAGCAGCGAGCTTTTTCCGCTCCTACCTTCCAGTCTAAAGGCCCGTGCGTCCCATGTGAAAGCTCCATTGTACTGTTTACATTTCAATCTTGGGAGCCGTCCGCTCGCTCGCGAGTGCGGATTGGGATAGTTCTTACGTATTCGTACGATTCAAATTCGTACGAAAACGCGTCCAAAGTGCGGCCGGCCCGTATTATTTCGCCTCAGGGGGCACACAATCGTGATTAAATCAACGGACTAAAAGAAAATATAGATAATGCAAATGGTAAAAAAATTGTTGTGTGCTAGTCCCAGTAACAACACATCTAAGAGCGATGATGTAGTATTGCAATTTCCACTGGCAAACAGACACTAAATGTCGCCGCAAATATCTCCTATCAATATTGTGGCGCTCTTCATTCAATTGGTTCGATCAGTGAAGGGGAATACAAGGCCCGCACGTCTATTCCACCAACACACTTTCAGTGTTAAATTTCCCATTAGATTCTCCCTATGGACAGTTAAAAACTTTTCTCATATGTATAATAAAAATTCCAAGAAATATCATCATACAGGGATAGACCTTTCTAATGTAGTGATATAACAACGATGAAAGAAAAAACATTACCAATATAAGTTAGTAAGACTACAAACATAAATTAGAATCAAATACATACATTGCTTACTTCTTTTTCATTTCATTCGCTCTAAATCCAAATCAAAACAAAAACAAAGGGGCTAAATTGAAGGATTTTTATAGGTTAAAGCCATAGATTTAATTCATAAACCACTAACGCTATAGACCTGCAACAAGTATGTACGACTTTTGACTAGTTTGCAGCGCTTCGCTCCCTAATCGTAAGATGGCGCTCACAGCCAGCTGTTTTCGTTAGCACTTCCCAGCGTTTTAATTAACGGCGACGCGACTGTTTCGTTTTCAATCTGTCAATTAAAAAATTTTTAATTTATTTTCATCATGGATTATGATTTTTTGAAAATGCTTCCTGATGCTATATTCAGCTGGTTCAGTTGCTTATATAATATGTATGTATGTGTTTCAGGAACAGGGTTAATAAACATGAGGTGAGCTTTTTTTTATAAAAATTGACTATCTAGTGTCATTACCCCAAATCCATCAAATCAAATAAAACTAGTAATATATTCACAATCAGTAGAAGATTGTCGAGTGTTAGTATCCTAATATCTGTAGGCATCATGTGTGCAGCATCCAACAATTTGCATCCCCTTTATGTTAGCAGAAAACTGTCTTCAGTGTTCAAATATTCTTTTCTATCGGAGTTTTCTGCTTTAGATGGCGAAATTAATGTATTAGTTACGGGCTTATCGGTTCGAATTCATTCACACGTGAATTGAAAATAATACCCACTTTATTACTAAACTAAACTTGGATCACCACAATTGAACAATTAACTCACTTATTATTGACTTCTACTCACTAATTACACATGATTCTAACTAACTGGCTTCGAGGGAGAGCTGGCCGCTTTATATAGTTTTGGCCTCCAGGTTCTAGAACAATCCGGCAGATAAGGCTTATCGTTTGCCGAAATTTCGGGAACGCTTATCTGCCGTTTGCTTCGTTATCGCAGGCCGCTTTCCCCTTATCAGATCCTTCTAGAAACTTTTCTCATGTACTAAATTCCACAATTCTATTCTAAATTCTATTCCATCTATTTTCATTGCGTTACAGTATAATACACTTGAAAAATTAGTTAGGAATCTTTCGTACATCGACTAGTGACATTTTGAACCTTATTTTAACAAATTTGTCTCTTAAAAATAAGTATATGTAGTACAATTGTCTTTTCGATTTCATAAATGGCCTTGTGAGTGTGTTGAAAACTAGGGCATATTGGGGCTACCACCATAAAATTACATCCGATTCATTTGAGATTTACAGACAAAACTTGTGTTATTGTTATTTGTTAGTTATATTATAAGACTTAGTATTAGAACTTTGGTCCATGCATACTGCCAAGACAGCAATAAGGTTATCAATGATTAAGACAAAAGATTGCAATCTGTGAACGAGCCTACAAAACGGTGAGCAATTTTAATTTTACAGAAAAGAAAATTTAAAAAGTGATTGAATTATTATTATTAGCTCTCATGAATAAAGTATCTCGATTAACAATATAAAGGTTTTCTTTGTTTCAGTTTCATGACATTCGCAATGGGATCATTGGTATTCTTCACAATATACTCCTTTATCGAGTATTGTTACAATTATATCATGTTCATAACTATTAAACTTTATTAACGAATAAAAATCAACAGATATTAAAAATTCCACGATGTTTCGATAAATATTTGCTAACACAGGACCAGGTTTCGCATTACTGCATTGTCATGCTAGCAAGTTCCATGGATCAGACTTCTACGCATATTCCGTCTAATCCGAATTTTCGTCCAAAGGTTCAATTAGAGGTGTGTCCAGAAGATCAAGCTGCTCGTTTATAAGTGTAAAAATTGACTAGATTTTAAATAATAATAATAATTTACAGTCTAATCAATTTACACTTATGAAAGAGCAGCCTGATCTAATTGAAGCTTTGGACGAGAATTCGGATTAGACGGAATATACCGTACGAATTAGGGATAGTTTTTTAAAATAATCGATTTTGGATCGATTCGAATAGTAAGCAAAAGTATCGATTCCCGATAAAATTGGGTGCTGAAAGATCGAT
Source organism: Dastarcus helophoroides (assembly GCA_028583605.1). Taxonomy (NCBI): domain Eukaryota; kingdom Metazoa; phylum Arthropoda; class Insecta; order Coleoptera; family Bothrideridae; genus Dastarcus; species Dastarcus helophoroides. The sequence continues at coordinate 3,089,578 of CM053334.1, read as the reverse complement.
TTCCGATTAATCGCCTTGTTGGTGAAATTTTTAAACATTTCTAATAAAACAAAAATTGAATGATAATGATGAATTGGCGTAGTTTAATTTTGAAAGTTTTTTCTTCTTAAACACTAATATTTGTATTTTAATTATTTATTCCTAATTAGAAAAACCCGATACACATTTATTATCTGCTTTGTTTTTATTTATGCATTTTTGGTGTTTTACGAAGATGTAGAAAGGGCATTCATGTATAAAAATATATTTACAAATATGAAGTTTAAACTGAAAATTACGAGAGTAAACTCAAAATTTCTACTTTATTTTCCAAATTTTGACTCTTTTTGAGGAAATTTCATAGATAAAGTCGAAATTTCGGCTTTAATCTCGAAATTTCAACTTTTTTCAGGAAATTTAAAGATAAGTAGAAATTTCTTATTCTATGGTTGTTAGGCAGATGACAGTTAAGCCCCACCAACCCTTAGAATATAGGACTATATTCTAAGCACCAACCCTTTTACAATTTAATATTGACACTATATATAGTATAATTTTCGAGAAAAAATTCGAAATTTCGACATGTTACAAAGGCGTAAAAAGAACATTAATTTAAAAAAATATTTTTAGAGATTTCGACTTTTTTTTCTCGAAATTTCGATTTTTTTCGAAATTTCGACTTTTTTTCTCGAAATGATGACTTTTATCTCGAAATTTTTGATTTAAACTCGAAATTTCGGCTTTAAACCAGACATTTCAACTTTGCATTCAAAATTTCGACTTTTTTCTTGAAAATTCGACTTTTTTCTTGAAATTTCTAATTTTTCTAAAATTTCGAAATTAAGGTCGAAATTTTGAGAAAAAAGTCAAAATTTGAGAAACAAAAAACGAAGAAACAAAAACGAAATTTGAGGAAAATGTCAAAATTTCAAGAAAAAAGTCGAAATTTTGAGAAAAGAAGTCGAAATTTGAGAAAAAAGTCGAAATTTCGAGAAGTCGAAATTTCGAGAAGTCGAAATTTCGAGCTGAAAATCGAAATTTCTAAAAATAACATTTTTTTTAATCGATTTCCTTTCTGCGTCTTTGTAACATTTCAAAAAAGTTCAAATTTTTAGAAAAAAGTCGAAATTTTGAGAAAAGAGTCGAACTTTGAGAAAAAAGTGAAAACTTGAAATAAAAGTCGAAGTTTGAGAAAAAAGTCGAAATTTTTAAAATAAAATTTTTTTTAAACGATATCCTTTCTACGCCTTGGTAACATTTCGTTAAATTTTGATTTGAAAATTGAAATTTCTACTTTTTTCTAGAAATTTCGACTCTTAAACTCCAAATTTCGACTTATTTTCGAAATTTGGATACTAGAGTCGAAATTTTGACTTTAGTCTCGGGATTTAGAGAAGGAAAAGTCAACATTCCGTGATAATTTTTTTTCAAATTGATGTTCTTTCTACGCTCTTGTAATTTTTACTTCAAAAAAAGTAAATACACTTTTTTCAAGTTTTGTAGTGTATTTATTAATTAACGTTTTCAACCACTAAATAAAAGTTTTTAAGACCGGTAACAGGTAATAAAATAACGTAGAGTAATTTTTGTGAATATATAGTAATTTTGACTGCGTAAGTACGGAATTTTACCTTTAAATATAGTATATGGCAACACTGCGCCACAGTTATCTTTGCTATTCAGTCAACGACATAATGAATGAAAAGAAATATTAATACTGCCATCTGTTGGCTTATTAACGCATTGATTACTAGTAGATGAAAGTAGATAATAACATGACATAAATACACCCACATAACAAATAAAAAAAATTTCTCATTAAGTTTACAGTGACCTGTATCTAAAGTAAATCAATCCGATTCTTAGGATTTTTGAATCGTTCATTAGATCGATTCTATATTTGAGATCGATCTAAAAAATCGACCTTGAGGCTTGAAAAATCGATTTTTCGATTAATCGACCTCAGATCGACATCCCTAGTACGAATATTTCGTCTAATCTACGTGTCTATAGATACAAGCTTCGCAATTTTGTTGCAAGTGTGTACTAGGCATTAGGGTGCGTTTAGGTTAAACTTATTGCATGATAGAAATCTCAAGTATCTGAGACTGCATTTCCTTGCCCGTTTACACTATGACACAAATATAGCTGAATAAAATTGCTGACACTTCTAGCTGAAATAAAGCGTCAATATAAAATGTCATTGCTACTTTAAATAATCAAAATTTGTCTAATTAAATTTGCAAATTACTTATATGGAATAGTACCTCAATATTATAAGTGATATACAATAATTATTCGCATGAAATATTTCGAGAGAAAGTAGTATATGTATGTCAGACACTGGCTGAAATTTGTATCGACATTTTATGTCGTGTAATTTGTGTGATTAGTCTCAGATAGCTTCTCTCAGGATGGTTTACACATGATATATTTTTATGTCAGAGAGAAATGTATGAAATAAAGCGTCTAATCTAAACGCACCCTTAGTAATATACAATAGTTAATCGCATGAAATATCTTAAGAGAAAGTAGAAGACTAACAACTTCTGAGATGTATGTCAGACACTGGCTGAAATTTGTGTCGACATTTTATGTCGAGTAATTTATCTTAGCTGAGTGATTTGTCCCAGAATATACGGAATAGTGTTTAATCTAAACCCACCCTAGGTAGCACAACAAAATGTAATCATAAAGTTTAGTTGGGAATTTTCTACAAAATTTGATAAGTGGAAGCGGCCACGATAAATCAAACGGCAGATAACCGCTCCATAAATTTCGGCAAACGATAAGCCTTATCTGGTGGATTCTTCTAGAACCCGAAACGTGATCTATACAGTATCGGCCAGTACACTATTTCGGTCTGCTTGCTAATGAGAACGACAAAGCAAACTTCTGGTATGAGGCAAGACGGAAAGAGAGTAAATTGGCAGAGATGCCACATGGTAATTTATTTATGTGTATCTCCTTCATTATGACCGAGATAAATCTTTTCAGCGCTTCATAATCTTCTTAGATTCAACAACTGGGAGAATGATAAGGGTACATGTGCAGCGCACTTGTCACCTGGCACTGATTGACATTATTTCTATATGAAGTTACGACTGGACCGAATCTGTATTAAATAAATCATCCTCTATCAACCGTCGCGGGCATAAGGAGCATACAACGCATGCCGGCGGCACTATCGAGGAGGCGGCAACAGGCATGTAGTCAAAGATTTACTCCAAATTAAAAATACCTCAAAATCGAATTTCCCGAACTTTTAAACTCAAATATTTCATATTGTTCCTTAAATTGTGACAGTAATCTGAAAATGTTAGTCAAAAATTCGCGGAAAAAACCAAAGTTTCAAGTTTTTTCAGTTAACACTCAAAAAAGGAGAACTTCAAAAATTTTTTAAATCTTTCGAAAAAAAAACGAAGTTTTGAATTTATGACAACAATTTAAGAGAAAAAGTAAAAATTTAAAATAAGAACTCGGAATTTTGCGAAAAAAAATTTAGTAAAATTTTAAAAATAAAGGAAAAATCTCCCCAAAAAGAGAAATTTAGTTTTACTGAAAATAATAAAAAAGTATAAATTTAATACTCAGAATTTAGAAAATAACTTCCAGCAAAAAAAAAGAAGAATTTTTAACAAAATGTTTGGATGAAATTCGACAAAAAAGTAAAACTTTTGAAAAAAAAAATATTTTGAAAATGTTCGGCACTTTGAGAACAAAATTGAAGATTAATCGCGTGTCCAAGCGCTACTTTGCTACATGCTTCGCTATCGGCCGAAGAAAAATGTTTTCATTAATTTTACATAAAATAGACCTTTTGTTAATTTATAAGGTTTCTAAAGATGTCGTTTAAATTCGAAGTCTGGTAATTAGTTAATTGTTAAACAAAAGCTACCAAAGTAATTTCCTTTTGTGGAGATCTTATGGCAAGATTAAGTTGTATACTTAATAGGAAAACTCACAATGTTTTCAACTGTCATAACATTATAATTTAGATATTAAATATACTATTTAAACTATTAAGAAATTTAATTTTTTTAGGTTTTTCATGGTTTAAAGAATTAATAATTGATTATTACAATTATAAATATCGCAAAATTATAATCATATTAAGTATAGTTGCCATAAAACCTCAGCGAAGGAAAAAACATATTAGCAACTCTAATTTAATAATTATTATTCTACTTGGAATCTAAACGAAAAATCTAAAATTTTATGTAAAATCAATGAAACCATTTTTTTCCAGCAGAATTTTTTTCTTTTACACGTTTAGATGATTTCGTCAATTTGTCAAATTTTTGAATTAATATTTAATAACATAATAAAAAAGAATTTTACTTGCTATGTTTTAGAAATAATTGCGAAAAACTGGACTGCTTTTTTCAAATCTTTATTTGTTAATAACAGCGGCAATTGTTTATGTGTCGATATTTAAATCCAGAAATTCCGACTTTTTTCTCAAAATGAAAAACTATAAATTTCCAGAAAAAATAAAACTTCGGAGAAAATAATTAAAATTAACGAACATTAGTCGAATAATGTTGTATAAAATTTTACTTTTTCTTTGAAATTTGAAGTCTACATTTCAGATTTTAAAACTGTTATTTATCGAATTTAAATACAAACTTTGGTTGTTATTCCTGCAACTTTGAATTTATAAAGGGAACATTTTGTAAAAAAAGAAAAAAAAATCGGAGAAAAATACACAATTCGTTGAAAAATCAGAAATGTTTAAACAAATTTCTGGAGTTGAGAAATTTGAGTTTAGACTGAAAATTTTAGCAAAAAAAAGTGTAATTTTCGATAAAGCACACTTTTTTAAAATATAAATATTTTAGAAATTACGAGTTTTTCCTGAAATTTCAGTTATTTAAATTTAAAGATTTAATTTTAGATTTTTATTTTTTGACTTAAAATTTTAACCTATAATTTAAATTTCTAGAAAAAAGGTTGAATTTGGAAGTGAAAATTTAAACTTTTTATTTCTTAAAATCTAAACTCCAAATTAAAAACAAATAAAAAATGTTACATTTCAATTAAGAAAACACTCAACATTTAGACATTTTTTGGGGGGAAATTGTAAACTTTTTTTGGAAATTCTTCTTTTTTCTCTAAATTTAAACATTAAATTAAAAATGAATTAGGAATTTTCGACTTTAAAGTCGAATTTTTTTCAATTTTTAAACTCATGTTTTCAATGTTGTTGCAATTTTAAAATTCCTACAAATATGAGAAAAGGTTACTTTAAAAATTTGAAATTTTGATAAAAAAAGTTTCTGGAAAAATCAAAATTTTGGAAAAATTTTAAATGTTACAAAAATAAAAAACCAGAGATTTAGAGTTAAAACTATTTTAATTTTAATATTGTGGGAATACATTTCAAATTCTTTTATGCACTTATACTTTCTTATAAAATTCCTAATTAGTTACTTCAAATTTTGTTTATTTATTTTTTTACTTAAATTTTATATTTCTAAGTCGACTTTTAACATTAAATTCAAACTTTTAATCTTGTTTTTGAAATTCGCTAAGAGTGGTTTCTGAAATTTCGATTTTCAATTCGAACTTCCGAATTTTAAGTCAAACTTTCAAAAATAAGTCAGATTTTTGAATTCAATCATTTTTTTAAATGAAAATTAAAATTTTAAATTTAAATGATTGTCTTGACATTTTAAGAAAAAAATGAGATTACGAAAAAGTCTACGTTTTAAGGTGATAATTTAAGAAAAGAGTAGAATTTCGAATATAAATTCGAAATGCGGACGCGTGGGTTCTCATAATTTGATAAGCGATTCTGTCGAGCAGTATTAAATTTATTGAATCGCCCAACAATTTCCACTCTTAACCATCTTCTTTCGGAATTCGAATAATTAATTTGTCTTAACACGTCGAGCTGATCGAAATTATGATGTATTGGCCAACTCGGGATGTTATTGTTATTCAATTTAAAAACTGAGAATATGATAAGGGTACAGGTGTAGCGCACCAGACACCAGGGTTATTTCTACATTACAACCAAATCTGCGTTAAATAAAACATCGTCTAAATACAAAATGTGGAAATTCACAACAGAAGAAAAAGTGCAAATTATTAAGTGGTATTTAACCTCCCAAGGCGTTGAAGAAGTCGTTGGGCGATTCGTTTTTTCCTAGGAAGATCGCCCAATACCCGATGCAATGACGGTGTTAAATATCGTCCACAAATTTGAAAAATCGGGATGCGAACTGGTTGTAATAAGTGTTGTTTGGAAGCGCGTCAACCTGAAGGTGACAGACCATTATCCGACGAAAGAATGGCTAAGGAAGTAGCTGTATGTGCATTTGTCGAAGCAAATGAACCTTGTTCTAGTAAGTAGATCGCAGAAGAAGTTAAAGTGCCATCGCGAACAGTGCGAAATATTTTGAAAAGAAATGGGTACTAGTGTAATAAAGTATCTGAAACCCCAGAGATATTTTCTGAAGATCGATACAAACGTCTTGAGTTTTGTGAGAGAAAAAGTTAATGTCGATGGAAATTTCTTAAGCCACGTATTGTTTACCGATGAATCATCTTTTTTTCTTCATAGACTCCACAGCCGTCAAATAATTCGGTATTATTCTAGGGAAAATAAGCACTTCAGTATTCCTGTACGAACACAGTACCCTGAGAAGGTAAATATTTGGGCTGCTATGTTAGGATATTCCATTATTGGGCCATTTTTCATAAATGGAAACCTAACTGCTGACAAATATTTAACTCTGCTCCGCAATAAAATAATTCCGGCTGTTCAGACATTGGACTTGGCATTATCTTTGAGGATGTGTGGTTTCAACAAGATGGTTGTCCAGCCCATAATGCTCAACGTGCGAGAACTTTCTTGGAAACCAAATTTCCGCAGCGTCTTATTAGTTCAAGGGGCACAATTAAATGGCCACCTCGATCCCCCGATTTATCGCCTAACGAGTTCGTCCTTTGGAGATATCTAAAACAAATAATTTATGGACGCGTATAAGAAAGACCACGTAATTTAGATCATTTACGGGCCCGAATTGTAGAAGTCCTAGATAATATTTCCCCTGAGATGTTGGCACGAGTAAGAACTGAATTTTACGACAGATTAAGTTATTGCGAAACACAAGGAGGGGACACTTTTGAACCACTTATTACATATGCATTTTTTCTTCCATTTTTTTTGTTAAATCATTTTTTAAGTTTTAGATTGTCATCACACCGGGTGATTATTTTTACACAGAATTCATTTATCTTTTGGAATGTTTGTTTTATTTTTCGTAGACCCGGTTGTTTAAAGAAAACAAAATCGTAAAATATCTGCAATTATTTTCATACTTTTTAGGGTGTGAAAATAATTGTAGAATCAATTAATACGTAAAGATGTATTCCCCATTTAAAGCGACACTCTTTTATCAAGATCCGATAAGGTACTGATGCAAGACTGGTCTGCAGTTTGTAGCTGAATGCGTGGTCATAATTTGATAAGCGCGTCTATCGAACAACACATTGAAACAGTGTCAATCATACCATCCTTCTCTTTCCTTACATAATTTTTATATGTTCCTTGTTCTTTACACGTTATAACAGACCGAAATCGTGTACTGGCCCATAGTGTATATAGGGGGTCCAGTCGGCTTTCCTTCAGTTAGTCAATGAATAAGTTAGTTAATTAAACAGTGAATTACAAATTGTAGCGTTCCGGAATCAGTTTAGAAATAAAGTGGTTACAATTCACCAAGTGTTTATCATTCGAACCGATAACGCCCAACAATACGTTAGTTACAATTATAATACGTTGTTCTTTTGTCAAGAATATTTTGCCGTTATTATTAATAGATTTTAATTGTTGCCGTCATTGCTGGATTGTTTTTGAGCGTGACAAACTGCGACACGGAGTTTATGCTTAGGGATACATCGCTTCTTTGCATGTTTTACCAAATTTCAGCTAAAGACTCGATTCATCTGTTTATTTTCGTTACAAAAAAATTTGGAGACTTAGACCCGCGAACCCAGCTCTCCAAAGACCAACTAGCTGCCGGAGTTGATACACTTAAATTTCAGCTTTTTTTTGGAACTTCTAAGTTAAATTTTTCTAGAAAAAAAGGAATTAATCGAAGTTAATAAAAGTCGATCTTTTTAGCCAATTAAACGATTAATATTAGTACATTTGCTACCAATCATGGGATAATTCATAGTTGGCGTTTTATTTTGCGCGAAATAAGTTATTTCTTAAAACGCTAATTATTTTTATTTGCCCTAGCAGCGAGTTAGCTTGTAGAAAAAAAATGTGTGCGACAGCAAATGTGTTAATTTTCCCAAACCAAAAAACCATTTTTATAATGTGTTTGTTAAATTTGATTCACACCAATAAAAATTTTTTGTGCGTTTATATCAAAATAAAAAATATATATTTTTCACGCAATTCGATTATTTTGTGCCATAAGCTCTTTAAATGCAGTGCAAAAACCTTCGACTATAATGCAAAAATCGTGGACATAATCTGAGTCGAATACAACCCATATTTTATTGATGTGGATCCACCTTTAGATTGGAACAGTGAATAATTTTTCAAATCATTTTCCATAAAAGAAATTTAATTTAAATTATTTACAATAATAAATATAAAAATAAAATTGTCAAGATTTAATATTACATATTAAATCATACATTACATTAGATTAGACACAATAACTAATTATTTATTAAAATGCAAAGAACCAGAGATCTGAATGATGAATGGCCAATTACCAATTACAAGTAGTAGTCCTAAATATTTGGTTTTCATTATCAGAATATTACAATACACTTATTAGAAAATTAAGAATATGATTTCTGTAATGTAAGTCCTCAATTTGCGAATAAATCAAATAATAAGTTTATTAAGAACCAATTAATTTTTTTTAGGCACTATTTTCTTGATCAACTAGAACCGATGTAACATAAACTGTTTCAATCCCATTCTCATTTATCTCTTGTTTTATTTCTTCTTTACAGTCGTCCTTTTTTAATTTTTCCTTTGTTTGATCCTTACTTTTTTTAATACTTCTATCATCAATATCCAGGTTTGGATTTTCCGGACATAGTTTTCTTCTAATTTTGGTTAGTGGCCTTCCATGTGCTTTATGCATATGGGATACTACATTCCTTTCATACTTAGATCTATATTTCCCACAAACTTGACAGACAAAATAGTCGATTTTATTATGCTTAACATCTACATGTTGAATCAAAAGATACTTTGCAGTCGTTTTATAATCACACTGGTTGCATTCTAACAAACTATCTCTAGTATGTTGCCCTCTAGTGTGAACCTCTAAAGCTTTTCTGCCGAAATGTAGTGTACGAGCAGTACTCACAAGCCAAAACTTTTGGATTATCATGTAGTTTTTTGTGCACTTTTAAAGTGTTCCTGTAGTATGTTTTAAATGAACATACATCGCACCTATGTTCCTCCAATTTTAGATGTTTCCCCAATATATGTTCCTTTAGAATAAATTTCTTAGGTGAAGTGTACCCGCAATCGTGGCACTTGAACAATTTCTCCGGTTCGTGAACGCGCCTCATGTGACACACCAGATCATATTGTTTGACGGAAACATAGTCACATAAAGTACACTTTTGTTTTTCATTTAAATGTACACTTCGGATATGTTTATTTAACGCGCTAACCATCGAGTACGTTTTACCACACAAATGGCAAACTTTGTGCTTAAGTTGAGATGGGTCGCATTTTTCGGGATGTTTGCAAGACATGTGCGAATCTATGGTCGATTTGCAGGTCGCTTTGAATTCGCAATGGAAACAGGAAAAAATCTTCAGCTGCAGGTGTACCGCGATGAAATGCTTTTTGACTCTAGAAGGAAGTGAAGAGTTGAATTTGCAATAAATACACTTAAATCCATTATCCTCCTTTAAGCAAAATTCTTTTGGAATGTCGGCTCCAGATAGTTTTTCAAGTCGAGACACCCTGTAAAATTAAAGTATGTATCAAATTAGTTAATATTACAAATTTTTTTACATTATTTTACATTTATCAAATTTACAATAATCGCCAAGTCAAATCTGTAAATATGCTGGCCATTTTAAAAAATATAAACTTACCTAATCTGGCATTGTGTTTTCAACATTTCATGCTTTTTCAGGAGATCTTTCTTTGGTGTTCTATAGTCACAGTTGGGGCATTTATATAAAACTTTTTTATGAACCATTAAATTATGACGTCTAAACTCTAAGAAACTATTCGTTATAAAATCACACTGAGGACATTTACGCTCCCTATGCTGTTCACGTATATGCCTTTTTAAATGTGGGACAGAATCAAATTCTTTGTTGCATTCTTCGCATATCAAGTCAGATTTTTTAAAATTTTCAGCGATATTTACGAAATTGGCGAAAAACTCAGCATCCAATTTTTTTATTGCAAATGCGTCGAGTTTTAAATCTCCACTAAAAGAATCAATATTTGGATTCGCAACAGTGCCTTCATTATTGCTGGATTGTATATCTTCTGCGGAATATGCTTCACAATTTTCTTCTTTTACTTCAATAACTTCTGTTTTTACTTCTACTAACTCATCATTTGTTTTATCGTTGTCAAAGTCTAATTCATTGTATTCAAAAAAGGGGATGGGCGAGCCAAATGTATCCATATTGCCTTTAGAAACGAACAAACCTAAAAAAAATAATAAGACATAGAGATATTCCAACAGCAAAACAAATACAAATGTTAAACGTTTGCATTTAATTACATTTTAGAAGTTGAGTTGAATTTAGGTAATAAGTATTAAAAATGCAGACTTTACATAAAGTGAACATGACCAAAGCAGTAAATCCATACCAAACTAGAGTTTATTTTATTTCTAAAACTATTTTTTTTATTGTAACTGATGGTTAAGGAATGTATGATTTAAAAATATGGTTTAGAAGTGCAAAACAAGTCTAAATTTCAAATTTTTATTTATTTTCAGAAATTTTTGAAAATAGAATAGACCTGGAGTGCAATAACGCATCCCTCTAAACGTGGGCATTATTGCACTCTGGGTCCATTCTGCTTGCATAAAAGTTGTTGAGGCTATTCCATAGTTTCTTCTACAGGCCACTAGGTGACTATATTTAGAAATTTGTGGTTATTTGAGAAAACACCACAAAGAATAATTCGGAATATTGAAATAAAACGTATTTTTAATCAAACTTGACGAGGAAAGTTAATTCCTTGTTATTGACAAATCAACAATAATATTTTTTATAGGTATCATCACCAAGAATTTTTTCGGTTCCTATCAGAGTCAACCATTTTTTTCTCCCCAGACATCAGAAAAGATTCAGTGTCGCCACAAATTACATTCGGGAACATTTGTAATTTTTTAGAGTATATACCTTGAAATGGAGCATTTGTTAGGTTCGAGTTGGGTATGCTAAACTGATGAGATCTAACACTATTGAAACAGGTATTTGTTTTCCAAACCCTGAATTTGACAAATGTTTAAACCTATTGGTATGTGCATTCGAATTCAGAAAATAAAACTGCAGATATGAAATGTCTAGAAAATTATAAAGAGAATAAAAATTTGGGCATAAGCAGTTGGTAATACCTTTAAATGATGAGGTTTTAGCTTAATCACTTATTCTTATTATCAAATACCTTTTTATTTTCTTGTGTCTAACCTTGATTTGTAACTGTTTTGCCTAGTTTTTGGAAAATTAACCAAAATATTCGTTTTTTAGCATTTTCTGACATTACAAGAGTAACATTTCTTGAGTAACAATTTTCAATACCACCAACAATAATAACAATTTTCTTTTAGTCATTTTCTGAAATTTTCAAATAATTGAACCCCCTGAAAAAAAATGTCATTTTCGGTGATTTAAGATCAAGCAGGAGTTTTTATAAAGAATAATTTTTACTTATAAACTCACAAATAAAAGAGAAACCCCTCTTCAGTACTCCTATCGTGGGACACACTGTTGTGCTCATTAATGAGACCTAACAATGACATTTCAAATTCTACGTTAAATAGTTTTCAAGAAAAATTTCTGTAATAGATGGACAAGAAAATGAGACTATAATGATTCCGACATTAGGTTGAGTATCTAAAGCTAACTTTATTTGGTACAGGAAAACTGCACGTCATAGGAAAGTTTTTTTTACAAATTAGTGGAGTGTCTAAGGGTTTTGACCTAGGATTTCAGTTACAGTGAGTGAAATTAAATAAAAATATATGGAATGTTTAGCTAATAGTATTTGTAAAAAAGTTTACCGATTAAAAAGAAAAGTAATCCGGATGTTTCAAAATAAGATGTTCATACTTAAGGAGCATAATCTTCGAGCAAGTTTAAGAAAAAAAGTTTATATCAACATAATTCCGAAACCTCTTTAAGTTACAGCTTCTTGAAAATTAAGAAAAAATTCGTTTTTTTCTTAAATGCCTATGAAACCACTCGAAATATTTTTTTTTATATTTTGGTAGTTACTAACTAGGATTAAAAACGCACTTTAAGCTGGAAAAATATTTGCTTTTCTTCCATCAGTGGAGTTCATGCTAATTTGACTTCGAGTATTAACAAAAAAATTGGTACGTTACTGCTTTTTTACAAATTAAGTACCAATTTCATAAACAACCTTTTTTTCTTAATAAAAATGATCCCCTGAATTTTTTTCGTCTGACGAACGGTTTTCTGCTAAAACAATTATTTGACTTTAAAAACTGTTTACTTATTTCGTAGTATACGTTTATTAATTATTAAAAATTGTTATATACCAAAAACATAACTTATCATTCATATTAAGATACATTTTTGTAAAGAAGCGCTAATGAACAAAGTTGTTTTAAAATAAGGCATTAAATTTATAAAAAAGAATATAAAACGCCCATCGAAATGCATTTTATTTTTTTGCTTAGAAATCGTTGGTCGGTTGCAAAAAGTTAAGGACTTTTTACTAAAGTTAAATAGTCTTACTGAAAGCCATATTTATTTTAAATTAAAAAAAACAGTGGTACTTTTTTTTAATTAAAAATATTCAAAAATATGTTAATCGAAAACCGTTCGTCACACAAAAAGTTGAGGGAGCATGTTACTAACAAGTGAAGCAGTGGCGGCTAGTGCTAAGGTTTGCAGGTTTGCGCAACCTCCAAAAAAACGCTAGGACAAAAAAGAAGGTAAATTGTTATTTATGTTGTTTATTTTATTTATTGATAACAGATTTATCGTTATCAAACATACTACTGACTATAGCGGATTCCGCCGATTCGTAAGGGTTTGACGACATTATTGGGTCCATGGTTTGCAAAGTTTGCAGGCTAGACTGCAAACCTTGCAAAACACATATGCATTTGAACCTTAAGTCATATTTTGTTCGCTTAAAATACTTGCCCATAAGCAAGCATTAGGTTGTACATGTGGGTGCAAACCAAATATTGATTCGCTATTATAATCTGTCATCGGTCAATGTTGCGAGTCTTGAAACACAAATAAAAATGAATTCAGTGCAAAGTTTAATTGCACAGCCATTTTGTAACCGATCTGTGTCGAAAAAACTGGAAATTAAGCGACTTGGATGCCCTACTCTAGACTTAAATATTGTAAAGTTTTAACAGAAATAGTTCGCGAAGCTAAAGAAGTACTTATGTCACATTGTTATCTGCTAAGCTAAAGAACGATTCAGCTTCGCTGGCCATTTAAATGCAGCAACCTTATTTTTTTCTAAAAAGTTTAACTAACATAGAATCACTTTTCCCGAAAAGAATTTTAAAAAAACCGCTAAGGTTTATCCATTTTTTAATTTACAAAAACTAAGAACTGAATTATCTGTAATTTACGAAACAGAAAAGTTTTAATGGGCTTTTGGTTTGCTTGTACTCTATAACATTATTTTAGAAAACAGTGAGCTTAGTGAAACTCTAAATCTTTTAAAAATCGTGATAACTATCCCAATGGCTTCTGCTGAAGGAGAGTGGTGTTTCTCCAGTCTGGAAAGAATAGAAAATTTTTAATAAAATACATTATGCTAGGAAAGATTGTCCGCATTAACGATGTCTTCAAACAAAAGGAATTAATTCAAGGAATACTCGACTTTAGTAAAAGGTTATTGATAAATTTGCAGCTACCAAAGATCGTCCGTCGTATGGACTTCCTCTTCTTTTTCTTTCTGTTTTTTGCGAATATAAATATATGTATAACATATATTAATTTAAAATCCTAAATATCTCTTAATTCCTCCAGCTTAATTTAAAATTTCCAGTTTCGGCACATTTTTGCAAATGTCTCTTTGCAACCCCCAAATTTTATTAGCACCAGTCGCCACTGAAGTGAAGGACGTTTATGCAATTCATGTTTATTTTTAAAAAAAGCACTGGCGTAACATTTTAATTTAGCTATTTTATATAGATAGAGGAGTTTAAGAATTTGGGTAAGATAGCTCAAACTGTTTCACTTCCTAAATTGTACCCCTTAGTGGAAGTAAACGTGAGGAGGAAGCGAACGGCATGTGGAGCTGCAATATAAGGTTTGGAAGCCCAAAGTAAACCGCCTCCTAAATGAAACCGCTCAATTTTTTCTATTTTCTTAAATTTTTCTAAAAATTTAAGAAAATAGAAAAAATTAAATTCAATTTAAGCTAACTTACTCCACTAGGTGTACCTTACCCAACCTTTTTACCAAGAAATAAAGATTGTTTATGAAATTGGCATTTAATTTGAAAAAAAGCAGTGACACACCATTTTCTTTGTTAAGAATACTCGATGACATATTAGCACGGACGCCATTGACGGAAAAATAGCAAAATAATTTCCAGCAAAAAGTGCGTCTTTCTGCCTAGTTAGTACCTACCAAAATTTAAAAAAAAACATTTTGAGTAGTTTCATAGTATTTAGGGAAAAATATTTTTTTTCCTTATTTTCAAGACTCTGCAACTTAAAAATAGTGTTTCTGCACCTATGTTAATGAAAACTTTTTGTTTCTTAAATGGCTCGAGGATTATGCTCCCTAAGTATGAGCACCTTATTTTAAAACTCCCAGACTATTATTATTATTATTACTATTGTTAATAAAGATCACAATTTTTTAATAGGTAAACTTTTTTACAAATACTCTTAGCTAAACATTCCATATATTTTTGATTAATTTCACTCACTGTTACTGAAACCCGAGGTTTTCAGATTTTTAATGCTCCAGGCACTCCACTAAATAATACTAGAAAAAACACAAAACATTACATATCTATTCACATTATTAAAACAGGATTAATGTAATTTACATTTGCTGAATAACATTTATTTTTGGATGGCTTAAGATTAAGGCTTCCGATTTTATAAAACAGAACTTACTATTACTATCTTTATACTTACTAAATAAAGCAGAATCAAGTTATGCTTTATGTAAAATTAATCATAATTTTAACGAGTCTTCACTCCTGAAATCTACATTCATGATTCCACATAAAGCTGTAGTTTAACGGTCCCATACTTGAATACATATTTTGCGAACGATACTGCCTTTTTTGGGAAAAACAAGACAAAGACTATAAGGATAGAATTTATAATTCCTTGGATATTATTAGATGAATGTAGTCAAAAATTGTTACCTACGACTGTAAGCGATGAGGTTGTAAATCCTTGCGAATTCTTTACAAGCACACTACCCTGATTTGTAAAATAAAGGGGGAAACCAGCATAATTATAAGGAAAAATGTAAAATCAAATGTTTGGTTTGACCAAGTTTACAAAATTCAGAATTCTAAAATTCTTGGTCGAACGCTCGTAAGAATACATGTGAACTACGAAACACAAGAACGATTTCAACTACCACAAAAAGTAACTACAGATTATTACGATTAATACGAGTCTTTAATTGATCGAGCTTGGAGTATATACCAGCAGTTCTCAAACTTTTGTCAAGCTTCGACACAGGACGCCCCCCTTTTATTAAAATAAAATCGCTTCACATTTTAAATAAGTCTGTAAAGAATGTAAGTAGTAAAAGTGTTAGTGAAACTCAACCAGGCAATAAATTGTCCCGCTCAGGCAGAGTAATTAGGAAGTTTCCATTTTTTCAAAGTGCGTTCAATTATAAATTATAAATTATAAAACCAAAGATTTTTTTTTTAAATATCTTTTAAAAATTGCTGATTTATGGTTCTTTGAAATTTAAATTTGTTACGTTCTCTTAATTGGGCGCTGAAAACATTTATGACGTCATAAAACATGATAGGAACCTGGATCGCCTGAAGTCGCCTTGTCTTTGCCGTGCTCTTTCAGTTAACACTACTTCGCTGCACTTTGTAAATCTTGTACCCGTTGAAAACAATCGTTATTTCGCCCTAAATAATAACCAGCAAAAAATTAGTACAAAAACTTGTTCATATAAATATTTTATTGTTCCTAAATGTGTGAAATATTGTTGTCTCTTGCCCTCTATGCGTGTGCTCCCGGATCTGCCACGAAACTATTTAATTTTACAAAGAAATAAATGTTAGCATTAGGGAACCCGCCACTGTCTTTTCCACATAGAATGTGCCACATGTGATACAAACCCAGGACCTCTAGCTACGTGAGGGAGCAAGGGGAAGAAGGCAGTCGAGAATGAGCCGAGTAGATATCGAGAGCATATGTAGAAGAGACCAATAAAGCGTGTTTTAAGTTAATTGTGTGTTATTGCATCGACAATTAACTAGGATCTATCATGAGAGTTTACATAAATAATAGTTTTTATCGCCCTTAAACATAAATAATATTTTTTAAATAAATCGTTCCTACGTAAAAAAACCTCAAAACCGAACATTGATATCGACATACTGCATAACAGTCACACCAATTTCTTAAATAACAATTACTATACACTAATCAATTTGGATTGCTCAGAATGCTGTTTAAACTAAAAACATTTCTCACAGGGGTGATTTTTGTCAATTCTACAGTGTGTCCCACGATAGAGTACTGAAGGGAGATTTTTTTTTCTATTTGTGGTTTTATTAGAAAAAGTCATTCTTTATAAAAACTCCTGCTTGATCTTATATCACCGAAAATGACAATTTTTTTTCCAGATTTTTTGTACAGGGAGTCAATTATTTGAAAATTTCAAAAAATCGCGAAAAGTAAATTCTTGTTTTTTATTGCTGTGATTTAAGATCAAGCAGGAGCTTTTATAAAGAATGATTTTTTCTCGTAAATCCACAAATAAAAAAGAAACCCTCTTCAGTATTCTATCTTGGGACACAGTGTATGTTAAGCCTTCCATTCTTAACAGTTAAAACATTTAACAATATTATTTTTCGCATATAGTAATACTTCATAATTTCAAGCTAACTATTTATGTAAGTATAATCAGTTCAAAAATTCCTAAGAAAATAGTATTTGAAAGCTTTGCACCCCGGATTTCTGCACTGTCGTATTTTATTTGACAATACAAGAGTAAAATAATCATTGAATTCACATAACTCTGTGTTTAATTTTTAGAATATAGAACAAAACATTGCGGTCGTGCCTCTCGCAAGACGTCAAATAACCATATTGTAGAGTAACCCTGTATATTATTGTTTAGTGCGTTATCGTCGAATTGACACGTATAGAGATACACACTTTATTACGAATAACTCGGCCACTAACTACTGTACATACTAATTATTACTAATTGTAACCAACTTATGCACTCTTCAAGCTGACTAACTCGAGGGAAAACTGACCGCCTTTTTATAGTTTCGGCCCGCGGCTTCCAGAATTTTCGGCAGATAAGGCTTATTAATGCCGAAATTTCTGGAACGCTTATCTGGCGTTTGTTTCGTTATCGCGGTCGCTTTCCCCTTATCAGAACCTTCTAGAAACTTTTTTTATTTACTAAATTCTACAATTCTATTCTAAATCCTATTTCATCTATTTACATTGCGTTACAATATTTTAAAATGTAATAACTTATCCAAATTTCAACTGATTTATCCGACTATGTTTAGTTTATATTTTAGTTTTATATGTTCTTAAAAAAAGGGGGATGTCAGGGTAACACAATTCACTAACACTGTTTAATTAACTTTTAACTAACTAATTGACTGATTAACTACACTGACTAATTAACCACACTGACTGAGGGAAAGCTGACCGGACCCCCCCCTTTATATAGAACCCTGGTTCGGGTTCTAGAAGATTCCAGCAGATAAGGCTTATCGTTCGCGAAAATTTCTGGAACGCTTATCTGCCGTTTGCTTTATTATCGCGGCCGCTTTCCCTTATCAGATTTTTCTAGAAAATTTCCTTAGATTCTAAATTCTATAATTACATTTCGTTACAATATATAGTGCATGTAAAAAAAAATAAAGTATTTTCGGAAAAGAGTAAAAAAGGATAAAAGTATGGTCCTTACTTTCTTTATTTTGCCCCTGGTGCTCGCCCTCCGGATCCGCCACTGGTGTTGTAAAGATTTTAAGAAATGTCATTAAATGTCCGGAGTGGCGCAGTGGTAGAGTAATTCTCTAGGAGATCAAATTGCCCTTTTTGGTAACGCAAAACCTACATAGGTGTATTACTATATGGCAAATCCAGGCGTTTTTCCTCTATCATTGGTCGCTTAACGCGCCTAAAGTAGTTTTCACTTGAAAGACTAAAAATTCGAGAACAAGATCAACATATTGGAAAAGAGATCGAAATTTCGAGAAAAAAGTTGCAATTTAGTACAAATTTTGTCGAAATTTCGAAAGAAGGGCAAATTTGAGGAAAATATCAGGGAAAAAGTCGTAATTCCAAGAAAAAAAAATTGATATTTCCCGACTCTTATATTAATTTTTTAACGTCTGTCTGAGTGAAGGAAAAGTTCTTCCCTTTTGCCTCACGGTGACTTAGAAAATATTCACTATTGAGATAAACGTCGAAATGTTCAGAAAAAGTCGTATTTTGAGAAGCGACAGAATTTTGAAAAAAAAGACGAATTTTGAGATAAAAATTCGAAATTTTGTAAAATTTTTTCAACTTTCTTTTAATTTTTGATTTAAGTTCAACATTTCGACGATTTCTTTCTTGATAAACATATGTTATATGTATTTTGACCTTATTATCAAAATATTCATTTTAGTTTACAAATTTAAACTTTTTTTTTTAAATTCAAGTCTAGACTTTTAATTTTCCTTTTATTTAAACGAAAATTTCAGTTGCGATTCTAAGTTTTGATATTTTTGAGACTTAATTTTTATTTAACATTTTGAAATAATTTAGAAATATCTACATTTTTATTTTTCCTTTTTGACTTTAAAATCGAAATTTCTAAAAAAATGATTTTTTAAATTTCGATTTTCTTAAAATATTCAGTTTAGCTCGAAATATTTTTTATAATTTTCACGTTTTTTTTTTGTTTAAAATTTTATTTTTTTCTAAAGATTTTTATTTTAAAATTTCAGTTTTTTATATTTTTTTCCAAAGTTTTCGCTTTGCGCTAAAAATTGTGTCCTTTGGTTTTTTTTTCTTCAAATTTTAATCCTAGTCACGAAATTTCTACTTTTTAAAAAAAATTTCGAATTTAAATCCAAAATTTTTGCTTCATCAGGAAACTTTCCGTTTTTTCTCAATATTTATTTTTTTTTCTAAATATTTCGGTAAACTCAACAATTTTATTTTTAAAAAATTTGACTTTAACTTCGAAGCTTCTGGATTTTGTTTGATAAAGGTCTTTTCTTTTTCATCCTTTTAATTTTTCGTCCAAATTTCCGCTTTTGGAAGCTTCTGTTGAATTTTTTTATTTCATCTTTAATATCTAATATTCCTAATTTCGTCTTTTATCTAAAATTTGATAGTGCTCTGAAAAGTTCAAAAATCACTTATTTTGAAAAAAATATTAGGTAATTCTAATTTTTTTTGAAAATATCGAGATAAACTAAATTTGAAAGATTTAAATATCGATACTGAAGTGGAACTTTCGAGTTTCGAATTTAGTCTAAGTTTCGAAGTTAGGATTGGAAATGAGCACTAAGTAGAAGACCAAGACGTTTATTGATTTAACAAGTCAACTTTTTTTTTATTTTGCAATTTTGCTCATTCGATAAATTTTATATTCTCTAACACTAAAAAAAGGAGGAGAGTTGGACCCCTCCAAACGAAAATCCTGACTACGTGCCTGGGTTGATCCTGACCCGCGGCTAAAAAAGCTTGCCAACCCCCGATCTAGATCCACTTTTGCTAGTTGCTTTTATGGGCTTTTGAAGCACAATTTCGAATTTTCTTTCCTGGTCGTCCCTCTATGTCCAGTGAATAGAACTGTCATTGCCCGATTGTTTTCGAGCATGACAAACTCCGACACGGAGGTCATGCTTAGGGAAGCAGCGCTTCTCGCCATGTTTTACCAAAGTCCAATTAAATTGTAACTAAAGACTCAAGTCATCTGTTTATTTCCCTTACAAACAATTTTGGAGACTTGTACCCGCGAACCCAGCTCTCCAATAATCAATTAGCTGCCGGAGTTGATGCACTTAAATTTCAGCTTTATTTAGATATCCTGAATTAAAGAATCAAGGAATTTATTGAACTCAATAAAAGTCGACGATCTTTTTTCCCCATTAATCGTTTAACTAATGTTAGCACATTTGCTGCCTACCACTAAGTTATTTCTAAAACATTAATTATTTTTATATGCCCTAGCAATAAATTGGCTTGTATAAAAAAACAAATTGAGTGTGGTAGCAAATGTGTTAGATTTCCTAAACCATAAAGCATTTTTTGGATAAGCCCATCTACAACAGAAAGGATATAATGTGTTTATTAAGTTGGAACCACACCAAAAAAAATTGTTAGGTGTCCATTTTTAAACTACAAAAAATATACATATTGTAACGCAGACTGGGACCGACATCTACCACTGTTTCTAATGGCCTATCGCGCGGCAACTCATGAAACATCAGGTCAGACTCCGGCAAAGGTGATCTTTGGGAGGGAACTACGGCTTCCATGTGACTTGGTGTTTGCATCACCAAGGGAGACCCCCAGAGAGACGGTGGGTTTCGTAGACGACTTGAGGGAAGCGATACTGCAAACGCATGCCCTGGTGCGGATGAAGATCAACTTGGCGACGGACCGGATGAAGACCAGATATGACGTGAATGCCAACCATGGTGGTTTCAGTGAGGGCGAATTGGTATGGCTATACAACCCTCAGCGAAAGAAAGGAGTTTCGCCGAAGTTTACGCCATCTTGGGAAGGGCCGTACAAAGTGCTGAAGAGGATCAACGATTTGGTATACAGGATCCAGCGCAGCTCCAGGAGTAAAATGAAAGTGGTACACCTGAACAGACTAGGCAAATATAGTGGAACTGATCGGGACTATCATTCCTAAGGGGGAGGCAGCGTAACGCAATGTAAATAGATGGAATAGAATTTAGAATAGAATTGTAGAATTTAGTACATAAGAAAAGTTTCTAGAATGATCTGATAAGGGGAAAGCGACCGCGATAACGAAGCAGATAAGCGTTCCCGAAATTTCGGCAAACGATAAGCCTTATCTGCCGGATTGTTCTAGAACCTGGATGCCAAAACTATATAAGGCGGTCAGCTGTCCCTCGAGTCAGTCAGTTAGAGTTAGTGTAATTAGTGAGTTAGTAGAAGTCAATAATAAGTAAGGTAATTGTTCAATTGTGGTGATCCAAGTTGAGTTCAGTAATAAAGTGGATATAATCCATCACGTGTAATCAATCGAACCCATAAGCCCGTAACAATATAATTTACTCAGTGTCAATTATGTTGTGCCTTAGTCTTCAAATGCAGGGCAAAAACCTTCGACCATAAGGCAAAAATTGTGGACATAACCTACCTATTTGAGTCAAATATAACACAACGTTTTATTGATCTAGATCCGTCTTTAGATTGGATTTTGGGTTATTTTCAATAAGAAACTTATTTTAAATTATTTATAGTAATAAATATAAAAATAAAATTGGTAAGATTTAATATTACATATTAAATTACAATTACAAGTAGTAGTAATCTTAAATTTTTGGTTTTCATGATCAGACTATTAGAAATATGAAGCAATTATTAGAAAATGAAGAATATCATTTTTGTAATAAAATCTATAATTTGAAAAAATAAATCAATTAAATAATGTAGTCTTTAAGTTTATTAAAAATTGGTTAATTTGTTTTAGGCACATCTCCTTGATCAACTATGTGCTTTATGGATATGGGTTACTATATTTCTTTCATACTTAGATCTATATTTCCCACAAACTTGACAGACGAAATAGTCGATTTTGTTATGCTTAACATCTACATGTTGTATCAAAAGATGCTTTAGAGTTGTTTTATAATCACACTGGTTGCATTCTAACAAATTGTCTCTAGTATGTTGCCCTCTGCTGTGAATCTCTAAAGCGTTTCTCGTAAATGTAGTGTACGAGCAGTACTCGCAAGCGAAAACTTTTCGATTATCATGTATTTTTCTGTGCAATTTCAAAGTGTATCTGTGGTATGTTTTAAATGAACAGACATCGCACCTGTGTTTCTCCAGTTTTAGATGTTTCCCCAATATATGTCTCCTTAGAATAAATTTTTTAGGTGAAGCGTAGCCGCAATCGTGGCACTTGAACAATTTCTCCGGCTCGTGTACGCGCTTCATATGAGACACCAGAGTACATTGTTTGACGGAAACGAAGTCACATAAGGTGCACCTTCGTTTTTCTTTTAAATGTACACTTCGGATATGTTCATTCAACGAGCTAAGCGTCGATGACGTTTTACCGCACAAATGGCAAACTTTTTGCTTACGTTGCGATGGGTCGCATTTTTCGGGGTGTTTGCAAGACATGTGCGTATTTAAGGTTGATTTGGATTTCGCTTTGAATTCGCAATGGAAACAGGAAAAAATCTTCAATTGCAGGTGTACCGCGATGAAATGCTTTTTCACTCTAGAAGGAAGTGAAGAGTTGAATTTGCAATAAATACACTTAAGTCCGTTATCCTCCTTTATGCAAAATTCTTTTGGAATGTCGGCTTTAGATACTTCTTTCCTGTAAATTTAAAGAAAGTATCAAATTTCTCCTTTGTTAATATTACAAATGTTTCGTTATTATTTTACTTTTATTGGATTTACAATAATCGCCAAGTCGAATCTGTAAATATGCTAGCGATTTTAGAAAATATAAACTTACCTAATCTGGCATCGTGTCTTCAACATTTCATGCTTTTTCAGGAGATCTTTCTTTGATGTTTTATAGTTACAGTTGGGACACTTATATAATTTTTTTTTATGAACAATTAAATCATGATATCTAAACTCCGAGTAACTCTTTGTTATAAAATCACATTGGGGACATTTACGCTCCCTATGATGTTCACGTATATGCTTTTTTAAATGTGGGGCAGAAGCAAATTTTTTGTTGCATTTTTCGCATATTAAGTCAGATTTTTTAAAATTTTCGACGATATTTACGAAATTGGCGCCTTCATTATTGCTCGATTGTATATCTTCTGCGGAATAGGCTTCTTCTTTTACTTCAATAGCTTCTGTTTTTACTTCTATTAACTCGTCATCTGTTTTATCTTCTTCAAAGTCTAATTCATTGTATTCAAAAAAGGGAATGGGCGAGCCAAATGCATCCATATTGCCTATATAAACCTAAGAAGCCTAAAAAAATAATTAGGTGTAATGATGTTTTAACAGCAAAACAAATATAAATGTTAAACAGTTCGCATTATATCTAATGTTAGAATAAAATTTAATAAGCTTTTAAAAAGCGCATATGGTTTATGTCAAATTCCCGACTCTCGGTCGCCGGGGTAGATAGAGGGAAAGGTTCAGAGTATGTGTGGCCCAAGGGTCAGGGAATAACGCTACCAACCTTCCATGTACGAAGAAGTGTAGAAAATATAGATTTTGAGTGGACGTGAGTTTTGATTTTAACGCCCACGACGATCGATTTATACATCGATCTAACATATCAGAAGTGGGATTGATCGGCTAATCGATTGATTAATTCACGTGCAAATTCGAGTGTTAATAAAAATAAACATTAATTGGTGAATTGTGCTTAAAAGACACTGGATTAAAGTGATGGTGATCAGGACAAGTACCGTTTACCGGTGAGTCAAAACGTGATCTATTTGCCTGTCTGCCTGACCACAAAAACTATTTCTTTTGTCTTTTGTGAATTTTTGCGAGATTTAATGAAGCGTTCCCATAGAAGTCGCTCACGTACTCGCAACGAACGACGAAGACGTTCAAGAACGCCTCGTCGCGGTCGTCGCGATGCTACCCCTAATTATGAGCAAAATTTTGAAACGCGATTGAAACATTTGGAGGACCTAATAGAACGAAACTTCAATCGCGATAAGCCAGATCGTTCGCGATCAAGATCTTGCGTAACGCCGCCGCCGCTGTCTAATTCAGCCCGAACCGAATCTGAAACACATAAATTCCCAAATATCAGAACAAGTAGCTCAACGATATGTAGGACGAATGGAATTAATACCAGAATTTGATGCTTCAACAAAAAGTATCACGATAAACCAATGGTTAATGAAAATTGATTCAACAGGAGAATGTACGGTTGGGACGATCGTGCAAAAATATTTTGTATGATTAGTCGCCTTAGCGGTAATGCGAAATCGTGGTACGAGTGCCAAACTGATGTAAATAATAATTGGCAGCAATGGAAAGAAAGGTTATCCTTGGCCTTTCCATCGGTACGAAGTATAGCACTAAAATTAAAGGACTTTGTGAATACCGAAAGACGATCTAAAGAGGATATCATCTCATTTTATTACGAGAAATTGCGTTTAGGAAAACATTGCGATCTACCTGATCATGTGATTTCGGATGTAATTATTTCGACAATTAACAATAACTTAATTAGAGTTAGTACCCAAGCCGCAGGATGTCTAAACACCTAACAATTATTAAAATTTATCACCGAAGCCGACTTCTCAAATATTACGACGCATAGAAAATCCGGAAATAATAAACCAATTTCGGGCGGTGCTTTCGATAGTGGACCTGCTTGCTTTACTTGTGGCCTAGTAGGTCATAAATCTAAAGATTGCCGTAAAAACAGAGTAAAACCAAGCCAGGCATGTGGTTTTTGTCACATAATAGGCCACAATAAAGAAACATGCCGCAATGTTAAATTAGGAAAAGAATCGGTCCAAATTAATCATATTTCCCGAAAAGAAGAATAACATCTTTGCACAAAAAAACAAAAACAGAAAAAAAAATAATAAAAGAAAAAATTCAAAATCTGTAGGACACAAGACTTTAATAAACAAAAATAAACAAATTATAATCGTAATATGGTGTTATGAACCGAACTAGTAAAGGGAAATGACAAATTTAAATACATGTTAGAAGCAAACTGCTATTATATCAGGAGCGAATAAAAATTTAGATTAATTCTAAATTATTGTATGGTATTCAAATATCAATGCATTGCGAACAATACTTGAAAGGAAGCACTCTTTTAATTCTTAAAGACAAGCGTAATTGTAAATCAGGGCCGAATTTGGTATATATGGGACATTAGCAAGAGAGTTACAGCGTTTACAAAAAAAAAAAAGAGTGATGTGTGACGCGGAGAATCTCTTCGGGCAGTTTTTGACTGAAGTACCTGTTTCACTATCGCCTGAAATAATAACGCTTGAAATCTTTGCCTTGCTGGAAAGTTATATACTATTTTCATGCAAACAACTCTATAATACTTCGGATAATGACAATTCTAATGGGTAAAAACGACAATGATTGGGAAAAGAAAATCCTAGAAGTTCAGTGCAACAGAAACGATTTAATTAGGACAACGACTTCAGTGTTAAAATAGTGGTCAGATGGCAGATGGACAGGTTGACGTAGATCGATTGCGTGAAACAGTTGCGACGAAATTAATAAATAAAACAATATTTGTGATTGTAAAAAGAAGTACGATGGGGCTTCCTTTAAGTATATTCGGTATAAAGTAGGGGACATGGTGTTAGTGGAGCGCACTCCCATGGTGAAGGGCATTTCTAGTGGTAAACTGGTCCAGAAGTTCACAGGACCTCTACAAGTTACCCATGTTTTGGGAAACGATCGGTACCGGGTGCAGTCTTTATCGAAGGACAGAAGACGTTTTAAAGGAGTGATTCCCAGTGACCGCCTGAAATTATTCAAAATTCAGAGAAATTATTAAAGGTGGGTTAATAAGTTTACACCTTATATATTTTTTTAATTATTTTCTCACAGTAATGGCTTGAAGTTGAAAGAAACTTCGCTGAGATTGAAACAAATCTCGAAATGCCATTTATGTTTTAATATTTTATTTTCTTTCAGAGGTGGCTTCGGGTTAAAAGAAACCTCGCTGAGATTGAAAGAAATCTCGAAATGCCATTTTATTATTTTTGTGTTTTACGATGGTTGAAGTTGAAAGAAACTTGGCTGAGATTGAAAGAAATCTCGAAATGCCATTTTATTATTTTTGTGTTTTACGATGGTTGAAGTTGAAAGAAACTGCGCTGAGATTGAAAGAAATCTCCAATGCCATCTTGCCATGTTGTATAGATTGTGATGGTTGAAGTTGAAAGAAACTTCGCTGAGATTGAAAGAAATCTCGAATGCCATCTTATTGTATTGTATTTGTTGTGATGGTTGAGGTTGAAAGAAACCTCGCTGAGATTGAAAGAAATCTCGAATGCCATCTTGTTACTTATGTGTTTAATTATTTTATTATTTTGTGACTAGGATGTAAAAAAAAACAACGATGATGGTGAGACAAATCGTCTTATCAGTTGGTAATACAATAAAGCTGCCTAAGTTTTCTGTTATCTAGGTAACCCTTGTCACACACGTTCCGGTGAATTTGTCTTGTATGATGGCCTGAGGACGTGCCATGTCAGGAAGGCCGAATGTTAGAATAAAATTTAATAAGCTTTTAAAAAGCGCATATGGTTTATGTCAAATTCCCGACTCTGGGTCGCCGGGGCAGATAGAGGGAAAGGTTCAGAGTATGTGTGGCCCGAGGGTCAGGGAATAACGCTTCCATGTACGAAGAACTGTAGAAAATATAGATTTTGAGTTGAGGTGAGTTTTGATTTTAACGCCCACGACGATCCATTTATACATCGATCTAACACTAATTATATTTTTTAGAAATAGAGTTAAATTTAAGTAATATTATAAAAACACCGGCTGTGATTAAAATTTATTTCAAAAACTAAAACTAATTTTTAACTGAGGGTTAAAGATTGAATTAGTTTAAACTAACAAGGAAATTACCCGAGATGTACCCCACCGATTTTTTTTATTTTGTGATACGTTGTAGTATATAAAAAAATATTGGACACGTATTTTTTTTAGATGCTAACTTGGCGATTTAAGTGATGAAACCACCCCATAAAGTTAACCCCAATAAACAGTTTTTCTTTCAATAATTCAAGAATTAATTAGACTTTTTTAATGAAACAAATGCTCTGTTATTTCTCATAAAAAAGCGTTTCCAAAAACATAATAGTTATGTTAAAAAGTTGCAACCCCTAATTTTTATGGGGGCGAGTTTCATTTTTTTCTTATATATCAACTTTTGAACAACTGAATTTTATCAAATTAACAATTTTATTAAGAAAACTAAAAAATAAAATTGACCTGTCTCGGGGTTTTGCAAAACTAATCTTTGAAAGGGGTGATTTACCCCTTGAGTTAATTTTTTCTGCACAGTGATATGGAAAGTAAAACACAACACAAATTTTCAATTTTATTTATATAATGATTTTTTTGACAAATATTTTGCATTAACAGTGAAATAACGTAACTCCCCTATTTTTATGACGCTTGGAGAACCCCATGGATTTGATCATTATTAGATTGTGAATCCATTTTTTCACCTTTAACTTATTACATGTTGATATTTCCTCAAAATAATGTATCAACAATTTTTTTTAGATGCTAAATTTGTGATTTAGGTGGTGATCTCCCCCTACCCTAAAGATAACCCCCAAAAACAGTTTTTCTTTAATATCTCAAGAATAAAGTGCAATTTTTCGGTAAAACCATTGTTACGTTATTTCCCATAAGAATGTGCTTCTAAAAACGTATCAGTTTTGCCAAAGGGTTGCAACCCTTAATTTGTATGGGGGTGGGTTTAATTTTTTTCCTTTATACCAACTTTTAAATCATTCAATGTTATGGAATTTGCCAATATCATTAAGAAAATTAAAAAATAAAATTGACCTGTCTCGCAGTTTTACAAAAAAAAATCATTGGAAAGGGTGATTTACCCCTAGAGTGATGTTTATACCGTACTCGGTATAAATTATTAAAATAAAATAAAACAAAACGCGTAAATAAAGTGTGGTGAGTGAATGGAAGATAAGGAAAGGAACAAGCGGGTATACGAAGATAACCACAGCTAAAACTCGCTCCACACACATACAATAATTAGGAATGCGTATTGGCAACACTGTCCAACAGGGAAATTGCAAATGTCACTAACGGAGTGTTGGTATCATAGACAAGACAAGTGACAGATGGAATTGTGTCTATGAACGCGAGATTGCGCCAGAGAAATGTTAAGTAGTGTACTGCGTGTCAACCAATAGATGGTAACACTGCGTGTCAGCCACAGAAGGCGCACTGCGTGTCAACCACAGAAGACAATGTCACTGGTAAATACTAGAAAATGGCGTCTAACAGGTTTCTACACGTGCAACTAAACAAAGAAAATGAAATAAAAGGGGCGTCAAGTCGCCGATTCTTGAATTAGCTATTAAGGCGTTTGCACGCGGTTAGGAAATCTTCCAGGGGCGATTACAATCGAGTAAATATAAAATATTACTCGACAAGGGAATAAGAATTAATTCTTCGGACGAAACTCGAATAAAATACGAATTTCACCTAGAACTTGCTCGTTATTAACAAGCACGTGGTCGTGTTAGGTCCACAGGACGAAAATAAACAATTCACAACAATTGGACAATGCAGCAAGATACAAATATATAATTCGGACAAATGGATAAAAAGAAATGCGCAGACTTACAGTTTTAGCTGGAGTTTTCGCCGTGGCACTATTAGATTAATCGGGTAAAAAATCTTAAAGCAAATTAACGGTCGAAGCAATAGGCACGTGTTCGGAATTCTCGGGTAGGTGTTCTCGGTTCGGTGTACAAACTTGGAGAGAGTGAGCCAGGGCGGTTAACGACCAACCCTCCTTGTGGTGTTTTCCGTTGGTAGGGGACGATCGTGAATCGTCGGGGATGGAAATTTATTGGTCAATGCCTAGTGCTTGGATCCATCTAGCGGCGTCAGAGTGAGAGTAAGAGCGGGAAACTTAAATTATTCCTGCTCCGGTATCAATGTTTTTCTGTAGAATGATATAGATAATTAAACACAACATATGGTTTTAATTTTTTTGTTCTAATGCTTTTTCTGACACATATTTTGCAGTAAAAGTGAAATAATATTAAACTTTTACCTTTATACGGATGATGGAATTGAGCATTACCAGATTACCAGTCAAAACATTCATTTTTTCACTTTCTACTTATTTTATGTCGATATCAATATAATATGCTAACAATTAAGTTTTCATTTGAAAATACTTATTGTTTAGAGTCTCACCCTTAAAATTTCTATTTTCGCTTGAATGTAAACAAATATTATTTACTGGACAAAGTCTCGAAACATTATATTGTGCGGAAAAAATCTACATTTGCCGATCATTTCAGTCAATGTAGCGGTATTATTAAGAAAATTAAAAACCAAAGTTGATCTCTTCCAGTTTTGGATTAAATACATACGGTGAGGTCCAAAAGCAACGCATGTAAATTCATTATCTACGAAATTTGAGATTATCAAATGACACTTTTAGGGCATAATTATATCCCTCTCCCTTCAACCCATCTGGAGTTGCAGTTACCCCTTTAAAATTTTTAAATTGAACAAGGATGCGTGTGGTACCTCATTTAAAATGGTTTTTAATTCTCTATTCAGCAGATTGGGGCTTTTTTGAATTTTGCTAATATTCGTCAAGGAAATAAAATTTAAACATTTTTAAATGTATTTAAAATCCATACAATCAAACATATTTTAACCTATGCATATGTGCCACAAATCTGTCACTTTTGTCTTTTCTAATAGATTTTGTGTCATAATTATTGATTTTTTTTCCTTTAGGACAAGTGAAGAAATATCCAACAAGAAGAAAGAAGAAAAAAGAGTCTCTTTTGCACATATCTGGAAAAATGATACATTACAATAAAGTATATAAAAATACAATGAAAATAATTTAGGCATAATTTAATAATGATTAACTACACGGTATTTCCAAACCTCTTAAAATTAAAGTTTTATGGTATTTTACTTCTAATGCAAAATGTATGTCACAATAAACGTTTCAACAATAACACTGAAAATATATGTTGCGATTAATTTACTACTATTACTGCAAATAAAAAATTAACTCTTGGGGTAAATCACCCCTCTCCGATGATTTTTTTTAGAAAACCGGAAGAGGTCAACTTTGGTTTTTAATTTTCTTAATAATATTGCTATATTGACTGAAATGATCGGTAAATGTAGATTTTTTTCAGCACAATAAAATGTTTCGAGACTTTGTTCAGTAAAGAACATTTCTTTCCATTCAAGCGAAAATATAAATTTTGGGGTGAGACCCTAAACAATAAGTATTTTCAAATTAAAACTCAATTGTCGACATATTATATTGTTGAAATATCGACATAAAATAAGTAGAAGGTGAAAAAACGAATGTTTTGCCCCGCAATCTGATAATGATCATCCCATCACCAACTCTCATAAAGGTAAGAGTTTTATATTATTTCACTTTTAATGCAAATTATATGTCAGAAAAAGCATTATAGCAATAAAATTAAAACCATATCGTTGTGTTTAATTATTTATATCATTCTACAGAAAAAAAAATGACTCTAGGGGTAAATCACCCTTTCCAATGATTTTTTTTTGTAAAACTTCGAGACAGGTCAATCTTATTTTTAAATTTTCTTAATGAAATTGCCGAATTTCATAAAATTGAATGATTTAAAAGTTGGTATAAAAGAGAAAAATTAAACCCACCCCAATACAAATTAGGGGTTGCACCCCTTTGGCATAACTGATACGTTTTTAGAAGCACATTCTTATGGGAAATAACGTAACAATGGTTTATGGTTTTAGCGAAAAATTCCGATTTATTTTTGAGATATTGAAGAAAATCTGTTTTTAGGGGTTATCTTTAGGGGTGGGGAGTTCATCACCTAAATCACAAATTTAGCATCTAAAAAAATTGTTGATACATTATTTTGATGAAATTTCAACATATAATAAGTTAAAGGTGAAAAAAATAAATGTTTTGTTTCGCAATCTAATTATGATCAAATCCATGGGGTTTCTCCAAGCGTCATAAAAATAGGGGTGTTACGTTATTTCACTGTTAAAGTAAAGTATATGTCAAAATAATCATTATAGAAATAAAATTGAAAACATATGTTATGTTTTACCTTCCATACCACTGTACAGAAAAAAATTAGCTCAAGGGGTAAATCACCCCTTTCAAGAATTTTTGTGAAAAACGCCGAGACAGGTCAATTTTATTTTTTCCGTTTTCTTCATAAAATTGTTACATTTGATAAAATTCAATTGTTCAAAAGTTGATATATAAGAAAAAAAATGAAACTCACCCCCATAAAAATTAGGGGTTGCAAGTTTTTAACATAACTAATATGATTTTGGGAGCGATTTTTTATAAGAAATAACAGAGCGTTGGTTTCATCAAAAAATTCTAATTAATTCTTGAGTTATTAAAGAAAAACTGTTTTTTCGGGTTAACTTTAAGGGGTGGTTTTCACCACTTAAATCGCCGAGATTAGCATCTACAAAAAAATACGTGTCCAATATTTTTTTATGTACTATAACATATCACAAAATGAAAAAATCAGTGGGGTACACTTCGGGTACTTTCCTTGTAAGTAACGACTGTAAACGTAAAAAAAAATTTAACTGAATATTTAACGCCGAGAAAAATATAGCAAAGTAAAACAAATCAGTGAAGAATAAATGTCTTTCAGGACCAATCGCATCGCAAGTTGATCCCATGGACAAGTATCAGCTTGTGAAACTCGACATTTACAAAAAAAGCAAATTCTCGAAATTACCATCGACCAAAACCAGCTCTTTAAAAGTCTTCACGAAATTCTGAGAGAAAAGTAAACATTTTGTGATAAGTCGACAGTTCGACAAACAGAAACGGTGATTCAAAAATGTTCTTATTTTATAATATTTTGTCCAAAGCAGTCATAATAGGTAGGTATCTGTCAGTATTTTAACTGCAGGGTGACTCAGAGTACATTTTAGTTTTCAAATGAGCGTTGTGTACCCACCTAAAAAATTGTGGGGGATGGTAACACTGCCGATCTGTAGCAAATTAATGCGGATTATCGGTAAACATGGAGCAGTGGTCAAATGTTCAGTGTGCTTTTATGGTAGAGAAGTTTTTTAAAGCGAACGGGTCCTAAACCGTAGCTAGGCGGAGTTTTTGCGGTCATTACAATATTCGAAGTGTTCTTGAAGCTCCAAAATATCGAGCTCATTTTTCAAAATAAACCTTAATAACTATGTATTTTTAAAAAGCCCAAATTGTGCTTAATCAATTTAAAAAATAATATATAGTTTCACTATAAAAAATAAAACTTTGGTTAATATCTCAACAATTTTACTTTCTAGAAAAAAACTGTCTACGCTACTGAAATTTTGGTGGAACCTATCATCTTCAAAGATCTGAAGATGATAGGTTGACTATCGAAACGCGTTAGAGCAACTTTTGTTGTGTTTTTTAATCTTTCTTGATTTCAGAGGACAAGATTTGTATTTCCATTTTTGCCACTGAACTGTAGCAAGGTCAGTTTTTTATGACAGTATATATATGAGAGTATAACGTAAATACGGAGCATGTCTAAAAAGCGAAGAATTTCAAAATCACTTTGTAATTTAAAAACTAAGGCAGCCGTGACAAATTTGACAGCATAATCTTTCATTTGATCAAAAAGTAGGACACTAAAGCGGAAACTCCAACACTCTGTCTTTAATAATAACTCTAATACTCCCGAAAAGTGCCGAAAATGGGACACCTGTACATACGTAAAATTTTGAAAAATAGTTACGATTTTCGAAAAAATGTCGAAAATTTGAAAAAGTCGACATTTAAAAAAAGTAAAAATTTTCAAAGTTGAAATCTTAAAAATTGGCTAAAATAAAAAAAATGACAATAATCTGAAATACTAGAATCTCTCTAAAAAGTTGAAGTTTTAAAAATGTTTAAATTTTGAAACAAATGGTATTTTCAAAATAAATAAAAATTTAAAAATAGCGCAATTTTTCAGAAAATTCCAAATTTTCAAAACAAGTTGAAATTTTGAAAATTAGACGAAATGTTGAAGTTGACATTGTAGCGATGTTGGTTTGATTAGAACACAAAAACCACATTATATTTAAACATTATATTAACTAGGAATAACAACAAAAATGGACTAACCACATTCAAGACTCGAACAGAACTCCCTCTCGTTGAATTTTTGTTCTCCACTTTTCCTAAAAGTGGGGGTTCTCTCGTCTTCTAGAAATAATGATAATGCCATTTCGGGGTAAATACTTTTCTGGAAACTCTGATGATATTTGTAAGCAAGATCGTAAAATCCTAATGATGATTTCGAAAAGTACTTAGGATGTAATGATAATACTGTTTACGACGGTACATTATTCCTAGAAGGTACCCTACAACATTTTTGAAAAAGCTCGAAAATGTGTAAAAAAAGATTAAATGTTGATAAAAGTTTAAAATTTTGATGTCACAATTTTGAAAAAAGTCGAAATTTTCATGGAATGCCAAAATTAAAACCAAAGTTACTATTTAAAAAAAATCAGCTAATTCGGTATTGTTGTAAGGAAAGTAAGTACAAAAGTATTTCTTAAATTGCACATGTAATATTTTGAAAAATAATCACGATTTTCGAAAAAATGTCGAATTTAAAATAAACTGAGGATTGAAATCAAAATTTTCAAAAGAGTGGAAATTTTAAAAGTCGAAAATTTGAAACAGTCGACGTTTAAAAAGTGTCATTACTTTCAAACATGGAAACTCTCTGAAAAGGTTACAATTTTAAAAATGTTGAAATTTTGAATCAAACGGTAATTTTCTAAATAAATTATAATTTAAAAACAAGGCAATATTTTCAAAAAAATCCAAATTTTTAAACTAGTCGAAACTTTAAAATTAGACCATATTTTGGAGTTAATATTTTCAAAAAATAAAATTTTGAAAAAGCTCGGAAATGTTAAAAAAAAGGTTAAAATGTTGAGGTCTACAATTTTGAGGTCATTATTTTAAAAAAAAGTCGAAATTTTCACGGAGACATAATTAAAAAAAAATGAGGATCTAAAAAAATCGGATAATTTGGTATTGTTGTAAGGAAAATAAGCACTTAAGTATTTCTCTAAGTACACATGTAAAACTTCGAAAAATAGTCACGATTTTCGAAAAAATGTCGAAATTAAAAAAAAACGAGAATTTGAAACCAAAATTTTCAAAAAAGTGGGAATTTTGAAAAAAGTCGAAAATTTGAAACAGTCAACATTTAAAAAAAGGATAAAAATTTTCAAAAAAATTCGAAATCTTCAAAATTTTGAAAAATGTCAATATTTTAAAATACAACTCTATTAACAGTTGAAATTTTAAATCAAATAGTATTTTCAAAATAAATAAAAAGCTAAAAAATTTCAAATTTTCAAAACAAATCGAAATTTTGTAAATTAGACGAAATTTTGGAGTCATAATTTAAAAAAAAACCGAAATTTTCAAGGAAAGTTAAAATTAAAAGCAAAGCTACGATTTTAATTTAAAAAAAAATAAATTAAAAAAATCAAAATGTTGAAAAATAATTTCAAAATATAGAAAAAGTCGAACATTTTCAAAAACTTCAGGAATTTAAGAAAATAGGATACTTTAAAAATTTTTTAAATCGTTACAAAGCTGCAATTTTGAAAAATAGTGTAAAATTTTAAAAAGTCTTGATAAAAAAACTGTTTTTTAAAATACTGAAGAAAAGCCAAAATTATCAGAAGTCAAAATTTTCAAAAAAATTGAAATTTTGAAAAGTTAAAAGTATTGGATAAAAAAAATTTTTAATCGAAATTTCAAAAAAAAATTATTAAAAGAATCGCGAAATTGCAGTAAAAATTTTAAAAAATCGACATTTAGAAACTGTCAAAATTAAAAAAAAAATGAAAATTTTGAAATGGTTGGAATTTAGAAAGTGGTAAAAAGTTAATAATTCTCAAAAAAACTAAAAATTAAAAAAAAAGTGAAATTTTAAAGAAAATTGAAAATTTTAAAAGTCGAAAAATAGGAAATTTTAAAGAGTAGAAATTTTGCAAAAAATTCGTAATTTTTAGTAAAGTCTAAACTGAAAAGTCGACATTAAAATATATTGAAACTTTAAAAAAAGTAGAAATTTTATAAAACAACTGAAACCTAAAAGAATCGAAAGTTTCCAAAACAGTAACCATTTTTCAAAAGTCAAAATTTTAAGAAAAAGTTGACATTTTTAAAAAGGGCCCAATTTTGACAAGATGTAGACATTTTGCAAAAAAAGGCTGAACTTTAAGCCAAGATCGAAATATTTAGAAAATTCAACCCTTTAAAAAACTTGACATTATCAAAAATTTTTATTGCCAAATTTTCCAAAAAATCCGAAATTCTCGAACAGTAAAAGTTTTGAAAAATGTCAAAATTGTCAAAAAGGTGAAGATTTGAAAACAAGAAATAAAGATAACTAAATCAGTAGATTATAAGAATAGATAATTAAAAGGTTAGTATCAAAAAAAAAAACATAATTTGGCTGCTAATTGTGAAAAATTGAAATATAAATCTTGTCCCCTGAAATCAAGAAAGATTAAAAAGCACAACAACAGTTGCTCGAGCGGGTTTCGATAGCCAAGTTATGATTTTGAGAGAGATACTTCTTTTTTGGTTACAGGGGACTCAATTTTTGAAGATAACCAAGGACCGGTCTGTTCCACCAAAATTATGCTAATTTTGTTCTTCCTAGAAAAAAAGATCATTGATTATTTTGCTGTAACATTTCAAAAAAAGATAAATAGTATAATTTCTTACACATCCCAGGTGACATCTAGTTTAAATCATTTACTACATCAATATGACTTTACACCCAAAAAAAACTCTACAGCTTGGCAAATCTGGTATTTATTAATTGAATTGCTTAGAGTGTAATGGTGTCTAAGTGGACCAAAACTTCTTTTAGATCTTCCACATTTCTAAACCTGTTTGTTTCGCTATTTTGACTTATTTCATTCATATCAACAACAGATTCCCTAGTATTATGATTCTCGTTTAGATCAAGCCAAAAGTTTTTCCAAAGGCCTTTCAAACCTTTTTCCGTTACCTCATTCTAAGAAAAATGTATGTGTGTACTTTGGATTTTGGGAAAGCCTAATGCTATATGCAATTTTCAAGGAATCCCACTATTCCAACAAAAAAGTATTAAACTGAAACGGCGCTAAACAGACCAGCGTTATGTAGAGACT
This sequence comes from Dastarcus helophoroides, assembly GCA_028583605.1. NCBI lineage: Eukaryota > Metazoa > Arthropoda > Insecta > Coleoptera > Bothrideridae > Dastarcus > Dastarcus helophoroides. The sequence continues at coordinate 3,053,078 of CM053334.1, read as the reverse complement.
TACTGTAATTTAAATAACAGTTACCTTTGGATAGCTTAAGAATGATTAAGTTCAAGACTTTCCGTCTTATAGAACAGAACTCAATATGAATCTTAAGTTCTGGTTTCGGGTCTTCTCGATTTCCTGACTTTTTCTGTTAAAATTACTTTCCTTACGCCTTCAGTCGTGAAACCTCTATTCATGGCCCAACATAAAGCTGCAGTTTAACGGTCTTATACTGGAATACATATTTTGCGAACGATACTGCCTTTCTTGACGAAAATAAGATAAAACTCTTAGGATATAATTTATAATTCCGTGGATATTATTAGATGAATGTAGCCAAACATTGTTACCTACGACTGTAAGCGATAAAGTTACAAATTCTTTACAAGCACACTCCACTGATTTGTAAAGTAAACGGAAACCAGCATAAGTAAAACGAAAAATGTAAAATCAAATGTTTGGTTTGAATTTGAACAAGTATATACAAAATCAACGCTCGTATGAATACATGTGAACTACGATACTACAAAACACAAGACCGAGTTTAACTACCACAAAAAGTAACTACAGTTGTTACTTGTTGCCGAACCTAATGCGAGTCCCTTGTTGGTTGAATTTGGAGTATATACCAGCAGTTCTCAAATTTTGTTAAGCTTCGATTTAGGACTCTAACGTTGATTGAATATAGTAGTGTATTCAATCAACGACTCTAGGAATGGCAGAGAAAATAAACATATCGATACATCATATCGAACAATACATCGAGCAGTATACGTCGATAGTAGAATTTATCGAAATAAATATATCGATAAATGTAATTTATCGATGTATTGGATAGAAGATATTCTGTCATATAAAGAAAAATAAAAATATGGTACATTTTTTATATTAATGAAGTCTAAATACTTAAATATCCGATAAGCATTTCTAAAAAGCGTAGATTTGGAGTTTAAAATCAACATTTTAAAAAGGTTTTCGGATAAATTCAACATTTTAAGTAAGTTTGTAGTTCATATGTAATAAATTCATAAAATTTGTAGTAAAAGTTGAAACTTTGTAATTTCATTTGTAAATTAGACAAAAACCTCAACCTTCCGGAGTTAAATTAGAGCTTTTAAATTTTTTCAATACATCAACCTTTTTAATTTTAAAAATTTCAACCTCATAAACTCCCTACGAATTATGATAAAAAATTCAAATTTCAAAAAGCCCTAAAATTTACAAAAATGAAATTCGAGTTTTAGTTTAAATTTTAGTTTACACCCAAAATTCGGAGAAAATGATTAAAAAACAAGATTGGTGTTTTTTTCATAATTTCGATTAATTTAGATTTTTTTCGTATATTTTCTCAGAAAATTTTTATACTACTCAAAATTTTGGCTTGTTCTTTTTAAAATTTAAACTTTAATACCTTAATAGCATGTCACCCGATTGTAACGCAATATAAACAGATGTAATAGAATTTAGAATAGAATTGTAGAATTTAGTAAATAAAAAAAGTTTCTAGAAGGTTCTGATAAGGGGAAAGCGACCGCGATAACGAAACAAACGCAGATAAGCGTTCCAGAAATTTCGGCATTCGATAAGCCTTATCTGCCGAAAATTCTGGAAGCCGGGGGCCAAAACTATAAAAAGGCGGTCGGCTTTCCCTCGAGTCAGTCAGTTGAAGTCAGTGTAGTTAGTGGGTTGGCAATTATGAAATAAGTAGTGAGTTAATTGTCAATTGTGGTGATCAAAGTTGAGTTCAGTAATAAAGTGGGTCTTATTCGATAAATGTAATCAATTCGAACCGATAAGCCGGTAACATCTGGTGTCAGAAGCGGAATTATTCGTGGATTGTGCTTTATTACTCGAAAAAAAAAATCGTGCCAGGTGCCGTACTTGACTTTATCTCGGACGTTTTAAACTGTTAAATAGTTATACGAGGCGCGTCAAGTAAAATCTTAAACATTCAGATACGCTTTATGGATACGAGATTAAAATCGGCCAAAATGGAACAACAAATGCAAGCGTTATTAGCAATGTTTAAAGACCAAGCAGAAGAAAGACGACGAGAAAAAGAACAAGAGGAAGAACGAAGACGACAAGAAAAAGAACAGGAGGAAGAACGAAGACGACAAGAAAAAGAACAGGAGGAAGAACGAAGACGACAAGAAAAAGAACAGGAGGAAGAACGAAGACGACAAGAGAAAGAAGAAGAAGATCAGAAAAGGAATGCAGAAAAACAAGAATTGCATAGTCTACTAGCAAATATAACTGAAAAAATGGGAGTAGACGTTGAAAAAATGAAAGAAAAATTGAAAGAACAAATTACAGGAATGCGAGAAGAAATGTAAGAAGAGATTGGCGAAGTCAGGGAATAAATTGGGGAAGTAAAGGAAAAATTCAACAGCAAGCTTCTTGATTTGGAAAATGCAACAAAGAGGGAGATCAGCAACATGAAAAAGTTGCTAAGTGGACAAAGCACACAACATAAATCCGAAAGTGTACCTGCTAGTTCTTCCTAAAAGGTAAAACCTCCGACCTATGACGAAAAAACATCCTTCCACACCTACAGAAAACAGTTCGAAGCTGCTGCTAAGGCCAATCAGTGGACGGAGGAAGCAAAGGCAACCTCGTTAGTGGTATCCCTGCGCGGAGATGCTCTGGAATCACTCCGAACTCTATCGGATCAAGAACAAGCCAATTATGAAGATTTAGTTAGGGCTTTAGAGCTGAGATTTGGGGACCAACATTTGCAGCAAGTTGTCCAGTCGCAGCTGCTAGTAAGAAGACAGAAAAGTGGAGAAACGCTGCAAGAATTCGAGGCTGACGTTAGAAGATTGGCGTACATCGCCTATCCAACAGTGCCAACCGACTTTCTGGAACTCCACGCAGTTAGAATCTTCATAGAAGGAATAAGAGACCCGGAAGTTCAGAGAGTGATACGCCTGTTAAACGTCCGAACATCAAGGGAGGCACTGATGAGAGCTTTGGAGGTTGAAGCTGCTTACAAGGTTTCAGAGCCAGGGGCGTCGCGGAGAATTAGGAAGGCCGACATCGAAGAGGCCGCGAATGACTCTGATCTCGCGAAGATTATAAGCGCTAACATGCAAGAAATGAAGGCGAGCATCAAAGAACTGGTAGGAACCCTTAAAGGCAGATCCAACAGAAGCACCTGTTACAACTGTGGCAAACTGGGGCACTTCAAGAAGGACTGCAGGTCGGCCCCAAGAAGTCGACAAGCCCCACAGCAGGAAAACTAAAATCAGTCAGTGGGAAGGGGCACTCACTGGCTGGTGTCGAACAACGAGCCCCCAAAACTCTTTCCATCAAACAGATAAAAAAGACCATGGAAAGTTTGGTGGTGGCAGCCAGCGTAGATGGAAGGAATGTACAGGCAACAGTGGACACAGGCGCCATGGTTACTTTGGCACGAAGGAACATCCTACCGTCGCAACCGAAGGTACTGTCGCAAAGAATGGTCCTCAGAACGGTTACGGGAGATACTACGCCGATTATAGGAGAGGCAGACGTCATGATTGGTCTGGGAAAACTGAGGATTTCGCATCGGGTGTTGGTGGCAGATATCGAAGACGAACTGATTCTGGGGATGGACGTAATTAGGCAACATGGCTTTACTTTCGATCCAGCGCAAAACATTTTAAAGATTGGAAATGAAGAGCTTGTCCTGACTACACCAAAGGACACTCCAAGAGAGGTAAGACTGTTTGCCTGCGAAACAGCTGTGGTGCAGGGAAGCAGCGAAAAGACGGTTATGGCTGTAATGGAAGGAGATTTGGGCTGCTGCGTTGGATTAGTGGAACCGACTTATGACATTTCCAAGAATTTACTAGTGGCGAGATCCGTGGTAAGAACATCTCAGAAGGTACCTGTGAGAGTTGCCAACGTGTATCCAACAGCACGCTCAATCACGAAGGGTAGTACTCTGGCAGTCTGTACCCCGGTAGCCTCAATAAGCTCCTTGGGTGACAATTGTGCGCCAGTGCAGGAAGCAAAGATTGGGCAAGTCAAGTTGGAAGTGGACTTGAAACACTTGTCCAAGGAAGAAGGTAGTTCTGGTTAGATCATTTTTAAAGAAAAACCACGGCGTTTTTACCGATGGAGACCGAAATCTAGGAAGGACGGACGTAGTTCGACACAAAATCAACACCGGCGATGCAACACCTATTCGTCAACCCCCTAGAAGATTACCGGTGGCCAAGCAAGAGGAAGTCGCGGGACTGGTTAAGAAGATGATGAAGGATGGAGTCATTGAGGAATCCAATAGTCCATGGTCTTCCCCTGTAATCTTAGTTACAAAGAAGGACGGGTCAACAAGATTCTGTGTCGACTACCGGAAATTAAACGACGTCACTAAAAAGGACAGCTACCCCTTGCCAAGAATTGATGATACAATAATGACCTTGTCTGGGTCCAACTGGTTTTCAACTTTGGACTTGAAAAGTGGATATTGGCAAGTGAGCATAGACCCCGACGTCAAAGAAAAGACGGCTTTTTCATCAGGGAGTGGATTATATCAGTTCACGGTTGTGCCTTTTGGACTATGTAACGCACCGGCTACTTTCGAACGTTTAATGGAACTGGTACTTCGAGGACTCACTTGGAAAACCTGTTTGGTTTACCTAGATGACGTTATGGTGATGGGCAAGAGATTTAAAGAACATTTGGAAAATCTTCAAGAAGTTTTCGACAGATTAAAGCAAGCCAACTTAAAGCTGAATCCAAAGAAGTGCTCTTTGTTCCAAAGGAAAGTAGAATTTTTGGGCCACACTGTATCAGCCGCAGGAGTTGAAACAAGTATCAGCAAGACTCAAGCAATTCGTGACTGGCCAAGACCCAAAGACAAACATGAACTGAGGAGTTTCTTAGGGCTATGTACCTATTACAGAAGATTTGTGAAAGGTTTCGCCAACATCGCTGCGCCGTTGCATCAACTAACGGAAGGAAGAAGGCCGTACGTTTGGACTCCCGACTGTGATACCGCTTTCCGAAAACTGAAGTCCTCCTTGTGCACAAGCCCTCTCTTGGCTTATCCTCAGCAGATTGGGAAGTTTGTGTTAGACACAGATGCCAGCAACGTCGGCAATGGAGCTGTGCTGTCCCAAGTTCAAGGCGGTGAAGAAAAAGTGATCGAATATTACAGCAAGATCCTGACGAAGCCGGAGAGGAACTATTGCACCACCAGGACCTTAGAGGAACATCTTTCGAAGGTCGTTTCCAAACATCAGACAGACTGGGATCGACATCTACCACTGTTTCTGATGGCCTCTCGCGCGGCAACTCATGAAACTACAAGTCAGACTCCGGCAAAAGTGATCTTCGGGAGGGAACTGTGGCTTCCGTGTGACTTGGTGTTTGGATCACCAAGGGAGATCCCCAGGGAGACGATGGGTTTCGTAGACGACTTGAGGGAAGCGATATTGGAGACGCATGCCCTTGTGCGGACGAAGATCAACGTGGCAACGGACCGGTGGAAAACAAGGTATGACATAAATGCCAAACATGGTGGTTTCAGTGAGGGCGAATTGGTATGGCTACACAACCCTCAGCGAAAGAAAGGAGTTTCGCCGAAGTTTACGCCATCTTGGGAAGGGCCGTACAAAGTGCTGAAGAGGATCAACGACTTGGTATACAGGATCCAGCGTAGCTCCAGGAGTAAAATGAAAGTGGTGCACCTGAACAGACTATGCAAATATAGTGGCGAAGTGACTGATTGGAACTGATCGGGACGATCATTCCTAAGGGGGAGGCAGTGTAACGCAATGTAAATAGATGTAATAGAATTTAGAATGGAATTGTAGAATTTAGTAAATAAAAAAAGTTTCTAGAAGGTTCTGATAAGGGGAAAGCGACCGCGATAACGAAACAAACGGCAGATAAGCGTTCTAGAAATTTCGGCATTCGATAAGCCTTATCTGCCGAAAATTCTGGAAGCCGGGGGTCAAAACTATAAAAAGGCGGTCAGCTTTCCCTCGAGTCAGTCAGTTGAAGTCAGTGTAGTTAGTGGGTTAGCAATTATTAAATAAGTAGTGAGTTAATTGTCAATTGTGGTGATCAAAGTTGAGTTCAATAATAAAGTGGGTCTTATTCGATAAGTGTAATCAATTCGAACCGATAAGCCGGTAACACTATTTTATGCTTGCTTTGCTTTTGTTCGATATTGTGTTGTTGTCATTACAACAAAAATAATAAAATAATTCACGATTAGAAAGAAAGTGTCAATTACTTATTCATCATAAATTATACAGTCCATAAAGAAGAAACCAGCGAATTACATACATTTTAATGGTCCCATCGAGCACTAGTGGTGAGTGAGTAACAGGGAGTACGCCTGAAAAACAGTAAGAGTCGTTAGCCCAAGAGTCACAACAGACACAGCAGTTAGCAATTAACATGAGGTCTCACTCCAGAAAAAAAAAACATTACAATAACACATCGGCGAACATTTCATAGAAAGTCATTGGCTAAACAGTGCATCGAGTCATCGAAATTTTGAAATATTTATATTCAAGTTATACATATCATTTGCAGATAGGTATCAAATACTTTTTGAAGCATTAGCTGAGCTTGTTAGTGTACCTTATCAAAGGAAATCAAAAGAGAAGTTTCGAGTTAAAATCGGTCAGAAACTAGTGGGGTACGTACACAGCGTCTCGAGCAAACATGCAGTTTCTTCGGCCCAGTTTGGAAACTGGGCCGAAGAAAGAAGAAATGTTAAATAAATTGAAAAAAACATAATATTTCCGGTCAATAAGGGTCTACCATGAAGAATAAACCTATTCCTCTAACGGAACGAACGGACTCCGCAAATGGTGAGTGCTTCTAACTACCAAGCTGAACAGATTTCAGCGGTTAGGAACAGTAGTCACCAAGAGCATGTAAGTTCGACCCACAAGAGTAGTTCAATGCCGGAAGGGGTATTAGCCCTCGGAGTAGTTGTTTCTTGTGGATCGGGCTTCAAATATTTAAATTTTTAACACAGTAAATTGATGATGAAACGACTATTCATGTTAAAATTTCTTTATTTTTCTTTTTTATATTTTAAAAAAAATTTTATTTTTAAGTATTTCTTCCTCATTGTTCCCTTTCCATGTTATGCACTGCTGACGAGCTCAAATGAGAGCGAAACATCGATGTCCAGTGCTACAACCTTTTTTATGTATTTTTTTATATTTTCCTAATTTATCAAAAAAACAAAAATTTTTATTTTTTCCATATTTAATTTTTGGTCTCCTATTTTTCATTATTCATATTCTATGTAAAATAAACTAACCTCTTAATTTGTAAACTGTCATGAAGTGACGTTCTTAATAAATTTAAATATCACGTAGTCGCATTTCAAAAATTGTTTAGAAAATTGTCAACAAACCATAAAAATTTAAATATTTCCAAACTGGGCCGAAGAAATGTTAAATAAATTGAAAAAAAGCACTCATTAGTTAATTAGCGTTCATAAATGTTTCCAACGCTAATGGTAAATGCATTGCCTGCAGAGCCTTACTGGACTCAGGTTCTCAGTCAAATTTTATAACTACAGAAACGTGTAGATTGTTAAACCTCAAACCGACACAGGAAAATATGACAATTAGAGGCATAAACAGCTCTGTATCACACATTTCAGGATTAGTTACAGTGAAATTATCATCACGGGTCACTTCATATGAAACAAATCTGAATTGTTTTGTTTTACCGAAAATCACAGAAAAATTGCCTATGGTCAACATAAACGTGTCATCTTTTGAAATTCCTTCAGGAATCATGTTAGCAGATCCAGATTTTGCAACATCTAACAAAACTGATCTTTTGATTGGATCTGAAATTTTTTTTCATGTACTGTGTCCCAATAAAATTACATCACATAAAAATAATCCTGTATTACAAAACATACAATTTGGTTGGGTTGTTTCTGGAAGAATGACTTACAATTCAAGACATAATTTAAATGTCACTTCCTGCAATTTAAACATTAACGAAATGTTAGGCAATCAAATTAAAAAATTTTGGGAACTGGAGAACATAGATTCAAAACCAGTTATGTCAATTGAGGAAGCCAATTGTAAGTTGCATTTTCAAAATAACTTCTCTCGCAATTTAGATGGTAGATTTTGTGTGAAATTACCATTTAAGGAGAATTTACATTTAATGGGCAATTCTAGAGATACAGCCGAAAAAAGATTGCTCAATTTAGAAAAACGATTTCAAAAGGATGTCTTATTTAAATTGCAATATAATAATTTCATTCAGGAGTATATCAATCTGAATCATATGTCTTTGTTGAGAAATGATGATTTCACAGGGTTCTACATACCGCACCATACTGTGATAAAGCAAGACAATTTGACGACCCAATTGCGAGTGGTATTTGATGCCTCAGGTTAGACCAATTCTGGAGTGGTACTAAATGCTACATTAATGGAAGGTCCGACTATTCAAAGAGAAGTTTTTGAAATAATCACTTCTTTTCGACTTCATCCAGCTGACATTAAAAAAATGTTTAGACCAGATACTAAATAGACTAAACGTTTCAATGTTGTCTCATGCGTACAGTTGAAGCTAAAATCCGGGGAAGTGGGGAGGTGCATTCCACTACTCTTTGATATGGTCGGATTAAGTAAAATTTATAAATACGAAACTTGCCGCGTAACGGTTCTAACGATTTAGATGAAACTTTAGAATTAGGGGCTTTTGAACCAATAGGATAATTTTTATAAGTGCTTTTTGGTAAAAGTTCAGGAGAACTATTTTCAAAGACATCTTGGTTTAATAGTAAAATAATTTTCTTTCAATACGCGACGCCTGTGTACAATATTGTTAAGCCGGTGCTGTAAACACGTCATGATTGCAGTAAAATGGCGACGCGCGCACGCCGATAATTGAATATTTATATATTTTATTTTTAACTACCCAAAGAATGAAACTCTTGATTTTCCTTCACTAATGTGTTCACTGAGGTTTCAACAATGATCCACAATACACTTCCCCATATTTACAGCCCATTTTCTTTGAAAAAAACCGATGTTATCTTCGCAAAGGTCTGTCAAATAATAAGAGGGCATTGCGAGCTAGATGGGGCTAGGCTTTCGCCAGGCTTTCAACTGGCTTCACTGCTTACCGTGTTAGGTTCAGTCTATTTAGTCTCTGGTTTAGACAAATTCAAATTCGCGATGATCGCAAGTATCAAACAATTTTGTGGCGGGAAGATCCAGATCACAAAATACAAACATACATACTAAACACTGTTACCTATGGTACCACAACAGCACCATTTCTATCAGAAAGATGTTTAAGTCAATTAGCTTTAGAGTACGAGACACAATTCCCTGTTGCTGCTGAAGCTATTCGGAGTGACTTCTATGTTAACGATCTTCTCACAGGAGCACAAACATTAGAAGATGCTTCAAAACTTTACACAGAGATAACACACATACTCAAATCGGGATGTTTGGAATTGCGAAAATGGAGATCAAATCGTCCAGAAATTTTCGATCTTACTCTGTCAAATTCAGAAAACTATGTTGTGATGTTGTGCCTAATGATAAATTGGAAGGTTCAAAAACTTTAGGGTTAATATGGGATTCTAACAAAGACATTTTTAAATATTCCATAACACAAGATTCAAATCCTATTCACACAAAAAGTTGTATACTATCTAGTATTGCACAGATTTTCGATCCATTGGGATTTTTAGGACCAATACTCACGTAAGCCAAATTAGTGATGCAAAGGCTTTGGCAACTTAGTCTAAATTGGGATGAGACATTACCACCAGATATACACAAGCAATGGTCCAACTTACAAAAACAATTACTTACATTAAACAATATTTCTGTACCAAGGCAAGTCACTACATTCTCAGAATACACACATCTGAGTCTACATGGATTCTGTGATGCAAGTCAAAGAGCCTACGGTGCTTGCATTTATGTTAGAACCTCAGACAAAAACGGGCATGTTGCTGTTAAAATTTTTTGCTCTAAAGGAAGAGTTGCACCACTTAAAACTATAAGTTTGCCAAGGCTAGAATTATGTGCGGCTCAGTTATTATCACATTTAATTACTAAGGTAGTACCCAGTTTTAAAATATATATTGACAGTTGTTACTTGTGGACAGATTCCACAATCTTATTAGGTTGGCTTGCTTCTTCACCAACTGCATGGAAAACATTCATAGCCAACAAAGTGGCCGATACTTAAAGTCACACCAGTAAATACAAGTGGCAACATGTCAAAACTGCAGATAATCCTGCTGATGCAATATCCAGAGGCCTTAACCCTGACCAACTACTAACCCACAGTTTATGGTGGAACGGACTTAGGTGGCTTTTGCAAGAAGACTGGCCTATCACGTCAACTAGTGCCATTCCTGAAGTTGATTTTGAAAAAAGAAAAAACATAAATGTATCTACACATCTAATTTCACAAGAGAATGACTTTTTTCTCAGATATTCCTGTCACTAAGCTAATACGTATTACAGCATATCTTCTGCGATTCAAACAAAAATGTTCCAAAGGCGCCAAGCTGGTGTTTTAACTTGCGAAGAGATAAGAGAAGCGTTAATTTGTCTCATTAGATTAGTTCAAGGACAATCTTTTTCAGAAGATGTTGACTCAATACAAAAGAATGGTACTGTGCCTAACTATAGCAAATTGTTGACATTCTCTCCCTTTCTGGACAAAAATTGATTAATACGTGTAGGAGGCAGACTACGACGAGCCAATTTGTCATATGATCAAAAACATCCTTTAATTCTTCCTTCTTCGCACAAATTCACAGAACTACTTATCAAGAAAGAACATATATCCTTGTTGCAGGCTGGATCACAAGCAACTCTGGCAGCCTTACGACTAAAATTTTGGATTTTATCAGGTCGACAAGCAGTTAAAAAAGTAACCAGAAGATGTACAACTTGCTTTAAACATAAACCAAACTATATATCCGATTATGGGAGATCTACCAGAGGAAAGAATTACACAATCAAGACCTTTCCTGAACATCGGCGTTGACTATGCAGGACCAATTACTTTGAAGGAAAGCCACAGACGTGGTCGTATTCACACATATCCCTGTTATGTCGCCGTATTTATTTGTCTGTCCACAAAGGCAATTCATTTGGAGTTAGTTTCTAGTCTCAGCACAGAAGCGTTCATTGCAGCCTTGAAACGATTTACAGCTCGCCGAGGTAATTTGCTCAGACAACGCAAGTAATTTCATCAAGGCTAACAAGACATTGGAGGAAATGGAAGCGCTTCTCAGTTTAGATAATCACTGGAACATCGTACAAACCTACACAGCAAATGAAGGCACTTCTTGGCTTTCATTCCAGCGCTATCCTCCACATTTGGTGGAATTTGGGAAGCTTCAATAATGTCATTTAAATATCACACGAAGAGAATAATAGGCAATTCTGTATTTACGTTCGAAGAGTATTATACATTTTTAGTACAAGTTGAAGCTTGTCTAAATTCGCGTCCCTTAACACCACTTTCAAGGGACCCCAATGATTCATCAGCACTTACCCCAGCTCATTTTATAATAGGAGACTCCTTTCAAGCCATTCCAGAGCCACATCTTACTAATGAACTCATCACCTCATTAAAACGGTGGAACGATCTCCAGCTATTATTGCAGCACTTTTCGAAAAGATGGTCATCGGAGTACCTAGGCTGCCTACAAGGTCGTTCAAAATGGAACATGAACAAACCCAATGTCCAAATTGGTCAGATGGTATTATTAAAAGAAGAAAATCTGCCGCCATTAAAGTGGAAACTAGGACGAATAATGAAGCTATACCCAGGAGAAGATAAAGTAGTGCGCGTGGTACAAGTAAAAACAGTAAGTGCATCTGTGAAGCGTGCTGTTAACAAACTATGCATTTTGCCTCCAGAGGACTAAATAAGCAACAAATTAGGAGATGTCATTGTAGTTATGTTTCACATTTGGTTATGTTCATTGACTGGCATTGTTCATTGTTATTTATAGTGTATTTCTCATTTTTATTATATTTCATTGCATTGAAACAATCTTTCAAGGTGGGCGGTATGTTCGATATTGTATTGTTGTCATAACAACAAAAATAATAAAATAATTCACGATTAGAAAGAAAGTGTCAATAATTTATTCATCATAAATTATACACTTCATAAAGAAGAAACCAGCGAATTACATAGAGCTTTAACGGGTGGCGTTTTCTAGTTATGAAAAAATCATTTTTTTAAATTTCGATAATTTTTTTTAAATTTCGCTTTTGTCTAAAAAACTGATTTTCAAAATGATCTTTTTTTTAGATTTAGATTTATTTGAAAATTTCGACTTTTTCACCTAACTTCTGTTGCAAAAATTTCATTTTACTTCTTTTTCTGGACCTTTCAACTTTTTTGAATATTTTTGGCTTTTTTTTGAAAATTTAGACAATTTTTACTATTTTTGAAAATTCTCGAACTTTTTACAAATTTTTACAATTTTTTAAAAAAATTTCCTTTTTTAAAAATTTTGAATTAAAAAAATACTTTGGAAAATATGCACGCGTTTTTAGATTTTTGGTTGAGGATTTTGTATTATTTTGAAATTTCGACATTTATAATTTTCATATTTTCAAAATTACAAGTTTTTTTAAAAATTCCCATTTTTTCTCAAAATGTTGGCTCTTTTTATTTATTCTGAGAATTTCTATATTTATTTTAAAATTTCGACTTTTTCGTAAAATTTTGACGTATTTTGAAAATTTCCTCCTTTTTCAAAATTTCAGCTTTTTTAAACATTTTATTTATTTTGCAAATTTCGATTCAAAATTTTGATTTTTTTCGAAAATTCCACTTTAGTTTTAAAAAAAATTCGAGATGTTTTTGTTTTTTAAGTTTTGCGGTTTCTCTTAAAATTTCGCCTTTTTTGTATCTTTGAAAAATTATTTGAAATTTGTGTGCTGAAAATTTTCAAAACGTGGACTTTCCTAAAATAATTTTAATTTTTGTCGAAGTAACGACTTTCTGACACTATTTTTTTCTCTTTTCTAAAGAATTCGATTTTTCTGAAAAGTACGATTTTTTTTTAAATTTTGACGTTCTAAAAACTTTGACCTTGTAGTGATGTTGGTTTGATTAGAACACAAAAACCACATTATATTTTAAACATTATATTAACTAGGAATAATCAATATCAATATCAAATTGTTAAGAGTAGTTAATAAGAATTATATGTTAAATGCATGTGAGAGCTTAGCCATCCATAAGGCTGGAAACAACCTTATGAATGGTTGCGCTGGACCTTTAGGCCATTCATCCCTGTTAAAAATAGTTAAGGTTGATAGATAATAAATTGTGACACAACGACGTGTATGATTGGATGCGCGTTCGGGTGCGGCCGATCACGCACGAAGTGAATATTCTTAGTATATAAGGGTTAATTTTAAGATTAGATGTTAGTTTCTCTCTGAAGATGACAGCTTGGCTGTCGAAACGCGTTAGAGCAACCTTTGTTGTGTTTTTTAATTTTTCTTGGTTTCAGGGGACAAGTTCTGTGTTTCAATTTTAGGAATAATAACAAAAATGGACTAACCACATTGAAAACCCGAACAGAACTAATTCTCGTTGAATTTTTCTTCTCCACTTTCCTAAAAGTGGGTGTTCTGACGTCTTCTACAAATAATGTTAATGGCCTTCGGGGTAATTACTTTTCTCAAAACTCTAATGATATTTGTAAGAAAGATCGTAAAATCCCAATGACGATAAGGTCATTAGGACGTAATGATATTACTGTTTACGGCGATACATTATTTCTAGAAGGTAGGCTACAACCTTTTAAAAATTTCGACATTTTAAAATTTCCACTATTTCTAAAATTTAACTTTTCTGTGAAAATTTCAATTTCAAACTTTTGCCTTTTTATGGAAATGTTGACCTTTTTATAAAGATCGATTTATTAAAAAAGTTCCACATTTTAAAATTTTGACTGTTTTCAAGTTCTCTTTTTTTTATCAACATTTCGATCTTTTCTCTCAAAATTTTGACTTCAATTTTTTTATTTTTTTCTCGAAATTTTGACTTTTTTTGTAATAACTTGGAAAATTTGCATTTTAAAATTTTAACTTTTTTTCAGATTTAAATTCTTATCAAAATTTTGTTTTTTTTCAAAATTTTAAGTTTTTTGAAAGTTTAGACTGAGAATTTTGACTTTTTGTACATTTTGGCTTTCTCGAAATTTATCTTTTGCAAATTTTACCTTAAAAAAGTCTACTTTGTTTAATTTCGACCTTTTTGTATATTATTATTTTTTGGAAATTTCAGCTTTTTTGAAGAGTTAGACTCCAACACGTTTTTCATATTTCGACTTTTTATGAAATTTTTGACTTTTGAAAATTCTAGCATTTCAAAATATCCACTTTTATTTTCAAAATATCCACTTTTTCGGACTTTCAACTCTTTCCGAATTGTGACTTATTTTTAAAATTTCGATTTTTTCTTCGAAATTCCAGCGTATTTAAAAGTATGATTTTAATTAAGAAGCTCCACAATTTCGAAATTTTGGGTTCTTTCAAAAAGTATAATTTTTTTTTTAAATTTCAGATTTTGATATTTTACTCAAAATTGATAGTTTAAACTCGTAGAAACTAAAAATTACAGATTTAAATTTGGAGTATTGATAAGAATTAAAATGTTAGACTCTGAATAGAACAACTAAAATGTTAGGTTAAGCTCGTATTTTATTTTAAGATTTCCATTTTAAACTAGAAATCAACTTTTTTGATTAAAATGTGAATGAATGAATAAATCGAATTTGGAGAAAAAACCGAAGTTCTAAAAATATTTCCCTTACAATTTTTATTTTCATTCATATTTTGATATAATCCCAAAATATACAAGAAATATTTTTCTCTGCATTTAGTAAAAATATTATTCGCAAAATTTTTGTATTTTCATTAACGTTTTAATCTAATTTTAGAAAATTTAAACGCATTTTGAGAAAAAGTCGAATTTTAGATAAGAAAAGCTCAATTCGAAACTTCGAGAATAAGACAAATTTTGAAAAAACAGATTGAAATTTTCGGACAGTCAAAATTTTAGGAAAAAGCCTGAAATTTCTGCGACTATTCAAAATTTCCAATACAGTCCAATTTTGAGAGGAAAAAGAAGAATTTCGACTGTAAAATCGCAATTTACCAAAAAAAAAAGTTGTAGGATAAAATCGGAATTTTTCAGGAAATCAAATTTTACATAAAAACCTTTTGAGGTAAAAATCGAAAGTTTTGAAAACACAAATAAATTTTTAAAAAACTAAAAATTCGAGGTAAAGATCAACAAAAAAGTTGAAATTTAGTACAAATTCGAAATTTTCTAGTCAAATTTTGTCAAAATTTCGAAAAAAAGGGCGAATTTTGAGGAAAATATCAGGAAAAAACCAAGAAAAAGTTGATATTTTTCAATTCTATATTTATTTTTTAACGACTGCCCGAGTTCCTCCCTTTGCGTCACGGTGACGTCAGAAAATATCCACTATTGAGATAAAGGTCGAAATATTCAGAAAAAGTTGAATTTAGAGAAATGGCGAAATTTAAAAAAAAGACGAATTTTGAGACGAAAATTCAAAATTTTGAGAAAGTACCATTTTGAAAAAAGAAGTCGAATTCAAGAATAAATTCGAAATTTCAAAAAAAAAGTGAAATTTTTTGAAAAAAAGTCGAACTTTTGAAAAAATGTGGAAATTTTAAGGAAAGGGCTATTTTCAGAAAAAAAATGGAAACTGGAGAAGATTCCCGTAGTTGAGAGTACAAATTTTCGGTTGGCTGCATGAACAGGGAAGAACAAACGTCCCACCCTGCCCTATTGTAGCTAGCTACTAGGAAAAGAAAACAAGGAATTTTAAAACTACTTTTTATTAGGTGAGGCTGGATAAATTACTGGATTAGTTATTATTTTAATAAATGTTGATCCCTCGAGGGTCCAAGGACCCCAGTTTAAGAAACCCCGCCTCAGCAATTGCATTGTTATTTCATAAATAATTTCCTGTATTATTGCCAAATATATTCGCATATTTTTTTGCAAATGAGAATATGCATTAAAAACACGCGAATTTTCGTAACGTCACCAACATACACTTATATGTATAAAATCCATGGAAATATTTCTAACCCAAACGTCTCTTTAATATTCTCATTTTGGTTGATACCGTGCCGCGGCCAAAAAAGTTGCCGACCCCTGATCCAGATCCACTTTGGCTAGTTGCTTTTATGGACTTTTGAATCACAATTTCGAATGTTCTTTCCTGGTCGTCCCCCTTAGCGGAAGTGGCAATTCGCAAGTATGTCCAGTGAACAGAAGTCTGCTGATGAATTATCGTCATTGCCCGATGGTTTTCAAGTCTGACAAACTGCCACACGGAGTCCATGCTTAGTGAAGCAGCGCTTCTCGCCATGTTTTAGCAAAATCCAATTAAATTGTAACTAACAAGTAATCTGTTTATTTCCCTTACAAACAAATTTGGAGACTTGTACCCGCGAACTTAGCTCTCCAACGACCAATTAGCTGCCGGAGTTGATACATTTAAATTTCACCTTTATTTGGATTTTTTTTAAAGTTTAATCCACTCGCAAATGGTAACCCCATTATGTCTTCAAAGCACTGCGAGTAGGATGTGGAAGCAAAGATAGATGACGATGAACCGCCTTCTTAAACAAGGATAGGTTGTAATTTTTGGAGAAAATTCCTTTCGGTAACAAGTTCCATAACTTGGAAGTTCTATAGAAAAAAGAGTCTCCGTAGACAGAAGTCCCCACTGTGTCAAGCTTCACAGCACAGGAATTTGCTGTCTCCGACTGTTTAGTATGCCTCAAGAATCTTGCCCTTGGGGGGATCAATCCTATTAGTTCCTGCGAGCATCTTCCATGATAGTACTTGTATAAAAGAGACAAGTCACCAATCGTTCGCCTATGCTCTAGTGTTTCGAGAGAATCGGTCAGACTCTCGTCATCAATTAGGCGAATTGCTCTTCTTTGAATTGAATTGAATCCAAGAGAGCTAAAGTGTGTTTTGGGGCTGAACTCCAAACATGAGAACAGTATTCTAGTGTTGGTCTAACTTGAGCTTTGTATAGCGTTAATAGCTGATGAGATGAGAAGTACTTTTTAGATTTAGCCTAGCTTCTGAGAGGCGAATTTGGCAATGGCGTGCACATGACGTCCCAAGAGAAGTTAGTGCTCGCATTCACTCCTAGGACAGATAGATTAGATCCCATCGGAAGGATTTTACCGTCCATTAGTATGTTTGTTGCAATATCCCTTGATGTTTTCTTAGAGAAAACCGCGTCCTAAGTTTTTAGAGCGTTGAAATCGATCTTACCCCATTCCAGAATAATCTCGAGATCCCGATTAATCGTCTGTATCTGCTATTCCCTTAGTCGATCTAAAGAAGCGATAGATAATGGTTTGTCGGAGAAAAAAGATGACACAAGGATACTTATCATCTGCGTAGCGGTACATAGGATTGGAAGTTAAAGCTAAGAGATCGTTCATGTGTAACAGAAATAGAGTAGGAAACAGAACAGACCCCTGAGGCACCCCTGCGTTAATCGCAAATGTCTCGGATGAGATGCCATCGACGACGACCTGAACAGATCTGTCAGCGAGAAAATTGGATATCAAATGACAGAGTCCAGGAGGAAGACCATAAGATGTTAATTTGGCGAGAAGAGATCGGTGCCAGACTCTGTCGAAAACCTTTGAGATATCCAATGCCACAATCCTAGCCTCATCATGTTTTTCCATAGCTGAGGTACAGATATGAGTAACATATGCCAGTAGATCGCCAGTGGAACGTTGTTGTCTAAAATCGTAGTGCCTGTCGGAGATGATTCTATTTTCCTCCAGATATTTGAGAATCTCGAGGTTGATATAACCTTTTCCATCACTTTAGATATAACGGGTAACAAAGATATAGGGCGATAGTTGTTAGCAAGATTCTTTTTTCCCTTTTTAGAGACAAGCTGCACCAGTGGCGGCTCGCATGTAGGCACTGCGGAACTGCAGCACCCCCCAACTTCCATCTATCAATAACCTTTAATATGAGGTCTTTTTTCTTTTGCTCTTTCTTTATATGTACTTGTACATTATAAATATATAACCCTTAAGGTTAATATCAGTTTATTAGTAGCAATGCCCCAATTCATGAAAAAAGATGCAAACATAATATTTGTATCGAGTAAGGAACTGTGTGCTCCAGTTTCAACGACGAGGTATTTGAACGTTGTACGTTTGCGCGCATAGAAAGCTTCATATGCTTCTGCAAAGGCGAAAAAGCACTGCTCTTCCCGCAGTACTGACCGTGGCGTAGTGGATTAGCGGCTAAACTCTGCCATTACAATCTTGCGGTTACTATCATTCCCGGCGAAGTAACGCCGCGAGCGAAATCGAAGCAATGCGAATCGGAGGCATAATTTAATTTAATTTAATATCATTTAAATGTTATTTGTCAGTTGGGATTAGTATTAATTTAATAAATGTAGGGAACACTGGGGTGGACCGTCTTTTTATGTTGGCTAAAAGGTGGCAAAAAAATATTTTTTTTTGAAAATTTCAAAGCTTGAATTTGTAGTCCAACTAATAATCTCTCTTTGGGTCGCAGCAGTTTGGTCAAATTGTATTAAATTATACAACTTATAACAGTTGGCGCAAAAATTGCATTTTTGCGATTTTGAAAAATGTCGGGGAATTACGTACCACTTTGTAAATCGATTAAAAATGGAAAAATTTAGTAGAAAAATCTTCTTGTTTTTGATTCAGAATGCAGAATGCAGATGCAAAAGATTTATTATGAAAGAGAAACAAAGTGTAGTGGCGTGACAAATGGCAATGAAAATCAGTTTGAAACGAAATTATTATTTTACCAAAAAACTATTAGAAATTGCCGAAAAATAATGCTGTGCTGAAAATTTGCATGAATAATCACTTATATGCATCAAATACACGAAATTAGCATGTGAAATGTAAAGAATTGGGTGATCCATGATTCCACGACAAAAGTGGTCCGTAATTCCCCGAAGGTCATTTTTAACAATATTGCAGCATATGACGTAACACAATATAAACTTCATGCAAAACTTCATGTTCCGCAAATATTATGAGTTGGTTCTCGAAAAGTGTGGTCAAATTAGAGAAAATTCTAAAGTGAAAAAAAAAATTTCGAAGTACCCAATTCTATTTGGTATCGAAGCTACGTAAGGGTTCGTGTACACAAGTCGAGTACTGACGGGAAAATAAGCTTAACATGAGGCGAGTGAACGACAGTTATTTGTAACTATCAACCATTATTAGAGAAAAAAATATGAAGCTGGTCCGCAATTTCCCGTGGTCCAGAATACCCCAGTCTCCCCTACTTAAGAAAAAAGTTTTATGTAATTATTTCAGAAAAAATAACAACCTTTGAGAACAATTTGTTTTTGCAAAAATGAATTATTTTATAAAAAATAATTCATTTTTATTTTTAAACTCGTATTAATAGATAACGATAAATAATGAAATGATAATTTCCTACCTTAAGTCATGCAATAATATTCTCAATTAAAGATTAAATAAATTTTGTTTAAAAAAATTTATTTTTAAATTTTGTCTTTATACTCGAATTTCAACCTTTTGTCGAATACTTGAATATGAAATGTCGATTTTATCTTTAAATTTCAATAAAAATGTTTAAAATAAATTTGGAGATTTTTTTAAATTTCGATTTTAATCATGAGCTTTCGACTGTATTTTTCGTAACATTGAATTTTCTTGCAATTGCGATGCGCAGTTTATTTTACTTTGATAAAAACTGCTATTTTAGAATTAAGAAATTCAAAGCACTGTTAGAATCCTTCAAAAACACTCATGGCAGAAGCTAAAGAAGTGTGTGACTGCATAATTGTTGATATATTGGACAGATATTCTTCCACTAATCATTTAGTGGATGCTAAATTGTTTGACAAGACGCGCTTCTCTGCTTTTAAGAATGAACATCCCAAGAAGGGATAGTACTGACCACTGATGCATATCCCATGATTGAGAAAGAAAAACTTTCAAACGAACTAAAAGTATTTTATTCTAGGTCTGATATTAATGATTAATGAAAATTAATTGATCTGCTGAAATTTATCTTGAAAAATAATCTAGATGATGTTTTTAGTGAAATTACAAAATTAATTAAAATCTTTTTGACAATTCCTATGACTACTTCAGAGGCAGAACGCTGCTTTTCAACACTAAAAGGAAATCAAAACTTTTCTAAGAAGCACTATGAAATCAGAAAGAATAAATGCCCTTCCAGTGCTTTCGATTGAAAAAGATTTCCTCAGTTTAAATAAATAAATAAAACAAGAATAGATTTTACTTTTACATGAAAGTTTGAACTGTAACCATTTAATATGTAAAAAATATTGATTTTGTTATTTTAGGACCTTATCAAATTTTCAAAAAATTTTTTTTTTTCTAAACATATTTATTTTCTTTAGAATAATTTTAAAATGAAGGCTCAACATTTTCTGGAGCAGCACCCCCATTAATTTTAGTCACGAGCCGCCACTGGGCTGCACTCTAGCAGATTTCCAGATGTTAGGGAATACACCTTTGTTGTAAAAGAGTGTGAACAATTTGCTTAGGATAGGAGTCAACTCTGGGGCACACTTCTTAAGAACAATAGAGGGAATACCATCAAGGCCAGAAGCTTTGGAGGTGTCGAGCTCAAGGAGAATCTTCCTGCTTGTGCGTTGTCTGAAAACAACTTCAGGCATCGAAGTGCTAACCTTAGGAAGAATAGGAGGTTCTGCGTGTCCAGAATCAAGATTGGAATTTTCAGCAAACATTAAGGCTAACATGTCAGCCTTTTCCTTGGAGGTAGGAGCAATATTGCTACTGTCATCGAGTAAAGGTGAAAAATTTGAAAGTGTAAAATTCTTTCCAATCGACTTTGCAAATCCCCAAAAGGACCTGGAACCGTTCGGGCAGTTGATAAGCTTCAGGCGCATTTTACGATCGAAATCATCTTTTGCCTCGTCAATAACCTGTTTACAAGAATCTCGTGCTTCTACAAATATGGCCAGAGTCTCGACTGAGGGATTATTTCGCCAACGACGATATGCGCGATTTTTGCAGGAGACAGCCCAAGCACATTTTTTACTAAGCTAAGATTTACTGGAGGCAGACTTCTTTTGGGAGTGGGTAATTGAGCATTCCATACCAATCCGGATAGTTTCCGTGATGGATTCGGCAACTAAGGAAGGGTTGTCTAAGTTAAAGCAGACTTCCTGCCATGGGAAAGATGCAAATAAGTCTCTTAATTCTTCCCAGTTTGCAGAGTTAAAGTGCCAAACCTTGCGGGACTGCGTCTGGGAAGGAGGTGGTATATGAAGCGAGCGAGAGGCTGCTACAAACTTGTGATCCGAATGTCCAAGCAGTTTTGTCACAGAGATTTTATACGAATTTGGTGAATTTGTAAGGAAAAGGCCAAGTAGATTAGGTTGATGGGTACCTACATCAGGAATTCTTGTGGGTGCCTCAACTAATTCCGATAGTTCACAAGTGATGACGAAAGCCTTTGCCACCCTTCCCGCAACGTCAAAACCTTAACCAGGGGATGTTGTGTACGTTAAAGTCACCGAGAAAGACAACCTCAGCTTTCGCCTGTAGGTGATCAACGGTTACGGAGAGATAAGAGAAGAGCTGTCTGTATGAGGGATCGTTTGGAGAGAAAGTGAACAAATGAATATTACTTCGTTTTTGGAGCAGATTTTCAGCCAAATCACATCAAGATCAGTAGATTCCAGTGCTTCTTCTCGTTGACAGGACAGGTCGTTTCGCGTAAAAGCACAAATTCCCCTCTTGTGTCGAAATTTTGTGTGCAAGTCGTAGTTAGGGCAAAGCAAATGGACTCCATTGATGAATGGGGCGACTTGGGTTTCTGTCAAAGACAGCACATGGGGTCTTTCATTTTGAAGGTGTTGATGAACCGAGTTGAGATTTGAGTTTAGACCCCGAATGTTACAAAATTGAATTTTGAATGAATTGTTTGAAAGAAACTTGGCCCGTGGTACATTAAAATTTTCCGTCGATTTTGGATTTCCTCGTACACCCTCCACCCGGACATCCGAACGGGAGGGTAGTTTACGTCCGGAATGTTTTACACGAAGAGAATCCATCATCTTTGTTTTTAATAATTAGAAGAAAAAAAATCAGAGTAGATGAAAGAAGGAAATAAGGAAAAGACAGGACGAGGAAAGAAGAATGGCAGAAAGCGACTCATGTGTCAGAGACGGAAACATGATGTAAGCATCATTTCACCGCCTCCTAGTGATACGTGGGGTGGTACTACCTCCGATGACTGAAAGTTACCAATCTATCACTTTGGAAAAAATCCTGAATTAAAGAAAAAAGAAATTTATTGAACTTAATAAAAGTCGAATCTTTTTTGTTCATTAATCGATTAACTAATGTTAGCATATTTGCTGCCAACTACAAGTTATTTCTTAAAACGCTAATTATTTTTATATGCCCGAGCAATAAGTTGGCTTCTAAGAAAAATAAAACAAATTGTGTGTGGCAGCAAATTAGATTTCCTAAACCAAAAGGCATTTTTTGGATAAGCCCATCTACAACAAAAAGGATATAATGTGTTTGCTAAGTTGGATCCACACCAAAAAATTTGTTATGCGTCTTTTTCTAAATTAAAAAATAATTTTTGCCTTGATGGTGCTGTGGACTAGGATGTGACATGGTTAAATTTCCACTCTTTTTGAAAGATCTTGAATTCTCTAGACATGTATTGTGTTCCATTGTCAGCTCTTCTGGTACTCCATGTGCAGCAAACCATCTTTTCAGTAGTTCTATAACTTCATATGAAGTCTGACTTT
Source organism: Dastarcus helophoroides (assembly GCA_028583605.1). Classification (NCBI taxonomy): domain Eukaryota; kingdom Metazoa; phylum Arthropoda; class Insecta; order Coleoptera; family Bothrideridae; genus Dastarcus; species Dastarcus helophoroides. Next base: position 3,030,226 of record CM053334.1, on the reverse strand, counting down.
AGCTGTTGAAAATCTAAATATCCAGAGTAGCTGTCACAGATTACGAGGTAAGTTTTTCCTTTTAATTCAAATAGATCAGAGGCGACTATTTGCCATGGAAGTGTAGGAATCTTTTTAACTAGCACTGTATTTTTAATATTGTCTTTTTGTGTTTGTTCACAGACAGAGCAGGTTTTAACTATTTTTATGATGTCGTTATATTGTTCCTTCCAGTAGAGAATTTGTCGTGCTCTTCTTAAACAGCTTTGTATACCTGCATGTCCTTGATGAATATTCTTTAGCATTTTAGGGATCTGTGATTTTGGTACTACAATTTTATTTCCTTTGAAAATTATTCCTTTTAGATAGCTCAATTCTTCTTTAAAGTTAAAATAGTGTTGTAGTTCTGTGGGAAGTTCACTGACTTTTTCTGGAAATCCTTGTATTATTGACTGAAGTAGTAGCTGTAAATATGGATCTTCATTTGTAGCTGTAATTAACTCCTCTTTTGCGTCAAGTGACATAGGTAGTGTTACTGTGATCTTCTTCTTGTTCATATTTCAGATTAGATGCATCGCAGTCTCGACTAAGAAAGTGTGCTAGGGGTATTTCTGTGCCTTTTTTAAATATGACTTTTGGTGCGTATGGTGCAAGATTGAATATTATGCGTTGCAATCTCGGTGGAGCAGATGTATGTTTTTCTTAAAGATTGTCTCAAGTGGCTTATGGTCTGATTTCACTATCAGTTCTTTACCATAAACATATTCGTTAAACTTCTTACAGCCAAACTGTATAGCGAGCGCTTCTTTTTCAATCTGCGGATAATTCGCTTCAGACTTGGTTAACGCTCTTAGTCCATAGGCTATTGGTTGTCCTTCTTTAAGAAGTGCAGCGCCAAGATTTTTCGAACTTGCGTCTACGCTTAATGTTTGTTTACATCATAGAGTCTCAATACTGGAGGACTTTGAAGAACTTGTTTTATTTTGTTCAAAGCTTCTTCGTGATGAATTTCCCATATAAAACTTGTATTTTTGTGTAATAAATCTCTCAGTGGATTTGTTAGGTCAGACATTTTCGGAATAAATTAATTTAGGTATGTGATCATTCCTAGTAGTCTCTGTAGCCCTGTTTTGTTCATTGGTGTCTTCATTGCCTGTATTGCTTCTACTTTTTCTAGGTCTGCTTCTAGTCCGTCTGCTGAAACAATGTGCCCCAGGAATTTTATTCTTTCCGATTCAAAAATGCATTTATTTTTATTAAGTTTACAGCCTGATTTCTTTAGTGTTTCTATGACTTCACTAACGGTTTTTTGAAGTTCTTCTCTAGATTTTGCATATATAAAAATGTCACCGATTGATACTCTTACATTTTTGAATTTACTGAGCAAATTTGTTAAAATTTCTTAGAATATTTCGGGTGCTGATGATACTCCAAATAGAAGACTCCTGAAAGAATATCTTCCCCATGGGGAAGCAAAGGTTAATATTTTTTGTGTTCTTTCTGAAAGTTTAATCTGCCAGAATCCTTTCGTGCAATTTAATAATGCAAAGAATTTAGAATCTTTAATATCAGCTGAAATTTCCTCTATAGTAGTAAGTGGAAAATAACGTTTCAGTATGTTTTTATTTACGTCTGATGGATCTGCACAGATTCTTATTTTGCCTTTTTGTCTTACAATTACCATAGGACTTACAGCAGGGGTCGGCTCTGTTTCTGGTTTTATGATGTCTAATTTCACCATTCTGTCAAGTTCTTGCTTTATCTCATCTCTTATAGCATGTGGAATTCTTCTTGACGGTTTAATTTCAAGTTTTGGGTTCTCGATTAGGTCAATACTCATAATCTTTATAACAGCCTAGACCTTCGAAGATGTCATCTTTACGTTGACTTTCGTTCAGTGTTTTCACCCTTGCAATAAGTTCTAATTTTTCACAGGAATCAAGTCCTAGGATCGGGGTAACCTTTTCTTCAACTACCTTGAATATAATGTTTTCTTCGTTTTTTATTTTACAACGTAGCTCTGCTTCGCCTAGAACTGCCATTTTATCTTCTGTGTAGCTTATTAAATTTTCTGTTCGGCTTGGTTTCTGACTTGCTTTTGTTTTGTTCATTAAGTGTCTCGGTAACACATTGCATTGTGCTCCTGTATCTAGTTTGGCAATGAATTTCACCTTTCCAACTTGTATTTTTTCTGTCCAGTCTTTCTTTCCTCCGGCACTTATAGCTGATATGTATACCTCATCTTCAGAACTATTTGAGTTTTCTTCTACTGTATTCACTCCATTTTTCTGTTTGGGATGTTTCCTTTTGGTGCGGCACATATTGGCAAAATGACCATTTCTATTGCACTTAGTACACGGTTTGTTAAATGCTGGACATTCTCTGCATTTATGGTTTGTACCACATCTCTTGCAGTCAAAATATTTATTTTGTTTATTTTTGACATCTTTATTTCTCACTGCTAGTACTTTATCTGCTTTATTTTTACCTTCGAACTCATCTAGTTATTTGGAAGCTTGTTCACTAGTTTTACAGATTGTTATAGCTTTGGTTAAGTCTACTTTATCTTCTGTTAACAATTTCTCTCTTACTTGATTCGATCGGATTCCAAGTACTATCTTGTCTTTTAGCATTTCATCGAGTAAATTGTCAAATTCGCATTTGCTTGCCTGAGTTTTTATTCTGGTTAAAAATTCGTTAAATTGTTTATCTTCGGTTTGTACAATTTTAAAGAATATATATCTTTCAAATGCTATGTTTGTTTTTGGTGCGAAGTACTCTTTAAACTTGTCTTCAATGATTTGCAAGTTATTTTTGTCTGCGTCGCTAAGGTTAAAACTGTTGTATATTTCGATCGCTTCTGAGCCTATCAGTGCCATAAATGTAGATGCTTGGACTTCGGCTGGCTTTTTATCTAGTTGAACGGCGATTGCATACCACTCAAACTGTTGTAACCACCTTTTCCAGCACGTTGATTTGTCAGTCAAATTGTAGGTTAGCTGGCGGCTTTATTCCAGATACTGCGTCGTCCGTAGCCATTTTACAATTTTCTCACTTATTTTCTTTGATTTAACTCGTTTTTCTATAATTATGACACCATGTAACGTGGTATTTGTTATTAAAAGGATAAGTAAGCGGCTGACTTGACGTGCGAAAAACCTGTATTGTTCTCCAATGACATTCTGGTTGTACAGGAGTTTTACGCTAGGTGTCTATACTTTACAGTGTCATAACCTCTTCAAATGCTGTGCAAAAATCTTCGACTATAAAGCAAAAATCGTGGACATAACCTACCTATTTGAGTCAAATACAACACATAACACAAGTTTTTATTGATGTAGATCCGCCTTTAAATTGCAACAGTGAATAATTTTCGGATCATTTTCAATATTTTTTCTATTTACAGTAATAAATATAAAAATATTAGATTTAATATTATGTATTAAATAATATATTACATTAGATTACAATAACTAATTACTTATTAAGATGAAAAGGACCCAAGGTCTTAATGATGAATGGCCAATTACAAGTAGTAGTATTTCTAAATATTTGGTTTTCACGATCACATTATTGGAAATATGATGCACTTAATAGAAAATTAAGAATATCATTTTTGTAATAAAGTTTACAATTTGTCAAAAAATAATCAATTAAATAATGTACTCTTTTAAGTTTATCAAACTTATCTTCTTGATTAACTATGTGCTTTATTCATATGAGTTGCTACATTCCTTTTATACTTGGATCTATATTTCCCACAAACTTGACAGACGAAATAGTCGATTTTGTTATGCTTAACATCTACATGTTGTATCAAAAGATGCTTTAGAGTTGTTTTATAATCACACTGGTTGCATTCTAACAAATTGTCTCTAGTATGTTGCCCTCTACTGTGAACCTCTAAAGCGTTTCTCGAAAATGTAGTGTACGAGCAGTACTCGCAAGCGAAAACTTTTCGATTACCATGTATTTTTTTGTGGCGTTTAAAAGTGTACCTGTGGTATGTTTTAAATGAACAGACATCACACCTGTGCTCCTCCAGTTTTAGATGTTTCCCCAATATATGTCGATTTAGAATACGTTTTTTAGGTGAAGTGTACCCGCAATCATCGCACTTAAACAATTTCTCCGGCTCGTGAACGCGTCTCATGTGACACATCAGATCGGCTTTGTTGACAAAAACGTGGTCACATAAAGTGCATCTTTCTTTTTTATTTAAATGTACATTTCGGATATGTTTCTTTAACGAGTTATTCTCCGAGTACTTTTTACCGCACAAATGGCAATATGTGTGCCTAGGTTGGGATGGGTCGCATTTTTCAGGGTGCTTGGAAGACACATGAGAATCTATGGTTGATTTGCAGGTCGCTTTGAATTCGCAATGGAAACAAGAAAACTTCTTCAGCTTCAGATGTACCTCGATAAAGTGCCTTTTGACTCGGGATCGAAGTAAATGGTTGAATTTGCAATAAATACACTTATATCCATTTTCCTCTTTTATGCAAAATTCTTTTGGAATGTCGGCTCCAGATAGTTTTTCAAGTCGAGACACCCTGTAAATTTTAAGCATGTATCAAACTTCCCGTTTGTTAATATTACAAATTTTTCATATTATTTTACTTTTATCAGATTTACAATAATTGCCAAGTTAAATCTGTAAATATATGATGGCGATTTTAGAAAATAAAAACTTACCTAATCTGGCATTGTGTCTTCAACATTTTATGCTTTTCCAGGAGATCTTTTCTTGGTGTTCTATAGTCACAGTTGGGACATTTATAAATAACTTTTGTATGAACGCTTAAATTATGACGTTTAAACTCTATGAAGCTATTTGTTATAAAATCACAAAGGGGACATTTATGTTCCCTATGCTGTTCACGTATATGCCTTTTTAATTTTGGGACAGAAGCAAATTCTTTGTTGCATTCTTCGCATATTAAGTCAGATTTGGAATCCAATTTTTGTACTGTAAATGCGTCGATTTTTAAATCTCCACTACAAGAATCAATATTTTGATTCGAAACAGTGCCTTTATTATTGCTTGATTGTATATCTTCTGTGGAATATGCTTCACAGTTTTCCTCTTTTACTTCAATAACTTCTGTGTTTACTTCTTCTAACTCATCATCTGTTTTATCTTCTTCAAAGTCTAATTCATCGTATTCAAAAAAGGGGATGGGCGAGCCTAATGCATCCATATTCCTTTATAAACTTAGAAGCCTAAAAAAATAATTAGATATTCTAACAATAAAACAAATGAGTCCACTAGAAGCAAAACTCTGTATTTGACTTTTAAGGTAATTTTAAATTATCATCGAAAAATGTGTATCACTTGATTCAATGTAACTTTTTAAATAACCATGCATTTACGTGATAAGTATATACAGTACCGGCCAGTACACTATTTCGGTCTCCTTGCCAATGAGAACGACAAAGCAAACCTCTGGTATGAGGCAAGACGGAAAGAGAAACTAAATCGGCAGAGATGCCACATGGTAATTCATTTATGTGTATCTCCTTCATTATGACCGTGATAAATCGCTTTAGCGCTTCATAATCTTCCTAGATTCGACAATTGGGAGAATGATAAGGGTACATGTGCAGCACACATGTCACCTGGCAGCGATTGGCATTATTTCCACATGAACTTACGACTGGACCGAATCTGCATTAAATAAATCATCATCTAGTAGCACGTCCGTCGCGGGTGTAAGGAGCATATAACGCATGCGGGCGGCACTATCGAGAAGGCGGCAACAGGCATGTAGTCAGGGATTTATTCCAAATTAAAAATACTTCAAAATCGAACTTTCTGAACTTTTAAACTTAAATATATCTTATAGTTCTTTAAATTGTGACAGTAATCAGAAAATGTTGGTCAAAAATTTGCGGAAAAAACCGGTTTCTATTTTTTTCAGTTAACACTCAAAAAAAGAACTTCAAAAAAAATTTAAAATCTCTTGAAAAAAAAAACGAAGTTTTGAATTTATGTCAACAATTTAAGAGAAAAAGTAAAAATTTAAAATAAGAACTCGGAATTTTGCGAAAAAATATTTAGTAAAATTTTAAAAATAAAGGAAAAATCCCCCCAAAAAGACAAACTAGTGTATAAATTTAGTTTTATTGAAAGTAATAAAAAAGTATAAATTTAATACTCAGAATTTAGGAAATAACTTCCAGCAAAAAAAGAGGAATTTTTAGCAAAATGTTTGGATGAAACTGGACAAAAAAGTAAAACTTTTGAAAGAAAAAAATATTTTGAAAATTTTCGGCACTTTAAGAACAATATTGAAGATTAATCGCGAGTCCAAGCGCTACTTTGTTACACGCTTCGCTATCGGCCAAGGAAAAGTGTTAATTAATTTTACATAAAATAGGCCTTTTGTTAATTTATAAGGTTTCTAAATTCGAAGTCTGGTAATTAGTTAATTGTTAAACAAAAGATACTAAAGTAATTTCCTTTTGTGGAGATCTTATGGCAAGATTAAGTTGTATACTTAATAGGAAAACTTGGAATGTTTTTAACTGTCATAAAATTATAATTTAGATATTAAATATACTATCTAAACTATTAAGAAATTAATTTTTTTAGGTTTTTTATGGTTTAAAGAATTAATAATTACCAGTTTGATTATAACAATTATAAATATCGCAAAATTATAATCATATTAAGGGCGGGGTAAGGGTTTTTACTTTCGAAAAATCGAATTTTTTTTGTTTGTCTTATTTTATTGTTTAACATTTCAAGAATATGTCCTTAAAATTTTAAGCCGATATAAGCAATATTCTTGAAGTTATTGTCTTATTAATCTCCTGGCCTTTAACGCTATAACTCTAACAGCTGCGGGCGATCGGGATAGCAGTGCAGTTATCGAACAGGTAGGTATACAGTTTAGTCATTGCTATACTATACACTACAAGAAGAAGCGAGCGTCAATTTGTCGTTAAACGTTCGTGTGCGTACTTAAAATGCCAACGAAAGTTTCAACCACCTGATTTGATGATGATTTGGAGAATTGCACCGAAAAAATTATCTGGCAGTAGACAAATTGTTGAATTTGCATCTTATGTAGGCTGCATGCACTTTCAATGAAGGTGCTGGTGCTTTCCTAACTTTTCTGTCTGACATGAACCTCAGCGTCGGCCCAAGCGCTCATGATTATGCGACATTCGCGGACAGCAATCGCATTGACAGGGCTGAGATTCAAGCTGAGCAGCAGAGCAAAGAAGCCAGAATAAAACAAAGACTTGAGAGCAAAGAGGCTGAAGACATCGACAATGCCGCAGGAAGCCTGTTGTATGGAGCTGAAATCGATGATTCTGTGTAAGTTGGAAAAAAATTTTTTTTTTCTTCACTTTTTTAGTTCATAAACTTTAGACGCGTTTTTCTCAAAACTACTTTTTCAAAGTCCGTGTTCACTGTCATTTAAAAACTACTTGACCGATTCATTTCAAACTTTGTACATATTTTCGACATATAAAATACCGCCCCCCAACGTTTAGTTAAATTATTTTTTTTTACATTAAGGGTGTTTCCCACCCACAAAATTGCGGAATTTTTTGTAGAAAATAACAGTTCACACTTTTGATGGCCGCCAACAATTTTTAAATGAAAAAAAAAATTATCAGAGAACGTTGGGGGGAAGATTTGATTATAATTTAATTAATTTTCATGGTTTTTTATTTTCAGATAATTTCCGGCCGAGTTATGGTGAACACCGCAAATTGTTTTTTTCCCAAGACGTTCTGGGGGAAGCTCTGTTACCGGCTTATCATTCAATAATTCTGCATGAAAAAATTACACAATATTGTCGAAAGTATGCTCAATAATGTACAAAAGGTTCGAATGAAATTGCTCAATCCATATTTGAGAAAAAAAATCGCAAAAAAGTGTTTTTTTTTACGCTGAAACCCTTACCCCGCCCTTAAGTATAGTTACTGTTAGTTATCTAAGATATTTAGTGTAAGAAATGGTCAGATCGCCACTTGACCACCGGAAGCATGTGGCCTGACCAGCGACCCTATTAGAACAATAGAACACATGTGGGGTAAAACTTGGTGTTTTGAAGTAGTCTGTAGTTTTTGTACAAAAGAATTGCATCCCAGATCTCGGCGATGTCAGTTCACTTAATAAACGTCGTTAAGTTTACATAAAACGCGTTTCATTTTATCGGAGCTATCAAGACCTGATAGTGATCCCGAACAGTTACCATAAAACGTCAGCGAAGGAAAAAACATATTAGCAACTCTAATTTAATAATTATTATTCTACTTGGAATCTAAACGAAAAATCCAAAATTTTATGTAAAATTAATGAAACCATTTTTTCCAGCAGAATTTTTTTCTTTTACACGTTTAGATGATTTTGTCAATTTGTTAAATTTTTGAATTAGTATTTAATAACACAATAAAAAAGAATTTTAATTGCTATGTTTTGGAAATAATTTCGAAAAACTGGACTGCTTTTTCAAATCTTTATTTGTTAATAACAGCAACAATTGTTTATGTGTCGATATTTAAATCCAAAAATTCCGACTTTTTTCCCAAAATGAAAAACTATAAATTTTCAGAAAAAATAAAACTTCGGAGAAAATAATTAAAATTAACGAACATTAGTCGAATAATGTTGTATAAAATTTTACTTTTTCTTTGAAATTTGAAGTCTACATTTCAGATTTTAAAACTGTTATTTATCGAATTTAAATACAAACTTTGGTTGTTATTCCTGCAACTTTGAATTTATAAAAAAAGAAAAAATCGGAGAAAAATACACAATTCGTTGAAAAATCAGAAATGTTTAAACAAATTTCTGGAGTTAAGAAATGTGAGTTTAGACTGAAAATTTTAACAAAAAAAAAAATGTAATTTTCGATAAAGCATACTTTTTTAAAATATAAATATTCTAGACATTACGAGTTTTTTCTGCAATTTTATAAGTTATTTAAATTTAAAGATTTAATTTTAGATTTTTATTTTTTGACTTGAAATTTTAACCTTTAATTCGAATTTCTAGAAAAAAGCTTGAATTTGGAAGTAAAAATTTAAACTTTTCATTTCTTAAAATCTAAACTCCAAATTAAAAACAAATAAAAAATATTACATTGCAATCAAGAAAACACTCAACATTTAGACATTTTTTGCGGGGAAATTGTGAACTTTTTTTTGGAAATTCTTCTTTTTTCTCGAAATTTGAACATTAAATTAAAAATGAATTATGAATTTTCGACCTTAAAGGCGAATTTTTTTCAATTTTTAAACTCAACTTTTCAATGTTGTTGCAATTTTAAAATTGCAACAAATATGAGAAAAGGTTACTTTAAAAGTTTAAGGAAAAATTTGAAATTTTGATAAAAAAAGGTTCTGGAAAAAACAAAATGTTAGAAACATTTTAAATGTTATAAAAATAAAAAACCAGAGATTTAGAGTTAAAATTATTATAATTTTAATATTTTGAGAATAAATTTCAAATTCTTTTAGGCACTTTCTTATAAAATTCCTAATTAGTTACTTCAAATTTTATTTATTTTTTTACTTAAATTTTATATTTCAAATTCGATTTTCTACATTAAATTCAAACTTTTAATCTTGTTTTTGAAATTCGTTAAGACTGGTTTCTGAAATTTCGATTTTCAATTCGAACTTCCGAATTTTAAGTCAAACTTTCAAAAATAAGTTAGATTTCTGAATTCAATCATTTTTTTAAATGAAAATTAAAATTTTAAGTTTAAATGATTGTCTTGACATTTTAAGAAAAAAAATTAGGTTACGAAAAAAGTCTACGTTTTAAGGTCATAATTTTAGAAAAGAGGAGAATTTCGAATATAAATTCGAAATGCGGGCGCCCCGGGTCCTCATAATTTAATAAGCGATTCTGTCGAGCAGTATAAAATTTATTGAATCGCTCAACAATTTCCACTCTTAACCGTCTTCTTACAAAATTCGAATAAACAATTTGTCTTTACACGTCGAGCTGACCGAAATTATGATGTATTGGCCAACTCGGGATGTTATTGTTATTTAATTCAAAAACTGAGAAAGGTGTAGCGCACCAGACACCAGCGTTATTTCTACATTACAACCGAATCTGCGTTAAATAAAACATCGTCTAAATACAAAATGTCGAAATTCACAACAGAAGAAAAAGTGCAAATTATTAAGTGGTATTTAACCTCCCAAGGCGCTGAAGAAGTCGTTGGGCGATTCGCTTTTTCCTAGGAAGATCGCCCAATACCCGATGCAAAGACGGTGTTAAATATTGTCCACAAATTTGAATAATCGGGATGCAAACTGGTTGTAATAACAAGTGTTGTTTGGAAGCGCGTCAACCTGAAGGTGACTGGTCATTATCCGACGAAAGAATGGCTAAGGAGGTAGCTTTATTGCATTTGTCAAAGCAAATGAACCTTGTTCTAGTAAGCAGATCGCAGAAGAAGTTTATGTGCCATCGCGAACAGTGCGAAATATTTTGAAAAGAAATTGGTACAAGTGTTATAAAGTATCTGAAACCCAAGAGATATTTCCTGAAAATCGATACAAACGTCTTGAGTTTTGTGAGTCTATGAGAGAAAAAGTTGATGTCGATGGAAATTTCTTAACCCACGTATTGTTTACCGATGAATCATCTTTTTTTCTTCATAGACACCACAGCCAACAAATAATTCGGTATTGTTCGAGGGAAAATAAACAGTTGAGTATTCCTGTACGAACACAGTAAAGAAGGTAAATGTTTGGTCTGGTATGTCAGGATATTCCATTATTGGGCCATTTTTCATAAATGGAAACCTAACTGCTGACAAACATTTAACTATGCTCCGCAATAAAATAATTCCGGCTGTTCAGGCATTGGACATTATCTTTGAGGATGTGTGATTTCAACAAGATGGTTGTCCAGCCCATAATGATCAACGTGTGAAACTTTCTTGGAAACAACATTTCCGAAGCGTCGTATTAGTTCAAGGGGCACAATCAAGTGGCCGCCTCGATCCCCCGATTTATCTCCTAACGAGTTCTTCCTTTGGGGATATCTAAAACAAATAATTTATGGACACGTACAAGAAAGACCACGTAATTTAGACCATTTACGGACCCGAATTGTAGAAGTCATAGATAATATTTCCCCTGAGATGTTGGCACGAGTAAGAACTGAATTTTACGACAGAATAGGTTATTGCGAAACACAAGGAGGGGACATTTTTGAACCACTTAGGCATTTTTTCTTCCAGTTTTTTGTTGTTGAATTATTTTTTAAGTTTTCAGTTTAGATTGTCATCACACCGGTTGGTTATTTTTACACACAGTTCATTTATCTTTTAGAATTTTTGTTTTATTTTTCGTCAGACCCGGTTGATTAAAGAAAACAAAATCGTAAAATATCTGCAATTATTTTCATACGTTTTAGGGTGTGAAAATAATTGTAGAATCAATTAATACATAAAGATGTATTTACCATTTAAAGGGACATTCTTTTATCGAGCTCCGATAAGGTACTGATGCAATATCTACAAGACAGGTCTGCAGTTTGCAGCTGAATGCGTGGTCATGATTTGATAAGCGCGTCTATAGAGCAACACATTGAAACAGTGTAAATCATACCATCCTTCTTTTCTTACAGAATTTTGATATGTTCCTTGTTCTTTACACGTTATAGCAGACCGAAATCGTGCATTGGCCCATAGTGTATGTTAGTGTAATTGAAACACCTCTTTTTTCTTCTAAATTGGTTGATTTTCTTTAAAAATACAGAGATTTGCAAATGAAAAATGCAAATACAGATTATGTATTTTTTTTCAGCAATTATACCTCCTTGCTTCTAAATTTTTAAATAGATTGTTAGTGTTGGGAGTTATTATAATATTTCCATGCAAAACTCAGTTTTCGAAAATTTTGCAAATACAGAGTTTTGCTTCTAGTGTAGTCAAATACAAATGTTCCATTTAAAAATATAACTGATTAATATCTGAAAAAATTGACTTTCTGAAAAAAATGGCTACCCCTCTGAACTTAACGTAAAAATCTCTAGCAAGGTCAGTTTTTACCTTTTTGATATAAGAAGGCATAATGGAAATACGAAGCATGGCTAAAAAGCGAAGATTTTCAATATCTCTCTGTAGCTTAAAAACTAAGACAGCCATGACAAATTTGAGACTGAAATCTTTCATTGGATCAAGAAGCAGGGCACTAAAGTGAAAATTGCAACACTACCTTTAATACTAAGTCCAATAAGCAAAACAGAACAGTAACAAAAGTAAATTTTAAAATTCTAACCTTATTTATAGCTTTTTTATGGCTACGTTCCTGATAATATTTATATGCCTATTTGGGTCAAGATGGTTGAAATAAATATTAAAAAAGCATTCATTCATTTCTAAATCACCAAAGACTACAACATTTTCATCATGGTTTTGTACAAAATAAACTCTATCTGACAGTGGCGTATTGTTTTATAATAACGGAAGCCGTTCTTATTTGAAAAAAAGGCTTTGTTTTTTCCAGATCCATCGAATCGCTTGAAATAAATTAAAATGATTCTGCTTGCTTCTGAGTTTTTTTTAATAAAAAAAATTAAAATTAAATGACAAATTAATCGAAGTTTCGACGTTAAAGACAGAATTTCGAAGAAAACTGGAAATTTTCCGAAAAAAGCTAACATTTCTATTTGCAAATCAGCAGGGGCGGCTTCTGGGGGTGGCGAGCAGGGCAACCGCCCGGGGCCTCGCTCTTGTAGGGGCCTCGCTCATTCAGTTACATTTTTAAGAATAAAGTCGTAATTTTTAAACTCAATTTTGAAAGTCAAAGTTTAAAAAAAAACAAATTTAACATAAAAACGCATCCTTTCGGAAAAATTGAATTGAAAATTTAAAAAATGTGTATTACCAAAGATCAAATATTATGAAAAATATCGCAATTTTAAGAAAATCTCGTCGAATTTCCAAAAATAATTGTTTTAAAATTTTTACTTCTTCATTTCAATTTGAAAACTGCAAAAAAACTGCAAGGGATGATAGATAAATATTAAAACTTTTTTGATGAACTCATTAGATTGTGTTTAAGCACTATTTCCTTAAAGTCGCGTTGATAAATAGATTTTTTGAAGAATCCAGATTTCGAAATTGTTCCTTAAAATTTTAAACTCCTCATTAAATAAATTTGTAAGTTATTTTTTTTTGCTAGCGAATAAAAATTGAAATTAGAACGTAAAACAATGTAGAAATAAATTGATAAATTAATTGATGGGCTGATAATGAATATCATATAGCCTTAACAATGTTCGAGAAATATTACAAAAATCAATCGTCTCTAATTAACTCGTAGGTAAAGTATAAAAGTGCTTTATATAAGATATCATACTGTTCCAGCACAATGTCGTTGGTGAAGAAACTATTGCTATTTTGCATTTTAAGCTTTACAGAAAACTTAAAATTGCGTAAGTAGTTTACGTTTCAAGAAACCAGTATTTATATAATTGCACTTTTAGCATCTGTTTTTGAAAAATGTAAGGAAAATGACGCTGAGTGCATCAAAAAATCGGTGCATATTGGACTCCTCCACCTGAAAAATGGTAAGTTTCCCGATCTCATTAAATATTATTATTGTAGGAATAAACTTTGTTTCTTGGTACAAAAGCTAATAAAATATTTGAAAGAAAATTTAATTAATTAAAAAAGAGCTGAGGGGCATAAAGTGCCAGGTTACAAAAAACATTGGCTTGCTCCTTTTCGCAGATAATGCAAGGTACATCCGGTCATTTCTTATAGTGATCCCACTAGTACTTACTACCAGGGCTTCGAACCGGAACTGAACGAAAACCGGAAACCGAAAAAAAAACCGTTATTTCTGTCAGAACGAAAACCGGAACTGAACCGAAAAAAAATATCGGTTTATTTCGGTTCAATACAGATTCTTAAGTTCACAGTTGACAAAATCTCCCCACTTCAATTACAACTTTACATTTAAAATCTCGAATTTCAATCCAATATTTTCTCTTGATTATTATTATTGTATTGTTCACGTGTTTCCTTGAAATTTCGATCTTTTTTAATTAACATTTTGAATTTAAACTTATTTTTATTTTGTACCATAAATGTCAGTTTTAAATTTAAAATGTTGAATTTTTCTAGAAATATTGACTTTTGTTTTTAAATTTTTCGACATTTATCATTAGCATTTGAATCAAAATTATGTAGAATTTTTGTAAAATAAATTTCGAATATTTTCTTCAATTTCATTTTCTTTTTTACAAAATTTTGGGTTTACACTTTCAATTTTTTCCCATTATTTCAATCGTTTTATATAATTGATGCTTGATCCGAAGCTAGCGAGCCAATATGGATTGCAGTAACTTTTGATATGACCTGCGGTGACTATGAAGAAAAGAGGTATCCCATTTTATTTAGCAAATTCATGTTCTCAGACTAAAATCAAAATTTCTAAAATAAGTCAAAATTTCAATCTTAAAACCAGAAATATATAAAAAAATAACTTTAACGTGAAAAATTTAAGACAAAAGTTAAAAGATTTAAAAATTATTCGAAATAAATTCATTTTAAAGAATCCAATTTTCAGATTTTAAGTTTAAGTACAAAATTTTGGATTCTAATGCACAGACCAATAGGTGTGAACATTTATTAGATTCGAAGTTTGGCAACCAAATACCGGTTTCGATCTTGTTAGATCTCGTACTTACTTGTCGGAACATTTGTTAGCATTCGAGTTGGATATACCAAACCAACGAGATCTAACAAGATCGAAACCGGTATTTGGTTTCCAAACTTTGAATCTAATAAATGTTCACACCTATTGGTCTGTGCATTAGAATCCTTGTCTTCTGGGAAATTGTTCTTAGAGAGCAACCGCTTCGCTAGGTGGCAGTGTTTCAACTGTTGGTAGTTCAGCTACCTATGATTCACTATACACGCCTGGAGGGCTGCATGAATTTGTAGTCTAGGTTGCATTCTACTTGCATACAAAATTTTGAACAAAAAAGTTCAAACAGAAAAACTGAAAATTTATAAGTGGAATTTTAATAAGTATAACCTTCAACTTTAAATGAAAAATTTAATGCAAAACGTTGAACAGTTAAAAAACTCTTAAAACAAAAAATTTCTCGAATTTTCAATTCTAAAATTCAAACACAAAATTTTGAGAAAAAATCCAATGTTCAGTTCTAATACGAAATTTCGAGAAAGACGTCCAAATTTTAAGTTTAAATTCGACATTTCGAGAAAAAGTTCAAACGTTGAGATGAAGATCAAAATTTTGAGATCAAAAGTCAAAATCTCTAACAAGTAGCTAAGTAAGTTTTGAGTTTTGCATCGAAATTTTTGAAGAAAAATATTAAGGTTCAAGTTTAAATTTAGAATTTGCAGAAGAAACTTTTCTAAGAAAATCTTAGAATTTCGGCCTTTTTCTAGAATTTTGAGATTAAAGTAAAAAATTCGATAAAATGTTTAAAATGTCAAATTAAAATTTTTGTGAAACGTTTTTCTTTAATAAATGGCAGGTTTTTGAAAATATTGACTTTCGTTTCTTCTTTCTAGGATTATTTAATTTTCTCTCCTCAAAATTTCGACTTAAATCTTAAAATTTCAAACCTAACCACCACATTTTGAGAAAAAAGTTTAAATGACCAGAGAAGCTTAAAATTGATAAAAATAAATTTCATGTTAATAAGAAATTCGAACATTTCAAGAAAAACTAGAAACTTATAATTTTGTTTTACTGTAACGAAAGTTTGTAAATATCAAGTTTAAACATGAAATTTCGATAAGTTTTCAAAAATTTCGGAATCAAAATCGAAATTTAAAATTTTTTCAAATAAATAATGTTTTCATTTTCATATAAACTTTCGAAGAAACCTGAATTATTTCAAGTTTTTCAGTTAAAACTGATTTTTTTTATAAATTGGACTTTTACACACGCTGTCGAGTTTTTTCGAAATTTTCAGATCTAAGGCCAAAACTTCGAAAAAACAAGAAAACAAATTTTTACCTCGCTCAGAAAATTTTATATTTACGAGATTTGACTCTAATCACAAAATTTCGGCATATCGAATTTTTGACTGCCTAATTTCGAGAAAAAAATTTTGTAAAAAAACTTCAAGTTTATGAAACATTTTTATCAATTTGTGAATTTAAAAATGCTAACTCGGAATTTTGATAAAATTTGAAGTCCTCAACATTTTTGCTTAAAAATTCAAAGTTTCTAGAAAAATGGAAAACTTATTAGTTATTAAAATTTAATCCTTGATAATTTTTTCACTGTCAATCAAAATTTCACCATTTTAAAAAATGCTGATAGTTTTTTTTTAATTTAGGCTATTTTTATCTTAAAAAAATTAAAATTTCAAATTTGAACTTGGATTCTTCAGAACATAATAAAATTTAAAAAATATAACTTCGAAATGTCTTCTCCCAATTTCCTGAAAGCTTGAAAATCTCTAAAAAGAATTCGAAATTTTGATAAAAGATGGTAGAGATTTGACTTTTTTTTCGAAATTTTCACATTTGTCTTAAAGTGTCATATTTAAGTCGCAATTTTTGTGTTTTTTTTTTTTAATTTCGACTTAAATATGAAAGGTAATCTTTTTCCAAAAATCATGACTTTTTTGATATTTACGCCTTAATTTCTAAATTAGAATATTTAAAAGACCTTATACTCGCAATTACTAGAAATAGTTGAAATCTGGAGAAATTTTTATTTATGAAACAATTGGTTTTGATCATTCATTGAATCGAAATTTATATTTGTTCCTAGAACGGTGCAATTGTTTTCCCTAAATTTGAATATTTTCCTCGAAGTATTGAATTGAAACACGACTTTAAAATAAAATATCAAGTTTTAACTCACACTTTTAAAAAGGTAGTCAAAATGAAAAAAAAACTCTAAATTTATGTAAAAAAAAAATTCTAAAGGTTTCATTTTAATCATAACAAGTTGACTTTGAACTTGATTGTTCGAGTATTTTCTCGAAACTTAAAGTTTCCAGTATAAGTCGTAATTGTGCAACTTAAAATTTTAAAATTGTTATTTCTTCCTGAAAATGTTTCTTCAAATTTAAATGTAGACTTTTTTTAGAAATATTACCTCCGTTTTATATATTACTTTTCTAAACATTTTTTGTTTCAACTTAAAAAGTTTTAACATTATTTATAATTAGTTTCGGTTCGAATTGATACACGTGATGGATTATTCCCACTTTATTACTAAATTAACTTTGATCACCACAATTTACAATTAACTCACTTCTACTAACTTACTAATTGCACTGATTCTAAGTGACTGACTCGAGGGAAAACTGACCGCCTTTTTATAGTTTCGGCCCGCGTCTTCCAGAACTTTCGGCAGATAAGGCTTATCGAATGCCGAAATTTCTGGAACGCTTATCTGCCGTTTGTTTCGTTATCGCGGCCGCTTTCCCCTTATCAGAACCTTCTAGAAACTTTTTTTATTTACTAAATTCTACAATTCTATTCTAAATCCTATTTCATCTATTTACATTACGTTACACTATTTATTCTAAAAGTTAGAGTACAAGCTTACAATTTCTACATTTTCCAAAAAAAATGACTTTGTACTCGAAATTTCAACCTAAATCGAAATTTTAAATTTTAATTTGAATTTTTTTCCTAAATTTCAGGTCCATTTTGAAATTTGAACTTTTGCTCCGAGATTACCCGAAAAATTAAAAAGGAATCAATCGGAGCTGGACCAAAAAACCGAAAACCGGAAAAAAAACCGTTATTTTTGTCGGAACGAAAACCGGAACTGAACCTATATAATTTTTTTTCCGGAACGAAAACCGAAAACCGGAACAAAAATAATAACGGTTCGAAGCCCTGCTTACTACTACCAGTACTTATTACTTCTCATTTTTTGCAACTTTATCAAACTGCAGAATGTTCTGTATTTCATGAGCAAAATCTTCGGTCCTTCGGAATAAAATATAATAAAATTTTAAATGTAACCTCGAAATTTCTTGTCCAAATTTCCCCAAAACTTCAAAATGTCTACAAAAATTCGAAATTCTAATAAAGCGGTTGTTAATAGATTTGACTTTTTTCAAACGTTTGTCTCAAAATTTATCATTTAAATTGCAATGTTTAGGTTTTTTTCTAAAATCTCGACAACACGAAATGTAGTCATTTTCCAAAAATTATGACTTTTGTCTTGATATTTACGTTTTAATGTTCGAATTTTTCTCATAATTTCTTATTAACATGAAATTTATTTTTATCAATTTTAAGCTTCTCTGGTCATCTAAACTTTTTTCTCAAAATGTGGTGGTTAGCTTTGAAATTTTAAGATTAAGGTCGAAATTTTAAGGAAAATAGTCAACATTTTCAAAAACCCGCGATTTATTAAAGAAAAACGTTTCACAAAAATTTTAATTTGACATTTTAAACATTTTATCGAATTTTTTACTTTAATCTCAAAATTCGAAAAAAAGGCCAAAATTCTAAGATTTTCTTAGAAGAGCTTCTTCTGCAAATTCTAAATTCAAACTTGAACCTTAATATTTTTCTTCAAAAATTTCGATGCAAAACTCAAAACTTACTTAGTTACTTGTTAGAGATTTTGACTTTGATCTCAAAATTTTGATCTTCATCGCAAGGTTTGAACTTTTTCTCGAAATTTCGAATTAAAACTTAAAATTTGGACGTCTTTCTCGAAATTTCATGTTAAGAACAGAAAATTGGATTTTTTCTCAAAATTTTTGTTTAAATTTTAGAATTGAATCTTCAAAATGCTTTCCAAAACTTCCACAAGTTTCTGAAACGTTTTTCAAGTCCCTGACAGCATTTTCAAGCCTCTAAAAGCTTTTTCGAGCCTCTGAAAGCTTTTTCGAGCCTCTGATAGCTTTCCAAAGTATTGAAGGGCTTTCTCAAGTCTTCAGAAGCTTTTATAAGGATTAGGAAGTTTCCTTAAGTTTTCAAAAACTTTTCGAAGTCTCCAAAAGCTACCAAAAGTGTTTAAAAGTTTGCGTCAATATTTGAAAACTTCGTTAAACTTCCGGGAGCTTTTTTAAGTTTTCAAACATTTTTTTTTTCAGTATTTAGAAGCTACTTTAAGTCTTTAGAAGCTTAGAAGCTTGAGAAGCTTCCTTCATTTTTAAGACGCTCCTTCAAGAAGTTTTCCCTTTATAAAGTCCCCTGCTTTCACAAACGGGTTTTTTTTTTCTAAAACTAACAGAAGAAGCAGCACGACAGCATAAACCTACTACCTGATTTAGAACCAAGAAAGAGTTTACCTTTAAACCACAAAACATTCTCCATCTCCATTTTTTTGTTTTTTCTTTCCAAGATTAGGGAGACCTCAAAAAAAAAACACAGCGCGAAGGCAAAAATGATTTAGAACTAACGAATAACAAATAAGTTTTTGAAAACTTTTCGAAGTCTCCAAAAGTGTTTAAAAGTTTGCGTCAATATTTGAAAATTTTCTTAAGCTTTCAGAAGCTTTTTTAAGTTTTCAAAAGTTCTTCCTAGAAGCTACTTCAAGTCTTTAAATTAGTCTTTAGAAGCTTAGAAGCTTTAGAAGCTTCCGTAATTTTTAGGACACTCCTTCAAGTCTTTAGAAGCTTTCCCTTTAAAAACTCCCTTGTTTTTAAAAACTGTTTTTTTAAGAAACAGAAGAATCAGTACGAAATCCTGAACCAACTACCTGATTCAGAACAAAGGGCTTCGAACCGCTATTTTTTTCGTTCTGGTTTTCGGTTTTCGTTTCAGCTAAAAATTTATATCGGTTCAGTTCCGGTTTTCGTTACGACAAAAACAACGGTTTTTTCCGGTTTTCGATTCAGTTCCGAGTGACTCGTTTCTTTGATTTTTCAAAAGTTTTTCGAATTAAAAATTGAACCCAATTTAGCAATTGTTATATCTTTTTTTTCTTTAATGTTACAACATGTAACTGCTCTAATCTTGCCTAAAAAAAGCAAAATATTTTTTATTTTTCAAGTTAAAAAATTTCATGCTGCAACTTTGAAGTTTGAGTTCAAATTTCAAGAAAAACCTAAAAACTAAATCGCATTTTCGGGTTTAGAAATTTTAAATTTAAATTATTCTTTATTGCAGGCTCTTACTGATCGGCATCATTATCACTATTAATTTTATTTAACAATTCTGCGTTAAATATTTCCAAACTGGGTTGCAGAAATGTTAAATTTAAGTTTAAATTCGAAATGTTCATAAAAACCTTAAATTATATACCCAAGAGTTAAAAAGTTCTAGAATATACGAAATTTTACGATTAAAATCGAAAATCTGAGAAACTTTTCCCTCATAATTTTGGTTTTCTAGCGAAGTTTTGACTTTTATCCGCTTTTTCTAACAGAACTGATTTTTGGTGTTTTAACTTTGTTTTCTTGAACTTTGAAAAAGATCAATTTAAAAAAAATAATTAATTTAGAAATATTGCACTTAAACCCAAATATTCCATTTTTTTTTTGAAAATATTGCTGAAAACTTAAAAAAAAAGTAAATTTTTTCGGAGAGTTTGGTTAGTATATTTACCTTCTTTCGATATTTTAACTTTTTTCTTTTAAAGTTTCAAATTTAAACTTGCATATACTTTTTATTATTTTTTTCTCTAAAATTTCGACTTTAAATAAAATTTAGTCCTTTTCTAGCAAGTATAAACATTTTTATCTATATGTCGACTTTTATTCTTTAGTTATAGACATTTTTCTCGAAATTTTGAGGTAAGACTCGGACTATAAGTTTAAGTTTGAAATTTTCGACTTTTACCTCGAAAACTCAAAATTTTAAAGACTTGAAATTAAGATTAATTTTGAAAAATTGTTAATCGTAAATTTAGTTAGTTTTTTCTCGAAATTTAGACTTTTTCCAAGAATGTTAATTTTTTTCTTTAAATTTGGATATTCTTTCGAGATTTTGAATTAAGATTCAAAATAAAAAATAGCATAAAATATTCAAATTCAAATTAGCACTTTTGCATTTGAAATCTAACTTCTGCTAATATTTTTAGGAAAAATTCGAAATGTTTAATTTAAATGTATATTTTAAGCGTAAAAATAAAGAGTCCACAAAAAATGCAATTTCAGTGATTTCTAAACTTTAATTTTGTATGGAAAAATTGAAATTTCGAGATCAATGACAAATTTTTTGAAAAAAAAACGCGAATTTCAATTTTAAACACGAAATTGTAGGAAAAATTTAAACTGCAGCTAAAAAGTTCGTGAACAGATTTAACATTTTGAGAATCGATTTTGGATACAAAAGTTCAAGTTCATATCGAGTTTATACCGGAAGTTTCGCGAAAACAATATTTAAAAAAAACATAATTTTGACTTCTAAATTCTAAATAATCTGAAAAAAATATTGCAATTTCGAAGTTTAAGTTGAAATCTTGAGGAAAAAAATCAAAGTTTTTAGAATAAAAATTACTATTTTAGGGTAAATAAAATCGTTGGAAGTTTAAATTAGACATTTTCTAAGATCTCACCCTTTACTTTAAACATTTTGACCCCAATTTCAATATCTCAGTTTTAAGGTGAAATATAATGTTGTATTTCCCCTGAAATTTGTAATACGAAATTTAAATATTTCAAGGTTAAATTTGAAATACCGAGATTTTAGCGAAAATTTTAAGAAAAAAAAATTATATCTTGGAATTTTAGGAAGTTTTATTTTGACAAATCATTATTTTGACAAATTATGATTTGATCAAATACTATACATAATATTTCGTTGCATTAATGAAAAAAATCATTGTCTCGATAAAATCTTGTCAAAAACCACTTGTTATTGATATTATGAACAGTATTTTTTTCAGTACAGGAAGTCGGCAATGTATAAAATCATAAGAATTTAAATTTGGGATTTCTAAAAAAAATTAAAATACTAAAAAAGAAGGAATTTAAAAGAAAAAAATTGCCGAAAAATTGAAAATTTGACTAATAACTTCAACCAATTTAGGAAAGGAAAATCGAAGTTTAAGGAAAGAAGTAAATTCGAAGTTTTCTAAAAAAAAAGTTCAAATTTCCAGAAACACTTGAATTTGCAAATAAAAATGTATGGAAACCCCACTTTCCCGAGCTTAAATGAAAACATGCTACCGCTTTATTCTAAAGTTAAAACAGAGGATATTTTTTCAATTTTAAATTCCAAATTTTAAGAGAAGAAAATAAATATTTTAGTAATCTCTAGATGAAAGTGGAAATTTCAAAAAAAGGTCGAAAATTTTGGAAAAAGATTCAAGTTAAAATTTTAATATGGTTTGAAAATGTTGAGAATAAAGTCAATATTTTCTAGAAAATGTGGAAATTGTTAATTTCTAATCTAACTTTTAAACAGAGATGAGAGATTGAAAGTAAACTCCTAATTTTGAGATCAAAGTTGCAAGGATTTGTGTAAAATTTTGAAAAAGAAATTGAGATTTCTAAAAAAACTTCCAAATGAAAGGTAAATTAAAAACTGTTTTAAGTACATAAATTCAACGAACCGAAATAAACCGATATTTTTTTCCGGTTTCGCTCCGGTTTTCGTTCCGACGAAAATAACGGTTTTTTTCGGTTTCCGGTTTTCGGTTCAGTTCCGGTTCGAAGCCCTGCTTCAAACCACAAAACATTGAAAACTCTCCAATTTTTTGTTTTTTATTTTCAACATTAGTGAAAGACCTCAAAAAAAAAAACACAGCGCGAAGGCAAAAATGATTTAGAACCAACGAAGAACGAATAAGTATACTATTAGATCAAAGATTTTTCCAGCAGTATCAGTAGATTTCAAACACAAACAGCATACATCAAAAATCCACTTCGTGGCTCAGAAATATCCAGGAGATTTCATTTATATCATACGAAGTTGATAATCTTCTTTCCTGAAAAGTACTTGTCGAGGTTTTCGAGAAAAAAGAAAAATGTTGAGCTTAAAGTTGCTAGTGAAAAAAAATCATCGAGAACTTTGATTTTTTAGTTACCTCGATTGTAATACAAAACTTTTTTTTTCCCTTTTTGACCCGAAAATTAATTCATAGGACCTGTCATCTTAAAATTTCTACTTTTACCTCGAACCTTTGAGTTTGATCTTGGAATTTGGACATTTTTATTGCAATTTTTGTTTGAAATATATTTTTTCTGAAAATTTTCTCGGCTACTTACAGGTGACGAATCTGCATCTCGTCTTGTGATATAGGGACCCTCTTTAGGCAAATTTAGATTTAGATCTACTTCTACGTGTATTAAAAACACAAAAAACCGTTATTTTGATGGAACAAAAACCTATATTGGCAGACACAGTTTGTTAATTAAACGGAAACGATAAAAATAACGGTTCGAAATGCTGCTTGTAACAATTAAAGAAGAAATACTAGATTTTTGGCGGTTTTTAAGAAATATTGTTGTTTAATGACTCATGGGAGGAAATTGATTCTCTCTCCTATCTACGTTACTGCTCCAGAGAATTCGTTCTAAGTAACAAAATTACTTAGTAAAGAATTCATAACCATACTTCTAAATAGAAAGTGATGTACTTATTACGATTCCAAAACTTTGAAATTGGTCAAAATAAAGTGTTTCGGTTGAATGAGGTAGGGGCAATTACACCCATTGCCCCCCTTTTGTATCTGTGCCTATCTCAGTGTGTAAATAAGTCTCAGATAACTTCTTTCAGTAAGTTGACACTTAATATATTTTATCTCACATCAAAATGTATGGAATAAAGCAGGGGCGGGAAAGAAACATCAAATCCGTCACAAGATTTTACTTTTTGATATGTATTTCAAGATAAAAACAATTATTTTACTTAAAATTAAGCGGAATTCTCCTACTTTGTTTTGAAAATTCATCAATTACATTGTCGTAAAATTTGTCTTCACTAGAAATATCTTCACTAGAAAAGTCTTTCTTGCCCAGTCAAATTTCTAATAAAATTCTTAATTCGTTTTAGGGCGCAAAAACTGCGTTCTGGAGAAGCACTTGTGGCAGGAATAGTAAGAGTTAACTCACATAACTTAAGAATTTCGGAAAACTCTTGAGTCACTCTACATTTTACTATAGATTTCCACATGCCATTAACGTTAGTCTTATTTATACCCACTGATGCCTTGTAAATCACCTCAAGTTCGGATTATAATGTTGGAAAATCGAAATAATCAGGATAGTTTTGTTTCAGAGTTTTAAACGCAGCCTCTGAGATGTTATCATTGTCACAACAATTTAACAGCTCTATGAATTTTAGACTGTTAAAATTTGCAAATCTTGTGTTTAGGTGCGTAGATATATTACCAATTATTTCCAAAAATAATCTTCTATAAGATGCCTTTTCATCTCTAACGACAGCACTACGCATTTTTTTCGTCCGATTTTGAATGTGCAAATGTGCATGTAATTTACTCCACAGGGCATCAAATTGCAGATTTAAATTCCTGAATTTTTTTACACAGAAATTAATATTGCACGTTTTATTTTGTAAGACGCTGAATAAAACGTCATAAAATGGAAATATTTCAGAGAATATCAGTAAGAAAAGATTGAAATTCACTTCATTTTTTAATATACAGTAATACCCCGACTTACGCTACCCCGTTTTACGCGAATTCGGAGATACGCGGTTTTTCATTTTGATTGCCGCGCGCATCGGCTCTCTCGCTCCGCCCTCTCAGTGTTCAGTTTGCGACAGGTTTAAACGTGTTCCGCGTGGAATTGTTTTACGTGCGTAGTGCGTTTTACTTATAATCTCTAATTATGTCATCTAAAAGAACGAAAAATAAGTCATTTGGGCCTAACAAGAAAAGAAAAGCATTGTCTTTGGAGTGTAAACTGAATACAATTAAAGACTTTGAAGCAAAAATTAAAATTTGTGAATTGGCAAAGAAATTTGACCTACCGGAGTCAACAGTCCGAACGGTTATAAAAGGTAAAGAAAAAATCACGAACGCTGTGAAAAACTCTCAATCTTTGAATTCAAGAATCATCCGTAAGCGTCACGGTATTATCGCACAGATGGAAACATTGCTACAGTCGTGGTGTAATATTCGAGTAAGAGGAAAAATTGCCCTGTTGATCAAAATACAGTGTGCTTTCAAGCAAAGCAGATTTTTGAAAAACTAAAAGAAGAAGCTGGGGAGGCGGCTAAAAATGAAGTGTTTAAAGCTAGTAATGGCTGGTTCAGCCGATTTAAGAGTCGTTGAATCGGTAAATCAAGTGACAATTGCAAACTTAACAGAAGGACTCAATTCAATTGAAAAGGTGTTTCAAATTTTAGAAAAAATAGATTCTAATGAAGAACGCGTTTCTACTATAAAACGGGGAATAAAAAAATTACTGGTATGCTACGAGGAAACTTTGCGCGAGAAGAATAAAAATTTAACTCGTCAGGCAACATTGTTAGAATATATGAAGCCTTCGACATCAAAATAACTTCGGTTTAGGTTACTTTATTCATAACAATGTAAATTGTTTTATTATATTACACTTTATTAAACATTTTTCTTCTAAATTATTGTTTTCTTTAAACTCTGGTCCCGATTAAACATACTTTATATGTATTTATATCCAAAGTTGAACCCCGACTTACGCGAATTCGACTTAACGGCAATCGCTCGGACCCACCTACCGCGTAAGTCCGGGGTATTATTGTATCTAAATATCCTCTAGATCAAACTACTGTCTCCTGGTCCCATTCTTCTTGTACCACCAAAATGTTTTTAAAAAATTTATTAAGAGGCAGACGATATTCAAATTCAGTTTGCACCAGTTTTCAGTTATAATTCCATCGAGTTGGAGCTACTTCTGGTAATCTCTGAATCCAACGCATTTGTTCGCTTTGAAGATATGGAAAAAAATGAAGCAAGGCCACTTAAGAGTTGAAAAAAAAAAGTTTACATTCTTTTATGCTGCTAAGAGACTGCTGTAACACCAAATTTAAACGATGCGCCATGCAATAAAGAAACAGCGCACTCGGATACTTTTCTCTTACCCTAATTCACCAGACATTACTGCTGCTCCATCATAGCTTTACGATACTAATTTTGAACCACAATTGAGCTCCTCAACTATTATGGTTTGAGTTATATTAAAAAGGGCCAGTACTGTTCCGTCCGCGGTAACATCTACAAATCCCAAAAATCTTTCTTTAATCAAACTTTGACAACTGACTTATATTTGGCACATCGGTAGTTTCATCCAGTATAATTGCAACAAATGAAGCTTCATTTATTTCGCTTTTTATTTTTCTGGAAGTAATCTTAGCCATGCAGGCAAACAAATCGTTTCGGTTGATATTAGAAGTGCCTTTAAATTCTGTGGAGTTTTGTAAATGTAATTTTAAGGTCTCATCGTATTTTGACAGAAAATTACATAAATCTATATAATTACCCCTATTCGACGAATTTTCAGATTCGCTGTGACCTCGAAAATCGAGCTCATGTTGACTTAGAAAGCAAACCACATTGATGAGCCTTTTAAGAATTTCGCTATTTTTTTTCACTTCCTGGTTATGTTTTCGCGACTAATTCTCAGCTGATTATCTAATACATGCTCAATTCTAGTTTTGCCAAATGTTGTTTGTTGAAGAATAGCTTCTAAATGAGCCTTACTAAATGAATGCCTCTTTATTAATTTATGAAGATCATTTAAATCAGAAAATCCATTTCTATTCCATAAATTATTTTTCTTTGAAAACATGATGCACGACCAACAAAATAAAAGTGAAGTTGTTGTGTTACAGCCATTCATATAGTTTTCGGTTTGAAAATGTCTAGTATATAACTTAGTTTGTTTTGTTAAATTCGGTAAGGCAGGAGTTGGTCTACATTTTGAAATAATGAGATTTTCCTCTTTGAAATTTAAAGTTCCAAATTCATTTTTCACTAACTTACAAACAACACAGTTACATAAACTAGCCCGAAGTTGTGCCAACCGCAGTAGCTACCTTCTCCAACTCCATACTCTTAGCTTGTTAACCTATTCGTTCACAGCTTACTCCCACACCAAATTAATTGAATTGTTTTTATTGTCGACGTTGTAAAATGGCCCTATTTTACAAATAATCAGAGACTAAGTGTTTAGTAGACAATATTTAAAAAAAAACACCATAGTTAGTTTCATAAACAGCTTCTGAAAAACAAATACCGCATATTGAATTACTAAGTTTAGCCTATGCAAGAAGTTTCCCATTGAATTGTCATAAACGCTTGGAAGCCGCGTTTCGACAGCGAGTATAGTGTATTCGATACGCTGAGCGTTAGTCTCGACTGGTTGGGTTAATCAGCGAAACTGTTGTTTCAGAGAGTAAATAAATATTGTACCCAGACGTAGCGTGGAAAAAGGGTTTAAAAATATAAATATATTAATTTTAGTTTTTCATTTTTCAAGGGAAGCTGTGCTTCCCCAGCTTCCTTGGACAACACGCCACTGGAATAAAGTATCTAGTGTAAACGTAGGGTAGGATGTTTTTTTAAATTTGGATTCCTATTTCCAAGTTATACACAAATTCATATAACTTTTATTTCAAAATTCCAAGTTGGATCAGAAACTCACAATTTTTACATTTTTTAAAAAATATTTCAACATTTCAATCTAAATTGAGTTTTAATATTTTCTTTTGAATTTTTTTTCCTAAATTTCCGATTCTTTCTTCAATTTGGACTTTTGTTTCGGGATTAGTCAAAATATTTTCTTTCTTTTAAAATAAAAAATGAGGCACTTGGATCGGAACCAAAAATCGAAAAAAAAATCGTTATTTTTGTTGGAACGAAAACCGGAACTGAACTGATATAATTTTTTGTCCGGGATCAAAATCGGCAAAAACATGCTTATTTTAAAAAAAAAAACCGAATACTTAAAATCCACAGGTGTACCAGACTTGGGTGTTCCTCCAATAGATCCTATGGGTCCATTTGATATGACGATAGAACCAGGAAAAAAACTGTTTAAGGCTTCCATAACTTATAAAAACGCATATATGTATGGGCAGTCGGATTCATATGTAAAAAATATAGGGTAAAATTTGCATAAAACTATAAGTATTTTGTACAACATTAACATTATTAAATATTTTTTTAGATTTAACTGCAAACAGAAGACATTTTTCCTGGAATTAGATGTCGCAAAATTTAAGATGAAAGGTGAATGCACCATAGATGGAGAAGTGCTTGGACAGCCTGTTAAAAAAAGCACCCCTATCGAATTTGAAATTGGTACGTTTAGTTTTACTTTATAGTTGTAAACTGGGTCAATGATATCCGAACAAACAAAGCAATAATACTTGGTTGGGGAAAATGTTTGAATTTATTAAAAGGAAAAGGTTATCATAAAATTATTGAAATCACCAACAGATATTTTGGAATCACTAGAGACTGGATTTTAAGTAAAATCTTATGATTCTGCCTGTTAACCTTTTTCGGTTTTCGGCGTTTTTCAATTTTGCTACTTTCTTGCCTTTTTTTATACATGATTTGGACCTATTTTCAGAAAGTATTTCTCCTTTTCTATTTGTGCATTCATCGATATGGAGGATGCTTTCGACAGAACCTTATATGAATCCATAAGAGCTGCACAAAACAAGGGCTTTAAAACAACAACAACCGAAAAGATAGCTTAGAAGAAGGAGAATCAAAGCAAATTTGGGAGGAGACCCAGCAACGGTGACTGCGGCAAAGGGCTGTCCTCAAAGAGGAGTATTATCGCCTCTACTATGGTCTATTATTGTGCTGAGATAATAAGCCTTGTATATACGAATATATACAAGTTTATTACGATGCAATTGAAATCTAATTTCATTAGAATCTAATGAAAATTAGACTGCAATTGCAAAGTTCACGTAGATGAGGCAAAGCTTGTATCACGGGTTGCATCGCAACATCCATAGATACAAACGTCCTCGGCGTGACTTTACTTTCATCTAGTTTGGACAAATGACCAATTAAATGTTCTGTAATTAAACAGTTAAACGTGCTTAAAATTGAAAATATGTACAACCGCAACCATAGACTAGTTTCGGCCTTCCTTGGCCTCGTCAGCATGGTACGGTGGTTGTATACACTTCCAATTTAAAGCCGTTAGTCAGTGGTATAAGTATCCAAGATAGCAAACCTCCATTGGGTGACTTGTAACTGACTTTACTGTTTATTACGCAAACATTTATTGCTATTATGCTATTATTGTGGACGATCTCCTTCTAAAGTTACACAACTCAGGCTTTGAAACGCAGGGATATGCAGATGATATTGTCGTCACAGTAAGAGGAGAGCATGACAGAGTTATATCAAACCTGATGTAAACCGCCCTAAATATCATCAACAGTTGGTGCTGGACGGAAGTTCTAAGGGTGAATCCAAGCAAAACAGTTATTATTCCATTCACTAAAAAAAGGAAGTTCTCATTAATAGCTCCCATCATGAATGGAGTACAAATTGACTTCTCAAGTGAGACAAAATACCTAGGTTTAATACTAGACCAGAAACTGACTTGGAACACACACCTGACAATGGTAGTTGAACGTGCAACAGTGGTAAACTGGACCTGCCGTAGATTCTTTGGAAAAACCTGGGGACGAAACCCCAAAATGATCTAGTGGTCTTACC
This sequence comes from Dastarcus helophoroides, assembly GCA_028583605.1. NCBI lineage: Eukaryota > Metazoa > Arthropoda > Insecta > Coleoptera > Bothrideridae > Dastarcus > Dastarcus helophoroides. Next base: position 3,000,706 of record CM053334.1, on the reverse strand, counting down.
TGATGGTTATCAGACCAATGGTTAAGTACGCCTCGTTAGTATAGTGGCCAAAAGCAAAAGAAAATACAGCATAAGATGAACTTGCAAAAGTACAACGTTAAGCATGGCTTGGAATTACAGGAGCAATGAAAACCTGTCCAACTGCAGTTCTGGAGGTCATGCTGAATTTCCTTCCTTTACATCTACAGATAAAGGAGGAAATTCTAGGGGCTTTAAGGCAGGTTCAGGCAGTAGATCTGAAGGAAGGAGACTTTATCGGACACATGAGTATTTCCAAAGAATTTGTATCATCGGCAACGATAAGAAGGGTTGATACAATACAAACCAGGTTGGAGTTCGAACACTCATTTGAAGTGGTCATAAATGATCGCCATATGAGTGGGATGGACCAAAAATTTAAACTACCGCAAGGATCACTTAACTGGTACACTGATGGGTCAAAAACAGCAGGAGTTGGGGTCGGCGTATATGGCCCAAGATATAGGCTAACAAAAGACTTAGGTCAAACTCCCACAATCTTCCAGGCAGAATTACATGCCATAAAACTATGCACTCGGGAATGTCTATCAAAGGACTTACGAGGAGCAATGTATGTGTTCAGACAGTCAAGCGGCGCTTAAAGCTTTGAGTAGCTTTAATGTCAAATCCATACTAGTATGGGACTGTCTACAACTACTAAAACAATTGACTGCCCTCAACAAGGTAACCTTGATGTGAGTGCCAGCACACATAGGTATTGAAGGAAATGAGATTGGCGATCGTCTAGCCAGAGAAGGTGCCCCATTTCTTGGACCCGAATCTTACTTTGGTATAGCAAAATGCCATATAAGAAATGAAGTCCCCAAATGGGAATAAAAACAAAGAGAATCTCACTGAAAATTAATTTCAGGACAAAACCAAGCGAAAAAGTTCATCACATATTCGCACATCAAGACGAAGGAACTTCTTCCAGCAAACCAGAGTTAAGGTTAATAGCAGGCCTACTTACGGGACACTGCGCGCCAAGATGCCATCTCAAAAAGATAGGCAAAGCGAAGTCAGAGACTTGTCGCTTCTGCAACGAAGCCAAGGAAACTGCGGAAACTTACTTTGCACATGTGAAGTATTGTTTTACAGGAAACTACTTCACCTGGAACAGGTACAAGCTACACCAGCAGAGATAAGGAAAATTTCTCCTAGGAAAATCCTAGGCTTTTACAAAAGCTTGGGGATTTCGCAACCATATATATAGGGGATTATCACAATAGATCTCTAAGGTCGCAGTGATGAGAGAATAGTAGTTTGTACAACAAGAGCGCATATGGACAAACCGCTCGAGTTATACAGCGTATTTTTCCTACGACTGCGATCTATCAAAGACCAAAATACGATTTACCAAATTAATAATTTTTCATGTGACATTTGCAGTTTCTAATATATTTTTTGTAAAACTGTTATTAAAAGTGACATTTTTAGTTCATTGATAAGTAAACTAAAAATTGACTTTTATAATGACACGTGACAAAAACACTTTTAACACTAGTGCGAAAAAGTTTTTTCGCACTAGTGTTAAAAGTAAATATAGCAGTGTTTCCCAAACTTTTTTTGCCCTAACCCGGTTGTTTTTAATATTTTCCCTTGGCCACCCACTAAAAGATGTTTTAATTATATCTTAATGCTGGAAAGAACTAATCATTTGTGAGTATGAAGACAATTCTGCAGCCTGGTATTTTATTTGTGGACCGCTGCCGGGTTGTGACCCACTGTTTAGGAAACACTGATATATAGCAATATGCAATATAAAATAGAAAGCTGTACTGGTAAAATTAGAAAGATATTTTTTTTGGTTGAACGGACTGGTCCAACAATATTGTGTTTCCAAACATTAAAACATTCAAAATAGTTATAAATTATTTATTTATAATATTAATATTACTATTACAATCTGAACGGTTACTTATTTTAGTTTTCCTGAGACGTAATTGCAGAGGTATTTATGCAAAGTAATCCGTGCAAAAACCAGGACGGATGTTACTTTTAGTCTTCATAACATAAAACAAAGATTTTTCAATATCATCCAGTGTTAATTTACAAAATTCTTGAGAGCGACAGACTCCAAATAATCCAAAAACTGACGCAACTTTTTACTGCATATTTGGTGTCTGGAGCTTCATTCAAAAAAATCTTGTACGCTGGTTTTAATACTTGCTTATATCCTAGTTTGATTTAAAAACTAGCTTTTATCATAGAGAGATTCCATAACTTAGAATTTCCTTCGGCGTAAACCAAAAATATATTTTTAGTGAAGTTATCCGCTAGATTCTTTATTTCATACCATCATATTTTTGTCCCGATTTCTGGAGCAATAAATCTCAGTTGATGTATTTGCTGTTTCTTCAACATCAGATGGAATAATAAAATTGCTTTAATTTCCAATCTTTTCTTCAAAATTCATGTTTATTAGCCATAAAATCTACAATATTTTAGGACAGGTTCAATTGTGGTTACTAATTAACATTAAACAACTTACAATTGTTTTACTTAGTTACACTCTATCCAATACCTGACTTGATTGTCAGATGTAAATGTCAAATATGTAATTCAACACGCAAACAATAAATCTAAAATTCAACCCTAGGGACAGCATTTTCTCTTTTAATTTAACAGTTTTACAAAAAATATTGTATGATACACTTGTTAAAAGTGATATTATATAAAATGTCACTTTTAACACTTGTATCATAAATAACTATTATATAGTGTCCATGTGTCAATGAAACGTCATAAATTTATCGTAACAAAATTCATATTTACTATTTGATTTCTAAGGTAATAATATCTTGAATATTTCACTTGCAACCTCAGAAATGTCCGCTGGGATAAAGTTTACTGATTCTGCACTAAAAGCACTCATTTTAAATAATTTTTTTGGTAAATACCGAAGTCAGTTTGACAGATTCTATGGTATAATTCTTAATCTAAAAATGACATTTGTCTTTATCGCATGCCATGATTGGTCAATTTCATATCCACACCAGTGTGGATATGATATCGACCAATCACGGCGCGACTTTCGTTATATCCGTTCACTAGACTGATACGGTCTATCTATCCTGCTCGCAAGGTATAAAGAAAACAGTGCATATACGGGTGGAAGTGGGAAAATGTATATATCCTGTCCGATTCCTATCATATCTAATCCTTTTCTATGGGTTTCCCCAGTATATTCACACTTCTAAAGAATGAGCAAAAATATCAATACTTAATAAAATAAAGCAATAAATTATAAATTTAAATCATCATAATAACCAGGGCTTCGAACCGAAACTGAACCGAAAAAGACCGTTATTTTTGTCGGAACGAAAACCGGAACGGAACCGGAAAAAAAGAACGGTTTATTTCGGTTCGTTGAATTTGTATGTTCTTAAAATAATTTTTACTTTACCCTAAAGTATTTTTAGAAATTTCCTTTTTTTACACAAATGTATGCAACTTTCATCTAAAAGTTTATTTTAAAAAACATTTTTTTTTAAGTTGGATTAGAAAATTATAATTTTCACACTTTCTTAGAAATTATTGATTCTATTTTCAAAATTTCTAGCCAAATTGAATTTTAAGTTGTATAACTTGAATATTCTTTTTTCAAAATTTTCGGCTCTTTTTTAAAATTGGACCTTTTTTTCGAAATATTTCTTTTCTTTTCCTAAAATTTCGGGTTTGAAATAAAAATTTTATGTTCTATTTTAAATTTGTACTGAAGCAGTGGAGTATCTTTCATTGAAGCACAGTTTAATGGAAATTTTATTTGCAAATTCGAATTTTTCTGAAAATTCCAACTTTTTCAAGAACAAACACTCAAAATTTGGTTTTTTTTCTCAATGGATTTTCCCTTTTATAATTTCATACCCCTATTTTTTTAAGTTATTAATAAAAATTTCGAATTTTCTTGAATTTTCTCCTTCAAATTTCACTTTAATTTCAACATGCCAATTTTTTCTCTAAATCTCAAATCTAATGATTTGTTTACAATGCTGACTTTTTAAAACTTCCCAAAATTCCATGATTCGGCTTTTTTCTCAAAATTTTCGATAAAATCTCGCTATTTCTAATTTTTCCTAGAAATGGGGAATGTCAGTCACAATTTCAAGAGAAAAATATAACATTTATATTCCAATTTAAAGTTGGGATCTTGAAATTGAAGTCGAAATTTCAAGAGTATACTTGAAACGGTGACATGTTAGAAAATGTGTAATTTAAACTTCAAATTTTTATCTGGTTTTGCGATATTTGACTTTTTTTTTAATTTTCGACTTTAACCTCGGAGTTGCGATTTTTTTTTTTCAGATTGTTTTGAATTGAGGCAGCTTACAAAATCGAAATTTAGTTAAGTCTTGAATTCGTTTTGTAGAATTTGTTCAAAATTTAAAAATTCGTAATTTGGAAAATAGGATTCTTCAAAAAGATTAAAAAATATTCGGAACGGGCAAATTTTAAAAAAATTTCGAAGTTTTCACAAAAAAAAATTTTGAATCAAGCCATAATTAACTTCAAAAAAGTCCAAATTTTAATGATAATGAAATAAAAATTTTCAAAAAAGATTAAATCTTGAAAAAATTCAAGAGATTTCAAAAAGTGGCAATTGTGACAAAATATTGAATTTTTCAAAAATGTGAAAATTTTCCGGGAAAAAGTCGGAATTATCTAAAAAAAAGTTAATACTTCGAGAAATAGTACAAAAGTTTGAACTAAAGTGGAAATTTTCCAAAAAAAAGGTAAAGGTTTTCAAAAGAAAAAAATGTGTCAAAAGTAATCATATTATAAAAAACCAAAGTTTTGAAAAAAATCAAAATTTTGAGATAAAACCTTGTGTCAAATTTTTTAAACGAAGTCAAAATTTTGAAAAAAGGAGGAAATTTTCCAAAAAAAAAATGAAATTCTGAAAAAGTTACAACTTCGAGAAAAAGTCGAAATTTTGATGATAAAAGGATCGAAATTTTCAAAAAAATTCTAAATTCTGAAAATATTAAAAATGTCGAAATTTTGAGAATAATTTAATTTTAAAAAAAAAACAAAATTAAAGAAAAATTTAATTTTTCAAACAAAGTTCAGTTTACTACATAAAAGTCGAAACCTCTAGAAAAAGTCGAAATCAGGCCATTAACCAGGGGGGACTAGGGGTTGCAGCCCCCCCTCCCCGAAATTTTATGACTTCACACTAGATAAAACTGAACTTTCCAGATGTGCGACATTTTTAAAAACCATTTTTAATAGATCATTCTGTTTTCGTACTGAAATGCAAGGACTTTTTTTTTAAATTTGGCGCCATTACTTATTATTAGAGACCGGATTTTAAGCACAATCAAGCAAGGTAAAAAGGTGAGCAAAATGTTAAATTAGGCAAAAGCGAAAAGCTAAAGAAGGACACCGAAAAGGTAAACTAATCTAAAAAAGGCATTAACAGACCAATTAACAAAAAAAAAACATTTTAAAATCTGTCGAAATTTAAAAAAAAAATAGGTTTTAGATTATACTCAGGATATTCGGAAAGAGTATAACATTTTCAAATGAAGAAGTTCCTAAAATTTCGAGTTCATTCTCGAATTTCCACCCTAAATCTTAAAATTTTTACTTTAAATTCATTTGAATTTTTTCCAAAATTTTGACTTTTAAATCTCAGATTTCGTTTCTAGAAAAATTTAAACTGTTCTTGAAATTTCTTTTGTTTTATTTGGAATTTCAATCTTACGTTTTAAATTATATTAAAAAAAATGTTGAATTTTGCAAGTTTTTCAAGCTTAAACTCCCCATTTAAAAAAAAATCAAATTTTGAGAAAAACTTGGATTTTGTGATAATAGTTTTACAGTTTTGAAATTTAGGAATTTAAATTCGGATATCTGAATAAAATTTTGAATATTGGGCCCTTTACTAAAAAATCAAAATCTCTTATAAGCCATTATTGTGAAGAAAACATTTTTTTAAGTTATTTTTATGAATTTCTTCTATAATTTTTCTAACATGGCCATTGAACTTAAAAAAAAAATGTCTAAGATGTCGATTTTTTTTTAATTCAGAGTTTTACGCAAAACTTGAGCATTTTTAAATTGGAAAATGCAGGATTTTTTAATAACTTTAACCCATCAGCTTAATTCCAAATTTTTTATTTTTTCAAAAAGTTTTAACTTCATAATGAAAAATTTCGAAATTTTTTGTTATGAAGTTGATTTGTTTATATTTAAATTGCGATTTCGAAAATTCGGCTTTTTTCTCCAAAATTCGACTTCCAAGTGAAAATTTCCAAAAAAATATTGAAATTTCTATCTTAGTTATCAAATTTCAACTTTAAATAAAAAATTTTTTACTTTTCAATCACGACATTTCAACTTTAAATTCATATTTTTAGAAAAAATTGATTTATAAAATATTTACAACTTTTCAGGACGAGTTTAAAAATGTCAAGATTTATGTCCAAATTTTGAAAAAAAAATGATCCTAATGATTTTAGTTTATTTTCCAAACGTTTTACATTAGTACTGGTTCAAAATTCAGACTTCTTCACAATATTTTGACTTTCTTTCTATATTAAATATATAAAAAAATCCCCAGGGCGTTTTGAGAAAACACTAAAATTTCAGGAAATATCAGTTTATTTTTTGAGTTTTGTTTCAAGACAAAATGTTGTTAGGTTTTGTTAATAGATTTCATCTTTTGGAAGTTAGATTTTTTAGAAAATTTTGACTTCAAACCTTTTTTTTCTCGAAAATTATAGCTTCTTTTTTCTTCTGATTTAGAGAGTAATTCTAAATGTCAACATTTTTAAAATTTCGAATTTAAAAAACTAAAAACTTCGAGTTTTAACGAGTAATCCTACTTTTTGTTCGGAAATTCAAAATTTCTAAAAAAGTTAATACTTTCAGAAATGTTTAATAATGAATTCTGGTTATATAAACTTAATTAAACTTTTTCTAGAACGCGTTTGTCACTCTAAATGTAGACTTTTCTAGACATTTTAAATTAAAATTCCTAATTTAAAAAATTTAAGATTAAGTTCAGAATTTCGATAACTGATATTTTTCAAAAAAACTTTGGCGAAATTTCCAGGTTTCTAGAAAGAATCGAAGTTTAAAAAAATATTTGTGCGTTTAAAGTAAATACCAAGATTTTAAACTTTGAATTTAACAAAAAATCATTTAACAAAAAATCTAATTCAAATTGAAAATTTCAAAAAAGTTCGAAATTTTGTGATTAAAGGTAAAACTTAAAAAAAAACGATAAATAACTTTATAGCAAAAACTTTTTTTTGAAATTCGGAAGAATTAAATGCATTTCGACATTGCAACTTCAGATAGCAACAATAATTTCCAAAATTGCCCAAAATAAGAAACGTAGGAATTAAAGTTGTTGCCAGTTAGAAAAAAGAGTTGGACGCTAAGAGGAAACTTGAATTAAAAAAAAAACATATAATCTTCCACAATTTAGGAAGAATATTCAAATTCTAAATGTTCGGGTGCAAACTTTAAGATTTGAGATAAAAGTTAAAATTTTGAATTTATCAAAATTTGAAAAACATTAAAAAAAAAGATTTTTCTCCAGCTGACGTCAAGCTATGTTTTCAAATAAAGCACTTTCTAGAGGCATTTTTCATACACAAGTAAGGTTATAGAAAACAGTTCAAAGATAAATTTTAGAAAAGGAATATCTTTCGAGTGATTTTATCATCTTACCCACACATCTGTTTTTATTTAGAAATTAATTTAAGATAAATAGGAAACATTGTTGTTAAATTACTTTGTTAGAATGTGAGAAGAGCTAGACTCTAGAAATGTTTTTAGTGTATTTCTTTATATTGTAGTATACTTCTATACAATAATAATATTAATAGTAAAGTAGTATTGGACCGTGGCTTCTTAGCTCTAACCTAAACGCAAACAACGACTAGGTAGTTTTAGCAGAAGGATCGCAGCCCCTGCGATCTCCAGCTGACGTCAAGCTATGTTTTCAAATAGAGCACTTTCTAGAGGCATTTTTCATACACAAGTATGGTTATAGAAAACAGTTCAAAGATAAATTTTAGAAAAGAAATATTTTTCAAGTGATTTTATCATCTTACCCACACGTCTGCTTTTATTTAGAAATGAAATTAAGATAAATAGGCAACATGTTGTTAAATTACTTTATCAGAATGTTAGAAGAGTTGTTTGTACTCTAGAAATGTTTTTAGCGTATTTTTTTTATATTTTAGTATATTTCTATACAATAATAATATTAATAGTAAAGTAGTATTGGACCGTGGCTTCTTAGCTCTAACCTAAACGCAAACAAAGACTAGTGAGTTTTAGCAGAAGGATCGCAGCCCCCCTCGAAAAAAAACCCTGGTTACGGGCCTGGTCGAAATTAAAAAAAATCTCTCTTTTCAAAAAAGATTAAAACTTTGAGAATTGTTAAAACTTAGACTAAGGTGAATATTAAAAAAAAACAGAGTAGAAGTTTTCAAAAGTCAGTTTTTCAACATCATCAGTATCTCTCTGTAGATGACAGCTTGGCTATCGAAACGTGTTAAGAGTAACCTTTGTTGTTTTTTATTCGTTCTTGGTTTCAGGGGACGAGATGTGTATTTCAATTTTTGAAGATAACCAAGGACCAGTCCGTTCCACCAAAATCATTCAATTTACAGAAAAAAATCAAAATTTTAAGAAAAGATCGAAATTACGGTAAACATTTTCAAAAAATTCAGAATTTGGAAAATAAATCGAAATCCCAAAGAAAGATCAAACTGAAAAATTGTTGCGATAATAAAATATATAATCATTTGAAAAAAGTGAAAGCTAAAAAAAAGAACAATTGAATTTCAAAGTTTTCAAAATATAAATACGAAAAGTTTTAAAGAAGACGAAAAATGTTTAAGAATTTTCAATAAAAATCGAAGGCAGAATTTTCAAAAAGTAATAATTTTTAGAAGGTCTGAATTTTGAGAAAAAGTCGAATAAAAAAAACAATCACTCGAGGGAGTCGATATTTACAAAAAGTTAAAACTTTCAAAAAATTTAAATTAAAAAAACTTGAATTGCTTTGAAAAAAGTCAATTTAAAACCAGTTAAATTTGCAAAAAAATTTAAATTAAGAGTCTGAATTTTCAGAAACAGTCAATATTTACAAAAATAAGGTCAAACACTCGAACTTCGAGAGCAATTCAAAATATTGAAAAAAATTTGAAATTTTCAAAAAATAATATCTTTAACAAGGACAAAAATTATAAAAAAGTAAAATGTTCAAAAAAATTAAAATATATTTTAATAATTAATAAAATAAATAGAATTTTGAGGAATTTGGAATATTCAAAAAATCAAAATTTTGAAAAAAGTCGAAATTTTTCAAATCAAGTCAAAATTTCGAGTAAAAAATGAAATTTTGAAAGTCGAACGAGAAGAGATCGACTTTGTGAAAAAGATGGGTTTGTATTGTCGCAATTTTCGAAATAAGTCAAAATTTTCAATAAAAGTTCCTCTTTTTTTACCTAGACGAAAGCGCTTGTATCATCTAGTTTTTTTTAATATAAAGTTCGTTTTTTTTTTCAAATTTGAACTAATAATGAATCCAGAATTCAGAGTTTCAGCGCAAAATTTTTAAACTCGAAAAATCGAGGAAAATTTTCTTCAAATTTTAAGCATTACCAGGGTAGTTATAAGCTGTAATATTTAAAAAAAAAGAGAGAGAACATTTCCTAAATTATGTTAGAAAATCAGTTTTTATATCAATAAAAATTTGTAAAAAAGTAAAAAATTAGTTACCCGGAACTGAACCGAAAACCGGAAAAACAGCTATTTTTGTCGGAACGAAAACGGGAACGAAAAACGATGATTTTTTTTCCTGGAACGAAAACCGAAAAGCGGAGCGAAAAAAATAGTGATTCGATGCCCTGATAATATAACAATACAGAATCAAGCATACATTTCCAAGAAAAGCAATGTAACAAAAATTATTTTCATAACTCTCCCAGTTCCCTTTAAGTTTTGCATGCTATTGCGACGCAGGACAATTGAACAATGTTATCTTAATTTAACTTCTAAATAAAAACAGATGCGTGGATTCTTTCTTCCTTCAAATTTCAATAATGTTCTTAAAATATTTAGTTTTTCTCAAAATTGAAAAATTTAATGAATGAATGAAATCCCGGTTGAAAGGTGGAAATTTCATTAAAAAATTTATTCCTAAAAAAATATTTGGATCTGTTTGCTTTAAAACGTTCTATCATAGAGACAAATTGGGAAATTATGGCTAGGAAATTATTGAAAATGCCGCCCCTCTTGCTTAGATGCCCTTGTGTAGCGCCGATATAAAAATAAAATATTTTTTACATTCATTATTTTTTTAATTTTATAAAATAAAATTGATCATTTTTCATGAGATATAGATTTTTTTGACAAGCAATAAATTGTTTTTTCTTTAATAATACCAAATAAAGGTCACAACTTTAATTATTTTATTATTGTCAACAGATTGAATAATTGTAATATTATTTATAAGAAAACTATTTGTATTGTTACAATTCATAGTAGGGGAAACCCGGGTAAAGTGAATACCTTTAACTGTTTTAGATTATTTTGGTTTAGTTGTAATTGGGAAAATTGAAACAATTATTTATAAACAGTCTTTATTAAATAAACTTACATGACAGTATAATATTTGCCATTAATATTAATTAAATTTTTAGTTATAAGTCAAGTTTACAACAGTGGCTTATTATCCACTTTGCCCGAGGCACCGGGTAAAGTGAATATGATACATGGGCAAAGCGAATAACAACATTAATTGGCATGAGATTAAACTTACAAACAAAATAAACATTGAAAATTAAAAGAACATATTTAAAATATTTGTTTTCTGTTACACGTCTAATAATTGCAGTTATCACAAACAAAATTATCACTGCCTTCGAAGGCTGAACACTCTTCATGACAGCACTGAGTACAAATACTACATTGTATCCAGTTTTCGGTTGGCTGATCATCTTTCTTCCGCAGAAAATGCATCTGATATCATCAAATTTCTTTATTTTCTTCTGCTTTTTATTATCTTTTGCACTCTTTTTCATTTTTTTAGCAGAGATTTTTAATTTAACAGTCTTTTTGTCAGCAGTCTTCTTTACAGTCTTCTTTGCATTTTCAAATTTCTGTCTCTGCTCTTCCTTTGCTGGACTACTTGTCAGTATTGTAGATCTTTGTAACTTTCGTTTACGTAATGTTGTTAATTTAGCAGGCTGAGGAATAGGTTTTAAAACTAAAGGACTCGAGTAGGTCTTAGAACATCCTGGTTCGGGCGAAGTGACAGGAACATCATTGCCTTGAGTTTCTTTTGTAGTTGCAGATCCCGTAGGAATGCAAAGACCTTCTTTAATGTTAACGTCGTCTTGAGACTGAGACTGACCTAGAACTTCATTTGACGAAGAAACAGGTAAAGGATTAATGGATACTAAAATCTGTGAATTTTTTTCTTGAATAGGATCTATGATTGAATCAGATTGTTGAGTGGCATTTGCCATTGAAGGTGGTATGGGTTGATCGTGAGTTTCAATTGAAGGTGACGCTTGAACAACAGAAGTAGGCAAATCAATTATTTCCAGTGGTGGCAAAGTTTCAGCCTGAGTATTCAAATTTGATGTGCCTGCAAGTACCTCGGCTGGTGCAAAATGCTCATCACCAAAAGCGTGCTTATTTACAGGCCATATTCCAGGTCGTTCAAATCCATCCACTGCATTGATGGCCACAGCAGCTTTGAGAAAAGCTGGTGCTAGCAATCTAGATACATCGTACTGGTTTATGATGCGGCCGGGGTGAGATTTTTGAAAAATGTTCACTTCCCTTTCAAAATGCGTTTTCAGTGGGCCGAACACAGCAACATCCATAGGTTGCATTTTGTGAGTAGTATGCGGTGCTAAGGCTAATATCACCACGTTATTTTTGATAGCGTACTCAAGTGCAGGAAAGTATTTGTGGCTTTTATGGTTATCTAATAATAATAGGACCTTTTTGTCTGCCGTTGGCCTCACTTGGTCTACAAAGAAATACAGCCAGTTCAAGAAAACTTCGCCTGATGTCCAACCATTAGGGGTACACGTTCCTTGAGTCCCTGGTGGACTTCCATCAAGAAGTCTTGGTTGCATCTTCTTTCTTGCAAAAATTAGAAAAGGTGGTAGAAAACTACCAGCTGCATTACAACACCCGATAACGGTGGTTAATTGGCCGCGTTCTGCACTTGCAATCATGCCTACCTGCTTTTTCCCTTTTACGGAAAGAACCTTTGGGGGCTTATTTGAGGTCGTTGATATCCCAGTTTCGTCCATATTGTATAGTCTGGAGGCTTCGATGTTATTTTTTTCAATGGCACTTTCAAGATTTTCATAAAAATGGCTCACTTCGCGGCGATTAAATCCTTTCGCTCTCGCTACACATGTTGATTCTGGAGTTCTTAGCGTCAAGTTGGTATGACGAGATAAAAATCTTCGCAGCCATTCTTCTCCAGCTTTTTTATTTTTATTCCAATTCTCAGGGTATTGCAAATTGTTGCGTTGTGCATACTCAAATGCTAAACTCATAAATTCATCCCGAGTGAGGCCGAAAAACACTGCGTCCATATTTTGTAGGTAAGTCACCATTTCAATTTCTTGGTCCTCCGTGAATATAGGACGGAATCGACCCAGCTGTGGAGAAGCAATTCCACTTTTGACATGTCTGTATAGGGTGGCATATGCAAATCCGTATTTTTTGGCTGTCCCTTTGATAGATTCTCCCGCCTTACATAAATTTATTGCAGTCTGCATGGCATCTTTACTCCAAGCGCCTTGCGCTGTCGTTCTTTTATATCTATTGACCATCTGCAAAAAACATAATAAAATACATAATTCCATAAAATTATATTACTCGTGATGACCGGGCAAAGAGAATAAGGTGTCCACTTTGCCCGATTCGCTTTGCCTTTCGGGTACATTTTTGAGGTTATCCCAAATCATTAAAAAACCAGTGCATGTAAACTCGTCATTTACACATATTTGAAAGCTATATAATCATGCATTAAATCTTCCTCATAACGAACATCATCTCACAAATAATATTATAGTTATAAACGAATAGCCTACCTCTTAAAATTAATATTTTTCGCCCAAAAACACACTTCGTCCACTCACTGGCGCCGCGCGAGGTAAACACGTGCCGGAGTACTTGCCGCGCACGAAGCGGCAACAGGCGACCATTACAGTGACAATGCGGTTGCCGGCTAACGAACAATTTGGGAGTAGTGGGCACTATTCGCTTTGCACGGGGTATCCACTTTGAAAGGGTTTCCCCTAATTCAAAAAAAGATTAACAGACAAAAACAAAAATTTACTAATAAAAATAATGAAACCTAAAAATTTTTATGGCTTTTATCACACAACATTGATGCAGAAAATGCCTTTTAATCTCTAAAAATTTGCAGTAAATTTGTATATTCTTGTATGAAAGGGCACCAAATGTTGTTTTGCCCGGAGCGCTCAAAACCCTAGAATTGGCCCTGCCCTTGTGCGGGGAACAATCTGCACACCTACACGTAGCGGCACTGTGCATTTGGTATGGGTCGATATTCGACCACAAGCGATGCTAGTTTGTTTATAAAATCGTAGTTGCCAAATTGTAGCGAATCCTTAAATTATAAAACAATTAGATTCTGGAAACCCACATACAAGATAAAATTAAGGTTTTTCTTTCAGGTCACCTCGTAACGTATCTAAATTGTTCCATGAAAGAATTTGAGAAAAATGGGGCTAAATATTTGGAATTAACCAACTGTCACGAAATATGCGAATCGGGGAAATTAAGTATTAAACTGGCTAATTTTCCAGAAGAGGTCAATAAAAAGTTAAACGAACGAGAAGGGGACCTTTTCTTGGATATGCACCAACAACACTCAAAACCTTATGGGGTAATGAAGGCGACAATCCTGAATAAATTCTTTGAAAATATACCTATATCTGAATTATTTTTAAAGTGAATTCTCACAAAATTAAAGTGGACCTTACTATAGTAGTCATTGTATTGATGTTGAAATATTACTAGTTTAATTTTATTTTCTCCCCACCTCTAACTTTATTCCAATAATCCTGTGTTTTGTCATTACAGAGTTTTTGTCATTACATTTAATTTTTCGTGATTAAAATCGAAAATTTCACAAAAAAAGTGGGACCACTGAAAAAATGTTGTATAAAATTGAAGCAATAGGAATCACACAAAACATAATATTTACTATTGTTGACATAAACATCATGTTCATAAAAACAAATATAACTTAAATTTCCCGCACTTCTATCATATATTTCAGAATTCACGAATTGGTAACGTTGGTACGGCGTTCCAACTTATATTTATGAATATATGAGATCCCTCCGTTGGTGACAAGTTTCAATAAACCGACGTGGTCGGCGACGAGGACACAAGCGTCCCTCTTAACTCGTTTCCACAAACACCCGGCTTCGTTTTCCAACATCTTTACGTTTCCGTAAACTATTAATAATTATCTAACAATAAGTTTATTTAATTAATAATGTCGTGTTTTTTCGAGAAAAAGTGAAAACTTCACAAAATGTTTTTAAAAACTTCTACTTTAAAACCAGAAGTAAGATGTAACCCCGAAGGCACAGTATAGATATTAGCTTACGCATACAGTAGTGACAAAAGTGTCGGTACCTTTGATCTTGAAGTAGCTAAAATCGTTGACCTTCAATGGAATCAGCCATGTTGTGAATTGTGCACGGCCGCGAAAATTTAAATTTATTTATTAAACAAAACCATCAAGTTTATTAATTTCAATAGTTTTTAGCGTTTAAATTCTAATTTACTACTTTACAAATAGTCCAAAAATACTAGTTCTCGTGTATTTTTTAAATAATGTGTATTTGATAATTACTGATAACCTAATAAGTATAAAGAATTCACAAAGAAAAATAAAACACAGATTGTGACTGACCGCAAAATAATTTCTCCAGGAAACAACTTATTTATTTTTTTGTATAAAACTGGCCAATGCGAGTACCTATAATAAAACAGTTTTTTTTAAAATAAAACAAATTGGGTGTACACGAATATTACCCTTTGCGGTCTTTTGGAAATTAAAAAGAAGCTGATTTTATCAAATTATTATTGCTGTTAGTTACATTTATAAATAGAACGTGTAAATTCTCCTCTTTTCTCTTTTATTTGGTTTCATCTTATTAGCGCAATGAATTATAACACGACTGACATTTCAATTAAACTGATCCAGTGTTGCCAGATAACCTAAACATTATTCGCGAACAATCTCCTTAAAAATCCCACAATTCGGATGAAAATCCCTGACCATATCAAATTTCTGAACATCCATAAATGTAGATAAATTGTCTTACATTTTTACCATAAATGAATAACATATGAACGTAAAATAAAAAATCATATCCGCTCAAGTGCTGATTTTCCCGAACACGTGGCAACTCTCAACTGACATTCAGTTACCCAACAACCATAGATCTTATTTCTGGTAATCATAGAACACTGCGACGCCATGTTCGGGATTGTGCAAATTGACGCATGAGCAAACAAAATTCGTGACAAAATTGTAGCAATTTGTCGCTACTGTATGCGTAAGCTAATATCTATACTGTGCCGAAGGATTGTAAAGGCCACTGCGTGAGGCACATTGAAAGTCCTACTTTAATTTCCAAATTTTGGATATTCCACAATTTTTCATTTTATGTTCGAAATTTTGTTTTTTAAGAATGTTCGCACATTTTTGGAGGACCAATTATGTTTTAAGAAGAAAAATCCTCATAAATTAAATTCAGTTGAGTTTATTAAAATTTAGTGGCACTTGGAGCGTCATTCAGTAGTAGACAAGCTCTCACAACATCTGGCAACACTGCTCTGGCACGTTTTCTTGGTTTATAAACCATTATACACAGAAAGAAGATAACCAAAAATATTTATCACAGCGTAGATGTACTCTATGGCATTTATCTAATCTAAATCGCTTCGTGATTTAAACGATAAAAAATGAGATTTGAACCAGATATCTTATTTACAAAAAATTGAATTATAACTTTTTGGTCGAATTTTGCAACTATATTTTCGAGCTTAAATTTGAAATGTTTAATAATGAAATAATACTGTCAATGTTTTCGAATTTTTAACCATTTCTAATACTTTTAACAAAAATATAAAAAGTAAACTCGAAATTTAAGAAAACAGTTAAAATTTTGAAAACAAAACTTTCGAATGAAAAAATTACCAACATTTCTTTTTAGTCAAAATATTTTGTCTTTATACTTGAATATTCGACTTTTTTCTTTAAATTTCCCCGGAAACTTGAAAATTTCTAGAAAAAGTTCAAATTTTCAGGACACGTATGTTTGTTACTTAATAAACTTTTTCAAAATGTTAATTATTTGTTAAATTCCAAAATTGCAATTTTTCGTCTACATTTTTGAATTTAAATTTGAAATTTAGAATCCGGACTGGTCCTTGGTTATCTTCGAAAATGAAATACAAATCTTGTTCTTGAAACCAAGAAAGATTAAAAAACGACAAAACTCTAAGGCGTTTCGGTAGCCAAGCTATCATCTTGAGAGAGATACTGAAGATAATACTGTTAGAGCAACCTTTGTTGTGTTTTTAATCTCTCTTGGTTTCAGGGGATTACATTTGTATTTCAATTCTGACTCCTCAGTTTAATTGATTTTTCTTTACATTTGAACTAGTGATGAAGCGAATATTTGCATGTTTTTTAATATTCGCACTCGCATTCACAAGAAACTATGCGAATATATTTGGCAATAATACAGGAAATTCTTTATGAAATAGCAATGCAACTGCTAAGCCAAGGTTTCTTAAGCTGGGGTCCATGAGCCTTTGAGGCATCAACATTTATTAAGATAACTAATGTAGTAATTTATCCAGTCCCTCCCAATAAAAAGTATTTTTAAATTCCCTTGTTTTTTTCTCTACTAACTAATTACAATAGATCAAGGTGGGACACTTGCTATTCCCTAATTGATATAGCCAACTGAAAATTTATACTCTCAACTGCGAGAACCTTTTCCAGTTTTCATTTTTTCCTGAAAATTAGTCCTTTCATTGAAATTTCGACATTTTCTCAAAATCCGTCTTTTTTTTCAAAACATTCTTTTGACATTTTGAATTTATTCTAAAATTGGACTTTTTTCAAAATCCGACTGTATCAAAATTTCAAATTTTTATCTCAAAATTCGTTGGTTTTTTTTCAAAATTTCGTCACTTTTTTGAAAAATATTTTATGAAAATTTTGAATTTTTGTAAAAAGACCAAAATTCAACATTTCAATATTTATCTCAATAGTCAATATTCTCTGTCGTCCAGTGGAATTGGGAGGGGGGGCCAAGGTTGTCCTTTATTCAGCCAATCGTTAAAAAATATAGTCGAGAAATTTAAGACTTTTTCTTGAAATTTCGACTATCTCCTGAAGTTTTTCTTAAAATTCGCCCTTTTTTAGGAATTTCGACAAAATTTGACTCCATCTGGGAAATTTTGAATTTTTACTAAATTTCGAGTTTTTTCTCGAAATTCGACCTCTTTCTCAAAATGTCTATCTTTTCCTCGAAGATTTGATTTTTTTCTTCAATTTTTCTTTAGTGTTCCGATGTCTTTGTATATACCTGACGGTCGCCGTACTTCAGTTTCTTGCTTGGCCCTGTCACAAAGGATCATAAATTTTATTTAAGGACAGTAGCCAACAAATACAATGAGAGTAACCAAGCAACTTCCGAAAAGTGAACAAGTAATAAATCGTGTAAATAAAACTAACCTCTTTTTTTTATTTCATCTACCGCGAGTGTAGTGGTCCTTCGAAAAGGCAAAAACAATCTAGTTTAATAAGCAATACAACCCCAAATGGCGATAGGTAGCCCAGATTTCTGGCCCAATATTAATTTGGAATATTCAGCACCCAACAATTCGGCCTTGCAACTCGAATTAAAATAAAAAACAACGAAACACTCAACATTTGGGTTTTCGAAATTTTGGATTTTTACCACAAAAATCGTCTTTTTCTCGCAATTTCAATATTTTTCAAGTTTTTAAAAAAAGTCACGTTTTTATATTAAATCTGATTTCTTGAAAATTCCAACTTCATTCCAAAAGCTATTTTTCTTATTATAATTCGTCTTTTTTCAAATTATGACGTTATACTTAAAATTCAACTTTTTCCTCTTAAAATTAGACAATGTTGAAAATTTTGAATATTTCGAAGTTTCAAATTGAGATTTTTTATTCAAAATTCGATTTATTCTCAAAATTCGTTTATTTTTCTAAAATTGGATCAAAATGTTAGTAAAAACAAAAATTTTGAGAATAATTTAGAGAAATTTAGAGAAAAATATTTCTTGTAATTTTCGAGATTGTCAAAAAACTGAAATTAAAAATTGTAAAAGAAATATTTTTAGAAACTGGTTTTTTTTTCTCCAATCTCGATTTATTCTGGAAATTGCGACTTTCTTTTACAATATTCTTTAAATGGAGTCTGTGATCCATGGAGCTTGTTAGCATAACAACGGCTAAACAAATTGCTGGTATAATGCTGTAAAGCGAAACCTGGTTTGGTCATAGGAAATACTTAGAAAAACATAGTGGAATTTTTAATATCTGTCATTATTTTAATTGATAATAAAGTTTAATAGTAACGAGTTACGTTTCTATTTAAATAATTAAAACATTATTGTAATTTACATTTGTTGAATAAAGTTGCGTTCACAATGACAAAATTAACGCCACAATTAGTAGTCCCAATTGATATTCAAATTTGAATTAGAATTAATCAGAACGAACATTCACAATGCTTAAATTAATACATGAAATTATTTTCTATAAAATGGTGCTGCCATCTGTTTGAATTCACCCAAATAGTGAATAGAATTCTAGTTTTATGTTTTGAGTTGACAGTAATTCTCGCCTGTCACAGAAATTTTATTTAATTGTTAATAAGATAATCTCGTATAGTTAAAAAACATTAAAGGATGAGATAGGCGCTTTTCGTGAAGCAAATTGTAATAATCTTCTTGCATGCGTCTTTTTTGGTTTATAGGACGTACTCGTGATTTTCTTTTATTTTTGGTTTTCTTTTTTAAATAATAATAAGCACCTAAAGCTACCGCCAGACGAGCTAAAGATGTTTTATCAATATTCATAATAATTTATCTTGATAAAAAAAAGAAATATCTAACCTATTTAATTTAAAAGTTTAGAGAACCAAAATATCTGTCAAGTTCCCACTTCCAATTAGTACGAAAAGTTTGGAGTTGGCAAACTCTCGCGTAAACCTATTAAGTGTAATTTCACATATTAATTTTAATTTTGCATTATGAATGATGCTGGTGATTTCCATATGACAAACTCCTGTATTAATTTCCTATACTAATTTCATGTATTGAGAGGTTTTGAATGCAGCTTTATACTTACTTTTGGATGGTTTACAGACGATTAAGTTTAAGGCATTCCATCCTGTAGAACAAAACTTGATATGAATCTTTATTCTCTTCTCTAAATAAAGCAGTAATTTAACGGTCCCATACTTGAATAAATATTTTGCTGCTTTTCTTGACGAAAACAAGACAACCCTATTAGGATAAAATTTACATTTCTTTGATATTAAATGAATGTAGGCAAAAATTGTTACCTACGACTGTAAGCGATAAAGTTGTAAATCCTTGTAAGCTTTTTACAGGCACACTATACTGATTTTTAAAAATAAAATGAAACTAGCATAAATTAACCGAAAAATGTTAAATCAAATGTTTGGTTTGACCAAGTGAACAAAATCCTTGCTGCTACGGTCTCACGTTCGTATGAATACATGTGAACTACGAAACACAAGACCGATTTTCGATTTCAACTACCGCAAAAAGTAACTACAGAAGTACATAAAGATTACTACTGGTTGCCGAAAGCGTTGATTGAATATAGTATGTATTCAATCAACGCTAACTATAACGAGTCTATGATTATTGTTTCGTCTATACCAGCAGTTCTTAAACTTTCTCTCACCCTTTTTAATTTCTCTCAAAGTGATGACGATCACCTAAGATCACCAGATCATATGTTTTGTGACCAGATCTAAGTGGCGGTAGGTCGTTGACGAAACGAAACGGTTAACTGTGAATCGTCAACCAGTTAATTATTTAGTTGATTTCAACTGTAGTTAATTTTACGTGTATTAGATTTACGTTGATTTAGCATTATAGGCTTTAACGGTTTTGCTTAAACTTTTTAATTAGGTTTTTTTAAGGTTTAGGGTTTTTTTGGGCCACGGAAACAATTTAGCGAAGGGTTTTTTTGCTTGAATCTATGCACTCTTTTAGTAAAAATTCGAGATAGTTGTTTTTTACAAATCTTATTGTAAATTATCAAATGATTTTAGATAATTTGTTTTCTGGGACAGTATTGTTTAAAATGATCGATGTTTCGACCACCATCGTAGGGGGCTTCTTCAGGAATTGGTTTACTCCAAAAGGTTTCTATCGATTTAGATGAAAATTGATAATTAGAGAATTTTTAGACCAAGAGAACGGATCTAGCTAAGAAGTGCCATTTTGGAAAAAAATTAAGATCATTTTTTTCGGTAGATTTTATATTTTTAAAATATTACACAAATAAATTAAATGTTTTCTGGGACTACAGGTTGTGCCAAGTATGTTTCTGGCGAGGTGTTACATAGGCCAAAGGGGGGGAAGAATGCTCTCATAAGCGACTGATGTAATAAATATTCGCATTTGCATTTGCGAATTAACTATGCAACTGCTAGGGCAAGGTCTCTTAACTTGGGGTCCATGGACCCTTGCGGGATCCTTACCATCAGTGTTTCCTTGTTTGCTTTTCCTACAAGCTAGCTACAATAGGGCAAGATGGTACGCCTGCTCTTGCCTGGTTCATACAGTCAACCGAAAATTTATATTCTCAACTGCAGGAACGTTTTCCTGAAATTTTCATTTTTTCCTTAAAATTAGCCCTTTTCTCCAAATGTGGATATTTCCTCAAAATTTTGATTTTCTTTCAAAATTTCTCATTTTCTTTGAAGATTTATTCTGAAACTAGACCTCTTTTATCAAAATTTGATTATCTCAAAATTTCGAATTTTTATCTCAAAATTCGTAGTTTTATTTTTTCAAAATTTCGCTATTTTTTAAAATTTAACTTTTTCTGAAAATTTCGACTTTTTTAAAAATTCGTCTTTCTGCAAATTTCGACTTGTTTATTAAACTTCGCCTATTCCTAGAAATTTGGTAGACCTTTTGTTAAAAAAGTAAAAATGACTTAAATACGTTTAATTTTTCACTGACAGCAGATGAATTTTAAATAATGAATGCAACAATGTTAACGCGCTTTAGCAACTTATATTGATTAATGGAAATAATTTCATTCTGTTAATTCTAGATCTAACAATTACAGACAGACTTCTTTTTATTGGGATATCCTAAACAGAAAGCTTGCATGTTGCATGATAAACCGGATGAGCTAAAGCAGGGGTCGGCAAACTGCGGCTTTTTTAAAAGACAATTGCGGCTCTTTAAATTTCCCTAAAAAAATAATTAAATAAAAGCTAGAGAGGACAGACGGCAGAAAATGAGTACTCATTAAACAAGTGACCTGCGGAAGTCGAAATTTCCAAAAATATTTTTCTAAGAATTTTTACGTTTTGCTTAAATTTTGACAAAAAAGTTATGATTTCAAGAAGTATTTTTCCGAAATTTTTGATTGATTTGTATTAACATTTTGAAAAAACACTTGAAATTTGAAATTTCTAGAAAAAGACCAATTTGGGGAGTCGAAATTTGTAAAAAATATTTTTCTTATGATTTTTACTTTTTTATTTGTTAATTTTCTACAGCCTTGAACTTTCGTAAAAAAAAGGTTAAACTACTTTTGTGAGAAAAAAAAAATTTAAATTTACAGAAACAGCAAATATGAAGGTTCGAAATAAAAGCTGAAATTTCCAAAATAAGCCGAATTTTGAGAAAAAGAGATTTCGAATAAATTGATAAAAAGTAAGAGATTTTGAAAAAAGCTAATTTATTAAAAGTTCTCAAAAAACTTAAAATTTAGAAAAAGAAACATCGAATTTCGACAACTAGATTGAAACCCATGACAAATTAAAAACCACGAAACTTTTAGACAAATTGGAATTTTTTGAAAAGTCTTAAAATATCAAAACGCAAATTGTAAAAATAAACTAAGAAGTTAAAAAAAATTGTCCAACTTTAAAAAAGTCGGAGTTTTTCAGAGAAGAAGAAAAAAGTCAAATTTTAGGAAAATTTCAAGGAAAAAGTCAAAATTTCAAGCAAAGCTCGAAATTTCGACAAAAAAAGTCGAAGTTTTTCAGAAAAGAAGAAAATAAATAATTTGCAATTTCCAAAGAAATTTAAATTTTGAGAAGAAATTTAAAATTTCGAGAACAAGACGATTAAAAAAAATCCAAATTTTCTGATAAATTCGAATTTTGAGAAAATTGGTAAAATAATTTCGAAAGAAAAGAGAATGTCAATAAAACTTTCAGTTTTATGTCTCAGGTCAAAATTTCCCAGAGAAAGTCAAATTTTAAGAAAAAAATGAAATTTTGAGATTTAAAAATAGATAAATGTTGTTAATAGATTAAAATTCGCAGAACAAATTTAAAAACCTGATAATGTTTAGACAATATTTAAATTTTGTAAAAAATTGTAAAATTTCGAAAAGAGAAATTGTAAAAAATTAAAAAAACAATCGAACTTTTTTAGAAGTCAAAGTTTTTCAGAGAAGAAGAAAATAAAAAAATGCAATTTTCCAGAGAGTTAAATTTTAAGAACAAATTGAAATTTCGAGAACAAGAACGAATTAAAAAAAAAACTCTTAATTTTCAGATAAATCGAATTTTGAGAAAATTGGTAAAATAATTTCGAAAAGTATCGAGAAAAATATTGAATTTTAAAAGGTCAACATTTTCCAGAGAAAGTCAAATTTTAATAAAAAATCAAATTTTGAGGATTTGAAAATAGATGAATTAATTTCGAAATAAAAGTGGAAATTTTCAGAAAAAAACCGAATTTGGAAAATCAAAGATTTCGAAAAAAATTAATTTGGCAAAATTCTAAAAAGAGATAAAATTTAAAACAAAATGTCGAATTTCGACAATAGATTGAAACTTACAACAATTTTAGAACCCGACATTTTTAGACAAATATAAATTTTGTGCAAAAAATTGTAAAATTTCGAAAAAGTCGAAGTTTTTCAGAGAAGAAAATAAAAAATTTGCATTTTTCCAGAGAAAGTTAAATTTTGAGAATAAATTTGAAATTTCGAGACGACGAATTAAAAAAAATCCAAATGTTCAGATAAATTCGAATTTTAATAGAATTGTTAAAATAATTTTAAAAGAAAAGACAATATTGATACAATTTTCAGTTTCGAGAAAAATGTTGAACTTTAAAGAAAGGTCAAGTTTTAAGAAAAAAATTAAATTTTGAGATTGTCAAACATTTTGAAAATATGTAGATAAATTTCGTCAAAAAAATTGCAGTTTGCAGGAACAATAAAATGTTGAATTTTAAAAGTTGAAATTTCGAAAAAAACCAATTTTGCGAAACAAGTCCAAATTTGTGGAAAATAAATAAAAGTTTAAATGTTTGGTAAAAGTCAATTCTGGGGAACATGCTGAAATTTCGTAAAAGGACAAATTTTAAAAAGAATGTAGAAAGTTCTAGAAACAAGCCGCAATTTCGAACGCAGTCGAAAAAATGTATTTTTGGAAAAAAGTGACATTTGAGAATATATCTAAATTTCGAAAAAAGAAAACTTTGAAAAGAAGGTCGAAATCTTCATAAACTATTTTATTTAGCTTCTTCAATTACTTCAAATTTTTATTTTTTTATTAAAAAATCTTCCAATAAATCGAATGAGAACAAAGTAAACATTTTCCCAAATTGGCTATTTTTGAGAAAGAAGATTTGGGGTACAAGTTTAATTTTAGGAACAAAATAGGTATTAAAAAAGAAGACTAATATAGAGAAGAGTTAAAAAAGTCTAAATTGCAAAAAAAACAAATTTTGAAGTAAAGGTCTAAATTTTGAGAAATAAAAAGTCTTTTGGGCTGAATATATTTTCGTTTTTCGTCAGAGGGGTCTCTCTTTGTCCCATATTTTGTCTGATGAATCCAATTTAATTTTGAAATAAAATCAGAAATTAAAAGTTGTGTCTCTTTGTAATTCACGAAATTAATTGTTTTATTGCGGCTGGCTCTCTCTTTAGGTTTAAAAGTTTGCCGACTCCTGAGCTAAAGGAACAAATTACTTAAACTATTATCAATCTTCTCCTTCTATAGATACAAAATGTATGCAGAAAATTATAAAGAGAATAGTGATCTGCACAGAAGTGGCTATGGATACGTTTGAATGATATTATCTTGGTTTAATTATTTATTATTATCAAACACCACTTTATTTTTTTATGTTTAATTTTGATCTTTACCTGTTTTGTTTAATTTTTAAAAAATAAACCATAATATCATATTTAAGCACCTTTTCCACTTATCAATGACCTTTCTGAAAAATATTTTTTGATATCTCTAAATATTTTTTTCTTTTGGTGGAACGGATTGGTCCTTGGTTATCTTCAAAAATTGAAATACAAATCTTGTCCTCCGAAACCAAGAAAGATTAGAAAACACAACAGAGGTTGCCAAGCTATCAGAGATACTGATCATCATCTCTCTGAAGATGATAGCTTGGCTATCGAAACGCCTTAGAGCAACCCCTGTTGTGTTTTTTAATATTTCTTGATTTCAGGGGACAGGCTTTGTATTTTAATCTCTAAAAATAATAATTTACTCTTAATCATGTTTCAAAATTTCCAAATAATTGAATTGCCTGTACAAAAAATAACGAAAGGAACGTATTTTTCGTAATTTACGATCCATCAGGAGTTTCTATAAAGAATGACCTTTTCTCATAAACCAAAAAATTATCGATACTTGTTTCTAAATTGTGGAGCTGGAGCCAATTTTGCAAAAAGTGAAAAAGGGTGCCTTTTTATTTAACGAGATATCGGACCTCCGCGTACTAGTACGACACACTGAACGTGAAATTTTCATCCTTTTTCCGAAAATTTGGACTTTAGTTTAAAAATTTAGACTTTAAAGTTGAAATGTAAAAAATTAAAAACTCACAATTTAAACCGTAATATTCTCATAAAACGATGAAATATTGAAAAATCCATAAGTATATAAAAGAAAGTCGTGTTAGTTACACCATTTATAACTCTAGAACGGGACGGATTTTTATGATCTTTGCTTTGTTGGATTTCTTTCAGCCTCGAATAGCAGAATAAAGACTAACATATTTTTAAAAAATCAGGAAAAAATGTTTTATAAAGAATCCGTGTACAGCGCTATCTCTAAGTCATAACAGAAACATGACACAAACGTATCGCAACTTACACTCACCTTAAATGTGTTGTAACTAATTTTCGATAGATGGCGCTGAATATCTTTTGATTATGGCCCGTTTTTAAGTGTTTTTCGCATAGGATTCACTCGGAAACGGGCACAGGGCTATGTCTCGAAACCATAAAATCTATGTGCAACAGTATTAAATCTTTTAATGTAAAATTTAATTCAGCTAATAAGCTAACACAATATGTATTAATTCTGAGGCGGTACGACGTTCGTCAGGGCCAGCTAGTATATAAATAAATAAATAAATAAATAGTATATTATACTATAAGGGAGAGAAATGCGTGATTTTGGCAGAGGTGCAATTTGAAGCCCGAGGGCTACAATGCACCGAGGACAAAATAGCATCTCTCCCGAATGGTATATGCTATTTTTTTCACGGTCTCATTAACTTAAAAACACATATTTTGTCATTATGAAGTAAGTAGCACCAGAATTATTGTATTCGGATTTGAGCATTTATTTAGTAGTCGTTGAGTTATTGTCATAACTACAAAATAAACAAACATAAAGAATTGTTAAGTTAAGGTGCTAGTTTGGTTTAGTTTAAAGTTTGTTTAGTGCACAATGAATAATTGTGAGTCGGAAGAGATTGTGAAGGCTGCAAATATTGCAATAAGCAATTTGCTGCCTACGAAGTCAAGATTTTTATACGATATAGCCTACAATAGGATCAAAAAGTGGTGCGCCGAGAAAAATGTTCAAGTATACAGCCAGAATGTTTTGTTGGCATACTTCAGTGAAAATGCAAAGAATTACAAGTCTTCCACATTATGGGCGCAATATGCTGTGGTTAAGTCATGCTTGATAATTTACGACAACATAGATATAAGCAAATTCCCCAAGCTAATCGCATTTTTGAAAAGAACCGGCGACGGATATCAAGCGAAAAAATCGAAAATATTAACAAAGGGTAAAATCGACCGTTTTCTATCAAGTGAAGATGTCGAAGAATTCTTAATGATTAAGGTAAGATTACTTTTGTTGTTAGGTACTTCAATTAAGTATTTTGATTTTTTATAGGTTGGATTAATTCTGGGGATTGTCGGAGCTTGTCTAGTCAATTTAACTGTAGATGATATTGAGGATGTAGGCTCTTCCTTGATTGTAAAAATTCCAAACACTAAGACAAAGATTCCACGAACCTTTCTGGTTACCGATGTGGGAAATATGCTTGAACTGTTTCTAAAACGTCTGTCCCTTCGTTCTCCCCACGTCAAGCATAAGCGCCTTTTTTTGTACTACAAAGCAGAAAAATGTAGTTCGCAGCCAGTTGGCAAGAATACCATGGGAAAAATTCCGAGTGTAGTAGCTTCGTATTTAAAATTACCTGATGCTGCATGTTATACTGGTCACTGCTTACGAAGATCTTCAGCGACATTACTGGCAGATGCTGGTGTGGATATCACGACAATAAAGCGTCATGCTGGTTGGAAATCAACGACAGTCGCTGAGGGTTATGTCAAGAACTCCATTGAAAATAAGATCAAAATTGCTAATCAGGTTTTAGTAGGTACCACTACTAGCGCAATCACAAAAACTGTAAAAGTAAGCAAAAGTAATATTCTTTCTAATATTAATTTTGAAAATTGTACAAATGTAACATTTAATTTAAATGTCAATAAATAATTTCAATGTTATCTTTTTTTTGCATGAAAAACGTTCTCCATAATGTAAACTCCCTTGGGAGCATTATACTCCCTTGGGAATAATCGACTACTTCTGTTTTAATTTTGATGTCATAGAAACTGATTTCTACTCCCGACCGTGGAAAAATAAATTTCTAAACATTCTGGTCAGTTTTCGGATTTATAAAATGTATCACATGCCACTGCTACGATTTCAAAATATATGGAACACTTAAGGTATGGTGGAAATAATCGATACAAAAAAAAAATTATGTTTCTCAGTTTTTATTTTATTTTTAATAAATATTTATAAACAAACTATTGGTAAGAACTATCGATAATATTGATATTTTTCGTGAGATATCGATAGTTAAAAGCGATGTTTAGTGAACACTAGCACCTAGTTCAGAGGTCGGCAAACCACGTCTCACGGGCCTGTATGCGGCTCTGTCATGACAAAATTACGGCTCTTCCAGTTTTTGGATATTTCAATTGAATTTTTAATAAAAAGTAAAAATTGAAAGCGTAAATTTTGAGGACTAGGACGAAGATTCAAAAGAATCTACAATTACAAAATTATTAGATTTCGGAGCACAATAAAAAAATCTCAAGTTTTCGAGAGTAGAATTAAAATATTTCAATAAAAAAGAGTTGAAGAATCAAAATTAGATTAAAAATTTTTATAAATTCGCAATTTTAAGGAAAAAGTTCTAACACACTCGAAATTAAGTCCATAGAGGATTTTACCCCTTTACGACATCGGCTATTAAACAAATAATTACGCGATACGTATTTTGCCGGCAGAACTCAAGGTTGGTAGAGGAGAAGTTGCCTGGGAACTTTAAGGTCATGAGAGAGAGGGCGATAGTGACATCATCATCGCTCTTTGCAACAATTGCATGGTAAAGACAATATTTACGATTTAATCAGTTTATTTCTTGATATATGTTAATCTTCTATACAAAAACTTATCGCGTGAGTGATAATCTTCCTTTGTACACTATAACCTTATCCGCAGGTCATTCTTGTTTGTCAATTCTGTCAGTCACCACGATTGGCCCCGTCGGTGTGAAGAATTGTATCCCTGTTATTTCCTCCCCTTACTACATTAATATATTACTAATACCTAAATAACTTATTTTCAATCATATTTGGCTCTGTTTTACGTATAAGTTTTATTGTTATATTAATAACATGTCAGCCTCGTGTTTTGCATATAATGCTGCAGTAACTCCAACAACCCAATCGTTAAAATGCTCAATCTGCAAAAGATATTCACATGCCAAATGTCTAAATATACCTACTTCTGAAGTTAGTCTCTCCTTCAAGAAAAAATAAATTGGGCTTGTCCGAAATGCACTAAACCTGAAAGCCCTGATCAACCATTATCCGCTGCTTTTATAGAAAATTTATTAAGAAACCAGTTTGAGCTATTAAAAAGTGACTTAAAAACCGAAGTAAGACAAACTATGCAGGACGAGTTAAAATTGTTGTATGATCGAATTGATAAATTGGAGATTGAACTGAAGCTTTCAAAAAGGGAAATTGCTGCATTAAAGGAAGCGCAACCCATCGCAACCAGAAATGAGTCTTCCCTCGAGTTCGAGGACGTGATGCGGGAATTTACAGAAAGACAAAAACGGGTTAAGAATATCATCATGTTTAACGCAGAAGAGGAACAGGGAATTTCGAAGCAGGAAAGCTTAATTCGTGACAGGCGCATGGTATCGGATATATTGAGAGTTATTAATCCTTCTATTAACGCTGAAGAATTGGAAATACAAAGACTTGGTCATGCTGTAGAAACCAATACATCTAGGCCCCTAAGAGTTATACTGGCTACTGATTCAGATGTCTCAAAAACTATTAAATTGGCTAAGAATTTGGGAAGCCATGAGCAATATAAACGGATTAGACTTTCATATGACAAAACCATAAAACAACAAAATGCATACAAAGCATTAAAAAACGAATTAAATACAAGAACAGCTAATGGAGAAGTTAATCTCAGGATTGTTTACAACCACGGCGTTCCAAGGATTACCAACGGAAAGGCTTTAAACTAAATCCCCCCGATTACGAAATAATTTTCCTCCACACATACTATCAAAATGTGAGAGGTTTACGATCCAAAATTCTTTTGTTTTATAACAATTTATCATTATGTAATTATGAAATAGTTGCATTAACTGAAACGTGGCTTAACTCAGATATACAATGCTATGAGTTGTTTTCTAATAATTTCACAGTGTTTCGTAAGGACAGGGAGTATAGTTTTCTCAAGTTCAATGTGGCTAGAGAAGGTGGCGTCCTCCTCGCAATTTCTGATAAATTTCAAACCTCTGAACTTAATTTTAATCATATAACTGAAGCAATTCCTTTAGTTGATTTTTGTGGAGTCAAAGTTACTTTGCACTCTAATGTACTGATCTTTGTCTTGATTGTTTATATACCTCCAACGTGTAGAGTTGCCGAGTACGAGCTATTTTTTGAATTACATGAACACTCTAATTTTGAGTTTAACTGTGACAAACTAATGATTATTGGTGATTTCAATATTAGAAACTTTAATAACCCAAATGACAACTACTTTCTGGCAATCAAGAATTTCATGTAAATTCAGGACCTTCATCAATGCAATAATGTATTAAATTCCTCCGACAGGTTATTGGACTTATTATTATCAAGTTTTAATTGTCATGTTCTGAAATCCACATTTCCTTTAGTTCCTGAAGATGCATATCATCCTGCGCTTGACATTAATGTTACTCTATCTTGTCAACGGTTTATTAATTTTGATGTTAATCATCAAGGCTATCAAGCCCAATCATTTAATTTTTAAAAAGCGAACTACCTACTGCTATATGATTTATTATCTAATATTGACTGGAGTATACTGGAAACATTTATTGATGTGAACATTGCTTGCTCTACCTTCTACGAAATCCTGACAAATACATTCGAATCTGCTATTCCGAGATATACGCAGAAATCAAATTGTCGTACATGCTATCCACCATGGTTCGATTCCCATTTAATAAAGTTAATAAAATTTAAAGGCAGTTTACACAAAAATTATAAGCGTACTCGCAATTCCAATGTATATGAGAACTTTAAATATTATAGAGCATTATGCAAAAAAATAGCTGACCAATCTTACAAAGAATATCTCTTCTCCTAAAAAGTTTTGGTCTTTTATTCAAATAAAGAAAGTGAGAACAAGAATTCCTGGTGTTATGTCTTATGGTACTGCACAATTGTCCACTCCTCAAGAGATTGTGGATGGGTTTGCAACTATTTTTAAAAAAGCATACATAACACCCAGTAACACTCATAATTCAGATAATACGGCTACCAAATATTTCTCTCATTTTCCTGATACAGACTCTACTTTGAATATAACTGAAGCTGAAATATTAGAGGCACTAAAACGGTCAAATGATAAGTTTACTTCTGGACCAGATGACATTCCCAGCTTTCTGCTGGAAGATTGTGCTAACGTGTTTTCTAAACTGCTCACTATTCTATTTAATTTGTCTCTAAATCATCTGAATTTCCGTCGCTGTGGAAACAGGCATGTATTACTAGTGTTTAAAAAGGGTACTACAACGCAAATAAGCAACTACAGACCAATTTCACTACTTTGTAACTTTGCAAAGATATTTGAGTCGATTTTATACAATTTTTATACAATTGCAACTTTATGGATTTTCAGACCGGCTGATACACTTTTTTATGTCATACCTAACAAATAGGGAGCAATTTGTCAAATATCGAAATTTTAAATCTAACACGCTCAGCCCAACATCGGGAGTTCTACAAGGCTCAAATCTCGGTCCTTTGATCTTTGTCTTATTCATCAATGATATTGTTTCTGTTATAAAATCATCCAAACTACTTTTTGCAGATGACTTAAAATTCTTTAGTTCCGTATCTTCTAATGAGGACTGTGTATTAATTCAAAAAGACATTGATGCTGTTGTTAAGTGGTGCAATCATAATCGGCTTTCTTTAAATGTATCTAAATGTAATGTTGTTTCCTACTCAAGAAAAATCAATATAATCAAGCATGAGTATGAAATTAATAGTGTCATTTTGAGCAGATGTGAATCCATAAGGGAGTTATTATGGATAGTAGTTTTAACTTTGCTTTGCACATTACTGAGGCACTTTCATCAGCATATAAAACATATGGCTTTCTGTGTAGAAATTGTAAGGATTTTAAAAACAAGAAATCTTTAGCATTATTATTTCAGTCGCTAGTACTAACACGTCTTGAATATGGCTCCATCATCTGGTTTCCAATATATAATACTCATATCACAGCGTTAGAGTCAATTCAAAGGCATTTCCTCAAATTCTTGTGTTTCATTCAAGATGGTGTCTACCCAGCTAGGGGCTGTGACCATAACGTTCTTTTAAATCGCTTCAATTTTATCAGTCTACAAACCCGAAGAATAACACATGGAATGAATTTCTTATACGGACTCCTCAACAATTGTATAGATTGTCCAAACTTACTTTCCAAGATTAACTTTTTGGTGCCAAGGCAGAGTGCAAGATCAAAACAAATGTTTTATTGTGAGAATAGTCGTACTAACGCTATGGGCAGGTCCCCGCTAGTGATTCTTACAAAATATGCTAATGGTTTTGCGGACAGTTTTGATTTCCATTCAGACAGTCGGGCCAAATTAAGAAAAACTATCGAAGAGACATTTAGCCACATTTCCTTATAATTAATTTACTTTATTTATCTAATAATTAGTGTTTTCTCCGGGTAATTGTTGTGTATAATTGATAATTATTTATTTTTTCTTATGATCAAGTGCATCTACTCCCATCAATTTTTATTTTTTATTTTGTTTCTGTAATTGGGGCCTAAACCCCGTTGAAATATAATAAACTATTATTCTTATTATAATTTAGGAACCTGTCTCATCTAAAGAAGTGAGAGTGAAAGTTACAAATTTTATATTTATATTAAAAAGAAACAGTAAAAAAAATCTGTAAATGAGTGCTAATCCCGGAAACTGATGGGAGTGCTGATGAGGAGTCCATACCACCTGAGATTCTTGCGAAAGCAAATGAAGTAATAAATAATTTAACTCCTGTCACATCACGGCCAAAATACGAAGCGCCATATAAAAAATTCTTGGAGTGGCGGTCAATGAAGAAAATTAAAATTCTCTCGGAAACGATTCTTTTAACTTATTTCAGTGAACTGGCTGAAGCTGACAAAAGCCTTCAAGTTTGTGGGCAACATATTCAATGCTACGAAGCACGATTGATATCAAGCATAAAATTAATATTTATAAATATTCAAGCTTGATTGCGTTTTTAAAACAAAAAAACAAAGGTTTAAGGTGAAACCTTAAGTGCAGAACAAATTAATCAATTCTTACGGGACGCTCCAGGCAAGCAATCCCTTGGCAATAAAGATTATTAAATTATTTTAGTATTTAAATATAATCTATGAATCAATAAACGAACTTATTTAAATTTTTATAATTTCAGGTAGCTTTAATTTTTGGAGTGCAAGCTGCATGTAGGCGGCATGAATTGTGTGATTTGACCATGGATGACATTGAAGATAAAGGCGACATGCTATTAATGAAAATTTAGAAGACAAAAACCGGCAAGCCTCGATCGTTTGTAGTGACGGATGAATTTTATCATATTTACAAAAAGTATGCTAATTCACGTCCTACCAACTTAACCTCAAAAAGATTTTTTGTAAATTATCGAGGCGGCAAATGTACGGCACAAAACATCGGTATTAACACTTTCGGTAGTATGCCAAAAACCGTTGCAACGTATTTGAAATTAGAAAATTCAGCATCCTATACTGGACATTCATTCAGAAGAACTTCAGCTACTTTGTTGGCTGATTCTGGTGCCGATCTACTTACTATCAAGAGACAATGGGGGATGGAAGTCCAGTTCAGTTGCCGAAGGGTATGTTGAGGATTCCGTGGGTAACAAGAAACGAATCGGACAACAGATTGCCAATACTATATCAGTCAGGCTGTCTACTTCCTGTGATCAGCAGCACCAAGTTGATCCGGCCATTGAAACAACAGCTGAAGCGACGATCAACGTTCATGTACAAGACAAAGAGAATAACGCTTTTCAAATTTTAGATACAGGCTAAAAATATTAATCTAACATTTTCAAATTGTACCAGTTGTACAATTTATTTAAATAAATAATAATTAGTTTAGTTAATTTATAATATATCCATCGTTTAAAATAAATGAAATTTAATTTTTTTTCAATTTTTGAGCCCCTGGACCCCAATTTTGGACGGCGGAATAGTTCCGCATTCGTAATAAAAAATAGTATCTGCAACTCGTGCGATGTTGTCGATTGCCCATTCGAGCGAATGAGCACACGAGCGAAGTGAAGGATTTACATTATCTGATGGAACAGCGATTAATAATCCTCTAATGGCATTAGTGGAAGGCGCAGAAGGAACTGAAATCGGTTCGTTCGTGTCCCAAATTAACGAAAATGCATGTCACATGTGAAAAAACGCAAAGACAAAATGTTAAATTAGCAGCACAATTGTTATCTAATACTACAGCCACAGCCCTGCGAAAATATTTGCCAGGAGATGAACAATTGAGCGTAAATGTCAGCAATTTCATTAAACTGGTGAACAACTGGTTGTGCATAATGAACTCCTACGCTGCATCTGCCAATATCTGCCGGTAACTCAGTATGTCCACCACCGTGCTCTTCTGTCTAAACTTTCTTATCCTTTGTACCAATTTTCAATTCAGAAGTTTCGCCTCTGGTATGGTGGACAAACTGAGTTACCGTGCTCTGATGTTTTGAAATGGGCATTCATTCTTTCATTTTTGCATATTCCCTCATATTCCTCTTTTCATTTATTTTTCTTTTCTTTGTTCCTGAAGAAGCCCCCTACGATGGTGGGCGAAACGTCGAACACTGTCAGTAGTTCTTTGACACGGTCCAATCCCGGAAGAAGTATATCCCCTACTGACTCTGGCCGTGGAAGCCTTCGTTATCATAACCATGACTATTTAGTTAACGGTAAATCTGGGGGAGTTTATATTTTAATTTGCTTTTGAGTACCTACAATTAATAAAAAACTAATAACTACTTTAACAAGTATGTGTGCCGTCGCCCACAAATGCAACGCGGAATCTATTAGTATTGTTCTCAGTTCAGTTCGAAGTGGCACGCTGGGTGATATCACGTGCGCCTTTTCTCCTCGCGCAATGATTGGCTGAAAGTTACCAGGCAACCTACTCCTCTATCAATCTTGGGCAGAACTGGTATTTTCAAGCGTGCATTGAGATTCAAATCGATACTGGCGGTCTTTTGCTTTCTTTCTTATTTCTAATTGTTGATTGAACACATCTGGTGCATGCAATTTTGACCTGCCACAAATAACCTTCAATAAACTGGAAGCGAAATTTATAAAAAAAATCCCAAATTTTCGATTTCCAACACGTATTTTCAAGGAAACGGTTAAATTCCAAGAGTAAGCTATGAATTAAAAAAAATATCAATTTTGAAAAAAAATAAAACTATGGAGAAAAATCGGAATTTAAAAGATATCTAATTTAAACCTAAAATTTGTTGAAAAATTACAAATTTAAAGTCTAAGTTTGAGAAAAATTTAAAATATCCAAAAACGGCGGAATATAAACTTCAAAAATTTAGGAAAGAAATTAAAGTTAAAATTTTCCGAAAATTAATTTTATTCTCGTAAATTACTGTTACATGCTTGAGATTTCGAAAGGGGCTTAACTACGCTTAACGTCTTACTGGCCATATGCTATAACGGAAATAAAAATTCGTGGCTCTTTGGAACCCACGAAATCTATTTGTTTTATTGCTGCTAGGTCTTTCACCTTAGAAGTTTGACGATCCCTGATCTAGTTATCCAGTATGTTGTTCTAACGCTCTGCTCCTTAACGTAATAAATGAACATTACTCACACTTCAAAATTTTCGGTCTACTGTGAACGTTCAAACTGCTCTTGGAGTATGTTTCAAACTAACGTACATAGTACTCCTCCAGTTTTAACTGCTGTCCGAATATACATATGATTCCTTAGAATTAATTTTTTAAACAAAGTGCAGCCGCTGTTGCGACACTTGAATAATTTCTCATGCTCGTGAACGCAGTTT
Source organism: Dastarcus helophoroides (assembly GCA_028583605.1). Taxonomy (NCBI): domain Eukaryota; kingdom Metazoa; phylum Arthropoda; class Insecta; order Coleoptera; family Bothrideridae; genus Dastarcus; species Dastarcus helophoroides. Next base: position 2,965,433 of record CM053334.1, on the reverse strand, counting down.
CAAGTAATACTACACCATTAATTCTGACACAAGTGTAGTCACATAAAGAACACATTTTTTTTTCTGTAAATGTTCAAGTTGCACATGGCAATTAAATGAGCTAATCAAGTATATTTAGCGCATCCACTATCTTTTCAACTTCCAACGGGTAGCACTTTCCGGGGGTGTTTGCACATGTGCGAATTTAAGCTCAACTTACATTTTGTTTTAGATTCGTAGTGAAGGTAAGACATATTTTTCAGCTACTGGTGTACCGTGTTAAGATGTTTTTTCAATATATGCTCTTTTAGTTGGTATTTTGCAGGGGAAGTGTAGCCGCAATCGTGACATTTAAACAATTTCTCTGTTTCGTGAACGCGCCTTATGTGATACAACAGACCGATATTGCTGTTGCAAGCATAGTTACATAAAGAGCACTTTTGTTTTTCTTTTAAATGTGCAGATTGCATATGTTTATTCAATGAGCTACTAAAGAAGAACTTTTTACCGCATGTGTGGCAAACTTTCTGTTTAAGATGTGATTGGACGCATTTTTCGGCATGTTTGCGTAACATGTGCAACTCCAAAGACTGCTTGTCAGTTGATGCGAATTCACAGTGGAGGCAAGAATGATTTTTTAGTCGCAGATGTACCGCGTAAAAGTGTTTTTTTACCGCCCACTTAAATGTTGCGTTGAATTTGCAATAAACACATTTAAAGCCGTTCTCTTCTTTTGTACAGATCTGTTGTGGAATGTTGACTCCATTCAGTGTTTTCGGTAGAGCTCTCCTGTAAATTTAAAAAATGTCTCAATGTTAAACGGTTTAAACATTGTTGGAAATTTTTAACTAAATTAAAATCAAATTTACTTTTTCAAATACATAATGGCATAAAGTCAAATCAGCTAATGCATTGACCATTCGGCTAAAAGTAACCAATTGTTGGTAGTTCTGCTACTTTTGATATGATGCTATACGTTTTAACTTATAGATGGCTGTACTGTGCAGTCTAGTCTAGGTCGTATTCTATTTGCACGATGCTGATGATTATATCTTTAGGGAAACTTACCGAATTTGGCATGGTGTCTTCGAGTTTAGATGCTGTTTGAGCAGAGGTTTTGAGGGCGTTTTGTAGTCACAATTCGGGCATTCGTACACACTTCCGGTATTATGAACGTTTAAAACATGCTTCTTCAACTTGAACGTACTATGAGTTACAAAATCACACAGGGAACATTTATGCTCTTTGTGCACTTCACGAAAGTGCATTTTTAATTTTCGTACAGATGAATACTCTTTTTTGCATTCTGCGCATATCACGCCAGATTTTTTAATATCTTCTATTTTTACGTCAAAGTCAGTATCGGCTTTAATATTTTGAATCAAAATATTGGCTTCAGTATTACTTGATTCCACATCTTCGGTGGAATATGCGTCACAATTTTCCTCTTTTATTTCAATATCTTCCGTTTTTACTTCTACCAATTTGACATCTGTTTTATTTTCTTCAAAATCTGTTTTTATGTATTCAAAAATGGGGATGGGTGACCCAAATGTATCCATATTCATTGATAAATTGAGATATGGAACCTACAAAGAAATAATTAAACATAGTTTTGTTTCATCTGTCTAGAACAGAACACTTTTAATTATATCTACATGACTGAAAAGCAAAAATAATATTGCTAGCTTTATCGCTCCATATAGTTTATACGAATTGGAAGATTTTCACTGGCGTGGTATTCACAAATTGCCCGAATGTATAAAAAGAGATGAAGCATACTTTGAATAAGAAACTTTCTATTATTCTTCCGAATTTAACATGTCTTTATTAGAAAAAAATCCACATTTCATACTTGTACACCCGGTATAACTTTTAGTTACAGTCCATTCAAAAAGTCCATAGGATGACACATAGATGGCGTTACTAGAATTTTTTCCATATAATATTTATCTAGTACTAACCTTCAAACGATACGTGACTATTGATTCGTGAGTTACAATGTTTTGTGTGAAGCAACTTTTGTTATTGAAAAAAAAAATGGAAAAAGTTAATTTCGAGTTTTCATAAAGCATTGCTTTTTGATGGAAAAAAATACAGTGGAACCAAACAATGGCTTGATAAACATTATCCGAACTCTGCTCCATCGAGACAAATGATAGAGAAGTGGATTGCTGAATTTAAACGTGGTCGTACCAGCACAAATGATGCAGAGGGCAGTGGACGCCCAAATGAGGCTGGAAAACATAAAAAAAAATCCACAAATTGGTTATGAACGATCGCAAATTGAAGATGCACGAGCTAGCTGACATTGTAAAGATATCAGATGATAGTGTTTTTACCATTTTACACGAACATTTGGATATGCGAAAACTCTGTGCAAAGTGGGTGCCGCGTGAGCTCACAGTCGACCAAAAACAACGAATCGATGCTTCGGAGGAGTGTTTGGCCCCGTTAAACCGCAATAAAATGGACTTCTACCTTCGATATGTGACAATGGATGAGACATGGCTTCACTACTACACACCAGAATCCAAAAGACAGTCAGCTGAGTGGACAGCAGTCGACGAACCGAATTCAAAGCGATCAAAGACGCAACAGTCGGTCGGTAAGGTGATGGCATCTGTATTTTGGGATGCGAACGGAATAATATTCATCGACTATCTCCAAAAAGGAACCACCATGAACAGCGACTATTACTGTGCACGTTTGGATCGATTGAAGGCTGAAATCGCAAAGAAACGGCCACATTTGCAAAAAAGTGTTGTTTTACCAAGACAATGCACCGTGTCACAAATCGATGAAAACGATGGTAAAACTGAATGAATTGGGCTTCGAATTGCTTACCCACCCACCATATTCTCCAGATTTAGCTCCCAGCGACTTTTTCCTGTTTTCAGATCTCAAGAGAATGCTTGTTGGAAAGAAATTTAAGTCTAATGATGGAGTAATCGCTGAAACTGAGGCCTATTTTGACGAGAAAGAGAAATTGTACTATAAAAGTGGTATCGAAAAGTTGGAAAATCGCTACACTCATTATATCGCCCTCGAACCCAACTATGTTGAATAATAAAATCGAGTTTTGTCCAAACTTTGTTTTTTTCTTACTTATCCTACAGACTTATTGAATGACCTGGTACAAGAATGTCTCTAATGTCGAGATTATTTTCTTCTGCCCACGCAATCCCAGTGTAATCTTTTACTGCGGCTACGTGCTTGATTTTTTTTTTTTTGGTGGATATCAACTTCTTCATCGCTGATCCTCTTGACTAAGCTTCACGCTCTTTAACCAAAGACGAATAGGTATTCTGATAAAATCGGTTAAAAAACGCTTTACCTTTTGGGTGATGTCGAGATCAGTGCAACTATCCAAAAACATGATATTCATGTGACATTTTCTCAATAACGAATAGGTATAGAAAAAAAATGGCAAATAACTTTTTTGTGGCAAATTGTAACCTCTTCAACTTTTATAAGAAATATTTTTTTTAGACTAAAATTATGTGAATGATTGAAATTCACAACTTGTCCCCTGAAACCAAGAAAGATTAAAAAACACAACAAACGTTGCTCTAACGCGTTTCGACACCCAAGATGTCATCTTCAGATAGATACTCGACACGCGTTAGAGCAACATTTGTTGTGTTTTTTAATCTTTCTTGGTTTCAGTGAACAAGTTCTGTATTTCAGTTTTTGAAGATAACCAAGGACCAGTCCGTTCCAGCAAAAAAAAAAGTGATTTATTGACAAAAAACAGAATTTTTCATCTTTAAATTAATTTGGCGTTCGATACAGCACATGATCTTATCGAAAAATTTTCTGTAATAATTTGTTAATTGCGATTGAAGATCTTTCCAAAAAAGAAAATTAGTTATTTACTTATTTTATAACAAAATTCCATTTTTAGTGGGCCACTGCCACTTTGAGTTGCTGTGCTCCGATGTATTGAATTCGGTTTTTTATTCTGTGTATTTTTCTTGTATTTCTTTATTTTGTATATTTTTCTTGTATTTTTATCACAATTTCCATATATCTCTTTCTTTATTTCCAGAAGGAACCCCTTCAATGGAGGCAGAAACATCTAATACTTTTAGTAATTCTTTGTCACGGTCTAACCCCAGAAGAAGAAATAAAGCATTTGCACCAATAATACTGCAAATGGTTCTGCCACGAGATACTCTTCTCACAATCAGTAAATGCAGACTTTGCCAGGGGCTGGAGTGCGAAAAACTTTTTTTATTATGATTTTTTTCGGAATTCCATACCACCAAATGGGACAAAATATCCTCTAATAAATTCCGAATTTCCTTAAAGCTGTATTTTACACCAAGACTTCATGTAACCATGGTACATATCAAAGCTTTAAAAAGTGAATAAAATGTCTTAAGCAATAAACATTTTTATCGTTTCTTTAAAAATTAAGTGTCCTTAAAATTAAATCTTTATTGGTAATTATTAACCTCATAATTTATAGCAGCTTCATAATAACTTAGTAGCACATAATATGTTAGTTACAATTATAATATGTTAATTACCTACCATAATACTCTAAATACAAATTTCATTTAAAAAGTTTGATTTGTTTATGTCATCGTTGTCAATGATATGATAAAGCTTCGAATGCAACTCAATTATTAGCGATTTAAACAATCTCGGACATGGCGAGATGACTCGGCCAAGGCCTCGTGGTCTGGCAACGTCCTCGATTATTATAAATCGTATAATAATCTCGTTACATTAATAGCTATAACGTTTCATTATTTATTAAGCAAAGGAAAGTTGTAACAGTAAAGCTAATATTATAACTATTTTTCAAATTTTAAAACTTGATTGAAATTATAATTTATATGTGCTGAATAACACAGCTGCTATTGAATAGTTTTACAATGATTAAATTTAGGTTTTCCATCCCACAGAATAGGTACCACTCAATACTTACTAAAAAGAAAAATATAGATTATAGCCTCCGTTAAAATTAACTAGTTTTAAGAGTTGGAGGGTCCGATAATTGAATTCTATTCTGAAAAAATAAATTTTTGGAATAATGCTGCTTTTTTGGCAAAAAAAGGCAGAATTATTAGGATGGGATTTATAATTGCTTGGATATTATATTAGATTAATAAAGCCAAAAATTGTTACTTACGACTAACTGTAAGAGATGAAATATTATATTTACAAGTACAATACTTTATAAGCACTCGATTATAATAAAAGTAGCATAAATAAAGGAAAAATTTAAAAACAAATGTTTAAACAAAATTTAACACTTTTTGATCATACGTTCATATCATAAATAAATAAAGTTTGTACTTATAAATTGAACTACCACGAAATATAACTACAGCTCACTAGTTGAAGCGACAATATTAGTCTACGATTAGTTTAGATTATATCAGCGGTTGTGAAACTTTTTTTGGCGACCTCGTCTTAAATTCTCTGTTCGCGACTAATAGTATATTTTGAAAAGTACAAGGTATACATGATACTTATCGCCATTCATTCTACCCGCAGTGCTCTAAGGCTGGAGTAGAGTTGTCCTTTACGAGTGGATTGAACTTAAAAAAAAAGAATAAAACAATAAACAAGTGTTTTTACAATATAAATAAATGAAAGTACATATATTTTCCATATAAGCAGCTTAAATATGTCATAAAGTTATAATTTAAATTTTTCTTAGAAGCTAATGTTTCAAAAAACGAAATATTGTTAAAAAATCTTACTCATCATTTTTGTATGAAACTTAGAAATTGAACGAATCACTATTTCGGAAAAATTTAAATTCATAATTGAAGTAATATTTTTTCAGTCAAGGTAGTACTGTCGATTTTAGAATTACTGTCCAGAATTTAATGAAATTTGGCATTTAGTAGATTATAATAAGATAATGATTCAGTTAAATTTTTGAAGAGCTACAGAGAACTAATAAAAAATTATTGATATTTGAAATTTCAGGCTTTTAACATAGAGCCTTAGGAGAAATCAGAGATTTTTTCATATTTTACAAAATGTACCATTCAGATTTCAGTAAAAAAGGAGAAAACGATGGAAAATAAAACCTTTTAGATACTTGGGATTACGGTTTTAGAGTGTGATAAAAGTAATTAGCGGATAAACATCAAAAAAATGGTTTTTTATCGTAATTTTCTCGTAATTTATTAGATGTGGCAATGTCATTTTTATGTAAGCAATTAGACGACCATCGATGACTCCCAATCAAATGAATCACCTTTGTTTTCTTCCGTTTTAAGATTATATGTATGTATAACAAACTTTTTAGAATTGCCCGTTAATTAATTTGCCAATTCAATCTACTGTAGCTTGCCCTCGAATGTTTTTTTAAGTAATTCCATTATTTTTCCAATAAAATGTATTTCTATTGTGACAAAATGATTTTGACGATGATATTGTTCGGTTATAGAAATTCCATCGTGTTTTATTTAATGGCGACCTTGTCTAGTCTAAATCATAATACTACTACTATCATAATACTTCCATAGGGCGTGTTGCGTATAATCGCCACTGCAAAATGCTTTGTCAAAAAGGTGAGATGAAAGTATATGTCGTACTCTTTCAAGAACAAGCATTTATTCGTCTATAGCTGGTACAGATGACAAGATGGGCGGGAACACTAATAAATGAATGACAACAATGACAACTGACGAGAAGAGGGATAATTGAAATAAACGTTAGGATTGGTTACTATATACTGACCATGAAAAAGACAAACATATATATTCCTCGCGCCTTTTTGACACAAACAAAGGGACAAAACACATCACATAGAAGTATTACATATATGTGTATAATCGCCTTTACCAAATGCTTTGTCAAAAAGGTGAGATGAAAGTATATGTCGTACTCTTTTAAGGACAAGCATTCATTCATTTACAGCGGGAAGAGATGACAAGATAGGCGGGAACACTAAACAATGACAACTGACGAGAAGAGGGATATTTGAAATAAATTTTGGGATTGGTTAATATATTCTGTCCTTGAAAAAGACAAACATATATATCCATCGTGCCTTTTTGACACAAACAAAGGGATAAAACACGCCATATACAGAAGGTAGAAGTACTAAAAATGTTAAATTTATTTACAAGCTTTTTAGCTAGAGCTGAAATTATTTCTAACATTTCGTCTTTAAAATTGAAATTGGCGTTTATTTTTTTCAGAAAATTTAAGTTTAGAAATAATTGAAATTGCACTTTTTGTGACTTTTTTACTTTTATTCTTAAAATTTACATTCCCATAAAAAATTTCAAATTTTTGATTAAAATGTTAGCAAAAGTTAGATTTTAAACGCAAAAGTGCAAATTAGAATTTCAAAATTTTATGTTATTTTTTATTCTAAATATTAATTTAAAACTTCTAAAGAATATCCAAATTTCAAGAAAAAAGATATTTTTGCAAACGTCCAAGTTTTGAGGAAAAACAAACCAAATTTATGACAATTTTTCAAAATTAATCTCAAAATTTCGAATCCTGAAAATTTTGCGCTTTCTGGCTAAAAGTCTAATATTAGAAATTTTCCAACTAAAACTTATATTTGTCAATTTCTTATAGTCAAAGTCTCAACTCATAATTTCGAGAAAAATTTCTCTAATTAAAAAATAAAAGTCAACCTGTCGATAAAAAGGTTAGGAGGTTGCTAGAGAAAGACTAAATTTTGTTTAGTCAAAATTTTAGGAAAAAATAATAATAAGAATACATACAAGTTAAAATATCCAAAAAAGGTAAATACATTAAATAAAACTTTCTGAAAAATTTAACTTTTTCTAGAAATTTTGAAATTTTCAGCAACATATCCAGAAAAAATCGAATATTTTTGTTTAAAGTCAAGTCTTCTAAATTAGGGTAGAAATTTTGAAAACTCTTTTTTTAAATAAATTTGATGTTCTTTTTTTAAAATTGTGACTGCAAAATCTGCAAAATCTTAGTTCAAAACTTTTTATGCTATAATTTTTGCTCTTTTTTTGTTTATATTCATTTTCTTTATTTGATCCTTTTAAACGAGAGTTCTAGAAAACAAAGTCGTTACAGTAAAAATCAATTTTATTAGAAAAAGCGAGTCAAAGTCAAAACTTCGATAGAGAACCAAAATTATGAAAAGGAAGAGAAAAGTCTCTCAAATTTTCAATTTTTAACGTCAAAATTAGTATATTCTAGAAAATTTCAACTCCAGGATATATAATTAAATATGTTAATGAAAATTCCAAGTTTAAATTTGAAATATCTAAACCCAAGATTCCGATTTAGTTTTTTATAATGTTTGGGTTTTTCTTGAAATTTAAACTCAAATTAAACTTAAAATTCAGAATTTTAGCATGAAATTTTTTATCTTGAAAAATAGAAAACATTTTCCTTCAATTTTAGGCAAGATTGGGGTAGTTATGTGTTGTAATGTCGAAGAAAAAAAGACATCAAATTTTCTAAATTATGTTCAAAAATCAATTTTTAGTTCGAAAAACTTTTAAAAACCAAAAAATGAGTCACCCGGAACTGAACCGAAAACCGGAAAAAACCGTTATTTTTGTCGAAACGAAAACCGGAACTGAAGAACCGATATAACTTTTTTGCTGGAACGAAAACCGGAACGAAAAAAACAGCGTTTCGAAGCCCTGATGAAAACTATTAAAGGTAATAATAGGTATTAAATTTGTTAAAAATTGGTTTCCATTTTTGTAAAGTTGTGTGTGTGTTTTATTAAACATCTACACAGTATGTAGTTATAACTTTATTGCTTTACAACAATATATGTTAACTATAATAATTGTTACAAGCGTGGTATGATGGCGAGGTGCTTGCTTCTGCTGTCAACATATATGTAATACTTCTATATGGCCAGTTCCTCGTTTCTTATGGGAAAGACTTCTCTTTCTCGCTGACCTTCACACGAATTAATGAGTCGCAAGGCGCAGGTGCTACAAATCATCTGTGCATGGCCAAAGTCAGCTGTGCACGGCCAAACATAAACACCCGTTTAACCCGCGCGTAGCGATTGGTTGATTTTGTTCAATTCATGCGCAATACTCGCCATTTATTCATGTTCCATCTTTATCGAATTTGGCTGGAACAAACTCGTGAAGAGAATAGGGAGCTGGCCATATAGAAGTATTACATATATGGCTGTCAAGATGGATGCGTTATGTCAACGTCATTTTCCAGTGGCGTATCCACGCTACATCCTCCCCTCAGTTTATAAATCTAATTTTGTCGGAGGGTTTACTTTTCTGCCGAACCTTGTTATATAGTTTCCTCTTGATGTTGTCGGCTCGTTAATGTTCGTATCTTCTATGATGTCGGTTTCGGCAACTTCTTTGGTGGCATTTCTTCCGTTTTCTTCTAATGAACTTTTTACTACCTCAATTTCTTCTGGTATTATTACTTCAGTTTTGTGAAGATGCGCTGCGTTTCTCCTATAGGTGTTTCCGTTGTCCAAAATGTCGTTATATGAACGGTCATTAACAATGTTCTTGATCGTTCCGGTTTTCCAATTTCGGTGTTCCGTCTGCATGCGAACTCTATCGCCCTCATTCAATGGTCTTGTATTTTTATCTGCGTAAGCCTTTTGAGTTAATCTGGCCTCTTGTAGTTTCTGCTCTACATCTTTAACAATTTTCGGTTGTAATTGTATCGGTGTGGAAGGAATCGACGATCGTGTTTTTCGACTCATTAACCTTTCCGCATGAGATCCTAATTCGCTTGATCTTGGTGTGTTCCTATAGTTTAGTAGTGCCATTTGAATATCTGAGTTGTCCATTTCACATTTTCTGATTATTGATTTCGCTGTGGAGACATTTCTCTCTGCTAGTCCGTTCGCTCTGGGAAATCTCGGGTTTGAAGTTGTATGTTTAAATCCCCACGTTTCCGTAAATTTTTTGAATTCTCGGGAACTGTATTGTGGTCCGTTGTCAGATTCTAATATTTCTGGGATTTCATGAACTGCGAACCATTCTTTAATATGTTTAATGACTTCTTGTGTAGATTGATTGTGGAGTAGCTTGAAATCCATAAAGCCGGAGTAACTGTCTGCAATTACTATATAATTTTTATTGCCGTATGTGAATAGATCAGTTGCCACTATTTGCCACGGTAGACTGGGTATCGGTTTCGTTTCTATTGGCAGTTTTGGATTTGCACTTTGGGTTTGTTGACAAACTCTGCAACGATTGACAAAGTTGAGAATGTCAGCGTACATACCTTTCCAGTAGAGCAACTATTTGGCGCGTTTCACACAGCTTTGTATTCCAAAATGTCCGGTATGTATTTGCTTTAGTGTATCTGGAATCATTGCTTTGGGGATAATTATTTTGTCACCTTTGATTAATAGATTTTCATGTATGGAAATTTATTCTTTGAAGTTAGCATAGTGTTTGATTATTGGTGGTATTTCATGTTCGTTTTTTGGCCAACCTTGAACGATGATGCTTTTCAGACATTTCAGTTCTTCATCTGCTTTCGTTGCCTCTTCTAATCTTGATTTTGCGGCTTCCGATATTGCAAATGCTATGACTTGTTCATCTGGTTCGCTTGGTTGAGGTGACAGATTTATGCAATCTCTGCTTAGGGCGTCTGCTATTGGAATGTCACTTCCTTTGATGTAGACAACCTTTGGTGCATACATGGAAACTTGAAGCAATATCTTTTGCAACCGAGGGGGTGCTGTTGGTATTGGCTTCTTGAATATCGTTTCCAGTGGCTTGTGGTCGGTTTCTATTAGTAGTTTTTTGCCATATCATCATTCATCATTCATGGAACTTCTCACAACCGAAATTTATAGCTAATACCTCTTTTTCGACCTGCGGATAGTTTTGCTGTGCATTTGTTAAGGCTTTTGATGCGTATGCAACTGGATGGTCATCTTGCAGCAGCACTGCTCCTAAACTTCTTGAACTTGCGTCAACACTGAGCTTAACATCTTTAGTGACATTATAATATTGAAGAACTATAATTATAATTAACTATAATAATTGTTACAAGCGTGGGTATGATGGCGAGGTGCTTGCTTCTGCTGTCAAGATGGATGCGTTATGTCAACGTCATTTTCCAGTGGCGTATCCACGCTACAATTTTGAAAATGTGCTTTTGACCTAAAAGCGCTAACAGGAAGTCTAATAGAGTTCAGAAGAGAACTTAATTCTTCAACTGACGTTGGCATAAAATACAGTGCGTTCTATTTAACATAAACAAGTTATTGGCGTTTAAAACTTATTTGGTAATAATTTTTGGACACGTAGTATATATTAATTAATTTTTTACATGTGCGACACAAAACTTAATTAATGTAACAGCCTAAATTTGGTTTTAATAGCTGAAATACATGTTGAGAATTTAAACGTTGTAATTCTTACTGCCTTTTCACAAAATACAAAATATCCCAAAATCCCTAGGTTCAGGTGAGATAAACCTTTGTAAACCTTTTAATTTGATCGTAAAATCTGAAAATGTAAAAATATACAGGAAGTTCTGTTTAAAAACATACAACTTTGATTTGTTTTTGCTTTTTGTGAGAGTCTGTAGATTATGAAACTAATTTTAAAATGTACCACCAGTGGATCCCTATATCCATTCCCACAGCAAAACTTTGTTTAAATCAAGTATTGTATAATCTTTCATGTCGTATGTCATAAATAACCCGGTGTAACAAGGACTGACGTCATAAATAAAATGATTTTTTTTTGTAAAACGGTTTTTTATACCACATCATGTGTGATATAAATGATTATTAATAAAATTGTTGTCGGGTTTTGCTTAATTCTATGATTAGTTTTAATATACATACATACATATAAACAACACAATGGAACATAAAAAATTTATAACTGAATTTCGCAGTTACACATTTTACATATTTCGATAAATAACTTATTTCTTATTATACCATTGTATTTACATTATGTACATGTTATTGTTAGTTACAATAGTATTTGTCCACTTATTCATGCTTGTCCTCTCATCAAAAAAACATGATTACGAGGTGTACCTAGAATACGAAATTTATGATGACAAAGATTTTTTTAAGACTCCACCTACATGTGAACCACCCGTAAGTCATTGTCTTAATTCGGCAACGATAAATTATGTCCATTTTTTTTAGTATGCATGCTGATTTATAACTTGGAAAGGTGAAGTAAGACAATCTTATCAGAACTATATTTACGTTCTTATTAGCTTTAATTCCATGAAAAAAAGGCATTGTAACGCAATGTAAATAGATGAAATAGGATTTAGAATAGAATCGTAGAATTTAGTAAATAAAAAAAGTTTCTAGAAGGATCTGATAAGGGGAAAGCGGCCGCGATAACGAAACAAATGGCAGATAAGCGTTCCAGAAATTTCGGTAAACGATAAGCCTTATCTGCCGAAAAGTTTTAGAAGCCGGGGGCCAAAACTATAAAAAGGCGGTCAGCTTTCCCTCTAGTCAGTCAGTCAGTTAGAATCAGTGTAATTAGTGAGTTAGTAGAAGTCAATAATAAGTGAGTTAATTGTCAATTGTGGTGATCCAACTTGAGTTCAGTAATAAAGTGGGTCTTATTATAAGTGTAATCAATTCAAATCGATAAGCCCGTAACAGTATTAATGAATGGGATAGAAACAAATTCGGCCTAAACATACATATCAATTCCGAATCACGGCATGTTTCTTATGAAAAAAAAAAAAAAAAATTAACAAATTTTAATTCCACCTTAAATGCGTCTTAAGAACTGTTGTTCATTGGGTGAATTTTGAATGAGTTTTCTTTTATTCCTTTCCTGCATTTTAAAGGCTCTCTCCCCGTCTTACATAACAATAGCGAGCTTAAGATTGGTAAGCACGTGATTTTTATGGAAAACAGCCTAAAAATTTAAATTGACATAAAGCCACAAAGTCAGTTTAGAATGGTAATTACAGTGGCGGCTGGCGTATGGGCACTGTGGAACTGCAGCACCCCCAAGCTCGTTTACGACACAATTTTTTGCAGAAATTTTAAATTTTCTCTGATTTCTTTTCACAGAAATTTTAGTTTTCTTTTACGAAGTTACGACATTTAAAAACTTATTTTATTTTTAATTTTGATCAAAATTACATCTTCAAAAACCAATTTTTGTAAAAGTTTTGACGAAGAAATCAATATTTAGAGCAGAAATTGAATTATTAATAAAACAACTCAAATTTCTTTGAAAATGTCAACATTTTGAGAAAATATCTACAATTTCAATAAAAAATCTAAATCCAACTCATCTCGCATTTTACTATTTCTCTAAAAAATAAGATAATACGGTATCTTCGAATTTTTACCTGAAATCTCAGTTTATATGAACATTTTGAGTTTTTTCAGATATTTCGATTTTTTTTAGAAAATTTTGATTTTTTCTGCAAAGTTTCCATTTTTCCTAAATATTTTATAAAAAGAAATTTTCTCGAAATTTTCATTTTTCCTGAAAGTGTTGGTCTTAAAATTTCTTCTAGAAATTCCAGCTTCTCCAGATTTTTCTTTGTCTTCCTCTAATTTGCTTCAAAAATGTCAAGTTTTTCACGACACTTTGACAATTTAAAGTTCGTTTTTTTTGTAGTTTTGACAAAAACTGTTTGGAGAAAACCCTGAAAGCTCTATAAAAATTTCAACATTTTGGGAAAAACAAAAAATCTCGACTTTTTTGTAAAGATATTTCAAATTTTTTTTTCAAATTTCGTTTTTTTCTCTAAGAAATTTTTATTTTTTTCCCTATGCAATTTGTGTTTACCTCTAAACATTTTATACAAAGATTTTTTTTGAAATTTCGACTTTACCTGGATATTTTGTCTTAAATATTTTTTCTTGTTGAAATTTTGATTTCTCTCTAATTTGTTTTGGAAATTTAAGTTTTCTAACGAAATTTTAATATTTTAAAGTTCATTTTATTTTGTAATTTTGGTAAGAATCTCAAAATCATTAAGTATAAGTTTAGGGCAAATAAACTTCAAATCTGCATAAAAATAAGAAACCTGGGAAAAATATTGAAATTTCAAGAAAAATGAACCTTGTAAATTTCAAGATTTTTTAACTTTTGATATTTCTCTAAAAAAATACTACCACTGTAAGACCAAAGGAAATTCTGAGTCAGAATTTCCAATTTTTCTAGAAAGGTTAAATTTATTCTTGAAATTCTCAAGTTCGAATTTAAAATTCAAATTTCGATAAAGAAAAATCGAAATTTAAAAATTAAACTCAAAATTTCAAGCGAAAGCAGATCATATTTCTAGAAAAAGTTGAAAGTTCTTATTAGTAAACAACTGTTTTCAAAAAAAAAGTATAACATTTTCGGAATTAAAGCAGGAAAAATTTTTTTTGAAATAAACTAATTGTCAAAAATATTCTCATAATTTTGACTTTTAAAGTGGGAATTACTGAAATTTTTGAGAACAAGAGTCAACATTTCTAGAAGAGTCTTAAAATTTTGAAATTAAAATTAATCAGAATGTTGAAAAAAATTCATTAACAGTTTACTGTTCTAATTTAATTTTTTTCTAGTCATTTTGAAGTTCCAGAGAAATTTCAAAAATCAAATATTCCAGCTTGAAGCCAATTTTTTGTACTACCTCCAAGGAAAAGGCTGACATGTTAGCCTTAATGTTTGCTGAAAATTCCAATCTTGATTCTCGAAACGCAAAACCTTCTATTCTCCCTAAGGTTAAAACTTCGATGCCTAAAGTTGTTTTCAGACAACGCATAATCAGGAAGATTCTCCTTGAGCTGACACCTCGAAAGCTTCTGGCCTTGATGGTATTCCTGCTATTGTTCTTAAGAAGTGCGCCCCCGAGTTGATTCGTGTCCTAAGCAAATTGTTTACACTCTCTTACAACAAAGTTCCCTAACATCTGGAGATCTGCTAGAGTGCAGCCTGCCCCTAAAAAGGAAAAAAAGAATCTGACTAACAAATATCGCCCTATATCTTTGTTACCCGTTATATCTAAAGTGATGGAAAAGGTTATCAACATCGATATTCTCAAATATCTGGAGAAAAATAGAATCATCTCCGACAGGCAATACGGTTTTAGACAACAATGTTCCACTGGCGATCTACTGGCATATGTTACTCATATCTGTAACTCGGCTATGGAAAAACATGGTGAGGCTAGCATTATGGCATTGGATATCCCAAAGGCTTTCGACAGAGTCTGGCACCGATCTCTTCTCGCCAAATTAACATATTATGGTCTTCCTCCTGGACTCTGTCATTTGATATCCAATTTTCTCGCTGACAGATTTCTTCCGGTCATCGTCGATGGCATCTCAACCGAGACATTTGCGATTAACGTAGGGGTTCCTCAGGGGTCTGTTCTGTCTCCTACTCTTTTTCTGTTACACATAAACGATCTCTTAGCTTCAACTTCCAATCCTATATACAGCTACGCAGATGATAGTAACCTTGTGTCATCTTTTTTCTCCGACAAACCATTATCTATCGCTGCTTCAGATCGACTAAGGGAACAGATTCAGACGATTCATTGAAATCTCGAGATTATTCTGGAATGGAGTAAGAACAATATGGTCGACTTTAACACTTCAAAAACTCAGGCCTCGGTTTTCTCTAAGAAAACATCAAGGGATAATGCAACAAACGTACTAATGGACGGTAAAATCCTTCCGATGGGATCTAATCTATCTATCCTAGGAGTGAATACGAGCACTAACTGAGACGATCATGTGCGCGCCATTGCCAAATCCGCCTTTGAGAAGCTAGGCTTTCTTTTCAGAGCTAAAAAGTACTGCACATCTCATCAGCTATTAACGCTATACAAAGCTCAAGTTAGGCCAACACTAGAATACTGTTCTCATGTTTGGAGTTCATGCCCCAAAACACACCTTAGCTCTCTTGGATTCAATTCAAAGAAGAACAATTCGCCTAATTGATGACGAGAGTCTGACCAATTCTCTCGAAACAGTAGAGCACAGGCGTACGGTTGATGGACGTGTCTCTTTCCTACAAGTACTATCATAGGAAGATGCTCGCAGGAACTAACAGGATTGATCGCCCCAAGGGCAAGATTCTTGACGCGTACTAGACAGTCGGAGACAGCAAATTCCTGTGCGGTCCAGCTTGACACAGTGAGGACTTCTGTCTACGGAGACTCTTTTTTCTATAGAACTTCCAAGTTATGGAACTTGTTACCAAAAGGAATTTTACCCAAAAATTATAACCTATCCTTGCTTAAGAAGGCGGTTTATTCGCCATCTATCCCTTGTTTCCGCATCCTACTCGCAGTGCTTTGAAAGCATAATAGGGTTACCCTTTGCGAGTGGATTAAACTTAAAACAAAATGAAAAGGATCATTTCAATGGGAGGGTTTTAATGTCCACGAGAACGTTGAATTAATTATCCCTTAACGTTTCCCTAAAAAAAATACAGGGCTAAGTTTTTAAAGCATTGGGGTCAACCAGATTGGTCCTTTTTCACTCCAAGAGGATTTTTAGATTAAGATTTGTATCTGTTGTTCCCTTAGCTTATCTGAAGCAACGACGGATAATGTTGTTGTCGGAGCAAAAAGATGATATTAGGCTTCAATCACTTCCGTAGTTATCCATCCGAGAACATATCTGTAGGTCAAGTCTGCATTAATTGCAAACTTGATTAAGACGAACCATTTTTTTTCTAATTGTCCCAATTTACTGTTACCTCTTAATGCTGAACAACGTCATCAGTGCCTTAGTTTGAAGTAGATAAGAAAAAGATTGGAACGATGAATGAAATATTAGCATTATTTGTAGTAACGAGAGTGGATTTTGTCGAGTCATTTATGATGAACTGGAAGGTGTCACAAGGAATCATGAAAAAAATCGTGATTTTTTTCAAAATATATTTTATTCGTGCCTAATTTACCATTACTTATACCTATCGCTGAGGTAACTCAATGTGGGATGTTGGAGGGTTAATAATTAAAAATTATGTTTTATTCCTGGCCAATCAAAGATTTCAAATCATTTTCCAACACAGAAAATTTTAAAATTAAAAATCGACCCACCATTGTAATTGCTATTTCAAACAAATCTTTAAAAAAGTCATTCCTTAACAAAGAAAGGGTTATTAAAAATACAGGAATTTGGAGACCACTAAAAAGCTAATCAATTTGAAATTCATCAAGCACTAAGATATTGTTCAGAATAGATTTATTATGGCATTTTTATGTTTATTATCAACTCTCTAATAATATAGCACTCAAACCAATTTGATTAATTAAAACAAAACTTTAAACTTCTGATAAACAATTATTTTACTTTCACACTTCGTTATCTAAAATAGAAGGTAGATTTCAAAGTAAAATCACAGTGGTAAAATCACAGTGTGTCTATAAATCACCAGGGGAGAGGATAATTTAAATACTAGTTTCAAGGAGTTAAATTTAAAAGAAAACAATAGTAAATTTTAAAATACAATTTATGGTTGACTAAAAATAAATAATTTGTATTACAAATTTAAGTAAAGGCTTAAGTAGAATAGATGCTATTTTTAAAAAATACTGTAGAAGTCTTAGAACTATTTAGTAAATTATCACGGCCTTAAGTATACAGTAATATAAAAAACATGTCACAATATCTACTAGTCTTCAGCTAAGCTTTGTTAGAAAGGAGATTTTGATTTTGGTCATTGCTATTTTTGACAATATCAGCAGGAGTCCTCTTTGTCATAACAATTTCGGCTGCTCTCTTTTTCTTACTTTTTCCTATAAAAACTGTATTCGTGAGGAAGTAATCTTGGATCTCCACGAGTTTAAGGCCATGAGTCTCTGGCAAAAAGACGAACGAATAGACCATGCCTCCGAGAGAAACTACTGCGAAGAACCATTGTACTCCTGCAATACCATTGAACCAATCGTTTAGGGTGTGATAGCTTTGCACTGATAGGAACATGATAAGATTTGCCAGCGAGTATACCAAACTGTGGGCAACACCTCGGATTTCAATGGGGAATAATTCGGCCGTCATCGTCCAGGGAATACTCAAGAGACCCACCATGGAGGAGACGACATAAAATAATATTGCTGCTACTGGTATCCAATTCAGAGTCGTAGTACCTAAAAAAAATATGTAATTTGTTATTATTGTTAACCTTTCCCATTCTTTTCTGAAGTTTAAATATAATTAAAGAATAAGACATAAATAATCAATAAATCGAAATACAAATATTGTCCCCTGAAACCAAGAAAGATTAAAAAACACAACAAAGGTTGCTCTAACACATTTCAGTAGCCAAGCCAAGGACCAGTCTTCTTCACCAAAATTTAATAAATCTCTAAGCCCCTGACTGACAGACAAAGCACAGCCTAAACGAATGGGTCTAGGAGCATGAAATCTTCTAAAGATATTCCCCGTAACACGTAGTTAAGCAATAAGAGAGGATTTTTCAAAAGTTCAGCCTCTAAGATAGTAAAAAATGGACAGGCGATTTTTATATAATAAAAATAATGTATAAGATTGTATTTAAAGTTGCCTATAAGCGTTGAGAGCTAATATCATTGATCAATGTATCTACACAAATTTATCCAAATTTTTACAGGTGATTTACATATTTTGTCTTTTTATAAATTATTTTATTTTTAAATTTTAAGTTGAAATTTCCTAACTAAAGTTAAGATTTCTAGATACAGTTGTAATGCAGGGATTAGGGTGAAAATAGTAGTTTGTGCAACAAGAGCGGATATGATGTCCATATCGCACGAGAACGAAGTTTGAGCACGACGCCGAAGGCGGAGTGCCTCAATCGTTCGAGTGCGATATGTGACAATCCGCTCGAGTTGTTACAGCGAATTTTTCCCACAACACGATCCCTCAAAATCAAAAATACGATTTAAAGAATATTTTTTTCGTTAAATACGTCAACTTGAAAAATTCTGTGGTAAATTTTGAACCTAAAAGTGATATTCGTTTTTATCGTTGGATCATGATTGGTTAATTTCAATCCACATAGTGTGGTTATGAAATCGACCAATCACTGCGCGACTTACGTTATATCCGTTCACTACACTGATATGACCTATCTATCCTGCTCGCAAGTTGTAAAGAAAACAGTGAATATACAGGTGGGAGTGGGAAAAAATTTTTGGACTTCTACTCAACTATTTCTCGAAATTATTAATTGAAAGGCAAAATTTGGAAATGATGTCGACATTTCAAGAAGAAACTTTAAAATGTTCCAAAAAAAGTTTTCCCATATTTCGATTTAAACATCGTTATTTTTAAACTCACGCCAAAATTTCGCTTTTTCTAAATTCCTATTATTCAGAAATTGTTCTAAATTTCGACTTTTTTTGAAACTTTTCAGTTAAAACATGAAAATGGCAGCTTTAAAATCGAAATATACTTAAGTTTCGAATTCGTTGAAAATTTTAAAATACACAATTGGAAAGTGAGATTCTTCAAGAAGAAATTAAAATTAAAAACATTCAGGAATAAGAGAATCTTTCAAAAAGTGAAAGTTACAAAAATTTGAAGTTTTGAGAAAACGGCCAACATTTTCAAAGTCGAACTTTTGAAAAAAGATAGAAATTTTGAAAAAAGTCCAACTTTTGATAATGAAATATAGAAATTTTCAAAAACGGTGAACATTCTAAAGAAATTCGTGAATTTGAAATATAGCAATTTAAAAAAAACAATTTTTCAAAAAAAGTGAAAATTTTCGGAAGAAGTAAAATTTTTCAAATAAAAGGCCAATTTATTACATAAAAGTCGAAACTTCAAGAAAAGGCATCTTTTTCGAAAAAATAGACGAAATTTAAAAAAAAAATGTGAAAACCTCAAGAAATAGTAAAAAGTATGAACAAAGGTGGAAGTTTTCAAAAAAAGTGAATATTTTGAAAAAAGGTAGAGGTTTTACAAAAAAAAACATTTTAAAATAATCATATTTATAAAAGAAATCAAATTTTGAAAAAAATCGAAATTTTGAAAAAAATCGAAATTTTGAGAAAAAATCGTTGCATCAAAATGTTTACAAAAAGTCGAGAATTTTTCAAAAAAATCTGAAAAAAAAGGTATAACATCGAGAAAAAAATCAAAATTTTAATGATAAATGGTCGAAATTAAAGAAAACTGAACGCTGGGAAAAGTTGGAAAATTTTAAAAATGTCGAAATTTTGAGAAAAATCCAGTTTTGCAACAAGACGAAATTAAAAACAAATCGAATTTTTTCAAATAAAAGTTTAACTTACCACAATAAAAGTCCAAACTTCAAGAAAAATTCAAAATTTTTGAAAAAAAAAGTCACAATATTCAGCAAAGGTCAAAAATTTCGAAAAGTTGTCAACAGTGGGACAAAGAAATTTCCAACAAAAAGGTAGAAGGTTTCAAAAATCATCAGATTTATAGAAAAAAAATCGCAACTTTGAGAAAACATCACTATTTTGTGCAAACATTTTCAATAAATTCATAATTCAGAAAATAAATCAAAATCCTAAAGAAAGGCGAAAATGTAAAAGTCTTACATTCAATAAACTAGTGGAAATTAAAAAGAAATTTTGAAATTCGAAGTTTCCACAATATACACACGAAATGTTTAAAAAAGTCGACAAATGTGTAAGAATTTTCGATAAAAATCGGAGGCAGATTTTTCCAAAAAATCGTCAATTTTAGAAAGCCCAAAATTGAAAAAAAGTTGAATTTAAAAAATCAACTACTAGAGAGAATCAATGTTTGCAAAAGTCAAAACTTTCGAAATATTCAAATTTTCAAAAAGAATTGAAATGTTTTGAAAACATCTAATTTATAAATAATAATAATAATTTGTCAAATCTGCAAAAAATAAATTTCACGTGGAGAGTTTATAAAAGTTCAACATTTTCAAAAATAAGGTGAAATAATTATAAGAAGTCGACATTTTCGAAAAACTTTAAATCGAGATAAATTCAAAATTTTCCAAAAATTCGAAATATTAAAAAGAAAATTTTCAATAAAGTTGAAATTTTCAAAAAATTTTAACAAGGACAAAAGTTATAAAAAACTAAAAAGTCCAAAAAAATCAAACATCATAATAAATATCAGAATTCTGAAGAATTGGGAAAACTTGGGGTTTTCAAAAAGTGTAAACTCCGAAAAAAGTCGAAATTTTCAAAATCAAATTAGAATTTCGACAGAAAGTCTAAATCGACATTGTGAAAAAAAGTCGAAAATTTCGAAATAAGTCGAAATTTTCAATAAAAATTGAATTCTTCAAAAAAGTCGAAATTTTCAAAAATATTTACGTAGACGAAGGTGTGGATATCAGCTAGTACTGATAATAAATTTCTATTTGCTTGCCTCTGGAAAGACTAAGAAGATTCGGCCCCCACCCAAAATCATGATAATAAGTCGCGGGGAGAAAATTAATTTTTAGCGTATTCACCTACTACTTTATTATTATTTTTGTTTCTTATTTATTGCGATTGTTAGGATCGTTGCTAAAAATTCCAAATTTCGATTTTTGTGTTCCTAAGAAATTTCTAGGTTAATTTTAAAATTTTGGGTGCAAATTCGAAAAAATATTTCTTTAATTTTCATTTTAATTTAATTTGATGGGCACTTCTTCTAATAATTTTATTCTGCTTCAAAATTTTGAAAATTTTAATCTCGAAATGTCGAACAAAGGCGTTTTAACTAGGCCAGGGGTCGGCTAAACCTGGGCTCGCGAGCCGCATGTGGCTCTTTAAAAGATAATGGCGGCTCTTTATATTCCCCTAATAAATAAATAAATAAAAGCTAGAGTGGACAGAGACGCAGAAAATGAGTACTTATTAAACAAGTGACCTATAGAAGTCGAAATTTCCAAAAATACTTTTCTAGGAATTGTCACATTTTGCTTAAATGTTGACAAAAAGTAATAATTTCAAAAAGTATTTTTTAAAAATTGTTGATTGATTTGTATTAACATTTTGAAAAAACACATGAATTTTGAAATTTCTAGAAAAAGACCAATTTGGAATATCGAAATATCAAAAAAATATTTTTTTTTCGTGATTTTACATTTAATTCGTAAATTTTCTACAGGCTTAGAAATTCGTGAAAAAACGTTGAATTACTTTTGTGAAAAAATAATTTAATTTACAGAAACAGCAAATATCAAAGTTCAAAATAAAAGCTGAAATTTCAAGAAAAAGCTGCATTTCGAGAAAAAGGGAGAGATTTCAAAAAAATTGAGGAAAAGAAAGAAACTTCGAAAAAATTGAGAAAAAGGAAGATATTTCGAAAAAATTAAGAAAAAGGAAAATATTTCGAAAAAGTTGAATTTATCAAAAGTTCTTAAAAAAAAGTCGGATTTTGACAATAGATTGAAACGCAGAACAAATTAAAAACCTAATTTTTTAGACAAATTTGAATTTTTTCAAAAACTGTAAAATATCAAAAAGAGATATTGTAAAAATAAAGTGAAACTTTAAAAAAAATTTGTCGAACTTTGAAAAAGTCGAAGTTTTACAATAAAGAAGAACAAAGTCAAATTTTAGGAAAAATTTCATGGAAAAAGTCAAAATTTTAAGAAGAGCTCGAAATTTCGACAAAAAATTTGTAATTTTTCAGAGATTTGAATTTTGGGAAGCAATTTGAAATTTCGAGAACAAGACGATTTAAAAAAATCCAAATATTCTGATAAATTCGAATTTTGAGAAAATTGCTAAAATAATTTCGAAAGAAAAGCGATAAAACTTCCAGTTTCGAAAAAAGTATTAAATTTTAAAAGAAGGTTAAAATTTCCCAGAGAAAGTCAATTTTTAAGAAAAAAATCAAATTTTGTTCGAAATAAATGCTGAAATTTGCAGAAAAAGATTAATTTTGAAAAAAAGGGATTTCGAAAAAAGGAATTTCGTCAAAAGTTCTCAAAAATGCAAAATTTTTGAAAAAACTAATTTTGACAATAGATTGAAATTCGCAGAACAAATTTAAAAACCTGACATACTTAGACAAATTTTAATTTTGAGAAAAATTGTAAAATTTTAAAAAGAGAAATTGTAATAAATTAAAGTTAAAAAAAATTGTCGAACTATTTCAGAAGTCGAAGTTTTTCAGAGAAGAAGAAAATAAAAAATATGCAATGTTTCAGAAAAAGTTAAATTTTGAGAATAAATTGAAATTTCGAGAACAAGACGAATTAAAAAAAACCTTTCAAATTTTCAGATAAATCGAATTTTGAGAAAATTGGTGAAATAATTTCGAAAGAAAAGAAAATGTCTATAAAACTTCCAGTTTCGAGAAAAATATTGAATTTTAAAAGAAGGTGAAAATTTCCTAGAGAAAGTCTTTAAAAAACAAAATCAAATTCTGAGATTTAAAAACAGATGAATTTAAAAAGTTAGAATTTCCAGAAAATACGAAATTTGGTAAAAAAAAATTTCGAAAAAATGAATTTGTTAAAAGTTCTCAAAAAAGATGAAATTTAAAAAAATCGTCGAATTTCGACGATAGATTGAAACCCAGAACAAATTTAAAACCTGAAATTTCTAGACAAATTTAAATTTTGTGAAAAATTGTACAGCTTCAAAAAGAGCAGTTTTTCAAAAACTGTAAAATATCAAAACGAGAAATTGTAAAAATAAATTGGAAGTTTAAAAAAATTTGTCGAACTTTAAAAAAGTCGAAGTTTTTCAATAAAGAAGAACAAAGTCAAATTTTAGGAAAAATTTTAAAAAAAGGTCGAAATTTCGACAAAAAATTTGTAATTTTCCAGAGAGATTTAAATTTTGAGAAGAAATTTGAAATTTTGCGAACAAGACGATTTAAAAAATCCAAATTTTCTGATAAATTCCAATTTTGAGAAAATTGCCAAAATAATTTCGAAAAAAAAGCGAATGTCGATAAAACTTTCAGTTTCGAAAAAAGTATTGAATTTTAAATTAAAAAGAAGGTTAAAATTTCCCAGAGAAAGTCAAATTTTAAGAAAAAAATCAAATTTTGAGATTTGAAAATAGATGAATTTCGTTCCAAATAAATGCTGAAATTTGTAGAAAAAGCCTAATTTTGAAAAAAAGAGATTTTGAAAAAAAATTTGTCAAAAGTTCCCAAAAAGGCAACATTTTTACAAAAAAAATTTTTGACAATAGATTGAAATTCGCAGAACAAATTTAAAAAACTGACATGCTTAGACAAATTTAAATTTTGTAAAAAATTGTAAAATTTCAAAAAGAAAAATTGTAATAAATTAAAAGTTTTAAAAAAATTGACGAACTTTTTCAGAAGTCTAAAGTTTTTCAGAGAAGAAGAAAATAAAAAATATGCAGTGTTTCAGAGAAAGTTAAATTTTGAGAATAAATTGAAATTTCGAGAACAAAACGAATTAAAAAAAAACTCTGAATTTTCAGATAAATCGAATTTTGAGAAAATTGGTGAAATAATTTCGAAAGAAAAGAAAATGTCCATAAAACTTCCAGTTTCGAGAAAAATATTGAATTTTAAAAGAAGGTGAAAATTTCGTAGAGAAAGTCTTTAAAAAACAAAATCAAATTTCGAGATTTGAAAACAGATGAATTTAAAAAGTTAAAATTTCCAGAAAATACAAAATTTGGTAAAAAAGAAAATTCGAAAGAGTGAATTTGTCAAAAGTTTTCAAAAAAGATGAAATTTAAAAAAAATCGTCGAATTTCGACAATAGATTGAAACCCAGAACAAATTTAAAACCTGAAATTTTTAGACAAATTTAAATTTTGTGAAAAAAATTCCACAGTTTCGAAAAGATCAGTTGTAAAAAATTAAAAGATTGGAAAAATTCGTCGAACTTTGAAACAGCCGAAGTTTTTCAGCGCATAAGGAAAATAATTTGCATTTTTTCAGAGAAAGTTAAATTTTAAGAATAAATGTGAAATTTCGAAAACAAGACGAATTAAAAAAAAACTCCAAATGTTCAGATAAATTCGAAATTTCATAGAATTGGTAAAACAATTTCGAAAGAAAAGACAATGTCGAGACAACTTCCAATTTCGAGAAAAATGTTGAACTTAAATGAAAGGTCAAATTAAAAAAAAAACTAATTCTGAGATTAGGTCAAACATTTTGAAAATTGACGAATTCATCGAAAAAAATCGTAGGTTGCGGAAACAATAAAATGTCGAATTTTAAAGTCGAAATTTCAAAAAAAAACTGAATTTTTCGAACCAAGTTGTAGAAAATACATAAAAGTTTAAATGTTTTATAAAAGTAAATATTTGGGAAAAACAGCTCAATTCGCGAAAAGGACGAATTCCCAAAAGAATATAGAAATTTCGAGAGAAATGTTCAAGTGTTGAAGGTCAGAATTTCCCAGTAGAAAGTCAAATTTTGAGAGCAAGTCAAATATTTTGAAGATATGTAGATAAATTTCGTCAAAAAAAAATCGCAGTTTGCAAAAAAATAAAGTATCCAATTTGAAGTCGAGATTTCGAAAAAAAAGCGAATTTTGCGTAACAAGTCCAAATTTGTAGAAAATAAATAAAATATTAAATGTTTAGTAAAAGTCAAGTTTGGGGAAAATGTCGAAATTTGATAAAAGCGCAAATTTTAAAAAAGTTTTAGAAAAAAACAGTAATTTAGAACAATGTCGAAAAAATGTAATTTTGGAAAAAAGTGAAATTTGAGAATAGATCTAAATTTTGAAAAAAGAAAACTTCGAAAAAAGGTCGAAATCTTCAAAAACTCATCTCCAATTACTTCAAATGTTTACTTTTTTTTATTAAAAAATCGACAAAAGATGAATTTTTGAGAAATAAGTCGAATCTTTCAGTAAGTCGAATTAGAAAAAAGTAAACATTTTTACAAATTGTCGAGTTTTGAGAAGGAAGGAAGATTTGGGGTAAAAGTCTAATTTTAGGAACAAAATAGCCATTAAAAAAGAAGCCCAATATAGAGAAGAGTTAAAAAAGTCGAAATTGCGAAAAAAAAGGCAAATTTTGAAGTAAAGGTCTATATTTTGAGCAATAAAAGGTCTTTTGAGCTAAATGTATTTTCGTTTGACTACATGAGTCACTCTCCGTCTCCTATTTTGTCCGATTTATCTGATTTAATTTTGCAATAAAATGTAAAAATTAGAAATATAAATTTGTGGCTCTTTGAAATTCACGAAATCAATTTTTTTATTGCGACTGGCTCTTTCGGTTTAAAAGTTTGCCGACCCTGAACTAGGCAGTTAATAAGGTAATGTAATGAGTAGAGACCGGATTTTAGGCATAACCAAATAAGGTGAAAAAGCGAGCAAAATATTAAATTAGGCAAAAATGAACAGCTAAAGAAGGCATTAAAGAAGAAAAATATTCTAAAAAAAAATTCACTAAGAGATCAAATCCAGAATTTACAAGAAATATATTTCTTGGTCATTTTAAACATTATTTTATTCTCAACTGCAAACTAAATGTCAAAATTTCAAGATTGAAGTAACATTTTTGATACCAAAAGGCCAAAATTACTAGTTTAGATTCCAAATTTGCGAAAAAAGTCAAAAGGTTGCAAAATTTTGAGAAATCGTGTCAAAATAAAGAAGTTTTCTCTAGAAATTTTGAGAAAAAATTAAATTTTAGTTTATACTCAGGATATTCAAGAAGTATATTTCCAAATGAAGGCATTCTTAAAATTTCGAGTTTATTCTCGAATGGTCACCAAAAATTATGAAATTTTTACTTTAAGCTTAAATATTTCAATTTTTCTCGAACTTCTGTCTTTTAAATCTAAGATTTCGATTGTTTACACTTTTTAGAAAAAAACAAAATTTTGAGGCTAAAAGTAGAAAATTCGAGCAATATTCAACAATTCAAGATTAGGCTTGAATTTTTGAGAATTTTTTAAAAATAATTTAAAATTTTCTTGAATTTTTTTCTTTTTTACTCGAAATTTTGATCTTACGTGTTAAATTTTATAAAAACAATGTCGAATTTTGCAGTTTTAAAATTTCAAGCTCAAACTTCGCATTTTGAGTAAAAAAAATCAAATTTGAAGAAAAACTCGACATTTATATAAAATAATCCACATTTTAGACAAAATTTGTATGACAAATTCCTCGAAAAAAATTGATGAAAAAATGTTTTCCAAAGTTATGCCTTTCATAAAAGATTTAGAATTTTTAGTAAAAAGTCAATATTTTATTTAAATACCGGATTTTAAATTTTATTTAAAATCCGGTATCCATTGATAAGTTAGTTACGGTTCTTACCTTCTTTGATCCACATGGTAAACAGTCCCGAGACAAGCATACACACTGCCATACAAGCGGCACTATACAAAATGAGAGGTCTCCTGCGGAAAGTTCTCAACATATATGTATTAACTACTGACATGACAGCTCTAACAATTCCAATAAGAATTGAAGACAGATACGAATTTATGCCACTCCCGACGGCCTAAAACAAAAATGTAAATTTCACACTTTTACAAACCCGAAAAACTACTCACATCAAAGAAAGTGATGGAGTAAAACAGAGTAATGTATATTCCCGAAAACTGCTGGAATATGAAAAAGCCCCACAAGAATAAAAAGCGGTTTGTACGCTGTAGGCTTCAGGAATTCCTTCAGTTTGCCTATAACTCCAGAACCATGAAACGCTGCAGCATCCTCTTTTTTTCTTTGCTCTTTCAGGATAACTTGAAGTTGTAAATCCGAATATGACTGTTGCTGTAATAGAGGGACTTTAAAATCACACAAAATACATTTGAAATCATTTT
This sequence comes from Dastarcus helophoroides, assembly GCA_028583605.1. Lineage (NCBI taxonomy): Eukaryota > Metazoa > Arthropoda > Insecta > Coleoptera > Bothrideridae > Dastarcus > Dastarcus helophoroides. Next base: position 2,937,853 of record CM053334.1, on the reverse strand, counting down.
TACGTTATTAGGTTGCGGTTGGTACTTGTTGATCCACTGTAGAGATTTCAAAGCTTCTTTACATCGTCCTTTGGAGACTAACCAAGCTGGGCTTTCAGGTACCAAAAACAGTAGAATAAGTGGCACTATAGAATACACGTTGCACATCCAGGCTACGGTTCTCCAATGCGCCAACCAGCCTTTAATGTAAGCCAAAACCATACCTAAGATGTTAACGTTAAATTTAGTACTTTGTAGTAAACGTTTTCGGATTAATTCACGCGAACATTTTTTCGAAGCAGTTTGGTTGGCCAAATATTTTGCACAATATTTATTGGTTAGATCAGTGTTTCCTAACTGTTTTTTGTAGGTACACACTACAAATTTTGATGATTAAAAAGAAAAAAAAATAGTTATAATGCACTACTTTTTGTAACTAATTGTAAGTTCATGTTTTAAAATTTGATATTGTAACGCAATGTAAATAGATGGAATAGAATTTAGAATAGAATTGTAGAATTTAGTAAATAAAAAAGTTTCTAGAAGGATCTGATAAGGGGAAAGTGGCCGCGATAACGAAAAAAACGGCAGATAAGCGTTCCAGAAATTTCGGCAAACGATAAGCCTTATCTGCTGAAAAGTTCTAGAAGCCGGGAGCCAAAACTATAAAAGGCGGTCAGCTTTCCCTCAAGTAAGTCAGTTAGAGTCAGTGTAATTAGTGAGTTAGTAGAAGTCAATAATAAGTGACTTAATTGTCCAATTGTGGTGATCCAAGTTTAGTTTAGTAATAAGTGGGTATTATTCGATAAGTGTAATCAATTCGAACCGATAAGCCCGTAACAATATTATGGCGATACACCGGTTGGAAACACTGGTCTGGGTAATATAAACCAATCTGTTTTGTTGTTGTTTTTAACTGGAAATAACAACACCTGTTCAAAAAGGAATCTAACCATCTTCTGGTGTCATTAGGCATCATCCCGCAGGACAAGAAGAATTTTAATATACCATCGTAGGGTGGAATTTCCTCCTCTTCAGTTGACTTTATGTAACAGCATATAAAAAATGAAGATTGCTTGGAAGCGGTTTTGCTCCAGTTAAATTTATTTCAGGGCTTCGAACCGCTATTATTTTCGTTCCAGTTTTCGGTTTTTATTCCGGCAAAAAATATATCGCTTCAGTTCAGGTTTTCGTTCCGACAAAAATAACGGTTTTTTCCGGTATTCGGCTTTCGGTTCAGTTCCGGGTGACTAATTTTTTGATTTGTAAACGTTTTTCTAATTAAAAATTAATTTTTGAACATAAATTAGAAAATGTGATGTCTTTTTTTCTTTAATATTACAACACGTAACTACTCTGACCTGGCCTAAAATTGAAGGAAAATATTTTATATTTTTCAAGTTTATGAATTTTATGCTGAAACTCTGAATTTTGAGTTCAATTTGAGTTCAAATTTCAAAAAAAGCCTAAACTTTATAAGAAATTAAATCGGAATTTCGGGTTTAGATATTTCAAATTTAAACTCGGAATTTTTATAAAAATCTTAAATTAGTTACCCTAGAGTTGAAACCTTCTAGAATATACGAACTTTGGCGATTAACATCCAAAATTTGAGGGACTTTTTTCTTTTCTTTAATAATTTTTGTTTTCTTTCGAAGTTTTGACTTTGACTGGTTTTTTATAATAAAATTGGTTTATATTCTTTCGACTTTGTTTTCTAGAACTTCCGAATTATAAACATCAAATTAAAAAAATAAATGAAAATAAACAAGACCAAAAATTATAAAATAAAAAATTTTGAATTAAGATTTTGCCCGACAGTCACAATTTCAAAAAAGAAACTTCAAATTAATTAATTTAAAAAAAGACTTTTCAAAATTTCTACCCTAATTTAGAAGTATTGACTTTAAACCCAAGTAGTATACGATTTTTTTTCTGGGAATGTTGCTGAAAACATCAAAATTTGTAGAAAAAAAGAAATTTTTCTGAAGTTTTGTTTAATGTATTTACCTTTTTTCGACTATTTTAACTTTTTTCTTTTGAAGTTTTAAATTTAAATCTCTATGTACTTTTTGTTATTATTTTTTTTTTTCTAAAATTTCGACATAAAACAAAGTTTAGTCTTTCTCTAGCAACCTCCTAACCCTTTTTATCGACATGTTGCCTTTTATTCTTTAATTATAGATATTTTTATCGAATTATGAGTTGATATTTTTATCGAATTATGAGTTGAGATTTGGACTATAAGTAATTGACAAATATAAGTTTAAATTTGGAATTTTCGAATATTCGGCTTTTAGCTAGGAAGTTCAAAATTTTCAGGACTCGAAATTTTTGAGATTAATTTTGAAAAATTGTTTATCATAAATTTAATTTGTTTTTCCTTAAAATTTAAACCGTTTTAAAAATGTTGTCTTTCTTCTTGTCTGGGTATTGTTTCGAGATTTTGAATTAATATTCAAAATAAATATCATAAAATTTTTAACTTCAAAGTAGGACTCTTGAATGTGAAATCTAACTTCTGCTAACATTTTAAGCAACATTTGAAATTTTTAATGGAAATTAAATTTCAAGAATAAAAGTAAAAAATTACATAAAAAGTGCAATTTCAATTATTTCTAAACTAAAATTTTCTATGAAAAAAATTGAAATTTTAAGATCAACGACAAATGTTCTAAAAAAAATAAACGCGAATTTCAATTTTAAAGACGAAATTTTAGAAATAATTTCAGCTGTAGCTAAAAAGTTTGTGAATAAATATAACATTTTTATAATGTATTTTTCAGTCAAAACTTCAAGTAGCAAAAGGCCGAACTTGCAAAGGGCCAAACTTTTGAGTTTACACCAGAAGTTTAGCAAAAGCTATTATCTAATATTTAAGAGAACACACACTTTTAACTTCTAAATTCTAAAGAAATAGCAGTTTTCACTCTAAAATCTTTAGAAAAAAATCAGTTTTCAGAATAAAAATTTCTATTTTAATGTAAACAAAATCATTGCAAGTTTAAACTATACATTTTCTAACATGTCATTGATTCAAGTTACTGTAAAAATTTCAACCCCAATGGCAAGATCCCGGCTTTAAATTGGAATATCATCTCAGATTTTTTGCTGAAATTTTGACTTGAAATTTTAAAATTTCTAGGTTACATTTGAAAGTGCGAGATTTTAGGGAAAATTTTGAGAAAAAAATCATATTTTGGAATTTTTGGAAGATTTAAGAAGTCGGCAGCACTAATTTAAATTTGGGATATCGAAAAAAAATTGGAATACTAAAATCAAAGCTTAATTTGAAGGAAAAAATTCACGAAAAATACAAAATTTAACTGGTAAGAGATATCAAATTAGGAAAAGAAAATTGAAATTTAAAGAAAGAAGTGATTTTCGAATTTTTTAAAAAATGTTTCCAGAAAAACTCGAATTTGGAAAAAACTTGTAAGGAAAACCGAGTTTCCCTAGCTTGAATGAAAAACATGCTATTACTTCATTCCAAAGATACAACAGAGGAACTTTTTTTTATTTTAAACTCGAAATTGAAGAAGAAAAGAAATATTTCGAGAAATTTTCAGATAAAAGTCCAAATTTTACGAAAAAGTCGAAAATGTTGAAAAACAGATTTAAGTTAAAACTTAAAATTTTAATTTGGGTTGAAATTTTGAGAATAAAGTCAATATTTTCTAGAAAATGTGAGTTTCTAATCTAATCAGAAATGAGAAATGAAGTTAAGATGAAAGTTGTATGGAATTGTGTAAAATTTAAAAACAAACTGATATTACAAAAAAAATTCCAATCTTAAATATAAAGTAAAAACTATTTTAAATATATAAATTCGATGAAACGAAATAAACCGGCATTTTTTTTCGATTTTGTTTCCGGTTTTTTTCGGTTTTAGGTTCAGTTCCGGTTCGAAGCCCTGATTTATTTAAAGTTTCTCAGAATAGGGAATTTTATGCAGCAATACAAGAAATAAATATTACAAAAATAAAATTTGTACCTATAAAAAATGTTTTATATGTCAAATCTTAGCAAAAAAGTTTGTTCAATTTTTTAGTCATCATAGATAAATGCTGTGAATCAAAAGTGTTCCAGATAATTCACTATTTTTAAAGTATTACCATTAATAATTGTAATTCTTTTTAATAAAGGTTCACAAAGTATGTGAAAATAAAGTGAAAGAAAAGCAAATATATCTGATAATTAGAGACCAGAATTTTCCTTTTTTTGGCGTTTTTCGTGTGTTATTGCCTAAATTTCAATTTTGCTTGTTTTCTGACTTTATATACGATTTAGACCTACTTATTTTCAAAAAGTTTAATGCCTATTTATCTTTTTATATATGTTTCCCCGAGTACATTTACACTTCTGAGGAATTTGAGCAGAAATATGTATACATATATATGTATACTACGAGAAACTTCAAGCATAAATTTTTAAGAAATGTAATTTAATAACAATTACGCTTATGAACTATTCAGTCATTAATTGAACTACGTTACCTATTTAGCTTAATTTTTGAGTGTAGGTAAAATGATAAAATTACCTGAAGAATATTACTTTTCTACAATTTAAAAAATATATTTGAACTGTCTCTTTCAAAGTGCATTTGTGTGTGAAAAATACCTTTAGAAGGTTCGTTTAATTGTAGACGCTGAAAATCTTTTTTGTAATGGCTCGGTAAGATAAATTATATCATAGGAAACATTATTCAAAATGTCATACAATTAAAATTTTGAACTTAATCTTGGATTTTCGGAATTTGGTATTTTAAGTTCAAAATATTCAGAAAAGTCTATATTCAGAATGTGACGAGGAGGTAAAAACGAGGATTGAAATGGCACGTAGGGCGCTTAGTAAAATCCTCCATTACCTATAAAAACCTAGCAATTCAAACGCAGCTAAGTACACTCGCTGTTATATATGGAGCATTCTTCTGTACGGATGTGAGACATGGACGCTTAAAATTGACACTATGAATAGGATAGAGGCCTTCAAAATGTGGTGTCATCGGAGAACCCTCAAAATCTCTTGAACTATGTATACTAGGAATAAAGAACTTCACAGTCAGCTAGATAAAGATCGGGAAGTCCTGCACGCCGTAAAGACAAGAAAGGTTAGCTGGGGACCATTTACGCTCCTACAATCGAGTAAAAAGTCTGGCGGGGAAAATATTTACAAAAAACAAGATAAAATGGGCGGTGAATTCCTTTGAGCCCTATAAATAACCAGAAGAAGATAAAATCTTCCCAGCCCTACTACAGCACGGCATAATGGAACTTATAAATCCACTAGCTACAATTTTCAAAGCTAGTTATACGTTAAGCTACATTCCAATAAGCTGGAGAGACATAAATGTGGTCTATATACCAAAGGCAGGCAAAGGACCGCCTGTGCAGCCTAAATCATATAGACCCATTAGTCTAACGTAATTTCTTCCTAAAAATAATGAAGAAAATTATGAACCAGCCCATTAGAAGCGAAGTACTGTCAAAGAATCCGCTTCATGAAAATCAATTTGCTTATCAAGAAGGCAAATCCACAGAGACAGCTTTGACAAAAAGATAGAAAGTGCACACTTAAACAAAAAAATAGCTCTTTGTCGATTTATAGACATAAAAGGTGCTTTTGATAACACCTCATATGAATCCATGAAGCCAGCAGCTTTCAAAAAATGTTTTGAGAAACCTGTCGTCGACTGGATCGCCTCCATGTTAGATGTTAGGAGAATCAAAGCAACCTTAGGCAGTGATTCAGTCACAGTGAGCGCAGCAAGAGGTTGTCCTCATGGAGCTGTTTTATCTCCACTACTGTGGTCCAACGTGGTTGATGAACTCCTAAATATTCTGTATTACTCGGGCTTTGAAGCAATAGGTTATGCAGATGATATTGCTGTCATTATCAGAAGCAAAAACGATAAACTTCTGTCGGATTTAATGCAAAAAGCCCTGGACACCATTAACAACTGGTGTTCAAAACAAGGGCTAAATGTAAACCTAAATAAAACAATTATAATTCCTTTCACGAATAGAAGAAAGCTAAATCTGACAGCTCCCACTATGAATGAAGTTCAACTTAACTCTCAAGTGAGACTAAATATCTAGGAATAGTCCTAGACCAAAACTTCACCTGGAATTCTCATTTGACTAGAATAATTAAGCGAGCCACGACAGCGTTCTGGACCTGCCGCAGACAGATTATTCAGCAAAACCTGGGGTCTGAAACTGAAAATGATCTATTGGTCATATAGAATGATAATTACACCCCTGATCACATACGCTTCTTTAGTATGGTGGCCAAAAATAACGAAAAAGACAGCACAAAACCAACTGAACATAGTTCAAAGGTATGCATATCTGGGCACAACAGGCGCAATGAACACATGCCGAACAACAGTAATGGAGGTAGTGCCAGGTCTAACTCCTCTCCACCTTTTAGTGAAGAGAGAGGCGATCAAAAAAGCCTCAAGATTACTGCAATTAAAACAATTTAAAGGAGACTTCGCCGGTCACATGGGAATCCTCAAGGAATGTAACCCGGTGATTTTAGCAAGATCGGTTGACTATATGCAACCCAGGTACGAATTTGATCATTCCTTTGAGGTGGACTTAGATAACCACACTGATGCTCAATCAGTACCTGAAGAAAAACACAAAATATCCATTTGGTTTACAGATGGATCAAAGACAGCACATGGGACTGGAGTGGGAATTTATGGCCCTTACTATAGGTTTTTTAAAGCCTTGGGAAAAGACCCAACTGTCTTTCAAACTGAAACACATGCAATAGAACTCTGCGCCTACGAGTGTCCTCGCAAAAACCTGAAAGAAACAAAGATCTTCATTAACTCTGAAAACCAAGCGGCAATAAAGGCTCTCAGCAGCTGCCTTGTCAAATTCAAACTAGTTTGGGACTGTCAACAAACTCTAAAGCAACTGGCTAAATACAACATGATTAGCCTTAAGTGGGTGCCAGGGCACAAAGGAATACAAGGAAATGAAGCTGCGGCCCAACTCGCTAGAGAAGGATCTGCGTCGTCATTTCTTGGACCTGAACCGGCTTTCGGTTTTTCTAAAAGTCAAATCAACAATGAGGTCAAAAAATGGGAACAAAAGTCAAGAATTTACGATTGGAGATCATATCCAAAACTACGACAGGCGAAAAGATTCATATCTGGAATGTTTGAAAAGACAAAGGTCTATTTAAACCTTAGCAAATCCGAATTGAGGATCCTAACCGGTCTCTTAACAGGACATTGCCTTATGAGGTACCAGGTCAAGAAAATGGGTCAGGCTGAAACACACCTATGTCGCTTTTGCGCAGAAGCTGTGGAGACTGCAGAACATGTACTATGAAAGTGCGATGCGCTTGCAGGCAAAGGGCACGTCCAACTCGTCCCCTCAGATGTGGAAAAACTCAATCCCGGGTCTATAATAAACTTCTACAAAAGTTTGAACCCGGGAACTACATAGATCAGGGTATGCACAAAAGATGTCCTTAGGTCGAAGTGCGGGGTGGACGAAGAGAAACACGTAACGACCCATGTATAATCTAATCTAATCTAGTTATTTTGGCACCAAATAACACATTCCCCACCTAATCATCCAGGGAAAATTTGAGGGCAGAAGATGGATAGGCCGTAAAAAGCTATCGTAGCTAGGAGACATCAGATTCAACGAAGTTGACACGGCGATAGCCCACGCTTGAAGACAGGCACCGAAAGAAGAAGAATGCACAAACTCGTTTTAGAAAAAGTTTAAAAACTTCAAAAAAAAGAAACCGAATTCATTAATAATTATTTCTAAAAATAACTTTTTTAGAAATTTGGACTTCCGAACAAAAAGTGGAATGTATTAGTTTTTAACAAATTTCCCTGTTTGAATCCAATATTTTTAGTTTTTTAAACACTAAATTCTAAAAATAATTTGATCTTTAGAATTACTGTCTAAATCTCGAGAAAAAAAGCCATAATTTATCGAATAAAAGGTTTGAAGGTAAAATTTTCCAAAAAAAGAAAGATAAATTATAAAAACTGCAAGGCAAATTTAAATCAGGAATTTTAGAAAAAAATGTCCAAATTTCAAAAAGATCGAATTAATCAAAAACTGTCAGAATTCAATATTTTTTAAAAATTTTGAAGTTTGGAGCAAAACTTATAGAGGAATTTATTAGTTTGTTAAAACGTTTACTATGCAAGAAGAATGCAACCTAGACTACAAATTCATGCAGCCCTCCAGGCGTGTATAGTGAGTGAATCATAGGTAGCTGAACTACCAACAGTTGAAACACTGCCACCTAGCGAAGCGGTTGCTCTCTAGGAGAGTTCCCAGAAGACAAGGATTCTATAATGCACAGACCAATAGGTTTGAACATTTATTAGATTCGAAGTTTGGAAACCAAATACCGGTTTCGATCTTGTTAGATCTCGTCAGTTTGGTATATCCAACTCGAATGCTAATAAATGTTCCGACAAGTAAGTACTAAAACATTCACAGGCGTCGAGCGAGTGACTTTTTAGTACTACCACCTATTGGTCCATAGAGAAACTATGGCCATCGCCAACAATGTCGTATGCAAGAAGAATGCAACCTAGACTACAAATTCATGCAGCCCTCCAGGCGTGTATAGTGAATCATAGGTAGCTGAACTACCAACAGTTGAAACACTGCCACCTAGCGAAGCGGTTGCTCTCTAGGAGAGTTCCCAGAAGACAAGGATTCTATAATGCACAGACCAATAGGTTTGAACATTTATTAGATTCGCTAGGTGGCAGTGTTTCAACTGTTGGTAGTTCAGCTACCTATGATTCACTATACACGCCTGGAGGGCTGCATGAATTTGTAGTCTAGGTTGCATTCTTCTTGCATACGACATTGTTGGCGATGGCCATAGTTTCTCTATGGACCAATAGGTGGTAGTACTAAAAAGTCACTCGCTCGACGCCTGTGAATGTTTTAGTACTTACTTGTCGGAACATTTATTAGCATTCGAGTTGGATATACCAAACTGACGAGATCTAACAAGATCGAAACCGGTATTTGGTTTCCAAACTTCGAATCTAATAAATGTTCAAACCTATTGGTCTGTGCATTATAGAATCCTTGTCTTCTGGGAACTCTCCTAGAGAGCAACCGCTTCGCTAGGTGGCAGTGTTTCAACTGTTGGTAGTTCAGCTATCTATGATTCACTATACACGCCTGGAGGGCTGCATGAATTTGTAGTCTAGGTTGCATTCTTCTTGCATACGACATTGTTGGCGATGGCCATAGTTTCTCTATGGACCAATAGGTGGTAGTACTAAAAAGTCACTCGCTCGACGCCTGTGAATGTTTTAGTACTTACTTGTCGGAACATTTATTAGCATTCGAGTTGGATATACCAAACTGACGAGATCTAACAAGATCGAAACCGGTATTTGGTTTCCAAACTTCGAATCTAATAAATGTTCAAACCTATTGGTCTGTGCATTATAGAATCCTTGTCTTCTGGGAACTCTCCTAGAGAGCAACCGCTTCGCTAGGTGGCAGTGTTTCAACTGTTGGTAGTTCAGCTATCTATGATTCACTATACACGCCTGGAGGGCTGCATGAATTTGTAGTCTAGGTTGCATTCTTCTTGCATACGACATTGTTGGCGATGGCCATAGTTTCTCTATGGACCAATAGGTGGTAGTACTAAAAAGTCACTCGCTCGACGCCTGTGAATGTTTTAGTACTTACTTGTCGGAACATTTATTAGCATTCGAGTTGGATATACCAAACTGACGAGATCTAACAAGATCGAAACCGGTATTTGGTTTCCAAACTTCGAATCTAATAAATGTTCAAACCTATTGGTCTGTGCATTATAGAAAACGTTTACTGTCTTCTCAAAATCCCCAGTGAAAACGTTTTAAACAAAGTTTAAATGTCGAGAGAGAAAAGTCAAAATATGTTGAAAAAGTTTAAATTTTGAGTAAGTACTGCCAATGAAATGATTCTGAAAGAAAAAACCAAAGTTATTAAAACCAGTTGTTTTTTTTAGAATTTCGTCTTTAATTTTATAAATCAAGTTTTCCTCAAAGTATGAGTCCAAATATCGTGATTAAAAGTAAAAAAAAATCCTAATTAAAGTCAAAATTTGGTAACTAAGATCGAAATTTCAATATTCAATTTGAAACGTCAAACTTTTTTCCGAAGTTTTCACCTTGAAATCGAAATTTTGAGGAAAAAGTCGAATTTTCGGAATCAAAGTTAAAATATCAAAACAAGTCTATTTACGAGTTAAACTGGTGAGTTAAAATTTGTAAAAAAAAATTCCGTATTTTGAATCCTGAAATTTAAAAATGCTCAGATTTTGTGCAAAACTAAATTTATAAAAGAATCGACATTTTCGACTTAATTTATAGAAGAAATTCCTACAACAATTATTAAAAAATGTCTTCTTAAAATTATGTTTTGGAAATATTCCATATTTTTAACAAAAACCAGCTGAAACTGATCAAAAGAAGTCACATTTTGACATATCAAATATCTCTTGGGACTTGGGAACAGATTTTGAAGTTTTAGTAAAGAGTGAAATATTCAAAATTTTATTCAATTACCGCATTTAAACTTTAATTTTAAATAATTTGAAAAACCTTATTGTAAACACAAAAAGGTCATAAATTTTGAGTTTTTCTTAGAATTTAATTTAGTTTTCAAATTTAGTAAAGAGTGAAATATTCAAAATTTTATTCAATTACCGCATTTAAACTTTAATTTTAAATAATTTGAAAAACCTTATTGTAAACACAAAAAGGTCATAAATTTTGAGTTTTTCTTAGAATTTAATTTAGTTTTCAAATGCGGAGTTTAAGCTTTAAATTTTTCAACCGGAAATTCAACATTTTTTCTAAATTTTAGATATAAGGTAGACATTGCAAATAAAAAAGAAAAATAAATTTCAAGAACAGTTTAAATTACTTAAAAAAACCTCAAAAATTCAAGATTAACCTTGAAATTTTTTTTTTGAATTTTTGACTTTAAATCTCAAAATTTTAACCTTTTCTAGAAAGTGTAAGCTTCAAACGAAATCCAAAATTTAAAAGTCAACATTTCAGGGAAAAAATCGAATACTTAAGTTTAAAGCAGAAATTATAAGATTTATGGTGAACATTCGAAATGTTAGGAATTTCTAAATTTGGAAATACATATGCCTTTTATAAATATTCCGAGCATGACCTAAATTTTAGTTTTTCTCAAAATTTTCAGTGAACGATTCTTATTTTGACCAGGTTTCTCAAAGTTTCGACCTTAATCGCAAACGGTTGGCTTTTTTTTTCGAAATATTTGATGCTATACTCGAAAACCAATGTTCTTTTTTGATTTTGACTTGAAACCCAAAGATCTAATAGTGAAACTAATTTTGAAATTTTAAATTTATTTGAAACGTCATTTACTAAAAATGCAGGCTTTCAACCTTTAATTATTTTGTTGAAAATTCAATTTAAAATTTCAAATTTTAGGCTTATTCCAGACATGTTCATTTATTTTAAAATTTTAATTCAAAATGTCGACTTTTTATTGAAATTTCGATACAGTTTTATATCATTGTTTTTGCTTGGCATTTCTTTTTTCTCAAAATGCCAAATTCAATACTTAACTTTTTTCTTAAAATTATTACTTTATACCCTTAATTTTGACTCAGCGATTTTGATTTTGTTTTGAAATTTCGATCCTAATCCCGATTTTCAAAATTTTGAATTTAAACAGTAATACATTTTTCGTTTTTTTTTAAATAACGACTTTTCTTTTATAATTCCTATTTTCACTTTTGTAACAAATTTCGATTGTAAACTCGAAAAGTTTAGGAACATTTTTATTTTATTATAAACATTCGAATTTTCTTGTCAAATATTCGATCTCAGATTTTCATCCTTTTTCCTAGTTGTTCGCTTAAAAACTCAAAATTTCTTCCCCTAGTGGTTCCTCTTATGTGGTCTTATACCGGGTGTTTTTTTTTAGTTGGGAGTGTCACTTACTATAAAGATAAACTGATTTTGTCGATGGAGCTAATCGGAGCTGAACTATCTTTCAAAAATATTTTCAACTTCCTCCCACTTCGGGTTATACCGGAAGTAGACATCAACTATCTTATTTTAAATAGCAACCCCCAAATTTTATTCTTTAGTTGGATTTCACGTAGAAAAATAAGTTGAGTTTATGTATACATGTTTATTGCTATCTTTGATAGTTTTAAAGATATTTCAATTTTTCGAAAAAAAAATGAAAGAACAGAGGGTTATTTTGACTCTGTATCTTTTTTATTTTTTTATTATTTGCAGTAAAACATGAAATTTGGGCTTAGGTCATGGAATATTATGGAGACTATAATAACGTAATCAGGTTTTACATTTATTACACAGGGTGATGGAAATTTTATGATCTTTATTGTTTTTGTTTCACTCAAAAAAACTCTTGTTTTTTAAATAGGAACTATGTGTTTTTTAATTATTTTTGGATTCTCCACATAAAAAACAGAAAAAAGTTATATGACTAACTTTTTAAAATTTTGCACCATTACAGAGATATAATTCAAAATAAAAAAAGAAAAATATATCTTTTTTTTCTCTAGTAGCAACTTGATAGTAGGCAACAATATTTTCAGAAAAAAACATAACCACAAGGCCTAAAAATTATAGGCTAAATAACATTAAAAAAATAACCGTACAAGAAGAATAAGTTTTTGGCTAATCGTTAGAATACTTATTGAAAAATGTTTAGGGAGCCACGAATGTAAGTTTCGTAAAAATGGTTTGGTAAACAGACTTCTCATTTTTGGAGTAATGAAAATCAACAACAAATGTTCAAGAAAATTCGTCCTTTAACTGTTATACTGTTAGTTATACGTTACTCTATTCGAAATTTTAAAATATGCCTTTAAATGTATTGAAACAAAAGATCGTCCTTGTTGTTCTTGTTGTACATTTTTTGTCATTTTTTTTTTTTTTCGTATTGCTTATTATGATTAATTCTTTAAGCTTTTATTGTCTAGAGTTAATTTCACACTTGAACAAAAGAGACATGTTTGATTCTTTTTATTTTGAGATTTATCTAAAATACTTTGTAACGGCACAAAATTCTAAAAAATAAGTCATATAACTTTTTTCTTCTTTTTATGTGAAGAATCCAAAAATGATTAAAACATATTGTTCCTATTTAAGAAAACAGAGTTTTTTTGAATAAAACAAAAACAGCAAAGATTATAAATATCCCATCACCCTGTATAATAAATGTAAAATCTGATTACGTTATTATAGTCTTTATAATATTCCGTGACTTCAGCCCAAATTTCATGTCCTTATTGCAAATAATAAAAAAGATACAAAGAGTCAAAATAACCCTCTTTTCTGTCATTTTTTTTTTTCGAAAAATTGAAATATCTTTAAAACTATCAAAGGTAGCAATAAACATGTATATATAAACTCACCTTATGTTTTTACGTAAAATCCGAATAAAATATAAAATTTGGGGATCGCTATTTAAAATAAGAAAGTTGATGTCTACTTCAGGTATAACCGGTAGTGGGGGGAAGTTGAAAATATTTTTAGAAGATAGCTTAGCCCCGATTAGCCCCATCGACAAAATCAGTTTGCCTTTATAATAAGTAGTACTCCATATAAAGGTAACCTCCCAACGGTATGTATTTTTGAAATTTGACTTTTCAAAAGTTCTTATAAAATTTGAGTTATTTCGAAATTTCGACGTTTTTCGCGCAATTCATGGTTTGCATTTTGAGTATTGTTCTTTTTCTGAGTAGTTTTTGTTATGAATTTTAAACAGCTTTTGTAAGATTCCTGACTACTCCCCTGCCCTTTTGGTAATTGTGATTTTGATTTATGAGTGTCTTTTTTTAGAGTATTTTGCCTTTTAAGTGCCTTTGTTAGTCATTCGTTTTAGCCTAATGTATCGTTTTGTTCACCTTTTGCCTAAAATCCGGCCTCTACTACAATATATGTTTATTAAAATTTACTATGACTGCTTACCAAAAGAAGTATATGCAGGTGCAAAGGAAATTAAAGAGCCCCTCATATCAGCTCTTGCGATTTCCGTGATGTAGACAATCGCTGGTCCCGTTCCCAAAGCTGCAAGAGGAACATTATGTTATTAATAATGTAAAGGAAATTCGACAAAAACGAAATATGTTGTATGCTTTCAATGCTTTTGCACTGAAATCTGTTATTACAGATTTCTTACTTTTAGATTATTGTATACCACGACTATTGGTCCTGATTGGCTCCATTATTGCACTCTTGATTTAAATAACTGGATTTTCGTCATAAAACTAATTATTTCTGACTGTTTCTCAAATACATGTTGAATGAACATTTTCTACCATTTGTGGGCTGACTGAACTGATTTATTCGATAATCTATTTCTTTAACTCCACAACATTTCAGAACCATTAAAAAAACTTTAGTTTTTAAATAAGCCTAGAGACAATAATCTACTGGAATTAAATCTGGCAATCTTGCATCCCAATACATTAAATTATCTTTGACATAACTGCAAACGAGTAGGAGATGGTTTAAACCACTCATTGCCACGGTTGCCTCAACTACGCCTGCTTGAATTTAAAACATTTTATTAAATATTTTAGTTATTTATCAACCAATTTAAAAAAATTGCTGCATTCAATATAAAAAAAAAACCTATCCATCGATTCACGGCTAGGGGAAGTTTGGTTTGCTAGCCCATAAGATTAAAGGAGTGGGCGTGGAAAAACCATCTACAGGGTGGACTATAAGTATTGGTACGTAGAGCAAGATTAGATTTTTTGTATAAAAATAACATGATTTATCCACATTTACCTTATACCAATAGTTGATATTAACAGAGATCCGGGGTGTCAAAGTTGAAAAAAAAAAATGTGATTTTGTCGCTTAACTGATGACCACATTTCACCATAGACAAGAAATTCAACATAGGGGGCTTCTTTGGTTAAGAAATTCTAATTTGCTAACAGATTGTCAGTAACTCATAGGGGACGCCACCTGCTCTACTTTGTATTATTCAAAAGCATCATAACTTTTTTGTGCCTCCATGTACACTTATTTTAAATGGATATTTTCATTTACCTACATTTTTTACGTAAAAAAGGTATACTTTCTAAATATTGATACAAGCAACCGTTTTCAACATATTTGCCTTCAAAGTTTGCCGTACGGTTACGTAAATGTGAATTTTTCGCAGTAGGTTTTAAAATAAAAGTAATAAAACTGACTCTAAAATAGTTTCTATCAAATATTACTATAATTTCATTATTATTACACATATTTTTTAAATTTCCAAAGCAAATTTAAATAAAATAACAAAACAATTTTATTTTCAAAAATAAGTATGTGGGAAATAACCATTTTCGTGTAAAGCGATTGTAAACAATTGAAAATCTGGCTGTCTTTTATTAAGAATTCATCTCCAAATATCTGCTTTGACCACCCAGACTATTAAAATTTTCTTGTGCGAACTCGGAGATCATATCTCACATCTATATGTTAGGAAATAAATTACGTCTTAATTTTTTGCATTTTCTTCATTGAGATTTTCAAAATTTAGATAATAATATTATCAGCAAAGTAATATTTAACATAAATTAGTTTCAAAGCTGTCTTATGATTACTTTTTTTCAAGCCTACTTCGAAAATTTAATATCTTAGTAATTTAGAACCAAGGCACGTCAAGCTTTAAAGGCAAATATCTTGGAAGCGGTTGCTCGTATCAACTTTCAGAAAATACACTTTTTTATATGGGGAAATATGGGAAAATAAAATAACCCATTTAAGGTGAACATACATGGGTGCACAAAAAAGTTATGAAGATTTAGAATTATGCAGGATAGCGCAGGTAGCGCCCCTTATCAGCTACTGGTAATATGTTAGCAAATTAGAGTTTGTCGACTTAAGAAACCCCCTTGTGCCAAATTTCTTGTCTACATTACAATTCATTCCATAATTATACGAAAAAATGGAATTTTTTTTTTAACTTTGACACCCTGTATCTTTGTTAATATCAACTTTTTGTATAAGGTAAATGTAGCTAAATCACATTATTTTTATTCGAAAAATCCACCATTGCTTTGTGTACGTACCATTACTTATGGTCGACCATGTAAAAGTGAAATTTAAAAATAAAAATTGACCAGTCATAGCATTTTTCTGAAACATGTTCTTTAAGTGTTTTATGGAATTTATCCGTTACTTTTCGGAAGCACTCTATTTATTTTGTTAGTAGAATATTTCACCTTAACGTTATATGATTTCATGTCAAATATGATTTATTTATTATAGACAATTTGATTTACTTTCAATTTTACAACATTTTTCAGAATGAATTTAAAAATTACCTGCTGCAAATCCAGTTAATACTCTCCCAATCAGTAACATGGGCAAATTGTTCGATAGTGCTATAAGTGTCCAGCCTATAACTCCTGGCACCGTTGCCAGTTTTACTGTATTCAGTCTTCCAATCGTATCCATGAGCACTCCACCAATAGGGGCCCCCGCGGGTACTGCTAATACTATAATACTTGCTGCAAGTAAAAAAAAAATAATTGCCTTGATCAGTAGGTAAAAAAAAATCGCAAACAGCTTAAAAATGTTTCCAATTAAAAACAATATTGTAACGAAATGTAAATAGTAGAATCTAGAAAGATCTGATAAGGGAAAGCGGCCGCGATGATGAAGCAAACGGCAGATAAGCGTTCCAGAAATTTCGGCAAACGATAAGCCTTATCTGCCGAAAACTTCTAGCACCCCAACCGGAGATCTATATAAAGGGGTCCGGTTGGCTTTCCCTCAGTTGGAGTCAGTTAGTTAGTGTAGTTAGTGAGTTAGCAGTTAGACGTCAATAAATGAGTTCATTATTCAGTTGTTCTATTCCGAGTTTAGTTTAGAAGTAAAGTGGGTATTATTTAGCAGGTGTTTAATAATCATTTCGAACCAATAAGCCCGTAACAATATTCCAAAATGTGAAGTTAGTTTATCAGGGCCATGGATTTACGGATACACAAATCTTGTCTCCTGAAACCAAGAAAGATTAAAAAATACATAGAGCAAACCTGTTGTTGTGTTTTTTAATCTCTCTTGGTTTCAGGAGACAAGATGGTGGTGGAAACCAGCGTGGATGTAAGAAATGTACAGGCAACAGTGGACATAGGAGCCGTGGTTACTGTGGGACGCGAGACTCGTGCAATCCATAACTGGATAGTACCCAAAGATAAATAGGAATTGAAGAGGTTCCTGGGGTTATGCATCTATTGCAGAAGATTTGTAACAGGTTACTCCATCATCGCTGCGCTGTTACACCGACCAACGGAAGGAAAAGCGCCGTATGTCTGCACTCCCAATTGTGATACCGCTATCCGAAAACTGAAGTCCGTCTTATGCACAAGCCCTATCTTGGCTTATCCTCAGCAGAATGGGAAATTTGTTTTAGACACAGACGCCAGCAACGTCGGCATTGGGGCTGTGGTGTCCCAAGTTCAAGGTGGTGAAAAAAGAGTCATCGAATATTACAGCAAGATCCTGACGAAGCCGGAGTGGAACTATTGCACCACTAGGAAGGAACTTCTTGCGATAGTGAAGGTCGTAAAACATTTCCACAAGTATTTGTATGAGCAAGAATTCCTAATCAGGACAGAACATTCGGCGCTTTCTTGGTTACTCCGAATGCAGAACGCAGAGGAGCAGACAGCTAGGTAGTTAGAAAGGCTCCAACAGTATCATATTAAGGTGCATCATCGACCAGGACGACAGTATAACAACGCTGACGGTTTGTCCTGAAGACCTTGTGGGGATTGCAGACATAGCAGACGAGTCGAGAACCCTGAGATCAGAGTGGATGTAAGGGTCACGTCTGAGCAGCCAGAGGATGGATGAACTGTTGAAGGTCTTCGGGAGCTATAGAAGAGCGACGCTGATATCGGACCCATATTAGAATGAGAACAAGCTGGAGAGACACTTGAATGACACGACAGAAATCTAGCTCTTAAGAATTTGTGGGTCCGATGGAAATCCCTCCAGGTAGAGGACGGGGTGCTGAAGAGGGCATGGGAAAACGCGGATGGAAAGCGTTTCACCTTGCAATTGGTGGTCTCTCAGGAGAAGATTCCACAGGTTTTATATGAGGTGCACAATGAGGCTTCTGGTAGACATCAAGGGTAAACAAGGCTCTTAAGAAGATTTGTAAACGGTTCTATCGGGTTAACTGCAGGGAGGACGTCGAGAGGTGGTGTCATCCAAGCATCAAACAATGAAAATAAGTACATCCTGGTAGCCATAGACTACTTCAGTTAATGGCCTGAAGCTTACGCTATCCCGAACCAGGAACCTACCACAGTCGCAAGGCTTCTTGTGGATAACGTCATCTATCGATTTGGTGTTCCTTTGGAATTATACTCGAACCAAGTGGTCCACTTCAACAGAGTGTGCAAATATAGTGGCGAAGTGACTGATTGGAACTGATCGGGACGATCAGTCTTAAGAGGGCGGCAGTGTAACAAAATGTAATTATAGAAGTTAGTAGCTAAGGATTTTTACTAGAAAAAATTGATAAGAAGAAGCGGTCACGATAATGAAGCAAACGCAGATAAGCGCTACAGAAATTTCCGCAAACGATAAATCTTATCTGCTCGTTCCTTCTAGAACCCAAAACGAGATTTATAAATAGACGGTCCGGTCGGCTTTCCTTCAGTCAGTTAGTTAGTCAGTTAATGAATAAGTTAGTTCATTAAACCGTGTTAATTAGTTGGTCAGTTAATACATTCCATGCTAAAAACACGCCTAGCTTGTCCATAGGAACAATCGCTCCATGCGATATAATATTACAAAATGGTTCATATTAACATCAGCACTTGTTTTTGTTAACTTTTTTTCATATTAACGTTGCATCGCATTGTAAAGTTAAATTTACACGTACAATAATAACCTATATTTTTTAAAGTTTTGTTCAATTTGTTATCATATAATTATAGTATGTTCTGTCAAATTTCACAATTTTACAATATTTGCCTAGCCTTATGCCCAGGAGGATGCAAAAAATACCGATTATTGAGAATTCAAGGGCATGATATCTTTTTTTAGTCGACGATTTTTTTGGGGAATAACTGTTTTTTAATCGTAAAAAAATTATTGGTAAATACTAAAGTTATGCCCGTTTTTCTTTTTGGTAGTTAACAATTATTTTGAAGCATTTTTTATTGTTATCGGCACAGCCCCTCATCTCCCTCCCTTTGATCAATATCTCGTTTTGCTGTTAGAAACCTAGGAACCCTAATTCTTATGCGATTTATTACTTTTGGAATATTTCTAGTGCAATTTTTTAAAAGGATTAGGCTAAGGGGGGGCATTTATTGCCAGATATACTTTGTTTATCTTTGCTTTCTTATTTTTATGTTCGAAAAGATAACAAACTGGATTGTGAATAAAGTGAAATGCATTTTGAAAAATATACTATAGTCACTATAGCGCAGGAAAGATAAAATAGTCACAAATTTAAATTTTTTTGAAATCTTGTAATCGTCCAAAATAGAGAGCCTCAAGGAGGAGAATAGCAAACTGAATTTGTTGTGATTGGCTCGCCCAACTGATATGTATTTCTTTCTCTTCATTTTATAAATGTAATTTTTCTCGAAGTGTCATTTTGTTCCAAAAATCTCAATAGGTCCATTTTTCTTACGCTAAAGATTTTTTATCTTTATCCTGTTCTCAACGAGTAATACGTCCCTAAAAGATGGTGACAACGAAATTTTAATAAAATAGCCCTTATCACCCAAAAATCTTCTAGTTATCAAGTTTCATTAAACTTTGAGTTTGAATTTTTCCTGAATGAGAAAAACATCCCTAAAAATAGTGATCCTCTCTCTGAAAATCGACTGAACCGTTTCAGAGAGAAGAAATTGTTTCTCAAGGAGGAAGATGCTCCTAATAAGTAAAGATCCGAATTTTAACTAAAATTGCTTCGATATCTAGATCATTTTTTTGACCTAAAGATGTCCTAGTTACCTAGTTCATCGACATTGATAGATTCGTTTCGGACACAAAAATTATTCCCTGAAAAATGGTGATCCTGAATTTATATAGATCGTGTTCTTGTACCAAAAAACCCTTAGGTACAAGAGTTTCATGGAAATCGATAGAAACTTTTTAAAGGTAAAAGTTTGTTTCTCAATCAGGAAGATGTTCCTAATAATGGTGACCCCGAATTTTTACTAAAATTGCTAAATTGCATCTACCTAGATCATCTTCTTGACCCAAATATTTCCTGGTCACCAAGTTTCATCGAAACTGATAAGAGTCGTTGCGGAGACAAAGATTGCTGAAGGAAGAAAAGTCCCTAAAAATTGTCATCTTAAATTTTTACAGATAATTTTTCCAATTCAAAAAAATTTTGGTTAGCGATGCACATAGAATGCAACCTAGACTACAGTATGTAGCCCCCTAAGAGTGTATAGTAGATCATAAATAAATGAACTATCAAGAGTTGAGCCACAAACACTTAGCAAAGCGGTTGCTCTCTAGGGAAGCCCCAGAAGACTATCATATAAATGCACGGACCAATAGGCTTGAACAGATGTTGGTCTGTGCATTAGGACTTGGTTACCGACTTTGGTCAAAAGTGATAGAACATACGTAGAATCGTTTCAGATATAAATAATATTTGTTCCCCCCCCAAAAAAAATCCTAAAAAATGGCGATAGCTAAATTTTACTAAAATTGAATCCGTATAGATCAAGGATGAGCAAGACGTGGCCCGCGGGCCACATGCGGCCCGCTTAACATTTTTCTGCAGCCGCCTAAGCTCTACTGTTTTACGTAAAAATTTTAGAAAAGAAAATGTCAAACAATTTGATGAAAAAAAAAAGAAAATAAATTTCCACGATTCATGAAATATCTTGGATATAAGCTTAGGCAAGATTTTCTTAAAGGAGGGGGGGAGCAATAACAATCATTCTAAAAAACTCATGGGTTAAAAAAAACTCTCTGTGTATCTTTACTTAAAAACTAGAGAATTGGGAACATCGCATTTTCAAATTAAAGTCAACATTTTGAAAAAAGAGAACTTTAAGGAATGTCGAAATTTTGAAAAAGTGGAAATGTAAAAGAGACGAAATTGGCAAAAAGAAGTTTTTGTAAAAAGAGTTGTCATTTCCAGAACAAGTCGAATTCAGGAAAAAAATGCAACTTTTAAAAACAATGATTTCAGAATTTTTATTTTATTACAATTTTGTCATATTTTTGAAATTTTTCAAGATTTTCTAAAAATATTCTTCTCAGATTGTTTAGAAAGTCTAAATCTTCGGAAAAAATTTCATTTTAAATGGAAATGTCCAGAAACAGATAAAATTAAATTTTGAGTTAAAAGTCAAGTTGGAATTATCGGGAATAAAATTTTTAAAAAATCAGAAAAAACAAAGACTTCGAAAAAAATTCAGGATTTTCCAAAATTAGGTTACAAATTACAAAAAAATATTGAATTTTCTAGGAAACATTCCAAATTTTCAGAAGGTCCAATTTTAGAAAGAACATTTAAAAAGTTGAAATTTTCAATAAATCATATTGAAAATAAAAACCTAACTTTTCTCAAAAATTCGAGAAATGTGCAAAAGTAAAAAAAAATCAAAATTTTCAAAGATCTGATTTTGTGAAAAGACGCAATTTTCAAAAAAAGTCCAATCCTGAGAAAGAAAAATCGCAAAATTCAAAAACATTGTTCTCAAAATTTAAAATTCAGTAAAGATGTTGAATTTACAAAAAATTTTTTTTCTCGAAATCGTCAAATATATTTTTCGCAACAACAGAAAAGTGAATATTTTCAGAAATTTTTTTTGAAAAAGTCCAAAAGGTAGAATTTTGAAAACAAAATCAAAATTTCGAAAAAGACAAATTTTGAGGAACAGGCGAATTTTAGATAAAAGACTGTCTTAGAAAAATTCGAAATTTTGAAAAAAAAGACGAATTTACAAAAAAAAAATTATTGAGATATTATATATCGGATATTGAGATAAAAATCAAGATTTCCTGAAAAAGACAAATTTTAGGAAACCAGTCAGAATTTCTAAAAAAGTCAAAATCTTAAAGATCGAAATTTTTAGTAAATGTTCAAAAAAATATCGGAATTTAAAAAAAATTCGAGAAAACTTTGAAATGGACAAAAAATTGTCTAAAGAAAGTCAAATTAAAATAAAGTAAAAAAAAAATAGTCAACACCCCGAGAAAAAAGACGTTATTGTAAGAGAAATTTTGCAGAAAAGATCTAAATTTTGAGATAAAGCATTTAATCTTAGTGACACTTCAAAATTCAGAAAAAGAGTAAATTTTAAAAGAAAAATCAAATATTTATTTTCTCTGGACTCTCTGGACGAGTCAGAGGAAGACAGGCTTCCTACCTTGCCTCAATAGGCGTCAGAAAATGACAAATATTGTGATATCACATCGAAATTTTGACAAACAAGTGAAAACTACCAGAAATTTGGATTAAAAAAGGGTTGAAGTTTACAAAGACATTTTCGTTTTTTCACAAAAATTTTAAATTTCTAAAAAATATACCTTTCTGTCTAAAAGATCGACCAGATTTCGAAAAAAAGGCAAATTTTAATAAACAAGCAGAAATTTTCAGAATCAGAAAAAGGCGAAATTGTCGAGTAAAGTCGAATTTCGAGAAATGACGAAATTTCAGAAAAAAACGAGATACTTTTAAATTCAAAATTTTGACAGTCATGTTTGATAAAAAAGGCAAATTTATGAATAAATTCAAAATTTTAAAAGAAAAAGTCAAATTTTTTAAAAAAATATACAAAATTTGAGAAAAAGGTAGAAATTTCGAAAAAATGTTTCAAGGATAGGATGAATTCTGAAGAATTGGAAAGTCCTCCAATTGAACACATACAAATTTTCAGTTTGCTGTTTGCTGCATGAACCAGGGAGTGCAAGCGCATTCATATTTTTCTCAGTCTGTAAAAAACGTTGCTCATTCCTGGTCTAGATCATTTTGTTGACACAAAAATCCTCCATTTACTAAATTTTGTCGGAATCGATAAAACCCTTTCGGAAATAAAAATTGTTCCTGGAGGCCAATGATGTCCCTGACAAAATGCGATCCCAAATTTATATATTTATCGTTTTATTAATCCAAAAAACGCTTATTTACCGAATTGCATCGAAATCGATACAACCGTTTCTGAGATAAAAATTTCTTCCTCAAGGAGCAATATATCCCTAAAAATGGTGATATCAAATTTTTATTTTTTCAAAAAAAAACCTTAGTTACCAAGTTTCATCGAAATCGATATAGCTGTTTAGGAGATAAAAAATTTGTTCCTGAAGAATTAAAATCTTCTCAAGAACTGTTGATTCCAAATTTTTACCAAGACACTATCTGGATCATTTTTTCGGCTTAAAAAATCCCTAGTTAACGATTTTATCAAAACCGTTAGTCGTTTTACCGATAAATGTATATAGCATATACATGCAAATAAATTTAGTAGATATATTGAGCACCTGTAGTTTTCATACATTTTTGAATCAGCAGTGAATGGGTTAAGTGAATTACAATTGTAATGTTCCGAGTTCAGTTTGGAAATAAAGTGGTTACAATTCACGGAGTATTAATATTCGAACCGATAACGCTCAACGCTACATTTCCTTAAGCTCTGAAAGTTATAAGTGCAGATATTTTAGTGCACTACATTCGTTTACTGAGCACTTCAAGGTTTTCACTACATTACTTGATTTATGGCTGCATTTTTTAGTCTAATAATGGAATAATAATCCCTCAGTAATGGGCCGCTAATTTAGATAGCTCGCTATAAAATTTGGGGCGAGTCCGCCCCTGAAATAAATATTCACATTCGCAATCGCGAATGTGACAAACCAATATTCGTTGCACGCCTAATCTGTAGGTATACATCACAGAATGTATAACTTAAGTACAAAAATTCATGTTTTTACTTCAGCAAATCAGTAAATGAAACAACAGATAAAAAAGCCAGGATGAGGATCTTTCCAAGCTGATTCTAACCGAATTGGTTAAATCGTACTGTAGCATCTAAGTTGATTTTAGCACTTACAGTGTTACAAAGTAAAAGACAGTCGTGGTAACCTTAAAGGAATCGTAGATTTATTGAGGGAGCTATGAATTTACACAACAATATATCATATCAATTTCATAAAGTATCAGCAAGGTGAGTGCTGAAACAGTTGTCTCCAAAATTGAAACGACTTGTACTTGTGAAGAATTTAAGGCTAGTATGAAATAGAATATAACTTTTTGCTAAGGATTCTTACTGCGAATATGCACTTGAAGGCACTACCATCAGATTAAAGCTAAAGAATCAAGCAAAGCATAGTGCCACACTTCTTCGCCATTTCTCCTTCCTTCCAAATTTTTCTCTAGGATACTAAAGGGATTAATTTAGAAGACTAGTACGGAGACCACTGTTTCAAATTATATACTCAGTAATTCTCAAGAAAGGCGTTCTGATGCAATACCACACACTGCTTCTTGCTTTTTTCTCTGACCTCACCCCAGGAGTTTTTAGTCTAATTAAAGAGACACTAAAGAAATTTCAAAGTAAAATTTGGTGGTGTATAGATGGTGGTGAATATAAACAAAAGGCATTTTTTGTTCAGTTACTTGAGTACTTCCAGAGCGGTGAAAAAGTGCATAAAACGTAACATTTCGGTAAACTTTGTTAAACGATATTTTTAAAGCCTTGATTTGCCTCTACCTTCTAAATTGATTGCAAGAGCGGTCAAACAAACATGAAATGAAAATAGAAATGATTCAGGCCTTGGAGATAAATAAAAAATAATAAGACTTTGCCCATAACTGACTTTGTTTAGAATTAAATAAAGCATTATATCAGATGTAAAATTTTTGATTGATGACATTTAGAGTAATGGATTACAAGAGCTTAATCAACTACACTGCTTAGAGTTAATCTATTCTTATTCAATATTAAAAGTATTAATATAACTCAAGCTTACCTATCCATGAACCTTCTGACTTGGTAATACTAAATTCTCCAGTGGTTTCGTTGCTTGTTGCGTTATTTTGTTCAAGTTGCGGCAATAAAATAGCGGAATATGACAGTGAAATACCAAAAACGATATGAAAGGAAGCTGCTAATGCTGATGCTAAAATCTAGAATTGTAATACGGCGATATATCGGTTCACTCATGTCGAACATTGTGATTACCTGTGGTAATAATGTCCTTTTGGATCTACTTTCATATTTGCTGAGTGAGCCGCAGCTCGATATCATGTAATGAAACTTCTCATCTTGTTTTCGCTCCTCTTCGATCGCCCTGTTGTTTTCTTCAGTGCTAAAATATTTGGAATTGATAAAATGTTGAAAAATTAATCTTTAAATTGAAACACTTACTTAAGACTAAATCTGCTCGAGCTGAAACAAAGAATTTCAATTAATTTTTGAATACATGCATCTTCGATGTTAAATAAATAATAGAGGTTACTCATGGGTCTATTTCAGGACTTTGATTTTAAATAAAACTTGCTCCTTATGAATTACAGTCCATTATGAATGAAGTTATTAGAAGTTATTATAAAGACATGATTTAGTGCAAATTACTGACCTTACGCCAGAATTGGTCATTGTTTAATTTTGAAGAACATTGAGAAAATTCAAGACGAGTCCTTGAGGAGCGTTTGAATAAACAGATGGACAAAAACTTTCAGAGTATTCATGTTTCTCTGCCAATGCACGATGTGGGAAAGAAAAATAATATCTTTGCCAACTATAATTTATATTTAGCCAAAATAGAAAGTCGCACAGTTTTGGCAACTTTTTTAGAAACATGCTTTAACCTTGGCAATCGCAAAAATTTAGATAGTAATTGCAAGCTTATTGTGCCACATATTATTGAAAATATAATGAGACATCTTATCGGAAACAAAAACACTTTTTTAGATTATCATATTGTTGTGAGTGAACGATAGGAAAAATATTTTATATTATTTACGATACTTTTAATTGCGTGACATTGACAAAACTTTAACATAGTTTTTGTTGTTGTAATGTTTCATTAGAAGTACCAAGTTAGGTTTCTTTGATTAGAGGCAAAAAGTTTAGTGTAATTTGATTAAAAAATAAAAAAATATATAAAAGTAAGTTAAAAAAAATGTAAAATTAAGTAAACGTAGTATAAATAAAAACATTAAGAACATTTTGTGGCGCATGTCATAAAAAACTTACCCAATGCCATCCATATTTCATATATCACAATTTTCTAAGATTAATGAACACCTGCAACAAAAAATCAAAGTTATATCAAGATGTAGAAGTATTCGCGATATGACGTATAAATTTTGTATCAGGCAGAAAATTTATTGATCAAACAGATCCCGTCTTAGCGCAATAATTGGATTATGTAATGTAACAAATTGTAAATATCAAGTAAGGAAAGTTTTTAAGTTTCAAGCACATAAGATGTGATGTGGAGACTGTTAAATTTAAATAAGGAACGCCGCTTAAAGATTAATAATGTTCTTAAGTGAAGTGATGGCTGCGTATATTGAAAAATAACTACCACTGTAAATTTACATATGATTTTAATACTAAATTATGATAGACAGAATTAACAATTTAAAATATCTATTCATTCTTTTTAACTTGATAAAGGTTACTAGGCATTAATTACTGTACCCCATGGTGTAATTTGATATATTATTCTGTAATTAGGATAGAAAATACAGAGAAGTTCGTTTATAATGACCCTGAAGGGAACTTAAAAACAGATCATGCTAGGATTACGTCATAGAAAGCAGATAATATATTTTTCTTTTTTTCTCTGCTTTTACCGGTGAAAAATTTAATGATCTACTGTTCGGTGAACTTTTTCTCCCAAAGTTCCAAAGCCCCGTGCTTTTTTTTTTCAACAATTAAATTTGTTTTTAATTGTCTATGACATCGTTTGGTTAAGCACTGACGATAATAGAAAATTGTAAATTTCTGACTTTTAATTTCAACATTTCGAATTTAATTTCAAAATTACTACTTCTGGCTTCTCGAAAAGTATTCTTTTTTCAACGCTTTCAATTTTGCTTGAAGTTTGAATTTTTTTGTGGCTTTTTTCTAGGGATTTTGATTTTTTTTTGGAAATTTCATCTCGAACAGTAAAGTCGATACATTCCGATTTTTTCTTGAACTTTTAGTTTTTTCTTAAATTATTTGTTTAAGCTGAGCTTTCTAGTTTTATTCTTTAAAAATTCGACTTTAAATTGAAACATCCTGTTTTATGAATTTCAATTTTTGTATCCAAAGTTCAATTTAAATCTCAAATTTTTCTTCTAAAATTTTGTGTTTAAACGCAAAAAAAAGGTTTAAATTTTGGAAAATTAAGTTAAAATTTCTAATAAAAAGAGCCTAAATTTCAAGTTTTCGATCAAAATTTAGACACAAAAAAATTCAGGTTTAAACTTTGGAATTAAAAAAAAAAACTAATCATTTTAAAAAATTCCCAACTTATATAAAGGAATACATATTTCATTAATAAATTAAACTTTAGCCAGAAATGTTGACCTGAAGGTAAAAAAAAACTTTTGAATTTTCCAATTTGGGCATGCCCAAGCCTAAACTTCCTATGTTGAGAAAAAAGTTCAAATGCGGAAAAAACTCAAAATTTATGTAATTAAAATCCCATTTAATGCGAAATTTTAAGTAAAAAGTCAAAATCTCAAAAAAAAAAAACTAAAATTTATAGTAATTTTGTAGATTACCGGAGTTTGAAAAAGTAAAGTTTAAACTCGAAATTTTAATAAATTTTCGAATAGTATTCAACTTTTTGCTTAGAACTTAAATTGTGAAAAGTCGAAATTTCGAAATTCAAGACGATGTGAAAAAAATCTTTTAAATAAATACTTTTGTTTTGTCAGCATTTCTCCTTTGAATGTATTTTCTAATTCAACTTTAAAATTTCAACTTTCTAAGAATTTAATTTTTCTAGAAAGGCTCCATTTTTTTTAAATAGCTGTCGAGTTTTACCTAAATTTTGTACCTAAATTTTGCTTTTATTCACATAATTTGACTTTTTTCTTCAAATCTGACCTTTTCTTAAAATGTACTTTCTCAATTTTAAGGTTTTTCTTAAAATTCCGTTATTTTTCTTAACACTATATTCCCTTAGAAATTTTCTACCTGCTAGATTCAGAACTTCACGATATTTTAAATATTTGCTTGAAATTAACCTTTTCTAGAATTTTACGTGTTTATCTCAAAATTCGGTGTTTAATATTTCTGCAAAATTGGTCTTTTTTTTGAAGTTTCTACTTATCTTTTATTCAAAAATGGTTTTTGGAAATTTAAAAAAGTTAGAAAATCGATTTTAAAATAGAAATCGAAACTTTCCTAATATTTAAAAATATTTCGAAATTTTCTAAAAGTCGACTTTTGAGAAAAAAAGACAGCATTTGAAAAAAAAGCCATTTCCAAAGATCAGAATTTTTACCTTATTCAACTTTTGACAATCTTTAAATTTACAAGAAGTCTTTCTCGGAATTATTAGCTTAATATTAAAATTTCGATACAATTTTGATAAAATAAACGAATTTTTTAAGAAGGTGTTATTTACAGAAAAAATATCTAATTTCGAGTTCAAATTTCCATAAATATAATTTTGAAGTAAAAGTCAAAATTTAGAAAATTAGACGAATTAGGCAAACCAAGCCAAAACTCCCAAAAAAGTGAAATTTCAAAGAAAGTTTCAGACAAAGCTAAATACTAATGAAAATAATTTGAAAAAATAAACGATTTTTGAAAAATACAGCCGAAATTTAAAAAAAAAGGGCGACATTTTCGAGAAGAAAAGCAGTTTTGGGAAAAAATATTTTAAATCAAAATTAAACTAAGAAATTAATATTTCGGAAA
Organism: Dastarcus helophoroides; assembly: GCA_028583605.1. Taxonomy (NCBI): domain Eukaryota; kingdom Metazoa; phylum Arthropoda; class Insecta; order Coleoptera; family Bothrideridae; genus Dastarcus; species Dastarcus helophoroides. The sequence goes on along the minus strand of CM053334.1, from coordinate 2,908,978 downwards.
GATCGAAAAACCTAAAACATTCGAAAAATATCAAAATTTTTGAAAGTCAAATTTTGTAAAAAAAGGTTGTAAGATCCACGAGAAGTTGAGAAGTTGAATTTTGATAAAGAAGTTGTAATTTCATACAATATTTTTTCTCGGAAAAAATCGTAATTTCAGAAACATCGAATTTTGAAATTACAATGTGAAATCTCGAGAATAATGCGAATCTTGAAACACGAGCTGAAATTTCTAGAAACTCAAATTTAAAAAGGTCAAACTAATCAGAAAAAAAAGCAAACATTAAAGAAAATGGCGAAATTTTGAAAAGAAGCGAATTTTGGAAGAAAAGTCGAAAAAGTATAATTTTGAGAATAAAGTCGAAATTTATAGAAATACTCTTTTTTGGAAAAACGCGAATTTTGGGAAAAAGACTTATTTTACGAAAAGATAGTTCGAGGAAAATTAAATATGGAATTTGTGTTAAAAATTTGAGTCTTATGAAATCCCTAAACGTTTCTGGTATGTCAAATTCGAAAAAAGTTTGCACCTTCAGAAAAAGCCCAATATTGAAAATATTACGGAATTTCGAGGAGAAATCGAAATACCAAGAAAAAGATAAAATTTCGAAAAAAGGTCACCTCTTCCAGAAAAAAATTATTAAAAGTACTTAAATAAAAAAAACGTCGATTTAAGTCGAAAAAAAGACCCATTTTGAAAAAAATAGTCGAAATTTCAAAGAAAAGTAACATTTCAAAATAAATGGATATTTGCATTTGTCAAATTTTTTGAGAAATTATTTAAGAGTGGGAATAAAATTGTTTGCAATTTTTATCCTTTTAGAAAAATTCATTTTTGAAAAATATGAAAGTTCTCAAACAAATTTTGTTCGCCAAATTTTAACAAAAAGACAAATTTTGATAAGTAGGTTGAAATTTGAGGAAAGCTTTGTTAAAAAAAATCGAAGTTTTCAGAAAAAAGATAATTCCAAAATAAAAACAACGAATTTTGAGACAAAAATTTAACATTTTTAGAAAATCAGATTTTTTGAAGAAAAATCTAAAAAAATCATAGGTCACCTTTTCCAGAAAAAATTATTAAAGGTACTTAAGGAAAAAACCATCGATTTAAGACGAACAAAAGGCGCATTTTGAAAAAAATAGTCGAAATTTTAAAGAAAAGCAACACTTTAAAATAAATGGATATATGTTTTTGTCAAATTTTTTGAGAAATTATTTAAGAGTGTGAATAAAATTGTTTGCAATTTTTATCCTTTTAGAAAAATTCATTTTTGAAAAATATGAAAGTTCTCAAACAAATTTTGTTCGCCAAATTTTAACAAAAAGACAAATTTTGATAAGTAAGTTGAAATTTGAGGAAAGCTTTGTTAAAAAAAATCGAAGTTTTCAGAAAAAAGATAATTCCAAAATAAAAACAACGAATTTTGAGATAAAAATTGAACATTTTTAGAAAATCAGATTTTTCGAAGAAAAATCTAAAAAAATCATAGGTCGTCTTTTTTAGAAAAAATTATTAAAGGTACTTAAGAAAAAAAATCATCGATTTAAGTCGAAAAAAAGGCGCATTTTCAAAAAAGTAGTCGAAATTTCGAAGAAAAGCAACATTTTAAAATAAATGGATATATGCTTTTGTCAAATTTTTTGAGAAATTATTTAAGAGTGTGAATAAAATTGTTTGCAATTTTTATCCTTTTAGAAAAATTCATTTTAGAAAAATATGAAAGTTCTCAAACAAATTTTGTTCGCCAAATTTTAACAAAAAGACAAATTTTGATAAGTAAGTTGAAATTTGAGGAGGACTTTGTTAAAAAAAATCGAAGTTTTCAGAAAAAAATAATTCGAAAATAAAAACAACGAATTTTGAGAAAAAAATTGAACATTTTGAGAAAATCAGATTTTTCTTTGAAAAAAAATCACAACTTCGAAAACGACGAATATAAAGAAAGAGGAGAATTTAGGGATAAAAGAAATCTAAGGGAAAAATTCAAAATTTTGAGAAAAAGACGAATTTCAAGGAAATACTAAAGTTTCTAAATCCGGAAAGAGATGAAAATCAAAATTTCACGAAAAAGGCTAAAAAATTACTGAAAATTTTCAAAAAGTCAGGTTTTAAAAGCCCAGTGTTAAGAAATATATCGGAATTTCGGATAAAAAAATCAACATTTCGAGGAAAAGCTCGACAATATAAGAAAAACACCTAAAATTGACAAGAAATCCAGAGTTTTTCACAAAAAGTCAAATTTTAATACAAAAAAGTCGAATTTTGCGAATAAAGTCAAAATTTGGAAAAAAGACCTATAATTAAAAAAAACTCTAAATTTGGAAAAGACGACTTTTGATGAAAAAGTCGTTATTTTTAAAATAGAATTAAAACTTTTCAGAGAAAGTCTGATTTTAAGAAAATTTGAGAATAAATTTGAACTTTTCAAAAAAAGCAATTTTTGCCTTTTACAGAACTTCCAAAAAATATTTTTCAAAATCTCCCAATCAATACTTTTCTCCAAATCTTTGTCTTTTTATCAACATATCGACTAAATTTCAAAAAAAAGTCACTTTGTGGTTAATGAGACGAAAGTTGCAGAAATTAGAATTGTGAAAAAAGGAGAAATTTTCCCAAAAAAATTTTGAGAAATTGCAAAAATTTGAACTGACGACTTTGAAAATAAAAATCCAAAATTTTGAGACAAAAAGACGACAAGTCTTAAGAATACATTTGAAATAAAAAAAAACGAATTTTATAAAAAGTCTAAATTTCGAGAAAAATTTCGAAATTTGAAGGTAAACATTAGGGAATCAGTTGAAAATAGTCCGGAAAGTTAGATTCTAAAAAAATCAAAACTTACAGAAAAAGACCGATATAGCAGAAATAATCGAGAAAAAGATTGAATTTTCGAGAGAAAAGTCGACATTTTGAGAAATTGAAATTTTTATTTAAAAAAAGTCGAGTTTTGCAAATAGAATCATAATTTTGGAAGAAACTACGAATTTTGACAAAAGTAATCCTTTCATTTTGAAATAGAATAGAAATTTCGCAGAGAAAACAAAATTGAGAATAAGGTTTAAATTTTTTGAAAGGAAATTTTCCGACAGGTTATATTTTTTATAAAAATGCAATATATTTCCAAAACCCAAAATCTGTAAATAAATATTTTTTTAAGATTTTTACTTTTTTATCAAAAGATCGATCAAATTTGGAAAAAGGCTAAATTTTTAGAAATCTTGTAAAAGTTGTATTTTAAAAACAGTCGAAATTTTCAGAAAAATCTGAATTTTGAGAAACGACGAAATTTCGAACAAAAAACGAGGAATTTTAAAATAAAAATTCGAAACTTTGAGAAAGTCAGATTTTAAGGAATAAAAAAATCGAATTCCGAGAATATATTCGAAATTTAAAAAAAAAACGAATTTGCTGGAAAACCTCAAAACATCAAGGAAAAAACGAATTTTAAAATATAACAATAGGAATTTTTGGAAAAACTTCTTTTCTGGTTGAATACGTATTTTCAGTTGACTGCATAAGACAGAGGGGGGAAAAGTGACATCAATCTAGTACAACATTACTGTGGGAGAAAGGTCTTTTTCCATATACATATAAACCCATAATAGTAACAATTATTTATTTTTAGTTATTTTCGCCTATTTTATTTGCCATTTATGGCGCCAAAACTTAACTTTATTAGTGCCACAACTTCCGGGCTCTAGTCATTACAACCGATGTAATTCATCTAAAATTACGTTAACATAAGCGACATGTCATAATAAACGAAAAACTAAGTTACTAAAACAGGAATAAAGTTCATTGAAGTGCAGAGGGGAGCCAAATTTCTCATTAAAAAATAACATAACAAAACTTCACTGTGTTGGAATAGTGTCATGAAATTCATTATCACAAGTAAAATAATATTATTAGGTAACGACTATGCAAATGAGTATAGCATTATATTATGTGCAAAACTTAGTATAAGCTATAAAGAGAATGTGGATATAGATATAAATATTAGATACAGAAGTAAAAGAATAATATCATTCCATCTTTTAGTCACTTTATCACAATTTGGAATGCGTAAAACAAAAAACGCTTCATATATTCGATAGCTATCATAAGATGAAATGAACACAAAAGTCGCAGATCTCAAAAGATCAGAGACAGTGAAAATAGCGTTGCTCCTGGGGTTCAACTATAACAACAGATCGAATTTAATTGCAATACTCTCACAAAAAATGCAACCGGAAATATTTCTATTAAGGAAGTACCGGCTGAAATAGATGTTTTAAATGCATCCACAAAAACGTCAAACACCGGAGACAAAGTTGTAGTTGGAGAGGATGTCGATCAAATAATTTTATTAACAGTTTTAACTGCACCAAATGTTATGCCCTTTTTTAAGCCAGGAAAAGAGTAAATTGGCTCTAACTTTTATTCATCAGTCAATTTTAGTTCTATTTATGCCTGCATTCAGCAATTGCAAGGCCATGTCTGTGTTCATCTACAAAAAAAAACAATCATAGTGTTTCAAATTACTTCAAAAGACCTAGCTTCTTGGAATCATAAGAGATTGATAGACAGTCATTGATAATTTCACTTTCAAATTTATAGCGAAAAAATAGTTGTCGATTTAGATCCATCAATAGAAGGAGCACTTCAGCAGTACTCTTATCACACATTCCATCAAGTTCAAGTATGAGGCATCAACGAAATTAGCTGAAAAGTGGGGACCGAAAATCGAGAACAATGAGTTGATAGTTACATAATCGTACTTCCTGTATAGTGGCGGCTCGTAGCCAAAACTAATGGGGGTGCTGCGACAATGTTTAGCGTTTTAATATGTTTAAGATTTCGACTGAAAATTTCGACATTTTCAAAACGTTACTTTTCGAAAATTTTAGATTTCTTTGAAAACTTGACAATTAATATTTTTGATAATGTCGCCTTTTTTGAAAGGTTGGATTTTTTCGAAGTTTCGACTGTATTGCAAAATTTAATTTTTTTCTTGTAATCTCGACCTTATTTTATTTTTAAGTATTAACTTTTCTGAAAAACTGTGAATACTCTTTTAAAAATGTCCGTATTTTCGAAAATATTTAAACTTTTCAGTGTTCTGTTTTTTTTTTGTAATTTTTTTTGAAAATTAATTATCACTTTTTTTTGAATTTTTACCATTTAAAAATTCTTACATTTTTTGAAAATGTAAATTTTTTTATAACTGGACTTTTGACTTTTTAAATTTTTGACTTTTTTCTAAATTTCATCTTTGCTTACAATTTTTTTTGGAAAATTATAGTTTTTTTGTTGAAAATTACGATTCTTAATAATTTCGACTGGTTTTTACTTAAATGTCAATTTAGTTTTAATTATTTTTTGATTTTTTTTTTTGGTGAAAATTTCCCAACTTCTTAACTTTCGAAATTCTGTCAACATTTCTATTTTTTGAACATTTTGAAATTTTATGAATGTTTAATATTTTTTCAAAATTTTTATTTTTTTGACCTAAAATTTCAACTTTTTCAAAAAATGTACCACTGAAAATTTTAACTACTAAAAATTTAAAGGTTTTCCAAAATTTTAACTTCTCAATATTTCAATTTTTGAAAACCTCGATCTATTTGATAATTTTTACTTGTTTTCAATATTCCGGTTTCGAAAATTTTGATTTTTATTGAAAAGTAGAGTGCAAATTTCCCAACTATTTAAAATTTAAACTTTCTTAAAATTTCGAGTTATTTCGTAAATTCGATAAAAATTCTCAAATTTTTTGCAAATTTTGATATTTTTTTAAATTCGACTATAAATATCGACCTTTTCTTTTTGAAAATTTCTTCTTTGGCAAAATTTTTACTTCTTCTGGAAATTTGAAAGATTCAGAAAATTTTTGCCTTGTCAACAAATTTCGACTTTCTTTATTAAAAATTTTAACCTTTTCTTAAATTTGCACTTTTTTGAAATTTTCGACTTTCTATTTTATTTCCTATTTTGTTGAAAATTACGGCCTTTTACAAATGTTAAAATTTTTCAAAATTTTAGTCATTTTCCAAAATTTAAAACCTAAAAATTTTGAATATTTTTTTAATTTTAGCTATTTTCAAAATTTTGACATTCTTTGCAAACTGTCCTTTATTTGAAAATTGTGATTTTTTTTTAAGTCAGACATTTCTTAAAACCTTTGACATTTTTGACTAATACTTTTTGAAACCTTTTTTTTAAAATTTTATTTATACATTTTTTTTAACATTTTTAATTAAATCTTTAACTTAAAAGAAAAGATGTCGACTTTTCAAAAAATTTAGCTTCTTTCAAAATTTAATTAAAAACTCTGCAATTTATTTTAAATGTCGATATTTTTTTAAAAACTCGTCTTTTATTCACATTCTTAAAATTATTGAAAATGTCGGCCATGTTAAAAATTGAAAATTTTTTGAAATTCTTATTTTCTTTTGAAAATTTTTTTTTCTATGAAAATTTCAAAATTTTCCAAGATTTGACTTTTTTTTAATGTTTGACTTTTCTGATAACTTTAGCTTTATTTTTCAAAAGTGGTAAAGTTTTTCTTTTTAAATTTACATTTTTTGAGAGAAATTTCGAAATAACACTCGATTTAAAAAAAATAAATTAGAACAGTAAATTGTTAATAGATTTTTTTCAACATTTTGACTAACTTTAATTTCGAAATTTTGACTCTTCTAGAAATGTTGGTCCTTTTTCTAAAAAAATTCAATAATTTTTATTTGAAAAAAAAAATTTTTTCTTTAATTCCGAAAATGTTTTTTTTTGTTGAAAAATGTTGTTTGCTAATAAGAAATTTCAACTTTTTCTAGAAATATGCTCTGCTTTCTCTTATAATTTTGAGTTTAATTCTTAAAGGATATACTTCTTCCGGGATTGGACCCTGTCAAATAACTACTAAAAGTGTTCGACGTTTTGCCCACCATCGTAGGGGGCTTCTTCAGGAAGAAAAGAAAAGAGAAAAAATAAATGAAAAGAGGAATATGAGGGAATATGCAAAAATAAAAGAATGAAAGGGCCAATTTCAAAACACCAGAGTACGGTAACTCAGTATGTCCACCATACCAGAGGCGAAACTCTTCTGAATTGAAAATTGGTACAAAGGATAAGAAAGTTTAGACAAAAGAGCACGGTAATTCAGTATGTCCACCATACCAGAGGCGAAACTCTTCTGGCAGGAAAGAGGTTGGTTTCCAGATGGAGGAAAGCATGTAACCATCGTCTCAGTTGACATTTTTGGGGAATTTTTGAATTTCAATGGCCTCGCGTATCTTCCTATTATAGTAATTGGGAATATTGGATATGATTGAAATATTATCAAAGAGAATCTTATGTCCGGTCTCATGTTGATGTTCGGCAATGGCTGACTGCGAAAATAAACCAGACCTAAGACATCTTTGGTGCTTGGATATTCGCGCCTTAAATGATCGCCCCGTTTCTCCGATGTCCACTGAACCACAAGAACAAGGAACCCTGTACACACCACTAGAACAAAAGGATGAAATTTTATCTTTGGGAGATGGGAGGAGCTGTTGGATCTTTGAGGATGATGAAAAAATGGGTTTAATGTTGTGTTTTCTCAATAATTTTCCGATTTGATCTGTTACTCCGTGAACCTAGGGAAAAAAGGCTTTAGAAGAAATTATTGAATTTTATGAAGGACCCTACGATGATGGGCGAAACGTCGAACACTTTTAGTAGTTTTTTGACACAGTCCAATCCCGGAAGAAGTATATTCTGTACTGACTCTGGAGGTGGAAGCCTTCGTTAACATGTTTAATCTTTAAATTTGGATCTTTTTTTTGTAGAAATTTGAATTTTCAATTCGAACTTGAAAATTTCAAGAATAAATTTAACGTTTCTAATAAAATTGGAAACTCTGATTTAGAATTTTCTTTGGTCCTACAGTAGTAGTAATGTTTTAGAGAAATATCAAATTGTAAAAAAGGATTAAAAGTTACAAGGTTCATTTTTTCTTGAAATTTCAATATTTTTCTCAAAGTTTTCTTATTTTTCTGTAGATTTGATGTTTATTTGCTCTAAACTTATACTTAACAATTTTTAGTTTCTTATCAAAATTACCAAATAAAATAAACTTTAAAATATTAAAATTTCGCTAAAAAACTTTTAAATTTTAAGACAAATGAGAGAGAAATCAAAATTTCTACAAGAAAAAATATTTGAAAGACAAAATCTCCCGGAAAAGTCGACATTGCAAAAAAAATTCTTTGTATAAAATGTTTAGAGAAAAACACAAATTGCATAGGAAAAAAATAAGGAAAATTTCTTCGAGAAAAAATCGAAATTTGAAAAAAATTTAAAACACCTTTACAAAAAAATCGAATTTTTTTGTTTTTCCCAAAATGTTGAAATTTTTATGGAGCTTTCAGGATTTTGTTCAAACATTTTTTGTCAAAACTAGAAAACAAAATGAACTTTAAATTGCCAAAGTGTCGTGAAAAAACTTGACATTTTTAAAGCAAATTAAAGGAACACAAGGAAAAATGTGGAGAAGCTGGAATTTCTAGAAGAAATTTTAAGAACAACATTTTCAGGAAAAATGGAAATTTCGAGTAATTTTATTTTTATAAAAATATTTAAGAAAAATGAAAACTGCAGAAAAAATCAAAGTTTCCTAAAAAAAATTGAAATATCTGAAAAAAACTTAAAATTTTTATACAAAATGGGATTTGAAATAAAAATTTCGAGATATTGTATTAACTTATTCTTTTAGAGTAATAGTAAAATGCGAGATGAGTTGGATTTAGATTTTTTCTTAAAATTGTAATTATTTTCTCAAAAGGTTAACATTTTCAAAGAAATTTAAATTTTTTTCTCAACATTTTATTTTCTGCTCAAAATATTGATTTCTTCCTCGAAACTTTTACAAAAATTAGTTTTTGAAAATGTGATTTAGATCAAAATTGAAAATAAAATAGGTTTTTAAATGTCGCAACTTCGTGAAAGAAACCTAAAATTTCTATTAAAAGAAATCAGAGAAAATTTAAAATTTCTACAAAAAATTGTGTAATGAAAAGGGTTCAGAAAATTTTGAGAAAAAAAACTCGTAAGCGAAATTGGCGGTGCTGCAGTTCCACAGTGTTTATACGCTAGCCGCCACTGTTTCTGTACCAAATTCAATTCCGAAAATAATTTTCTGCATTTGCAAGGTCACCTGAACTAGCGCGTGATTGTAGAAAAAATTGAAAAAACGTTCAAGATTACAAGATAATTACCAGGGTATGTCATAAATAATACATAACACATAAAAATACAGAATGGATCATAAGTAATGGTACACGGAGCAATGGTGGATTTTTCTAATAAAAATAATGTGATTTAGCTAAAAGTTGATATTAACAGAGATACAGGGTGTCAAAGTTGAAACAAAAATTTCGATTTTTTCGTATAATTATGGAATGAATTGTAATATAGACACGAAATTTGGCACAAGAGAGTTTCCTAAGTCGACAAACTCTAATTTGCTAACATATTACCAATAGCTGATAGGGGGCGCTACCTGCGCTATCCTGCATAATTCTAAATCATCATAACTTTTTTGTGCACCCACGTATATTAATTTTAAATGTGTTATTTTATTTCCCCATCTTTTTTAGGTAAAAAAGGTGTACTTTCTGAAACTTGATACGAGCCACTGTTTCCAATGGTTCCAACGCCTTTAAAGCTTGACGTGGCTTGGTTTTAAATTACCAATATATTAAATTTTCGAAGTAGGCTTGAAAAAAAAGTAATCATAAGGCAGCTTTGAAACTAATTTATGTCAAATATCACTTTGCTGATAATATTATTACCCAAATTTTAAAAATCTCAATAAAGAAAATCCAAAAAATTAAGACGTAATTTAATTTCTAACATAGAGATCTGAGATATGATCTTTGAGTCCACACAAGAAAATTTTAATAGTCTGGGTAGGCAAAGCAGATATTTGGAGATAAATTTTAATAAAGAACAGCCAAATTTTTAATTGTTTACAATCCCTTTACACGAAAAAGGTCATTTCCCACATACTTATTTTTGAAAATAAATTTTGGTTTGGTATTTTATTTAAATTTGCTTTAGAAATTTAAAAAAATATGTGTAATAGTAATGTCAGTAGAGTAATATTTAATATGAACTATTTTAGAGTCAGTTTTATTACTTTTATTTTGAAACCTACTGCGAAAAATTCACATTTACATAACGTAAAATAAATGTACGGCAAGTTTTGAAGGTAAATATCTTGAAAACGGTTGTTTGTATCAACATTTAGAAAGTATACCTTTTTTACGTAAAAAATGTAGATAAATAAAAATATCTATTTAAAATAAAAGTATATGAAGGCACAAAAAAGTTATGATGCTTTAGAATAATACAAGGTAGCGCAGGTGGCGCCCCCTATGAGTTTCTGACAATCTGTTAGCAAATTAGAATTTCTTGACTAAAGAAACCTCTCTATACCAAATTTCTTGTCTATAGTGCAATGTGTTTATCAGTTATGCGAAAAATTCACATTTTTTTTTTCAACTTTCACACCCTGTATCTCTGTTAATATCAATTGTTGGTATAAGGTAAATGTGGCTGAATCACGTTATTTTTATACAAGAAATCTACTTTTGCTCTATGTATCATTACTTATGGTCCATCCTGTAGATGGTCTTTTCCACCCCACTCCTTTAATCTTATGGGCTAGCAAACCCAACTTCCCCTAATTTATTTTTTAAGTTTGACATGCTGTATCTCTGTTAATATCAGCTTTTGAGGTATGAGGTAAATGTAGCTAAATGACGTTATTTTTATAGGGAAAATCTACTCTTGCTCTATGTACCAATACTTATGGTCCATCCTGTATAATAGCCAGCCAATTTGGTGAAGGAATTATGACTTTTTTGCCACGAATCTGTTATTTTTATGTTTCCCCTTCGTGACCCACTAAAAGATTTTTTCATCCATCTTAAAACTTCGTTTTTCTTTTTAAAACTTCGTTTTTCTTTTTAAAACTTCGATCACATTTTAAGGTGAGAAATCAAAATTTCATCATTTCCTTCTAGAATTATTAATTTTCTTTTCTTAAAATTTTCACGTTGAAGCCAAAATTTTGCATCGAAGTCCCCACTTGAAGTTCCAAAGTTCGACCTATTTTTCTTTAATCTTAAAACTGAATATTTTCACCATGCTGTTTCTGTTTAAATTTCGGTACTTTTCTGAAATTTTTTCGAGTAGATTTAATTCCTTAAAGTTGTCTAAAAATTCAATGTTAAATAAAGAGTTTATTTTCTCAAAATTTGGTTGTAATCTTGCTATTTTGAATTTCGAAGTCGAAATTAGAAGAAAAATGTAGAGAACTTTAAAAATTGGTTCAAATTTTTGAGAGGAAATATGAAATGATAAAAGTTATCTAAAACATTTGAATTTAAGCCTCGAATTTTTGATGTGTAACTTACAATTTTGTTTCTTTTCTTTATTTAGATTTTTTTTCTATAGATTTTGACTTCAGAAATCGTAAGGTTTTTTCCAGATTTTTTGGTAATTAGAGTTAAAATGTCATTTTCTTTTTTTTTTTTCAACACAAATGTTTAATTATTTTTCTTTAAAATTTCTGGTCTAACGTCAAACTCCTCTATTTCCTGAAGCCAATTCTAGTTGCAATTTTTCTCAAAATAAAAAATTGACATTGAGTTTTTACAGACTTTTAGCGAAAACTGAACATTTTTTAAATGTATGATATTATTTTTTTTAAATTAATTTAGAAAGTAGAAGTTGTAATTGGGTGTTTTATTTTTTTGAAATTTAGAAAATAAATGTTTTAATTTGAATTTTTGTCTAGGATTTTTCACCGTTCCTCTCAAAATCCCCATTCTAAACTGTGTTAAAAATAGTATTGATTCAAGATGGCCTGTGTGAGTTCATGATTCTTGTATGTTGAAATATTCAATAGTGTGTGAAGGCATGAAGAGGACAACAAACACAGTTCTACTCGCAGACAGGAGATACAGAATAATGATGAATACTAGATCAATCTCTAAAAGAAATATCAGTACCTGTACCTCATTTGAAGCAGCAATTGTTCTTTATCTTTAATGCAAGTAGAAGGCAACTTAGACTACTGCAGCCCTTCAGGTGTGTATAGTGAATCATAGGTAGCTGAACTACCAACAGTTGAAACACTGCCACCTGGCAAAGCGGTTGCTCTCTAGGAAACATTTCCCAGAAGACAAGGATTCTAAAATGCACAGACCAATAGGTTTGAACATTTATTAGATTCGAAGTTTGGAGACCAAAGACTGGTTTCGATCTTGTTAGATCTTTGGTTTCCAAACTTCGAATCTAATAAATGTTCAAACCTATTGGTCTGTGCATTTTAGAATCCTTTATCTTTAAATTTAATTTTTCAAAGGACATGCTTACAAGAAAAAGACTTTTTGCTTTCTACTTCAAAGTTAATACTTTATTGTTACAAATATTGCCAATTATATGCTAATTGCATTGATTTTGAAGTTTTGCATCAGGTGTTTTTGTTGCGTAAATTCATTAACTATACAGGGTGATTCATTAAGAATGGGCAATCTCTGAACTGGAGATACTACACAGCAAAATATGATGATTGAGCTTAAGATGCCTTATAGAAATGTTGCAGGTTTAGCAGGTTCAGGGTGTTCAAAGTTGGAATATTAATTTGAAACTTCTTAATAATTTTGTGATTTTAAGCAGTATCGTCTACAAAATTGGCAACTTTATGTTTTTTGGCATGAGAATTACGAATTTAATACTGAATTTTGCACTATTCATACAGGGGGTTAGTTACACACTGATACTTAAGTAAATTACAACATATCTTTTTTGTCTATTGAGCTATCTCTAAAATGACTAAAAAATCTAAAAGGCAGTTTAATTTTGAATAAAAAAGCTACTCTGGTTTTTTTTCATGTAACTCTATCAGTTTTTGAGTTATTTGCATTTTAAACATTCAATGAATTTGTTTGTTGTAAAATGAATTTATTCTTTTAAATTGTTACTATGCGAGGTAACAACAGTAAAGGCAACATATAACAATCAGTAACATTAATAAAAGAAAACTTCAAAGTAAATGCTCAAAATGGCCGCCTTACACTTCAATACACTTTGTAAGGCGTATCCTTAAAGATCTTTGAATACAGTGAGACGCCGTTTAACGTTGTTCCGTTTAGCGCTGTTTCGGTTTAACGCTCTTTTGTTGGAATAGTGGGATTCCCTCAAAAATTGCACGCATCAAAATTGCACAACATACATTACAGTTATTTTTTTAATGAGGTAACATAAAAATGTTTGAAAGGAGCGTGGAAAAACATTTGGTCAGATTTAAACAAGGGCGATGACAGAAGAAAATCTGTTGTCGATATGAATGAAATAGTCGAGTTAGCGAATCAAACAGGTATAGGAACGGGGAAGATTTCAAAATTTTTGTATTGATGATCTCAAGGAAATATTGGATTAAGAACACAAAAATATTGAAAATACTGAATAATATAAAAAAATAAACTGTCCAGCTTATTTTTAAAAACCAGTTTAGCTATAGAAATTATAAACCAATTTATTGAAAATGAGACAGATCTTGATAGGAGTTTCAAGATGGAGTGCAAGATGGAGTGCCAACTTCTTATAGGGTGCAAAAGAAAAATACAAATGACATTGGGCACCTTCTTGATAAAAAAGCTAAAAATTAGAAATGCGGAAGAATCTGAATGATCTAGACATAAATGATGACTTACTTCTTCCACCTGTTGGTGGTATGGGCGGAGATTATCTTTCTTCAAGATTCTCCAGATAGACGATTGGCTTATTCCTGCTGCCGCACTTAACCAACGAGTACTGACATCTGGATTTTCCGAAATACGAACTAAAACCTCTTCTTCATAATGGACTTTGATAGATTTTCTAACACCAATTAAGCCTTTAGGACGAAAACACCTTGTTTCGCCTAGGCGGGAGTAAATACGTCTGAACAGTTTGTGATTGGGTTGTCTTCGATTTGGGTATAACTCTAAATACCTTCTGGCTGCACCAAGTCCACTATAACTTGACTGAGCAGAAACATAAATCATATCACGCATAGTCATCACTGCTGTTAGAAAATTCATTATGTCGTGGCATTTTCTTATTTTAGAATTTTTACTACAAATAATACTAAGTAAATTAGAAAAATACAATAAACACTTTTACTTAGTGACAGTAAAATTGTCAAATATTTCTTTACGCGAAAAATTGATAAGTGCTGACACAAGTCTACTTGAAATAAGTCAAAGTAATAACGGTGGCTTAGGAGTCTTTACACTGAATGTTTAAAATGCAAATAACTCAAAAACTAATAGAGTTACATGAGATAAACAAGAGTAGCTTTTTTATTTAAAATTGAACTGCCTTTTAGTTTTTGTAGTCTTTTTAGTCATATCTCATTAGGCAAAAAAGATATGTTGTAATTTACTTAGGTAACAAGGTGTAACTAACGCTTTGTAGAAATAGTGCAAAATTCAGCATTAAATTCGTAATTCTTATGCCAAAAAACATGAAGTTGCCAATTTTCCAGACGATAATGCTTAAAATCACAAAATTATTAAGAAGTTTCAAATTAAAATTTCAACTTTGAACACCCTGTACCTCGTAAACCTGCAACATTTGTATAAGGCATGTTAATCTCAATCATCATATTTTGGGGTGTCGTATCTCCAGTTCAGAGATTGCCCATTCTTAATGAATGAATGTATACATTTTTTAGCATATAACATAAATAATAATAATTATTGTGAAAATAGTGTCATTACTTACAGTTTGAAAGTTTATTTAGAACTTTATTTTGGACATAAAAGACTTATTACCAATTATTGTCACTGATGAACTGACCACCGAAGAAAACCAAAAGTAAGATATAGTCTTACAGGGGTGGGGATAGATAAACGCAAAGAAATATTTTTTATGACGTGCAACCATGAAATTATTAAGTATCGATAATTATGATCATATTTTGCAAAATGGCGACTAATCATATATTATATATTTAAACTTAAACAAAAACGGAACTAGTGCAACAACAACAAAAACTTACATAATCCACTCTACCGAGGTCCGATATAAACTGCAAAGACTAATTGTTTTGCTCTAATGCCATTAATAATATTCAAATTTCTCCGTTCGATATAATGTCAATGATTTCCTGTGAACTTTGCCTAGAACTATGAGTTAATAGTGTATTATTATGACATTTTTTATTGTTTTAAAATTCAAATGAATCACTTTTCCAACACCTATCTCCATTGAAACTGATAATTATTATAAACGCGGATAATTGGAGTAATCAGCGGATTAATTCGCAACCCGTCTTGTCTAATTATCGCAATTGGAATATTTATGCATAAGTAGAAGCTGCGTAATTAATAAAGGTTGGCCAAATTATAGACCATTTTTGTATGTAATGCGACTACTTACAAGATAATTACAATGATTTGCTTCTACTGTAAATGCCGTCAAGTATATTATGATTATGGTCTTTTGCGATAAATTTTTCACTCATTTCAATGTTGAAATTACAATAAATTATGTCTTGACCATGCTTGTTGTTTTCCACTTATCAAGCACAGCTTAAAAAGAATTTACCATGAAATATTTTGGGTATGCAGGTTGGCAAGTGGTCCACATGTTTTAATCCCAATCGTTTTCTTGGAGATTATAAAGTTAAAATTATCTTGAGAAAAGCCTCTAGTAGTACAGCAGAACCTACAATTTGTAAATCTGTATGTAATTCTGAGAAGGAATGAATGTTAACCGTATACAATTTCCAGGTCAGCAGCGAAAGTACCAAGCGTGAAACATGTTCAGATTCGATACACATTTGGAGACACTCAACCGATGAGGGAAACACTCGCACTATGAGTTATTATTAGAGACCAGGTTATATAAAGGGAGAGAGGGGCTAAAAGTTCCCGGGGTAAGTTGTTCCGATTAAAAGACCTTCAAGGGAAAAATAGATAAATATATTTTGTAAATAGGATGTGAAATGAATCGTGACAGCGCAGCGATATCAGCCATATTGTTAAGGCAGTTGCGTCCGATATATCAGGAAGTTAACAGTAATCGTTTCGGTTTTTGCTGTGCTTATGCCAAAATATATCTGCTTTGAACATGATAAGCTAAAACTATGTAAGCATTTGATATTTGGGGCTAAATGTTCCATTTTTGTGGGGCATGTTGTGACCTCGGAACAACCAGTCCATCCTTCCCCAAAGGCACCATCAAGAGTTGGAAAGAACAAGAGACGCCTTAGGAAATCAGCAATTTTAACAGACACTCCGGAGAAAATGGCGTTGGCAGAAAAAGAGTCTAAGAAGAGGAGGGAAAGTATTGACAATAAAAGAAAGGGCAAAAAAACCAGATGCCAAAATAGAAGGAAAAGGAAAGGGAAAGCCTGTTAAACGACAGGAAACTGAGGATAAACGTTCTGATCATGAAGAGGATAGTTTGGAATATAATTGTATCATCTGCTTTGATGGTTACTCGAACTTGCGTTCTGGTGAAGAATGGGTCCAGTGTCAAAAATGTAAAAACTGGGCCCATTCAGGATGTATAAAGTTTCGTAATTCATTTATGTATATGTCCAAATTACCACTCTAATGAGTCTTATGGTGATTTATAAATAGGTTTTAAAATCGTTTTTATCCAACGGTCTTTTGAAAATTAAATTTAAGACCAAACTCTTACATAAGGAATATTCTATTGTTAAATTCTTAAATATATGATTGCCTTAATAATAATACTGTTTTCTTTACAAATTATTCCCTAATAGACCCGGTAACAACTTCCCCCACCTCGTTAACAATTAGACACAAGTTGAAGCAATTTGTTACTTTTTGACTTCCTGTGTTATAATTATTATGTTATAATATTCAATTGGAGATAACAAAGTTATCGCTGTTTGAATCTACTAAAATGTACAGTCGTGAAATCACCACTCGGTATAATGTTTTTTAATCTATAAAAGTTGTACAAGATAGCTTCGTATTTGTTCTACTCATATGTCAAATATGAAATAAATATCTAGTTTTTGGAGAAAGGTACGAAGAATTTCGTGGAAGCTTGCATCTGTCAAATTTTTTATAAAAATCCAATTATCTTAAAAACTATAAATTTTAGGAACAATATTTGTTTTTTAGTGGCCTTAAAATATTAAATTAAATCCAAAAATGCAAAAATATATAGAGTGTCTTATTTAAAATAACGAAGTTGGTGTCAACTTTCGCTATAATCGGAAATACTACAACTTTGCGAATATTTTAGTTGTGTCGGTCCTATTGTCTTTGATAAGTTGCCAAGTTTTCAAATGTTTTAGATAAGTACTTTGTCAGATATCGATCGCGGCGGTTCCCGGTAGGACACGCTGTATAAAGGACACATGTGTGAAGTTTCTCAAAGAGTTTGCATTTTTGGTTTTACCAACGATTTCCGTTTATACTGTACACTTATTTTGCCAAATAAATTAGAGTTATTTCAGAAATACACTTTCAAATAATTTCAGCTTAAGCATGACAAGAAAAAATGTTTCTATTTAAAAACTATGAAATAAAGGCAAAAATGTTCTTAATAATGGTAACTAAAAAGAATAAATTGTTTATACTTGAAACAATTATTATAAAATAACGATAATTATTTTACAACATATTGTACCTACTAATAGAAGTAGCAAGTTTTTAGTACCAATTAATAATAATTCTAATTTACGTACGGACATCGGCTTTAAGAACTGACCTTGTTAAGTGCACTAATCCATTTGATTAGCATGAGGAGCATGAAAAATTATATCCGTTAAGTTATCGCGTAAAGACAAATTGACCTTCAGTTAAATTTGCCTGTTTTAATTATCTGCTTTGGTAGAATGTGCAATTTTCATTAAAACCCATCAACGAACTGCCAAAAATGTTGTTGAAGTAAAAACTTATTCAGGTGGTAAAGTTATGAATTGTCACCTCATGACATCATTTGGTATTAAGAATTTTATACATCTTATTCTCGGGTGTCAAAAGATTTTTTTTAAAATAAATAATTTCGTTTATTTAAATAATAATTTAGATATCTTACAAACTGGGCTCGGCAAGCCAAAATAAAAAAAAAGTGTAATTCAAGATGAAAATTAAATGTCATTTTACGATAACTGGTGTCTACTTTCAGGGCCGCGCCGACCCGCCACAGCGCCTGTGTGCGAAACCTATGAAGCGCCTCTTTTTTTTCACGAATTTTCACGTTTGAACTTTTTTTTTATTATTTGTTAATTTTGACCGAAATAAATGTTCTCCAGTTTTATATTACTTAGATAATATTTTCCTAAATAGCAGTGGCCGCTCGCTTATAGGCACTGTGGAACTGCAGCACCCCCAATTCCGAGTTTTTCTCAAAATTTTCCAAAGATTTTTCCTTAAACCATTTTTTGTAGAGATTTTAAATTTTCTCTAATTTCTTTTTATAGAAACGAAGTTACGGGATTTTAAAATCTATTTTAATATTTTTTTCTAATTTTTGTAAAATAATTAAAATTTCAAAATAACATCTAAATCAAACTCTTCTTGCATTTTAATATTTCTCTAAAAAAAAATTAATAGTGAATACCTGAAATCTCAATTTCAACGTTCTAGATATTTCGATTTATTTAAGTAAATTTTAATTGTTTTTGCTATGAAGTTTCCATTTTTCCTAGATATTTTATAAAAAGAAATTTGTTATAAATTCCTATTTTTTCTAAAAAGTTTGTCCTTAAAATTTCTTCTGAAAATTTCAACCTTTCCAGATTTTTTTATGTTCCTCTAATTTGCTTTAAAACTGTCAAGATTTTTCGTTAGACTTTGATGTTTCATAATTCATTTTATTTTCTAATTTTGATAAAAATGTTTAGCAAAAAAACCTGAAATTTCTATAAAAATGTCAACATTTTGGAAAAAACAAGAAATTAAAAAAAATTAATTTTCATCTCCTTTCGCATTTCGATATTTTTCTAAAATGAAATAACAACCCAGTCTTGTATTATTTTCGTAAAATTTCAATTTCAATCTTTTTATAAAGATATTTCAAATTCTTTCTTAAATTTTAATTTTCTCTAAAAAATTTTGATTTTTTTCCCATGAAATTCGTGTTCTTCTCTAAACATTTTATACAAAGGATTTTTTTAAAATTCTGACTTTTGCTAGAAATTTTGTCTTTAAAATATTTTTTCTTGTCAAAATTTTGATTTCTCTAATTTGTTTTAGAAATGTTAAAGTTTTTCACGAAATGTTAATATTTTAAGCTCCTTTTATTTTGTAATTTTGATAAGAAATTGAAAATTATTAAGTACTAGCTGGCCTTGGTGAACTTCATACCACCTCAGATTTAATAAATATTATGTAAACTAATTAGCTGAATGAAATTTTACATTAAAATATGTAATACGGTTGCCCGTTTCCAGGTGCATCCTACGCGAAAAACCGCTAAAAACAAGTCATAATCAAAACAGATACAGTGCCATCCACTGGAAACTGATTACAACACATTTACGGTTATTGTAGGTTGCGGTACATTTCTGTCATGTTCCTGTTATGAATTAGGGATGGCGCTATACACGTATTCCTTATAAAACAGGTGATTTTTTTCAATATTTTAGCCTATTCTGCTATTCGAAGCCGAGGCAAATCTAACAAAGCAAAGAACATAAAAATCCGTTAAGCCGTTCTGGACTTATAAATGGTGTAACTAACACGACTTTGTTTTATTTATGTAGACTCCAAATTTGCATAAAAATAAGAAAACTTTAAGAAAAATATTGAAACTTCAAGAAAAAATGAACCTAGTAAATTTTTTGCAATTTAAGTTTCTCTAAAAAATTACCACTACTAGAGGACCAAAAAAAATTCTGAATCAAAATTTCCAATTTTTCTAAAAATGTTAAATTTATTCTTAAAATTGTGAAGTTCAAATTTAAAGAATAAGAGCAAATTTTCAAGAAAAAGCAGACAATATTTTTGGGAAAAATTGAAATTTCCTATTTGTATACAAAATTTTTGAAATAAAGAACAATTTAGGAATCAAAGAAGAAAGAACAATTTTTAAAAATAAATTGTCAAAAATTTTCTTAAAATTTCGACTTTTAAAGTGGGAATTATTGAAATTTTCGAGAATAAGTCCCAACATTTCACGAAAAGTCTTAACATTTAGAAAATAAAAACAATCAAAATGTTGCAAAAAAATTAATCAACAATTTAATGCCTGAAGTCAATATTTTGAGATTAAAATTCAAATTTTGATAATTTATTTGTACATAAACTGCAAGTTTTTTTTGAAATTTGTTTTAAAGCTTCGCAGGAGTAATATTTATTTTAATATAATAATTAGTAAATAATAAATATAATATAATAATAATACCAAAAAATTTAAATTTAAAAAGAAAAGTATCACCAGTTATAAAAAATAAAGCCAAAGTTATCAAAAAAGCCAAAATTTGGAAAAAAGTGAAATTTTTAACAATTTCGAAATTTTCATAGAAAGTCAAATTTCCAAAAGAAAATAACGATTTTGGAAAAAGTTAATATTTTAGAAAAAAGATTAAATTTTTAAAATAGTCGACATTTTCAGTAATTTTGCGAATAACAGAAGGCAAAATTCTGGAAAAATATCGACATTTAAACTAAATTTTTAATTAAATTTTCTAAGAAGCTGAATTTTTGAATATTGGAGAAAACTCAAAATAATCACAAAATTCATAATTATCAAAAAGGTTGAAATTTGGAAAGGTAAATTTTGGAAAAAGTCGAAATTTTGAATAGTTCAAATTTAAAATAAAAACTAATTTTTTTTTAAGTTGAAGATTTAATTGGAAATGTTTAAAAAAATTATTAATAATATTTTGAAAACAGTTCGAACCTTTAAAAATAAGATCAAGTTTTCAAATAGAGTCGAAATCTTTAGAAAAATTCGAAATTTTACGAATTGATTGAAAGTTTCAAAATAAGTTTGTAGGAAATGAATCACTTAAAAGAAAAATCAAAATTTTTAAATAAAGGAGTGACAGTTCGCAAAAAATGTCGAAATTTTGAAAACAAATAATCGAAATTTTTAAATGTTCCAAAATTTTTAATTTTGAAAAATGGCTAAAATTTTGAAAAATTGGAACATTTGAAAAAAACGAAATTTTCAACAAAGTGGGAATTTAAAAAAAGTCGAAAATTTTAGCAAAATGTAGATTAAATAAAAGGTTAAAATTTTTAAAAAGGAGTCGAAATTTTTTGACACTTTGATCTTTCTAAATTTTGAGAAATATACGAAATATATAAAAAATTTAAGGATAAGGGGTAAACATTTTCAAAAACTTTCAAATTTCCAGAAGTCAAAATTTTGAAAATGAAGACATTTTCAAACAAATAGGTCGAAATTTTATAGTCCAAATTAAAAAAAATATCAAACCTTTGAAAAAGTAGACACATTAAAAAGATCTGAGAATTATCAAGTTTTTAAAATAATTCGAAATTTTTAAAAAGTTTAAAGTTTGAATAATTAAAAAATGTTCACTCCAATTATCAATAAAACCCAAATTTTTCGAAGCTGGAATATTGAAAACAAGTCAAAAATTATCAGATAGGTCGAGGTTTTCAAAAGACCAAATACTGAGAAGTTGAAAGTTTGAAAAAAGTTTAAATTTTTGTTAGTTAAAATTTTGAACCAAAGTTGAAAATTTTTTAAAAAAGATTGAAATTTTAGGTCAACAAAATTAAAATTTTGAAAATATGTAAGACTTTTCATTAAACGTCAAGATTTAAAAACAAAACGAAATTTTGAAAACATTTCTAAAATTAAAAAGTAACCAAATTAAAACAAAAATAGTCAAAAATGTGAAAAAAGTCGACATTTTATAAAATGTCTCCATTTCAAAAAATCGAAACTTTGCAAAAATAGTCGAAATTATTAAGAATCGAAATTTTCAATAAAAATATTATAATTTTTCAAAAAAAAATAATGAAATTTTGAAAAAGATCTAAAATTTAAAAAGTCAAAGGTCCAGTTTTAAAAAATTTTACATTTTCAGAAAAAATAAAAATGTTCAAAGGATGAAAATTTTGAAAAAAGGTACTTAATTTTCAAAAAAAATACAAAAAAAACACCGTAAAGAGTATACAAAGATTCTTGGAAAAGTCAATGCTTAAAAATAAAATAAAGTTGAAATTAAAAGAAAAAAGTCCAAATTTTGGAATTCAATTGAAATCTGGAAAAAATCCAGTCTTTCGAAAAACCCGATATTATTCAAAAATTTTTATTGTCAAGTTTTCTAAGAAATCTAAAATTTTCGAAAAGTTACATTTTGAAAATGTCGAAATTTTAAAAAGTTAAGACTGACGAAATCCACATTTTGGATCCAACATAAAACATAAAACGCTAAACAATGTGGCAGCACCCTTGGCGCTGACAATGGTGTATCAGGCAGAGGCACGGACGTAACTTCGGCGGCATCATCTTAAATTAGACAAACAAACACATAATATTGCTTGCATGAGTACCTATCTACTTATCTACTATAATAAATATAAATAAAATAAATAAGTAAATGAATATTTCTCGACAATCAAACTTGGCCGTCTAGTCCTAAAATAAGCAGGGCTTGTATTATGGGTACTAGACACCTGACGTGCAAAAGTGATGTATAGCATTTTAAATTTGAATTTGATATGCTACTAATTTACTTTTTTCTGCAAATGCATATTACACATACATAAACAAAAAGGTTTTTTTTGTGGGAATCGAGCGATTACTGTATACAATAAAACAGTCACGTCATCTATGCGCCACATCAAAATCGATGCAGGCGTTTCGAAGATTAAGAAAAAGACAGATAGAAATTAAAAAAGAATTTTTTTTTTATTTTGACATTACAAACAAGCAAAAGTTATATTTATTTGTACAGAAAATTACATAAAAAGTACATACCACTACATGAAGCGTTTTTTGAATCAGATTTTATAACACCTTCATCGACAAAATGACTGGTTTCTGTCTTTAATAATTCTTTTGAAGTGGATGGCAGAGCCGTAAAATATTTACTTATTGTAGTTGTATTTTTATCACGTTCCTCTTCTTGTTTTCTTTTCTTTATTAAATTCTGGTGACCAGATAATTTCTTTTTTTTTACCTTGATTGCTATCACTCATCGTGAAAACATGTTAAAACAATCAGTAACACATAAACTATATATTGTTTTTAGTGCTAGAACTTATTCTTATTATAAAAAATTAATGGGCACCTTGCCCACACTTTCGATTGAATGATTGTTCAATTGTTTTGGCTCTCTCGTTCCTTAAAGTCGGGGAATCCCCGTGACCTCACCCCGCTTGTTTCGCATGAATCGCATCGGTCGGGTTGCGTTCATAAACTCATTCAAACAAACTCACGGCGGTTCTTTTGATTTTAACGCTGAGCTCGTAATTAATGTAAACTAAAACCCAAATTAAACCACAAACGTGAATATTATCTTGGGAGACTTGTACAATAAGAGCAATATATGTTTTGTTATTTACAAGGCATATGGTGCACCTATTGTACCTACTTAGTTATCGATACTCCACTACAAAGAATATGTTGTTTTGTAAGTGTAACAAAAATAATTTCGATGGCGGCGCCCCTATTGTCTTGGCGCCTGTGTGCGCCGCACACTTCGCACACATGGGCGGCGCGGCCCTGTCTACTTTCAGCCAAAGGATCTTTTTTTTTATTTCAAATATTTTTATCCTTATTTTCGAATCCCGGATTTTATTTAAATACTGGAGAAAAAATATACAGTGTGTGTTAAGATATTTTTATTTGGCGATATCTCGTTTAGTTCATAAGGTAAAGAGAGGTACCGAGGAGGTTGTTTCCTTCAGGGAGGTAGCAACTCAGGGCCGTGTCGTGCTATGATGCAAAGAAGCAACCGTACCTTAAGAGGCGGCACCTTAAGGAGGCCATTCAATGGCTTTTCTATAACGGTCTATATCAAGGATGGGCAAATGCGGCTCGGAGCGCTGCTTCGTAAGTTAAGTGCGTCTTCCGTTGAAATTTTAATGTTTTTTTTAGTAATTCAGAAGTTTTTTTATAACTCTTGATTATTTGATATAATTCATGAAAAATAAAAAATCTAAAAAAAGGTTGATATTGTTTCATAAATGACGAGTATTTCCGAAATTTTCATTTTTGTCTCAAAATTCTGAGTTTACAGATTAAAATTCTTATTATTTTCGAGACTGACCTAGACATTTCAAAAAAGAGTCGAAATTTAAAAAACGTCTGAAAATGTTCATATCAATAATCAGGGCTTCGAACCGGAACTGAACCGAAAACCAAAAACAGAAGAAAACCGTTATTTTCGTCGAAACGAAAACCGGAACGAAACCGAAAAAAATATCGGTTTAGTTCGGTTCGTCGAAGTTTTTACTTTATATTTAAGATTGGAATTCTTTTTAAAATTTCAATTATTTTTTAAATTTTACACAATTCCATGCAATTGTCATCTCAACTTCATCTCTCATTTCTGATTAGATTAGGAACTCACAATTTCTAGAAAATATTGACTTTATTCTCAAAATTTCAACCCAAATTAAAATTTTAAGTTTTAACTTGAATCTTATTTTCAAGATTTTCGACTTTTCCTTGAAATTTGGACTTTTATCTCCTAAAATTTCAAGTTTAAATTAAAAAAAGTTCCTTTGTTGTACCTTTGGAATAAAGTAGCAGCGTGTTTTTTATTCAAGCTAACTCGGTATTCTTTACAAGTTTTTTTGGAAATTCGAGTTTTTCTGGAAACTTTATTCAAAAATTCCAAATTTACTTCTTTCTTTAAATTTCATTAGATATCTCTATTTTTTAAAGTTATAAGTCAAATTTTCGATTTTTCGTGAATTTTTTTCTTCAAATTCCACTTTGATTTTAGGATTCCAATTTTTTTTCGAAATCCCAACTTTAAATTTCTGCTTCTTAAATCTTCCAAAAATTCCAAGATATGATTTTTTTCTTAAAATTTTCGCTAAAATCTCGCAGTTTCAAATGTAACCTAGAAAATTTTAAATTTCAAGTTAAAATTTCAGCAAAAAATTCAAGATGATGTTCCAATTTGAAGCCGGGATCTTGGCATTGGGGTTGACATTTTTACAGTAAACTTGAAATGGTGACATGTTCGAAAATGTATAATTTAAACTTGCAATGATTTTGTTTACATTAAAATAAAATTTTTTATTCTGAAAGCTGAATTTTTTCTCAAGATACCGACTTTAGACTCAAAAACTGCGATTTGTTTAGAATTTAGAAGTCAAAAGTGTGTGTTCTCTTAAATATTAGATATTTGCTTTTGCTAAACTTCTGGTATAAACTCGAAAGTTTGGCCCTTTGCAAGTTCGGCCCTTTGCTCCTTGAACTTTTGTGTCAAAAATCCGTTCTAAAAATGTTAAATTTATTTACAAACTTTTTAGCTACAGCTGAAATTATTTCTCAAATTTCGTCCTAAAAATTGAAATTCGCGTTTATTTTTTTTAGAAAATTTGTCGTTGATCTTAAAATTTCAATTTTTTCATGAAAAATTTTAGTTTAGAAATACAGTGAAATTTCTCTTAAGCGGACACCTTCGGGACTGCCAACTGCCCGCATATCGGAGGTGTTCGTTCATGAGACATGGTAACCACAATTTGTTTGTTTACTTATTATTTCCGTTTTTTTCAGACATCGGACATCAGAACTGTCTTGAACTAGGAATTTCTTTTTTTTTTACTTCATGTTCAAATTTTGTGTTTTAAAGTTCACAGTTTCCAGTTCAAAGAAGACCCAAAATTTCGACAAAGGAGACGAAATTTCAAATTAATAGTCAACATTTTTAACCTTAAGAAATAAAATTGAACACTTTAAAATCAAAACTTTGAGAAAAGAGTAAAAATTGTAAAATTTCTAAAAACGTGTAAAAAAGTCAAAAATGTTAAAAAAAGTCTGACACAAGTTCAATCTGAATTTTTTATTTGTTTCCCTCAAAACTTCGAATGTTCAAATCAAAACTTTTATAAAACAATCAAAATTACAACATTTCTATGGTTTTTTTTAATATATCTTCACATTTTTCAAAATTTCAGGATAAATCTTGACATTTCAAATTGTTTTCTTAAATGTGCCTCCAAGGTCGAAAATTTGTGATTAAAATCCAAATCCAGAAAAAATGATGAAGGACGATTATTGGAGTTTTCTAAAAAATGTTCTTCAGATATTTGGCCTTTAAAGTTAAAATGTTATCTCAAAGTGAACATTAAAATATGTTCTCTGGAAAATTTGATCTTAATGAAAGCATCAATTTATAAATTGAAGCGAAAATTTTGGAATCTAAAATTGAACTTTCAAAATTTTTCTCCAAATTAGAGTTTAAGTTCCAGTGTTGAGGACAAACTCGAAATTTTGGGAATTTTTAAAATAGATCAAACTTTTTTCAAAATTATGACTTTTTCAGTCGAAATTAGGATTTATTTATTCAAAAATTTGATATTTTTATTTTATATTTCGATTTCAAACTAAAATTGATAAAAAATTGTAAAATTTGGAGCTTAAACTTTAAACTGAAAACAAAAATTTAAACTTCCCAACAACACCCAAAATTAACAAAAAAAAATTCCAGTTTTGACACTGAAAGTTGAGAAAATCTTGGAAGTGGAAATATTTCTGAGCTTAAAAATTTTGTTTAAATACGAAATTTTTATAACATATCTTAATATTCGACCTTAAATTTTTTATGAAAAATCAAGTGGAAATGTTGTTAATTTTCGAATAACATTAGTTTTTTTCCATAGCTTTCATTTTGACTAGAAATTTAGATTTATTTTTATTTTTAATTGCAATTTTCCTCTTTCGAGTTAATATTCGAATTAAAAAAATTAAAACGTCAAATTGGAAATTATGAAAATTAGTTGAAATTTGATGGCTTAAAAGTTTCGAAAAAAAAACTCGAAATTTAAATAAGAGTATTTTTGATTCCTGCTCATTTATTTTAAAATAAAAAATATGTAACTATTTTTCCATTCTTCAAGTGAAGCTTCGATGGCGAATTTACTTTTTCTTTTCGAAATGTTTGAGTGAAATATCCTGTCAATGCAACATTGCGTATTATTTTGTAGTGTTCGGTTAAGAGAGAACATTGGGGTGTTGTGTGTAGAAATACGTGTCCGCGTCCGCCCAACAGAGAGTCCGCTCAACAGACGTTCTATTGCATGGAATTTTTTATAATACAATTCGCGGATTATGAAAAACTGTCCGCTTAATAAAGGAGTCCGTTTATTAGAGGTATCCGCTAAGGGAAATTTCGCTGTATTTGCTTTTTTTTTATTTTCACTTTTGGTCAATCTTTTTACTATTTTCGTGTTTGTTTTAGAAAATTTTTAAGTTTTTTCAAAAATATTTTCTTTTTCTCAAAGATTTGCCTTTTATGTAGAAAACTGGACTTTTATTTGAAACATTCGATTTTTTTTTCAAAATTGCAGCTTTTTAAAATTTTTCAATTTTTCATAATTCTCAACTTTTCCACTTTTTATCTAAAAACTTGGACATTTTTCAAAGTTATAGCTTTTCAGAATTTGAAGCTATTTCGAAATTTCTATCTTTTTTCAAAGATTCGACTTTTTGTGAAAACTTTGACATATTTTTTTTAAAAATTTTGTAAATGTCGAATGGATTTTTGAAAAATTCGCCCGTTTCAGAAAGTTTTTTTTTGTAGAATCCAATATTCCAAATAATGAATTTTTACATTTGAAACGAATTCGCTGAAACGAATTCGAGATTTAACTAAATTTAAATTTTAAAAAGAAGAATTTTTTAAGATTAAACTAAAAAGTTTCAGAACATAGTCGAAATTGTAAATAGTAGAAGAATTTGCGATAAATAGGAATTTCGAAAAAAGAGCACAAGCGAAATTTTGGTTTCAATTTAGAAATTACGATGTTTACAACGAAATGTCTGAAAACATTTTTTTCGAAACATTTTCAAGTTTGTTTTCAAGAAGTCGATATTATTTCTAATTTTGCCTTTGAATTAAAAATTTCGCGCAGCATTTTGGTAAAAATTCAAAAGTTTTTCGACCTCTATTCTTGCATTATGACTTTAGTCTAGAAATTTTAACTTTAGACATAAAATTTCAACTTTAAATAAAAATTAATAAATCATAATTAAGAAATAATTCAAAAAAGGACAAAATATGCATTGATCACCTTCAAAAATTTGGATGAATTTATGTAGAGACCAGGCCCGTAACCAAGGTTTTTTTTCGGGGAGCGGGGGGGGGCTGCGATCCTTCTGCTAAAACTACCTAGTCTTTGTTTGCGTTTAGGTTAGAGCTCAGAAGCCACGGTCCAATACTACTTTACTATTATTATTACTAATTTCGAATTAAGCTGATGGGTTAAGGTTATTAATAAAATCCTGAATTTTCCAACTTCAAAATGCTTCAGTGTAAAACTCGAAATTTATAAAAGAATCGACATTTTAGACATTTTTTTTAAAAGTTCAATCGCCATGTTAGAAAAATTATAGAAGAAATTCATAAACATAACTTATTAAAAAATATTTTCCCAAAATAATGTCCTATAAGATATTTTGATTTTTTACTAAAAGGCCTAACATTCAAAATTTTATTCAAAAACCGAATTAAAAATTTAAATTTTTAAATTCCAAAACTGTAAAACTATTATTACAATATACAAGTTTTTCTCAAAATTTGGTGTAAAGTCTCAAAAAATCGCTTGTATAAATTTGAAGTTCTTCTCAAAATTTGATTTTTTTTTTCAAAATAGGGAATTTAAGCTTGATAAACTTACAAATTCAACATTATTTTAATAAAATTCAAAACGTAAGATTGAAATTTCAAATTAAAAAAAAGAAATTTCAAGAAAAGTTTAAATTTTTCTAGAAACAAAATCTCAGATTTAAATGTCAAAATTTTGGAAAAAATTCGAATGAGTTTAAGGTAAAAATTTTAAGGTTTAGGGCGAAAATTCGAGAATGAGCTCGAAATTTTAAGAGCTTCTTCATTTAAAAATGTTATACTTCTTCTGAATATCCTGAGTATAACCTAAAATCTATTATTTTTTCTAATTTCGACTGAGATATTAAAATGTTTTTTATTTGTTAATTGTTAGTTTTGGGCTGTTAATGCCTTAGAATATTTTACCTTTTTGGTGCCTTCTTTAGCTTTCCGTTTTTACCTAATTTAACATTTTGCTCACCTTTGACATTGCTTGATTGTGCTTAAAATCCGTCTCTAATAAAAAGAATTGGCGCCAAATTTGAAAAAAAAAACATCCTTGCATTTCGGTACGAAAACAAAATGATCCATTAAAAATGGTTTTTAAAAAGGTCGCACATCTGAAAAATTCAGTTCTATCTAGTGTGAAGCCAGAAAATTTCGGGGGGGGGGGCTGCTGCCCCCTAGCTTCCTCCCTGGTTACGGGCCTGGTAGAGACACATGTCAGCTCTCAACACTTATAGGCAACTTTGAATACAATCGCATGTATTACTCATTATATGTACAGGGTGATTTATTAATAATGGGAAATCTCTCAACTGGAAATACTACACACCAAAATATGATGATTGACATGCCTTATACAAATGTTGCAGGTTTACGAGGTACAGGGTGTGCAAAGTTGGAATTTTAATTTGAAACTTTTTAATACTTTTGTGATTTTAAGCATTATCGTCTGGAAAGTTGACAACTTTATGTTTTTTGGCATGGGAATTACGAATTTAATGCTGAATTTCGCACTATTTATACAGGGCGTTAGTTACACCCTGTTACTTAAGTAAATTACAACATTTTTTTTTGCCTTATGAGTTTGACAATTTTACTGTCACTAAGTAAGAGTATTTATTGTATTTTTCTAATTTACTTAGTATTATTTGTAGTAAAAATTCCAAAATAAGAAAATGCCACGACATAATGAATTTTCTAACAATGAAATGCGTGATATGATTTGTGCTTTTGCTCAGTCAAATTACAGTGGACTTGGTGCAGCCAGAAGGTATTTAGAGTTATACCCAAATCGAAGACAACCCAATCACAAACTGTTCAGGCATATTTACACCCCCCTAGGCGAAACAGGGTGTTTTCGTCCTAAAAGCTTAATTGGTGTTAGAAAATCTATCAAAGTCCATTATGAAGAAGAGGTTTTAGTTCGTTTTTCGGAAAATCCAGATATCAGTACTCGTTGGTTAAGTGCGGCAATAGGAATAAGCCAATCGTCTATCTGGAGAATTTTAAAGAAGGATAATCTCCGTCCATACCACTATATTCCTGTCCAAAATTTGTTAACTCAAGATTTACCAGTTCGCCTGTATTTTGCTCAATGTATGCTAGGTCAACAAACCGAAAACCAGGATTTTCTTAATAACCTCCTTTTCACCGATGAGGGGACGTTTACTAAACGAGGTGTTTTTAATTGGAAAAACAATCATTTGTGGGAATCCGAAAATCCATATGCTCTAAAGCAGGGGTCGGCAAATTTTTAAGCCAAAAATGAATGAATGAAAAAATTGGTTTCGTGAATTTCAAAGAGCCACAAGTTTTTATTTCTTATTTTACATTTTATTTCAAAATTAAATCAGATAAATTAGACATAATATGGGACAGGGAGAGGCCCCTCTGACTCATGTAGTCAAAAGAAAACATATTCAGCCCAAAAGGCCTTTTATTTCTCATAATTTAGAGCTTTATTTCAAAATTTACCCTTTTCTCGTAATTCGATTTTTTTAACTCTTCTCTGTATTCGTCTTTTTTTTTAATTTTTATTATAATTATTATTTTTATTTAAACTTTTTTCCCTTAATCTTCCCCTCTTCTGAAAACTCGATAATCTGTAAAAATTGAAATACAGAACTTGTCCCCTGAAACCAAGAAAGATTAAAAAACACAACAAAGGTTGCTCTAACGCATTTCGAAAGCCAAGCTGTCATCTTCAGAAAGAAACATCATGCCAGAAGTGAATATTCTTAGTATATAAGGGTTAATTTTAAGATTAGATGTTAGTTTCTCTCTGAAGATAACAGCTTGGTTGTCGAAACGTGTTAAAGCAACATTTGTTGTGTTTTTTTTTTAATATTTCTTGGTTTCAGGGACAAGTTCTGTATTTCAATTTTTGAAGATAACCAAGGACCAAGTCCGTTCCATCAAAATCGATAATCTGTGAAAATGTTTATTTTTTTTAATTCGACTAGAAGATTCGACTTATTTCTCAAAAATTCATCTTTTGTCGATTTTGTAAAAAAAATAAAGTTTTGAAGTAATAATTTGGAGATGTTAAATAAAATAGTTTTTGAAGATTTCGATCTTGTTCTCAAATTTTCTGTTTTCGAAATTTAGATCTATTCTTAAATTTCACTTTATTCCAAATTTATATTTTTTTAACTTTGTTCTAAATTGCGACTTTTTTCCAGAAATTTCTATTCGTTGCTTTGCCAAATTTCACCATTACCCCCAAATATTGATTTTTACTGAATATTTAAACTTCTCTTTATTTTCTGGAAATTTCGACCTGTTTCCCAAAATTAGGTGTTTCTCGAAATTCCCACTTCTAACTGAAAATTCGACATTTTGTTATGTTTCTGCAAGCTGCGATTTTATCGACGAAATTTACCCATTTTTAGAATGTTTGACTTTATCTAAGAATTTGATTTTATTCTTAAAATTTGACTTTCTCTGGGAAATTTTGACCTTTCTTTAAAGTTTAACACTTTTCTCGAAACTTGAAGTTTTATCCACATTCCTTTTTATTTAGAAATTATCTCACCAATATTCTCAAAATTCGAATTTTTCTGAAAATTTGAAGTTTTATTATTCGTCTTGTTCTCGAAATTTCAAACTTATTCTCAAAATTTAAGTTTCTCTGGAAAGTTGCAAATTATTTATTTTCTTCTTTCCCTCTAAAAAACTTCGACTTTTTAAATTTTGACAATTTTTTCTAAGCTTTGAGTTTTTTTACAATTTCCCTTTTCGAGATTTTACAATTTTTCACAAAATTCAAATTTGTCTAAAAATTTTAGGTTTTTAAATTTGTTCTGGAATCCAATCTATTGTCAAAATTCGACGTATTTTTTCTCAAATTTTGCTTTTTTGAGAATTTTGACAAATTCATATTTTTTAAAATCTATTTTTTTCAAAACTCAGTTTTTTCCGGAAATATCAACTTTTATTTTGAACGAAATTCACCTAATTTCAGATCCCAAAATTTTTTTTCCTTAAAATTTGACTTTCTCTGGAAAATTTTGACATTTTTTAAAAAGTTTAACTCTTCTCGAAATTGGAAGTTTTATCAACATTCCCTTTGCTTCCGAATTTATTTTACCAATTTGGAGTTTTTTAAAATTCGTCTTGTTTTCAAAATTTCAAATTTATTCTCAAAATTTAATTTTCTCTGGAAAATTGCAAATTTTTATCGAAATTTGGAAATTTTCTTAAAAAAACTTCGACTTTTTTAAAGTCCGACACTTTTTTAAGCTTACAGTTTATTTTTACAATTTCCCTTTTATCTGAAAATTTCAAGCTTTTAAACTTTGTTTTGGGTTTCAATTTATTGTGAAAATTCGACGTTTTTTTCTGAAATTTTGCCCTTATTTGAGAACTTTGGACAAATTCATTTTTTTTAAATCACTTTTTCCAATTTTTTTCTAAATCTCTTACTTAAAAATCGGCTTTTTCTGGAAAATTCTGACATTTTTTAAAAGTTAAAAACTTTTCTCGACATTTTCGTGAAATTTTCTTTAGAAATTATTTTACAAATGTTCTCTAAATTCGAATTTATGTAAAAATTTGGATTTTTTAAATCGTCTTATTCGCGAAATTTCAAATTTATTTTCAAATTTTAGCTTTCTCTGGAAAGTTGTAAATTTTTTGTCAAAATTTCGAGCTTTTTTGAAGATTTTGACTTTTCCCTTGAAATTTTTCCTAAAATTTGACTTTTTTTTCTTCTCTGAAAAACTTTGACTTTTTTAAATTTCAACAATTTTTTCTAAGCTCTCAGTTTATTCTTATAATTTCCCTTTTCGAAATTTTGCAATTATTCAAAAAATTCAAAATTGTCTAAAAATTGCAGGGTTTTAAATTTGTTTTGGGTTTCGATCTATTCGACGGTTTTTTTTTTCTAAAATTTTGCCTTTTTTGAGAACTTTCGGTAAATTCATTGTTTTCGAAATTTCTCCCTTTTTTCGAATTAGATAAATTCATTTTTTTAAATCTCTTCATTTTTCCCAGTTTTTTCGAAATCTCTTTTTTCTCAAAATTTGGCTTTTTCTGAGAAATTTTGACTTTTTTTTAAAGTTCAACTTTTCTCGAAATTTTCTTGAAATTTTTTTTCGAAATTATTTTACCAATTTTTCCAAGATTCGAATTTATCTGAAAATTTGGAGTTTTTTTTAATTCGTCCTGTTCTTGAAATTGCACATTTATTTTCAAAATTTAGCTTTCTCTGAAAAATTGCAATTTTTTATCGAAACTTCGTGTTGTTCTAAAGTTTTTCCATGAAATTCTTTCTAAAATTATTTTTTTTTCTTCTTCACTGAAAAACTTCGACTTTTTTTAGAGATCGACAATTTTCTTTAAGTTTTCAGTTAATTTTTACAATTTCTCTTTTAGAAATTTTACTATATTTTAAAAAATTCAAAGTTTTTTAAACATTTAAGTTTTTTAATTTGTCCTGGGTTTCAATCTATTGTCGAAATTCTACGTTTTTTTTTCTAAAATTTTACCTTTTATTGGGAACTTTTGATAAATTCCTTTTTCTTAATTTTTTGAAATCTGTTCCTTTTTCTCAATTTTTTGGAAGTCTCTTTCTTTGTCTCAATTTTTTCGAAATCACTTTTTCTCAAAATTCAGCTTTTCCTGGAAATTTCAGCTTTTGTTTCGAACTTTGATATTTGCCGTTTCTAAAAATTTGGATTTTCTTTCTCACAAAAAGTAATTCACCTTTTTCTCACGAAATCTCAAGGTTTTAGAAAATCTGCAAATAAAAAAGTATAAATCATGAGAAAAATATTGTTTAGAAATTTCGACTCCCCAAGTTGGTCTTTTTCTAGAAATTTCATATGTTTTTTCAAAATGTTAATACAAATCGAACAAAAATTTCGGAAAGATACTTCTTGAAATCATAACTTTTTGTCAAAATTTAAGACGTAAAGATTCCTATAAAAGTATTCATGGAAATTTCGACTTCTGTAGGTCACTTGTTTAGTAAGTGTTTGGGTGTCTGTCCGCTCTGGCTTTTATTTATTTATTTTTTTAGGGGAATTTAAAGAGCCGCAATTTTCTTTTAAAAGAGCCGCATGCGGCTTGCGAGTAGTCGTGATTTGCAGACCCTTGCTTTAAAGGAACGGAGGTGTGGTGTGATATCTGGGTTTTTTATTGGTCCTTTTGAACTTCCTCCTAATCAGAATGGGCCCCTCTATTTAAACTTCCTTGAACAAAATTTAAAAACACTATTAGAAGATGTACCACTAGCCATAAGGCGGAACATGTGGTTTATGCAAGACGGGGCGCCGCCACATTTTTCTCTGCCAGTACGCCCATACCTGAATGAACATTTTCCTCAGTGGTGGATTGGGCGTGGCAGTGAATTTGTTTGGCCACCTAGAAGTCCAGATTTAAACCCTCTAGACTTCTCATTATGGTCACAAATAAAGGACATGTTTTACAAAGAAACAATTAATTCCATCGAAAAATTACGACAGAAAATTCAAGAAGCTGCTAATATTATTAAAAATAATCGACAAATGTTATTTAATATTCAATGATCTTTAAGGATACGCCTTACAAAGTGCATTGGAGCGGGAGGCGGTCATTTTGAGCATTTACTTTGAAGTTAGTGATTGTTATTTGTTGCCTTCACTGTTGTTACCTCGCATAATAGTAATTAAAAAAAATACATTCATTTTACAACAAACGAATTCATTGAATGTTTAAAATTCAAATAACTCAAAAACTGAGGAGTTACATGAAATAAACGAGAATACCTTTTCTATTTAA
Source organism: Dastarcus helophoroides (assembly GCA_028583605.1). Taxonomy (NCBI): domain Eukaryota; kingdom Metazoa; phylum Arthropoda; class Insecta; order Coleoptera; family Bothrideridae; genus Dastarcus; species Dastarcus helophoroides. The sequence goes on along the minus strand of CM053334.1, from coordinate 2,873,943 downwards.
AATTGAATTTCCCTTTGGATTTTCTAGTCATTTTAGTCTTAACTCATTAGGAAAAAAAGATATGTTGTAATTTACTTAAGTAACGGGGTGTAACTAACGCCCTGTATAAATAGTGCAAAATTCAGCATTAAATTTGTAATTCTTATGTCAAAATATATGAAGTTGCCAATTTTCCAGACGATACTGCTTAAAATTTCAAAATTATTGAAAAGTTTCAAATTAAAATTCCAACTTTGAACACGCTGTACCTCGTAAACCTGCAACATTTCTATAAGGCATGTTAAGTTCAGTCACCATATTTTGGTATGTAGTATTGCCAGTTCAGAGATTGCCCATTCTTAATGAATCACCCTGTTTAATAAATCGCCTATTCGTTAATGCCTAATTTTAGTACCTTAAGAGGCCTAAATTTTGAATACATCTTTAGTGCTCACCTACGTGCTACGGGGAACACCTGTGTGAAATTTCATGCTTCTAGACCCAACCGCTTAGACTGTGCGTTGTCCGTCAGCCAGTAGTTTAGAGATTTTATTAAATAGATTAAAATTGGACTTCAATAAGCGTTAAGAACATTGCAATCCTATTTCAAGACACTATAGGAAAAACAAAGTTGTAAGCACGTAAGGTTCAAATATTTTAAAATTTAAACACTTTGATGTATGCGATAATGTGCATTTTATTAGATAGAAATGCGAGATTTTATTGTTGAAGTACTTTATATTTGTTGATATAACACTGATATAAAATAAAAAGCGTGTAGTTGTAACATCATTTCTAAGAAAAAATTATTTATCTTCTTAAATTTTTATTATACCACATAAACTTTCAAAGTTTAAGTGTGCAAACACTAATTGTATCTTCAATGAACATTCAAGGAAAATGATTTTAGAACATGTTTTTAACATGATTTGAGTTATAAATATAAGTTTATAACAATCAACTAAAAAATTGTAGCAATATGAACACATAGGAAATTATCTAGTATCCCATGTTCATATCTAAAATAATCTAATACGATGATTTATTAACTATATTAATCAATTTATAATTTATTACAATAAAATTGTAAATAAATAAATATAAAAAGTAAATTTAAATTAAATTGCTACTAATCTTCACTGTTTTGAATCAATTTTAACTGTTGTTTAGTTAAGTTTTTTCTGATTTTATACAACTACATATTAACTTTGTAGAAGTAAATTTACAGGCTTCGAACCGGAACTGAACCGAAAACCGGAAACCAAAAAAAACCGTTATTTCTGTTGGAACGAAAACCGGAACTAAATCGAAAAGAAAATATCGGTTTATTTCGGTTCAATGCAGATTGAAAAGTCCACCGTTGACAAAACCTCCCCACTTCAATTTCAACTTTACATTGAAAGTCTCGAATTACAACCCAATATTTTCTCTCGATTATTATTATTATTATTATTATTATTATATTGTTCACGAGTCTTTTTGAAACTTGGACTTTTTTCATTAAAATTTGGAATTTAAACTTATTTTTATTTTGTCCCATAAAGGTCAGCTTTAAATTTAAAATTTTGAATTTTTCTAGTAATATTGACGTTCATTTTTAAATATTATTATTATTACTAGCATTTGAATCAAAATTATGTAGAATTTTTGTAAAATAAATATCGAATATTTTCTTCAATTTTACCTTTCTTCTCAAAATTCCGGGTTTACAATTTCAAATTTTTTCTATTATTTCAATCGTTCTAAACAATTGATGCCTGATCCGTAGCTCGTGAGCCACATATGGCTTGCAGTAATTTTTGATGTGACCTGAGGTGCCTATGAAGAAAAGAGGCATCCCATTTTATTTAGCACATTCATGTTTTCAGGCTAAAATCGAAATTTCTAAGAGTCAAAATTTTAATCTAAAAATCGGAAAAAAATTATCTTTAACGTGAAAATTTTAAGACAAAGATTAAACAATTTTAAAAATTATTCGAAATAAATTTATTTTAATGAATCTGTCAGAGTTTAAATTAAACACGAAATTTTGAAAAATAATGTTCAAACAGAAAAACTGGAAATGTATAAGTGGAATTTTAAAAAGTATAATTTTCAACTTTAAATGAAAAATGTTATGCAAAACTTTGAAAAGATAAAAAACTCTTAAAACAAAAATATCCTCGTATTTTCAATTATAAAATTTAAAAACAGAATTTTGAACAAATATCCAAATTTTGAACAAATACTAAAAGTCATTCACAAGAATTTAGTTCTAACACAAATTTTCAAGAAAAACGTCTAAATTTGAGGTTTAAATTCACAATTTCGAGAAAAGAGTTGAAACTTTGAGATGAAGGTCAACAGTTTCGAAGTCAAAGTACAAAATTTCCAAAAGAAAGTCTAGATTTCGAGTTTTGTAACAAAATTTTAGAGAAAAATATTCAGGTTCAAGTGTGAACTCAGAATTTTCAGAAGAAACTTTCCTAAGGAAATCTTAAAATTTCTGCCTTATTCTCGAATTTTGAGAATAAAGTAAAAAATTCGATGAAGTGACCAAAATGTCAAATTGAAATTTTTGTGAAGGGTTTTTCTTTAATAAATCGCACTTTTTTGGAATTGTTGACCTCTTTCCTCGAAATTTTGACTTTAATCTTAAAATGTCAAACCTAACCACTACATTTTGAGAAAAAAGTTTAAATGTTCAGAGAAGCTTAAAATTGATAAAAACAAATTTCAACTTAAAGAGAAATTATGAGAAAAGTTCGAACATTTTAGGATAAACTAGAAATTTGTAATTTTGTTTTACTATAAACTTTCGAGTTTGTAAATGTCAAATTTAAACACGAAATTTCGGTAAGTGTTCGAAAATTTCGAGATAAAAATCAAAATTTTGAATTTTTTTTTAATAAATAATATTTTTATTTTGATAAAAACTTTCTAAGAAACCTGATTTTTTTCAAAGTTTTTGGTTAAAACTGATTTTTTTTATAATTTAGAGGTTTACCCATAGTCCAGGGTAGATAATTTTTGAAACCAAAAAAAAAAAAATTATAGTAGGATAAAACCTATAGGAAAAGAAAGATAATGCACCAAAAATGAAAGCAAAAATAATTTGCGGGCAATCCGAGGTCGGGAAGGGGTAGGGGGTGAGATTTTAAGGGTAAAAAAAGGTTTATCTCGATTTCTGGCAAAACTACAAATCCTATGGAAAAAAGTTAAATAGCAAGGTTCTAGGCAATAAGAAGATCTACAACTTTTGTATTTACACTTTTTTAACATAACCTCAAAATTCATGTGAAAAATTCAAAAAACCAGGATTATGGTTTTTTATTTTTATCTTTTACAAAAAAAAATTTTTTCACAAAATTTGGTAAAAACTTACCTTTTTATATCCCAAAGACACTGTAATTTTTTTGTTTTAAAATATTTAATTTTTCACCTTATTTTGACTCAATATCGAAAAAGCACACTAATTTTCAATCGAAAAATCTCACGTTAAAATTTTAGCTTTTTTAAAAAACTCGGTAAACTTTTTGTTCGCTAAAATGTCTACTTTCTGATAATGTAAAAAAAAATATACATTACTATGGTAAATCTTCTAATAAAATTCAGAAAAACGAAAAGTACTCCAATTCGAAAATCTTTTTTTACCTTTATGTACAATTTGGAGCTATTTGTTAAAATTTATACTTTAATTTCTTGAAAAACGTAAGATTTCATTTGACATAGATAAATAAAAAATTGTAAATCGAAATATACTACTATAATTAACAACCAAATAAGTTAACTAAAGGAGGAGAACGCAGTCGTAGAAAGCCCTCAGACAATATTCCAGAGCTCAATTATCAAAACCATACAAAAAATACCATTTTTGCAAGAAAAATTTTTATCTAACGAGAAAAACAAAGACAAAATAATAAAATCGCAAATGAAAATATTACAGTCACAAGGATTTTTCTATAAACAAGCAAAAGAAGATGCTGATGCTGACATAATTAAGACCTCGATAGAAATTGCCAGAGATACTAATAAAACTGTCATTTTTAGTTGTCATTGTTGTGGGTCAAGATATTGATCTTTTGGTCCTTTTAAATTAATTAAATTCTAATAATCATGACATTTATTTTCTGAAGCCAGATTCTGGAAATATAAAAGATCTTTTTTTCAGGTCTAATAGTTTCAAATATGAATCCGTCAAAAACATCGTTGCATTTCTGCATTGTTTTTCTGGTTGCGATACAACATCTGGATTTGCCGGAAAAGGAAAGAAAAGTATCGTGAATTCATTAATAGGCGATGAAAATTTATCAAATTTGGCTAATATTTTTTTATTTAAAAGATGCTAACAAAGAAGATATAAAAAAATGGATTACAATTAATGAAATCTATTTATAAATGTAAAAATGATAATATTACACTAAATCAATTAAGATTTCAAAAATATCAATTAGCAAAAATTAAATCGTCTTTTATATTGGCAAATCTCCCACCCACAGAAGGTGCAGCAGAACAACATTGTTACAGGGCATATTATCAGCTTTAAACTTGGCTGGGTAACGAACTGACAGCAACAGATTTGGGCTGGAAGCAACATTTACGGGGCATTATGCCCAAATTTACAGAAAAAGAATTAATTCCGGACATATTGCTGAAAACTATTTGCTGCAGCTGTGAAACTGGATGGATGCAATAGTTTAAAATGTGGCTGCCGAAAACATGGTTTAAAATGCACAAATTTATGTTCAAATTGTCATGTTTCTGAAAAATTCGCCAATGTGGTAGAAGAAACCTACGAGGAAGTTAATGATCTAGATGAAATTGTGGATGAAGAACCAGTGCAAACTAGAAATGATGTTGGAGACGAAGACGATGATGGTCTTAAAGACTTCGAAGATCTAGTAGAATCGGAAAGGTGTGCTGAATCTAACGATGAAGAAATACCATCAAGAGACAAAAACTGATGGATAAGTGATTAAAATTGAAGACAATGTTTTGATAAATAAAAAGATTAATTTTCTATGACATAAATGTAATGAGAATTTCAGAAATAAACTTTTCTTATTGAAAACAATAGCTACAGTCATATTTTTTAGATTAAATCCCCTTAAAATCCAATCTCCAATACTTAAAACAACTATGTTTTTTGCAATCTTTATGTTTTTTGGATTTGTAATTTTTTGTTTATCAATGTAAAATGAAATCTTACGTTTTTCGAGTAATTGAAGTATAAATTTAAACAAATAGCTCAAAATTGTACATAAAGATAAAAAAAAAATTTCGAATTGGAGTACTTTTCGTTTTTTTGAATTTTATTAGAAGATTTACCATAGTAATATATATTTTTTTTACACCATCAGAAAGTAGACATTTCAACTAACAAAAAGCCCACCGAGTTTTTTGAAAAAGCTAAAATTTTAACCTGAGATTTTTCGATTGAAAATTAGGGTGCTTTTTCGATATTGAGTCAAAATAAGGTGAAAAAAATAAATATTTTAAATCAAAAAAATTACAGTGTCTTTGGGATATAAAAAGGTAAGTTTTCACCAAATTTTGTAAAAAAAAATTTATTTGTAAAAGATAAAAATAAAAAACAATAAACCTGGTTTTTTGAATTTTTCACGTGAATTTTGAGGTTATGTTAAAAAAGTGTAGGTATAAAAGTTGTAGATCTTCTTATTGCCTAGAACTTTGCTATTTAACTTTTTTCCATAGGATTTGTAGTTTTGCCAGAAATCGAGATAAACCGATTTTTACCCTCCTTAAAACTCACCCCCTACCCCTTCCCGACCTCAGATCGCCAGTAATTTATTTTTCCTTTTATTTTTGTTGCATTATCTTTCTTTTTTAATAGGTTTCACCCTACTATATTTTTTTTTCACGCTATTAGTAGCTTCAAATTTTTAAAACCGAAAATACCACAATTTCTTAAAATCTTTGGTTTTTGTTCAAACTTCGAGTTCTCTGTCAAAATGTTTAATTTGAAATTTAAATTTTTGCTTTTTTCCTAAAATTCCAACTATAGAATAAAAATATTGACTTTATTTCGACCTTAATTTCAAACTGTCGAGTTATCTCGAAATTGTGAGTTCTAAGGTTAAAACTTCAAAAATAAGAAAGAAAGAAAACAAAATTTCACCTTAATCAGAAAATTTTAACTTTAGTCAGTAAATTGCGACCTTCATTACCTACGAGATTTGACTTTAAAACTCTTGGCAAAAAAAATTTAAAAGTTTATGAAACATTTTTATCAATTTCCGAACTTAAAAATGTTAACTCGAAATTTTGATAAAATTTGGAATCTCTCAACATCTGCTTAATAAATCAAAGTTTCTAGAAAAATGGAAATCTCATTAGTTATTAAACTTTTATCTTTCACAAACGTTTTTCACTCTAAATCAAAATTTTACCATTTCAAAAAGCGATCATAGTTTTCTCTTTAAGTTTAGGTTATTTTTGTCTTAAAATAATTAAAATTTCAAAAAACTTGGATTCTTCAGAACACCATAAAATTTCAAAAATAACTTCGATACGTTTGCTTCAAATTTCCTTGAAACTTGAAAATGTTTAAAAAAATTCGAAATTTTGTTAAAAGATAGTAAAGAGAGATTTAAGTTTTTTTAAAATTTCGACTTAAACATGAAATGTACTTTGTTTATTAATTTCTTTTAACATTTCTTTGGCCCAGTTTAAAAATATTTAAAGTTTTATTGTTTGTTGACAATATTCTAAATTGAAATATGACTACGTGATATTTAAATTTATTTAAAACGTCGCCTCATGACAGTTGACAAAATAAGATGTTAGTTTATTTTACATAGAATAGGAAAAAACACTAGTCACCAAGAGCATGTAAGTTCGACCCACAAGTGTAGTTCAATACCGGAAGGGGTATTAGCCCTCGGAGTAGTAGTTTCTTATGGATCGGGCTTCAAATATTGATATTTTTACCACAGTAAATTATTGATGAAACGTCTATTCATATTACATTTTTTTTTTATATTTTTTAAAATTTTTATTTTTAAGAATTTTTTCCTCATTGTTCCCTTTCCATGTTATGCACTGCTGACGAGCTCAAATGAGAGCGAAACATCGATGTCCAGTGCTACAACCTTTTTTATGTATTTTTTATATTTTTATATTCTCATAATTTATCAAAAAAACAACATTTTTTTCATATCTAATTTTGGTGTTCTATTTTTTATTTTTCCTATTCTATGTAAAATAAACAAACCTCTTATTTGTCAACTGTCATGAGATGACGTTTTAAATACATTTAAATATCACGTAGTCATATTTCAAAAACTATTTAGAATATTGTCAAAAAACAATAAAAATTTAAATATTTTCAAACTGGGCCGAAGAAATGTTAAATAAAATTAATAAACATAATATTTCCGGTCAATAAGAATTCACCATGAAGAATGAAATGTACTCTTTTTTTAAAAAAACATATTTCTTTTTTTGATATTTACGCAGTAATCTCTAAATTCGAATGTTTAAAAGACTCAGAATTACTAGAAATAGTTGAAATCTTAAGAAATTTTTATTTATGACAAAATTATTTTTTTCGAATTTTGATCATTGATTGAATCAAAATTTTAGTCCCTAGAACGGTGTAATTGTTTTCCCTCAATTTGAATGATTTTCTCGAAATATTGAATTAAAACACGACATTAAAAAATTGTCAAGTTTTAACCCACATTTTTAAGAAAGTAGTCAAAATTTAAGAAAAAAAAACCTAAATTTATGTAAAAAAAATTCTAAAAGTTTCATCTTAATCATAATAACTTGACTTTTAACTCCATTGTTCAAGTATCTTCTCGAAACTTAAAATCCTTAGTATAAGTCGGAATTTTGCAACTTAATGCTTTTATCTTTAATCTTGAATTCTTTGCAAAATTTTAAAATTGTTAAATTCTTTTCCTGAAAATTTTACTTCAAACTCAGATGTAGACATTTTTTTAGAAATGCCAACTCCGCTTTATATATTACTTTTCTAAACATTTTATGTTTAAACTGAAAAAGTGTTAACATTATTTCTAAATATTTTAACTCAAATTTTGAAATCTAAAATTTTTAATTTTAAATTCTATTTAATCTAAAAGTTAGAGTACACATTTACAGTATCTACATTTTCTAAAAAAAATTGACTTTGTATTCGAAATTTCAACCTAATTCGAAATTTTAAATTTTCATTTGAATTTTTTCCTAAATTTCATATCCTTTTTGAAATTTGGACATTTGTTTCGAGATTACCCGCAATATTTTCTTTCTTTTAGATAAAAAATAAAAAATGAGTCACTCGGGGAGCTGAACTAAAAACCGAAAACCGGAAAAAACCATTATTTTTGTCGGAGCGACAACCGGAACTGAACCTATATAATTTTTTTTCCGGAACAAAAACCGAAAACCGGAACGAAAATAATAACAGTTCGAAGCCCTGGTAAATTTACTACATACTGGAAGCATATTTTGAAACTCTGGTTTTTAGATTATTTTTATTTATTTTCCTTGAAAGACAAATAAATCGAAAAACCACATTCATAGCATATGTCAGTGGCGGCTGGCGTATAGGCACTGTGGAACTGCAGCACCCCCAATTTCGCTTACGAGGTTTTTTCTCAAAATTTTCTGAACACTTTTCATTATACATTTTTTTGTAGAAATTTTAAATTTTCTCTAATTTCTGTTTATAGAAATTTTAGGTTTGTTTCACGTAGTTACGACATTTAAAAATTTATTTTATTTTTAATATTTTTAATATATTAGTTTTCAAAAACTAATTTTTGTAAAAATTTTGAGAAAGAAATCAGTATTTCGAGCAGGAGTTAAAATGTTAAGAAAAAACTCTAATTTCTTTGAAAATGTCAACATTTTGAGAAAATAATTACAATTTCAAGAAAAAATCTGGCATTTTAATATTTCTCTAAAAAATAAGTTAATAAGGTATCTTCGAATTTTTACCTCAAATCTCATTTTGTATAAAACTTTTTTTCAGATATTACGATTTTTTTTAGGAAATTTTAATTTTTTCTGCAAAGTTTTCATTTTTCCTAAATAGTTAATAAAAATAAATTTTCTCGAAATTTCCATTTTTCCTGAAAGTGTTGTTCTTAAAATTTCGTCTATAAATTCCAACTTCTCCAGTTTTTTCTTTATGTTCCTCTAATTTGCTTTAAAAATGTCAAGTTTTTTCACGACACTGACAATTTAAAGTTCATTTTATTTTGTAGTTTTGACAAAAAATGTTTGAAAGAAAACCCAACATTTTGGGAAAAACAAAAAAATTTCGACTTTTGTAAAGATATTTGGAAATTTTTTTCAAATTTCGATTTTTCTTGTAAGAAATCTTGCTTTTTTTTCCTATGAAATTTAGGTTCTTCTCTAAACATTTTATAAAAAGATTTTTTTTTTAAATTTCGATTTTTCCTGGAGATTTCTTCTTTAAAATATTTTTTTTTTGTAGAAATTTTGATTTCTTTCTAATTTGTTTTGGAAATTTAAAAGTTTTTAACGAAATTTTAATATTTTAAAGTTCATTTTATTTTGTAATTTTGATAAGAAACTGAAAATTATTAAGTACAAATTTAGGGAAAATAAAATTCAAATCTGCATAAAAATAAGAAAACTTTGGAAAAATTATTAAAATTTCAAGAAAAAATGAACCTTGTAAATTTCAACTTTTTTTGCAATTTGATATTGCTCTAAACAATTACTACTACTGTAGGAGCAAAGAAAATTCTGAATCTGAATTTCCAATTTTTCTAGAAATGTTAAATTTATTCTTGAAATTCTCAAGTTCGAATTTAAAATTCAAATTTCGTTAAAAAAAACATCGAAATTTCAAAATTAAACTCAAAATTTTAAGAGAAAGTAGATCATATTTCTAGAAAAAGTTGAAATTTCTTACTTGCAAACAACACTAAAAAAAATAACATTTTCGGAATTAAAGAAAATAAAATTTTGAAATAAATTAATTCTCAAAAATATTTTTATAATTTTGACTTTTAAAGTGGGAATTATTAAAATTTTTGTGAAAACGAATCAACATTTCTACAAGAGTCTCCAAATTTCGAAATAAAAATTAATAAAAATGTTGAAAAAATTCATTTACAATTTATCGTTCTAATTTAGTTTTTTCTAGTAATTTTAAAGTTCCAGAAAAATTTCAAAAATCAAATATTCCAACTTGAAGTCAATTTTTTGTGATTAAAATTCAAATTTTGACAATTTATTTGTACATAAAATGCAAGTTTTTTTTTTTGGAAATTTGTTTCAAAACTTTGCACAATTTAAAAATAGAAAATTTTGCTTCTAATTTTTTTAAATTCGAGTGTTACTTTGAAATTTTCTTCAAAAAATATAAATTAAAAAAAAAAACATTACCACTTTTAAAAAATAAAGCCAAAGTTGTCAGAAAAGACGAATTAAAAAAAAAGTCGTCTTAAAAAAATTTGAAATTTTCATATAAAGTCAAATTTTCAAAAGAAAAGGATTTCGAAAAAAATTTCAATTTTTAAAATGGTCGACATTTTCAATAATTTTGGGAATGTGAATAAAGGACAAATTTTTGGAAAAATATGTTGCAGAGTTATTAGTTAAATTTTCAAGAAAGTTAAATTTTTTTAATATTGGAGAAACCTCAAAATTATCGAAAAATTTGTAATTATCAAAAAAGTTGAAATTTTGAAAAGGTAAAATTTCGAAAAAAGTCAAAATTTTCAATAGTTCAAGTTTAAAAGGAATCTTTTTTTTTAAGTCGAAAATTAAATTGAAAATTAAAAAAAAATGTATAAATAAAATGTTAAAAAAAGTTAGAACTTTTTTAAAAAAAGTCAAATTTTCGAAAAGTCGAAATTTTGAAACAAAAAGTCGAAGCTTTGAAATGGAGTCGAAATTTTACGAAATATTAGTCGAAAATTTCAAGAAAAGGTTTTTAGAAATATCTGATTTAAAAAAAAATCACAATTTTTATACAAAGGAACGACAGTTTGCAAAAAATGCCAAAGTTTTGAAAACAGTTGAAATTTAAAAAATGGTCAAAATTTTTAAGTTTTCCAAAAATTTTAAATTTGGAAAATGACTAAAATGTTGAAAAATTCGAACATTTGAGAAGGCCGGAATTTTCAACAAAGTGGAAATTAAAAAGTCGAAAATTTCAAAAAAATGCAGATTTAAGAAAAGGTGACAATGTTCAATAAAGAAAGTCGAAATTTGTTGACAAGGCAAAAACCTTCAAAATCTTTCAAATTTCGAAAATAAGTCAAAATTTTGCAAAAGAAGAAATTTTCAAAATAAAAGGTCGAAATTTTATAGTCGAAAATAAAAAATATTAAAATTTGCAAAAAATTTGAGAATTTTTATCGAATTTACGAAATAATTCGAAATTTTAAAAAAGTTTAAATTTTGAAAAGTTGGGAAATTTGCACTTAACTTTTCAATAAAAACCAAAATGTCGAAACCGAAATATTGAAAACAAGTAAAAATTATCAGGGAGATCGAAGTTTTCAAAAGTCGAAGTATTGAGAAGTTAAAATTTTGAAAGAAGTTTAAATTTTTGGCAGCTAAAATTTTGAATCAAAGTGGAATATTTTGTTAAAAAGTTAAAATTTTAGATCAAAAAAATTAAAATTTTGAAAAAATGTTAAATACTTCAAAAAATTTCAAAATTTTCAAAAAAATCGAAATTTTGAAAGAATTTCGAAAACTAAAAAGTAGCGAAATTTTCAACAAAAAAATTCAAAAAATAATCGAAGCTTTGCAAAAAAAGTCGAAATTTAAAAAAATAGTTGACATTTACATAAAAACCAGTCGAAAATATTAAGAATCGAAATTTTCAATAAAAAAATTATAATTTTCCAAAAAAAAATCATAAACAAAAATAAAATTTAGAAAAAAGTCGAAAATTTAAAAAGTCAAACGTAGAGTTTAAAAAAAAATTACGTTTTCAGAAAAAGTAAGAATTTTCAAGTGGTAAAAAATATAAAAAAATTTAATAATTAGTGTTCAAAGAAAATTACAAAAAAAAAACAGAATAGCAAAAAGTCTAAAGAATATTCACAGTTTTTCAGAAAAGTCAATACTTCAAAATAAAATAAAGTCGAATTTACAAGAAAAAATCTAAATTTTGCAATAAAGTCGAAATTTGGAAAAAATGACAACGTTTCAAAAAACACGACATTATAAAAATTTTCATTGTCAAGTTTTCAAATAAACCTAAAATTTTCGAAAAGTGACGTTTTAAAAATGTCGAAATCTTAAATATTTTAAAAGGCTTAAGATTGTCGCAGCAACCCCATTAGTTTTGGCTACGAGCCGCCACTGGCATATGTAAATGTATAAAACAATTTAGGGGATGGTTTCAGTGAATAATATTAAAAATAATGCAAATTATGGTAACATTTAGGTCAAATGTAACTTACCGGTTGATTAAAATTTACGTTAGTCTTTAGGTTCACTTTTTAATTCCCGACACTCTCAATAATACTAATCATGAATAAAAATAATATATGTATACTCAAATTAGACATCTACAGATGACTTGAAACGGTATAGTGCACATTTACTTTTCTAATAAAACACGATAGGTATACAAGGTTTATTACCGTGATCAAGTACTTAACCTTAGACGGAATGGCATGAAAATATTGTAGTTCGATTAAAATTCACAACACTTCTATTGTAATACGATTCAGCAAATTCTAAATAGACCTTTTAAAATTAGCAGATATCAAGGTATATGTGTATGATAATTTATTGTTCTACGATAAAGCAATAATTATTATCACCGCGGGAGCAATAATGTCAGAGATAAAACTCATTAGAAAAAAGTTAGCGGATCGGTACAAACTGGTACACGTTCTGTACCACATTGAAACTCTTTGATTGATGATCTGATTACTCCGTTAGAATAGACCAATTTTTTGAAAAATATTTGTCATGAAACTTAAACAAAACTTGAAGAAGAGGAAGAAGAACAGTATTGCACAATGAACTGTCAAGTTTACCTTCGAAAATAGAGTTGTACGCAGTGGCGTGTTTATCGGGTATTTTTCAAGAGACGGAGTAAAAACTTCAAATTATTGAACATGTCAAATTAACAAGTGTCAAGTTATCGAGAGTTGACTGTACAGGGTGAGCTAAACTCGATGTCTCGGCGATATTATAAGAAAAGGAGAAACGATATGGAAATCTGAAAAGAGATTCTTACATTGGATTGAACAAGGTCCATTTTAGGCCCAATTTGCAAATTTTTCCAGATTTGGAAAGCAAAGCAATGACGCCATTGAATTTTTTTTCTCCAGAAACATACCTATGTTTTGCACATTAAAAAAGAAATAATTTTTTTAAACAAATTTTGTTAACAAACAAATTTGATACCTTTTTTCGTTAAAAAGTTGTAAGCAAATTTATTATAAAAAAATGTATTATTAAAAATTCGTAATTGGTACGATGTAATCAAACTGCCTTTGGAAACAAATGTATTAAATATTTTTAGGTTTAGAATAACGTGTTTGGGGTATTTCAGAGAGTATTTACATGCTCTTCTAGGGTTTTTTCGAAATTTCCCATAAATTAATAAATAATACAGGGTGAGTCAGAAAGAATGGGCCAACGCAAAACTGGAGATACTAGACACCAAAATATTACGACTGAACTCAACATGCCTTATTAATGTGACTGGTTTAAGAGATACGGGACGTTAAATTTTATTCTGAAATTTCTTAATAATTGGGAATGTTTTGGTGCTATAAATTTAATATTTTAACTTTAGATGACTTAAACTTACTTTAGCTTACTTTAGCTTTACTTTAGGTTTAGACGTCTTAATCAAGAGTACCTTTTCTTTGTAGAATTGATCGTTATTTCATACTGTCTACTTGTTTTAAGTATAACTCAACAGATAAAAAAAATAGGTTTTAATTTACGTAAATGATTATGTAAAACTAGCGCCATTTGGGGGCAAAATCAGTATAAATTCAAAATTCGTAATTCTTACATCGAAAAACGTAAAATTCCCGAATATTAAATGTAAAGCATTAAAACTTTCTCAATTATTAAAAAAATTTAGAATAAAATTTAAATTTTGAATGCCCTGTATATCTTAAACCAGCAATTTTGGTATAAGGCATGCTGACCTCAATCGTAATATTTTAATGCCTAGTATCTCCAGTTTAGCGTTGGTCCATTCTTTCTGACTAACCTTGTATATCATTTACGTGAACATTTTTCCAAGTCAAATGGCAACATAAAATGTTTCTCAACCATTAGTTCAATTATTGACAGATGCCACTATACTTTTATTTTTCAATTTATTGCATTTCCAGAGGCTATTTGTCTAAATCGTAGTAATTTCGAATTTTTGAAAATATTCTTTTTTTACAAAAAATTGCTTATAACTTTTTAATTAAAAAAGATACTAAATTTTTTTCTTCACAAAACTTGTTTAGAAAACTTAGGTCTCTTTAAATATGCAGAAATACAGGTACGTTTTTCAAAAAAAAAGTTTAATGACGTCATTACTTTAGTTTCCAAATCTGGAAAAATATGCAAATTTGACTTAAAATGGAACTTATTCAATTCACTTCAACAACCTTTCCTCTGATTTCTTATATCGTTTTTCCTTTTCTTATAATAGAGCCGAGACTTCGAGTTTCGCTCACCCTGTACATTCGAATTTTTAAAATAATAGACAAATTTTGCAAAACATGGCAGAGTTTTGAAGAAAAAAATGCTGCCCACCTAATTCACTATAAATTTTCGATAGAATGCTTTAACCAAGAAGAATAAATGTCCAATCCAGTGCTTAGTAGACTTGAATCATTAAGTACCCATCGAATAATATTGTAAATATCGCAAAAATCTGCCATCATTATCGGGTAATAACCGTCATGGCGTGTTCTTTATGGAAGGTAGGAAAGCACAGCTTCCCTTACAAGATGAAAATGTCCATATTAATTCTATTTTAATACCTCTTTTTTTACACAACGCTGCGACCACTATTTATTAATAGAATAATGGAAATTCAACAATTGTTTCTGTAAATTCTGTTAAATTTGAAATTTTTATCAATAACTTCGAGTTTTTTGAAAATTTAGACATTTCAAAATTTTATATTTTTCAAAACTTCCTTTTTTCAAAATTTTGACTCTTTCTTAAAATTTCAACCTTTTTCGTGAAATTTAAACCTTTTTTAAAAATTTTCACCATTTCAAAAATTCGATTTTTTATAAAATATCCTTTTTTTAAAATCCGGCTTTTAGTGAAAGTTTCGATCTGTCAAAAATAATCCGCTTTTTTCAAAATTTTTGACTTTTTCTTAACATTTCAATTTACTATATTGACACTTTCAATTTACTGTATTGAAAATTTCGCTCCTTAAAAAATTAAAAAAAAGGTACACTTTTTAAAATTGTGATTTTATGAACATTTTTCGACTTTTATGTTGAAAGGTATTCTCTGTATCCTAATCGTTTATGTCGAAATTTCGACTTTTTTTTTGAAAAAGTCGACTTCTGCTGAAATTTTGAACTTTTTTGAAAAATTTAACTTTTTAAAAATGTTGGCCATTTCCCAAAAAATTATAAAAATACTATCTTTTAAAAATTTTGAATATTCTGAAAATGCTGACTTTTTAAAAAAAATCGATTTATTTGCAAATTCAATGACGAAATTGACATTTTTTTAAAAGTTAGGCTTTTTCTTGAAATTCTGATTGAAAATGTGTACTTTTTCCGAAAATATAAATGTTTTTTTATTTTTTGACCTTTTCTCCAAATTCGACTTTTTGTAAATTCAAAACTTTTTTTGAAAAATTACTCTTTGTTGAATTTGAACTACAGTGAAATCTCTCTTAAGCGGACACCTTCGGGACTGCCAAAATATGTCCGCATATCGGAGGTGTCCGTTTATGAGACATAGTAGCCACAATTTGGTTGCTCACTTATTATTTCCGTTTTTTCAGATATCAGACATCAGAAATTTTCAAAATTTTTGATTTTTTCTTAAAATTTCCATTTACTATATTGACAATTTCAATTTACTGTATTGAAAATTTCGCTCTTTAAAAAATTAAAAAAAAGGTACACTTTTTAAAATTGTGATTTTATGAACATTTTTCGGCTTTTATATTGAAGGTATTCTCTGTATCCAATCTTTTATGTTGAAATTTCGACTTTTTTTTTGAAAAAGTCGACTTCTGCTGAAATTTTGAACTTTTTTGTAAAATTTAACTTTTTAAAAATGTTGGCCATTTCTCAAAAAATTTATAAAAATACTATCTTTTGAAAATTTTGAATATTCTGAAAATGCTGACTTCTTTTTTAATAAATCGATTTTGTTTGTAGATTCAATGACAAAATTGACATTTTTTCAAAAGTTAGGCTTTTTCTTGAAATTCTGATTAAAAATGTGTACTTTCTCCAAAACATTAATGTTTTTTTAATTTTTCTCCAAATTCGACTTTTTGTAAATTAAAACTTTTTTTGAAAAATTACTCTTTGTTGAATTTGAACTACAGTGAAATTTCTCTTAAGCTGGACACCTTCGGAACTGCCAAAATATGTCCGCATATCGGAGGTGTCCGTTCATGAGACATGGTAACCACAATTTGTTTGCTTACTTATTATTTCCATTTTTTTCAGATATCAGACATCAGAAATATCTTGGAACTTGGAATTTGTTTTTTTTTATATTATGTTCAAATTTCGTGATTTAAAGTTCAAAGTTTACAGTTCGAAAAAAACTCGAAATTTCCACAAAGGAAATGAAATTATAAATTAATACTCAACATTTTTAACGTTACAACTTTATTAAGTTGTACACTTTAAACTCAAAATTTTGAGAAAAGAGCAAAAATTATAAAATTTATAAGAACGTGTAAAAAAAGTCAAATTGTTAAAAAAGGGCTGACACAAATTTGATCTGCAATTTTCAATTTTTTCCCTCAAAACTTCGAATGTTCGAATCAAAATTTTTATAAAACAATCAATATTACATTATTGTTTTTTTATATATCTTCACATTTATCAAAATTTCAAGATAAATCTCGACATTTCTAATTGTTTTCTTAAATGTGACTCCAAAGGTCGAAAATTTGTGATTAAAATCCAAATCCAGAAAAAATGCTGAAGGACGATTATTGGAGTTTTCTAAAAAATGTTCTTCAGATATTTGGCTTTTAAAGTTGAAATATTACCTCATAGTGAACATTAAAATTGGTTCTCTGGAAATTTTGATTTTAATTAACGCATCAATTTATAAACTATTTATTAAAATTTGCCTTTTTCTCGAAATTTGGTCGATCTTCTGACAAAAAAATAATTTATTTTGAAATTTAAAATATTTGTAAGGAAATTCTAAAAAAATGTTTTGGAAGTTTCAATTTGAAGTTGGAAATTTCAATTTGAAGTGTGAAGTTCAAATTTCGACGTGTATCACAATATTGGATATTTTCGGACACCACATGAGGCAGGGTACGGCACCTGTCTTCCTCTG
Source organism: Dastarcus helophoroides (assembly GCA_028583605.1). Lineage (NCBI taxonomy): Eukaryota > Metazoa > Arthropoda > Insecta > Coleoptera > Bothrideridae > Dastarcus > Dastarcus helophoroides. Next base: position 2,856,486 of record CM053334.1, on the reverse strand, counting down.
AGTCGAACAGTCGAGAGAAAATTAATATTCACCCAATTTTCATTTTTTCTTAAAATTTAGTTTATTTCTTAAAATTTGCTTTTTTTCTTAATTTTGATAAAATCTGACTCTTTCTGAAAAATTTTAAAATTTGACTACTAGAATAAATAATTTTTCACAAAATATAGGTCTTTTTCGCAAAATGTTGATCATTTTCTCGTAATTTCGTCCTTTTTTAGAGTTTAGTTAATTATTTTCAAAATTTCGACTTTTTTCTTAAGATTTGACTTTCTCCGGAACATTCTAAATTTTTCATGCATTTCGTTTTCTCGTAATTTTGTTTTTTTTTTGTCATATTTTTATAATTTTCTAAACATGTAGCTATTTTTGAAAATTTAGAAACTGATTTTTTGCTAATTTCGACTGATTTCTTTTTCATGAAATTTTGAATTTCATCTCAATATCCGAAATTTAATATTTTCTTGGTTAATTCGTCTTTTTTTCTCAAAATTTTTCTTTTTTCTCTTTAAATATTCTTTTTCCTAAAATTTGCCTTTTCCTCAGAATTCGACTTTTTCGAAATTTTGATGTTATTGTCAAAATTCTACTTTTTAAACTTTTGTTTCAAAAATCGTTTATTTATTTCGAAATTCCGCAATGTTTCTTAATATTTGTCTTTTTCCAGAAATTTCCACTTTTATCTCAAAATGTGATGTTTTATGGTTCTGAAAAGGTTTTCTCTAGAAATTAGATCGGAATGTTAATAAAAATGTAGAAAGAAATATTTTTGAGGATTTGGAGAAATATATTTCTTATAAATTCGATGTCTTTACTGAATTTTAAATTTTGAGAACAAGTTTTTGGAAATTGTGATTTTTTTTCTCAAAATTCGACTGTTTTTATAAAATTTGATTATTGAAAATTTTAATTTTTTTCGAATTTTGGACATTTTTCGAGCTTCTGCAAAAGATTAGGTTTTTATTTTTAATATGATTTACTGAAAATTCCGACTTTTCCAAATGTTTTTCCTCGAAAATTGTCTTTTCGAAATTAATAGTTTATTTTCAAATTTCCAACTTTGATCTCAAAATTGAATTTTCTCTTAAAAAGCAGAAATATTTCGAAGTTCGCTTTGTTAACTTTCCTGTTTTTTCCTAATTTCTATTTTAAATTTGATTCCCAGTAATTTTAAATTACAGTTTCAAATTCATCTTATTCCGCAAATTTTGATTTTTATCTCAAAATTCGATATATCCTGCTTCTGATTTTTTTTTTAATTGCGACATTTTCAAAAAATTCGTTTTTTTAATTGAATCGAAATTTTAATAGAAATTTGAGCCTGCAAACAATATTTTTATAAAATTTTGAGAAAAAAATTTCTTGTAAATTTCAACAATATGTTAACATTTAAATAAAGTAAAAATTCTAAGAGAAATATTCTTGAAAGTTGCAATATTTTTTTATCTAAATTTAATTTTTTGTGGAAATTGCCACGTTTAGAAATTTCATCTTTTTCGAAATTTTCACTTTTTTGAAATTTTGACTTTTCTTGAAGTTTTCTGAAAGATTTCTTCTTAAAGTTTGACTTTCGAAATTTCGGCTTTAAATCCTAAAATTCGATTTCTCCAGTTCGTGTAGTTTTTAAGTGAAAATATATGATTATTATTACTCAGCCGAAAGGTTTTCTTTTTTTGTCCATGAATTTCTTAGATGGATTGTTGTCCCTGCTTGAAGGAAATCCTGCCTACGCCCATGTGGGCATGACGGACTAATGCATAACCTAAACCTCTGTTTATAGAAACCTAACTAAACTTGGTTAGTAGATCCAATTAATGGCTGCATCGGGAAATGAGCAATGTCTAACATAGAAAGTTTTTTTTTAGAAAATCAAACTTCGAGGAAGTAAAATGTCAAGATTTTCTAGAAAACCAGTGATTTAGTTTCACGCGGCCGAAGTCGCGCGTAGCAACTAGTCTTATAATAAACACAATAATAAATCTCATCCATCAATGCAAACTTAAAATAAATATATTTTTAATTATTTGAATAAATTATAATTTATCCTTTATCGTCAAAGGCAATTTGATTTAAATTTCGAAAAATAACTTTTTGTTCATTTTGGTGCTGTTGCGGGGTCCCTTCAAATGTGGGGCCCTTTCAAATGCAGTGCCCGATTGGGCGAAATCGCTTCAATCGCCTTAAGTCCGTTCCTGATACCAATTAATGTTTGTTGATTACGTAACACAATGTATAACAAAATAATAAACGTATGGTAAAATTTTGAGAAAAGGGCAAAAATTGTAAAATTTATAAAAACGTGTAAAAACAGTCAAATTGTTAAAAAAGGACTGACACAAATTTAATCTGCAATTTTCAATTTTTTCCCTCAAAACTTCGAATGTTCGAATCAAAATTTTTATAAAACAATCAATATTACACTATTGTTTTTTATATCGCTTCACATTTTTCAAAATTTCAAGATAAATCTCAACATTTCTAATTGTTTTCTTAAATGTGACTCTAGGGTCGAAAATTTGTGAATAAAATCCAAATCCTAGAAAAAATGCTGAAGGTCGATTAATTAATGCATCAATTTATAAACTGGAGCGAAAATTTTAAAATCTAAAATTAAACTTTCAAAATTTTCCAGTTTCAGTTCCAGAAGTTGAGGAAAAACTCGAAATTTTAGGAATTTTTTAAAATAGATAAAACTGTTATCAAAATTGTGGCTTGTTCAGTCGAGATTAGGATTTACTTATTCAAAAATTTGATATTTTTGTTTTATATTTCGATTTGAAACTAAAATTTATAAAAATATTTAAGATTTCAAGCTTTAAAGTCAAACTGAAAACAAAAATTCAAACTTCGAGAGACACCTAAAATTTATTAAAAAAAAATTCGAGTTTTGACACCGACAGTTGAGAAAATCTTGGAAAAGGAAATATTTCTGAGCTTAAAAATTTTGTTTAAATACGAAATTTTTACAACATATCTTAATATTCGACCTCAATTTTATTATGAAAAATCAATTGGAAATTTTGTTAATGTTTAAATTACATTGGTTTTTTTCATAGTTTTCATTTTGATTAGAAATTTAGTTTTTTTAATTTTTAATTTTAATTTTTCTTTTTCTAGTTAAAATTTGAATTAAAAAAATTAAAACGTCAAATTGGAAGTTATGAAAAAATAGTCCACATTCCTAAAAAAACTCGATTGCTTAAAATTCAAAGTTTCAAAAAAAACAAAACTCGAAATTTAGCTTGCCAAATAAGACTATTTTTGATTCCTGCTCATTTATTTTAAAATAAAAAATATGTAACCATTTATCCATTTTTCAAGTAAAGCTTCGATGGAGAACTGGTTTACGTTAAAAATATCCTTTGGCGAAATTTACTTTTTCCTTTTGATATGTTTGAGTGAAATATCCTGTCAATGCTATAATTTAGTGGTGTTCGGTTAAGAGAGAACATTGGTATGTTGTGTGTAGAAATACGTGTCCGCGTCCGCTCAACAGAGAGTCCACTCAACAGAGGTTCTATTGTATGGAATTTTCTATGATACAATTGCGGACTATGAAAAACTGTCCGTTTAATAGAGGTAGGTGTCCGTTCATTAGAGGTGTCTGCTAAGGGAGATTTCACTGTAATTGGAGAATTTATAAAAAATCGCAAAATACGTTCATTTCGGTAAAGGTCAGTATTTGGGCACAGCGGTAAGTAACAACCAAAAGGCTAACTCTCATCAGGTGACCGTCCGGGTTCCATGAGCTTCAAGCCTTCTTTCTACAAGGAAAGTCTAATTGGATTTGTTTTAATTGGTTCCAACGGAGATTCTTTCGGTTAACGAGCAACCATCAATCTTACTAAACAGATTAAAATTAGCTTTTTTCTCCAAAGAAGTACTGCTCCATCAAATAATTACTTATGTTAAATACAGGATGGAAAACTGATGGAAAGTTAAAGTTAAGCTAGTGACAACTTACAAACAGAAAAAGAAACATAATGGTTGCAAATTAGTAGTTAGTAGTTATCAAGGTCCATGACATAATTAAAATTACATATGTATGTATGATATGATATATAGAAATTTAACAACACGATACATGTACCTATGCAAAATTAAACAGATATACAATTAAAAAACAGTTAACTATTTTAGCGTTTCTGTGGAGAAAGCAAAATAGTAAATATTTACTACATTCAATGTTTGCAATAAAAACATTTATGGCTACGATTTATTGATCTTTAATAAACTACCGATAACTACCTACGCATTGTCTTAGTTAATTTAATTCTCAAGGATTGAACCTGGTCGGTATGTGTTGATTTTTAAAATAATAGAAATTCATATTTCTTAACCAAAGCATTACTTTAATTTTAAAAAATCATGACATTTTTTAATAATTCGAAACTGAAGGACCATTGAATCTAAAACATGAATTTTCAAGAGTTATTTTAAAATCGTACATTGGATAGAATATATGCGAGGCAAGTCAATAACATGAGTGAATTATTAGTTGAAGGATCAGAGTTACTTCCTACTTTTACCATACGTTTATTATGTTCTGCATTACAACAGTTAACAGACTGCGCTTTTGTGCCAGGGCACAAAGGAATACAAGGGAATGAAGCTGCGGACCAACTCGTTAGAGAAGTATCTGCATCGTCATTTCTTGGACCTACACCGGCTTTTGGTTTTTCTAAGTCAAATTAACAGTGAGGTCAAAAAATGGGAAGCAAAGTCAAGAATTTCCGACTGGAGATCATATCCAGGACTACGACAGGCGAAAAAATTCATACACGGAACGCTTGAAAAGACAAAGGTCTACTTAGAACTCAGCAAAACCGAATTGAGGATAATAACCGGCCTCGCAATACGACATTGCCTTATGAGGCACCACCTCAAGAAAATGGGCTAAGCTGAAACAGACTTATGTGGCTTTTGCGCAGAAGCTGCGGAGACTGAAGAACATGTTGCACGCAAAAGACACGTCCAACTCGGATGGATGTCCTTAGATCCTTCAAAACTCAAAAAAAACTTAATCCCAGGTCCATAATGAACTTTTAGAAGAGTTTGAACCTGTGAACTACGTAGATTAGGGTATGCACAAAAGATCTCCTTAGGTCGACGTGTGGGGTGGACGAAAAGAAACACGAAACGACACATATATAGTCTGATCTAATCTTGCTATGTATTGCTGACGAGCTCAAATGAGAGCGAAATATTGATGTCCAATCCTACAACATTTTTTTACATTTTATATTTTTTTATAGTCATCATTTACTTTAATAAATGTTCAAGTCTAATTTTGGTCTTCTATATTTTATTTTTCCCTATTCTGTGTAAAATAAGCTAATCTATTTTTCTCATGTTGTCATGAGGTGACATTTTAAGAATTTAGTAGTCATATTTCAAAAACTACCAACTTCCATTACTAAAAAATTTAATATTTCCAAACTGGGTAGCAGAAAAGTCAAAAAAATTAATTATAATGGATTTGTAAGTCTTATTAAATAACAAAATTTAAAACGAAAAAATCAGTCTCATTAGTTCATTTACATCGCCATGTTTTTTGATTTAATACACCTGCCTTTGTATATGCAGTTAAATATTACAATTTAATTGTAGTCGAGTTTATCTTGATAAACTGATACATTTTTCGCACAATATGTACTAAATACTTGGACGCATCTAAATTCTAATATTAAAAAATAAAATGATGCAATATTATTAGAAAATTCACCATACGCAAAGTGATTATTTTGAATGTGATGTATAATAAAAAAAAGAGGCAAATCTTGAAAAAAAATTTGATAATAAATATAAATAGATGCATATAGTACATATAGTACAGTAGTATATACTAAGGAAATTATCAATTTTTTTTAAATAAGTTGTATTATACGAATTTTAAAAAATATAAAAATTTAAAAATAAAGAAGAAATATTACCAGTAACAAGCAAATGAGAAAAATAATCGAAATTACTTTCTAAGATTCGTCAAACACAAAAAAAAAGAAATAGCCAATTTATTGTTTATCAAATGCATGACTGCAAGACATTTTAAAAAGAATTATTTCCTTTGTTATCTAATAAACAGGGAAGAGGCTTTTAGTCAGGTCTTATTTTCTTTATCTGGAATGACATCATCATATTTACTATCTAAGTTTGGGTCTGGAAAGAATCATACATATAGACACAGAAAAATGTAAAACAAAATATTCCATTGAAATGTGATATTTGCATTTATCAAGGCAGACAGACAATCAGTTTCCAAGAAAAATAGTGATTATCAATTTTATATTCTACAAGTGATTTGCCACGGCATCGCCCAGGTGGACAATGTCTAGTCTTCAATGTAATGTGATTTACTCGTATAGTCGTCTCTTTTTATTACTATTTTATTTATTTATACTGTCTTAACACCTTCTTTATAAAAACCTAAACAAAGGAAGTTGCCTTGGAAAAGCCCTGATGCAAAACGAAAAACGAAATTGACTTCATACTATCATTTAACAGAAAAATTTTCACAAAGGTCTCAGTACTTAATCAATTTGATACAAACAGCGATCACAATCGAAACAAACTTATTTACGCAGACAAGTTTCTAGCTATCGAAGAACTCAAACAAAGAAAAATGGAGTATCAAAAAGAATTAGAAAAGAAATTAGTACCAACCGACAATTTAGATAAGATGATCATAAGTGAACTTAACCATAAAATTACTACCGATATCCGCGTCACGGTCAAGAAGATTTGTATTGAATCAAGTAACAAAAAAGATTCTAAAATACAATCAGAGACTACTAAACTAAATAAAAAATTCACAGAGAAGTGAGAAAGGACATTAGAAGGTATAGCATCAAAATAATCGAAAACGCAAGAGAAAATAATGCAAATATGGGGGTCTTAAGATCAAGACCATCCTTAGGCAAACACAGAATTACGAAAATAAAAGATCAACAGGATAACATAATCTCAGATAATAGAAATATTGCTGAACATATCAAATACACCTGACTACACCTATATTAGACCTGACCCGAGAGTTACGAATATGGTCATTCGTAACGTGAGCTCTGAAGATGTTCCAGCAATACCAAAACAAGAAATTCAGGTTGCTATGAAGCAAAACTAAAAAACAGAAAAAGTCCAGGAGAAGACAAAATTGCATGTGAAATGTTAAAAATAGGAGGAGCGGTCATTGAAAAATCATTACAAATTCTCTTAAACAAGTGTTTACAAAAAGGTGAAATTCCGGACGTGTGGAAAAACGCAGAAGTAATTTTACTTTTTGAAAAAGGAGAAAATGGAAATATAGGAAACTGTCGACCAATTAGCCTTTTCTCTCATCTATATACCATAAACTTCTATCCAAAAACCAATAGACTAACCAATAAATTGGACGAATATCAACCAGCAGAACAAGCGGGATTTCGCAAGGGGTTTAGCACCATCGAATACCTACAAACCATTAGGACACTAATAGAAAAAACAGCCCAATACGACCTACCCTTCCACTTGGCATTTATAGATTTTCATAAGGCTTTCGACTCTATCGAAACATGTGCTTTCATACAGGTAATGGATGATCCTAGACTAGACTAGACTAGATTCTCGATACACAAATCTATTAAAACATATATACAACAATGTCACTTTTCACGTCAAAATGAATAACACTTTGAAAACAGATACAATTAAAATAAATAGGGGAATACGTCAAGGCGACACCATACAGTAAGTGTAAAAACTATTCGTACACCTAGCAATGCATATAAAAAACAAATTGTCTCGGTTTAAATATATGTAATTATTTAAAAAAATAATTTAGTCAATCAAAGGGTAGTAATAGCACTTTATTTATTATAAAAAAGACCAAGAAAAACAAATACGGAAGTCGAAAAGAATATATTTTCTTAAAATTTATCCAAAAGTCCGCCCAAAAAGTATTGGTACACTTAAAAAATTAGCAGATAAAGGTAAGAAAAAGTAACAAATGGTACTCAACTGGTCTGCTCTTAGCTTTAATAACGACATGAAGTCTTCTTGGCATAAAACTAAATAATTTAAAAGTGTAAGAAGAGGGTATCAGTGCCCATTTTTCCCGCAACGCAGTTTTTAATATTTCTTTACGTGAAATTTGATGTTCTTGAATTTTGTTGCTAAGAGAATCCCACAAATGGTCCATAACATTAGAATCTAATATTCCATGGTGTATGCTTTGGATCGCTGTCTTGTTAGAATATCCAGTTATTATTAAAACTCATTGTTGTTGCACTTGAAAGAAGATTTTTCCTTAGGATGGTCATACATTCTTCAGAGTTGTTTATGGTCCATAGTGTCATCAAAAAATGCAAATTTTTCCATCCTTACAATTCCATACAATCCCAAATTCAAACAGATCCAGTACCGTGTTTTATCGTAGAAAATAAAGTTTCTTTACAAAGTTCAGTATTAGGTTGTCCCGTTTTCCCCACACCATTTGACGTCCATTAGAATTAAATTTAGATTCATCTCCAAAGAATACCTGTTCCCAAATGTTATTTGTCTTATTAATATAGTCTTAATATAGAAACGATGAAACACGGTGGAGATTCTGTTTATGTTTGGAGTTGTATGAGTACTAAAGGGGTGGGAAAACTTGCATTTAATGATGGCATTATGGACCCAAAACAAACCTACATAATAAATTATTATCCTAAAGGAGAAGCTTCTTTCAATTGCTGCAGCAATGGGTTTTAATAGTGATCGGATATTTTTACAAGATAACAATCCAAAGCAAACACCACGGAATTCTAAGAGCTGAATATTATTTTATGCGCAAAAATGTCTTGTAATGCCTCCTCAGTCGCCCGATATTAATTTTACAGAGCATTTCAGGATTATCTAAACAAAAAATTCGAGAGCAACAAATTTCAAGTAAAAAACATTGAAAACAGCTTTTCGAGAAAAATGGGCCTTGGTGCCCTCTTCTTCCACTTCTGAACTAGTTAGTTCTGTGCCAAGAAGATTCCAAGGCAGTATTAAAGCTAAAAGCAGATCAACGGAGTATTAATTGTTACTGTTTCTTATATTAATCTATTAATTTTTAAAATGTACGAATACTTTTTGGGCGGACTTTTGGATAACTTTTAGGTAAATATATTTTTTTTGCACTCAGAGTTTGTTTTTCTTACTCCTTTTTGTCATAAATAAAGTCCTAAGACTATAGGGTTATTATTATTATGTTTTTTAAGAAATAGAAATTTCTAAACCGAAAAAATTCGTTCTTTTTATGTAAATGGTTAGGTGTACGAATACCTTTTAAACTCACTGTATCTCCAAAACTATTTACTCTGGCGCTAGAGAAGGTCTTCAAATCACTACAGTGGGAAACTAAAGGCATAAACATCATCGGATCCTATTTGAATCATCTTCGATTTATCGACGACATCATTCTGATAAGTAGCAATATACAAGAACTGAGGGACATGCTAAAAGAATTTAGTGATGCTTCTAAAAATATAGGCTTAAACATGAACATCTCAAAGACCAAAATGAGAAGCAACACTGAAGAAGACTTACATAAGACAACAAGAAATTAGAAAGAGTAGAAGAGTATATTTTACGACATACAATAAAAATAGGTAAAGAAAATCAGACAGCGAAAATAAGGCGAAGAATAAGACTAACTTGGGACATCCCTATCAATATTAAAAGAAAAGTTTTTGACACCTGTATATTGCCAGAGGCGATCTATGGCCTAGAAACAATGGCATTAACAAAAAAGACCTTCAACCAACTGAGAGTAATGCAAAGAGTGATGGAGCGGGCGATGCTCAGTATCAGTCTGCGGGACAGGAACAGAAATAAAGATATCCCGCAAAGAACTAAAGTCGTAGATATAACAGAACGGGTTGCAGAACTGAAGTGGTGTTGAATGGAACACGTGGCTCGACAAGACCAAAGTAAATGGACGTCTAGATTAACACATTGGCGACCAACACAAAAAAAACACAGCGCGGGAAGACCACAAAGAAGATGGCTTGATGATATCAAGATACAAGCAGGAAATAGGTAGTTTCAGTTAGCATAGGACAGATCAGCATGGAGAAGCATGGAAGAGGTCTACGTTCAGGCGTGGACAGAACACGGCTGAGAAAGAAGAAGAAGAAGAATCTTCTCGATCATGTGCGCGCCATATTCAAGCCTGCTTCTCAGAAGTTAAGCTTTGTTTTTAGAGCTAAAAAGTACTTTACATCTCATCAGCTACACACACTATACAAAGCTCAAATTGGGCCAATACTAGAATACTGTTCTCTTGTTTGGAGTTCAGCCCCAATGCACACTTTAGCTCTTTTGGATTCAGTTCAAAGAAGAGCGATTCGCCTAATTAATGTCAAGAGTTTGATCGATACTCTCGAAACACTAGAGCACAGGCTGATGGTTGGTGACTTGTCTCTTTTCTATATGGGAGATGCTCGTAGGAACTAATAGGATTGATCTCCCCAAGGGCAAGATTTTTGAGGCATACAAGACAGTCGGAGACAGCAAATTCCTGTGTATTCCAGTTTGACACAGTGAGACATTTTTTTCTATAGAACCTCCAAGCTGTGGAACTCGTTACCAAAAGGAATTTTCCCCAAAATTACAACCTATTTTTGTTTAGGAAGGCAGTTCATCGCCATCTATCCTTGTTTCCACATCCTAATAACAGTGCTTTGAAGGCATAATAGGGTTACCCTTTGCGAGTGCATTAAATTAAAAAAAAAATCGTTCTGCGTAGTTTTATACTTTATTCAGAGTAATTTATTTAAGTATTTCTGAGTTTACATTTTTTGAAAAATTTCGTAATGGGTTTAAAATCAATTGATTTCGACTTTTCTAAAAATTTTGGTTATTCTGTTAATTTAAGCTTTTTTTTGATGGGACAGACTGGTCCTTGGTTATCTTCAAAAATTAAAATACAAATCTTGTCCCCTGAAACCAAGAAAAATTAAAAAAACACAACAGTTCAGAGAGATACTGGTATCTTTTTGGATATGACAGCTTGGCCATCGAAATGCGTTAAAGCAACCTCTGTTGTGTTTTTTTAATCTTTCTTGATTTGAGGGGACAAGATTTGTATTTCAATTTAGGCTTTTTCTGAAAATTTAAAATTTTTTGAAAATTTTGACACAAAATTTCGACTTTTTCTCAAAATTTCGAGTCTTTTAAATTATCTTTTTTTTAGTAAATTTAACTATTTTGAAAAAATTTGGACCTTGGTGGTGGTGATGTCAAAATTTAGAACGAATGAAATTTTCGATAAAATTAAATATCTGAAAATAACACCAATTTTTCAAAAAAATTCAAATTTATAAAAGTAGTCTAAATTTTAGAGGTAAAATGTTCAGTAAATGTTAACATTTAAAAAAAAAATGAAAAGTTTCAAAAAAAGTTAAAATTTTGAAAAAGTCGAAAATTTGAAAATCATCAATTTTTCAAAATAATCCAAATTTTAAAAACTGTTTACATTTTCAAAAAGTCAAAATTTTGGCATTCTTAAAAAAAATCGAGTACTTCAAAAAATGACAATATTTTTAACAAAATTCTAGATTTTTTAAAAAGTTAATATTTTTAGAAATAATCTAACATTTCAAAAAGATTCGAAATTATAAAAAAGTGTCTAAATTTAAAAAAATTAAGAATTTTCAACCAGCTTTTCAAAAATTTTTTTTTAAAAGGTCACTTTACTTAAGAAAAGACAAAATTATCAGCAACGTCAGGCTACTTTAAAAATGGCAATCTGAGAAAAAAGTCAAAATTGTCGAAGTCTGAATATTGAAGAAAGCCAAAATTATCAGAAAAGTCGAAATTTTCAAAAAAAGACTAAATTTTGAGAAATTAATATTTGGGAAAAGGCGAAGTTTTGAATAGTTAAAATTTTAAAATAACAGTTACACATTTTTTATTTTTTATATTTTCATATTTTTATAATTTATCAAAAAAACAAAAACATTTTTTTCACATCTAATTTTGGTCTTCTATTTTTTATTTTTTCCTATTCTATGTAACCTATTTTTTTTTGTCAACTGTTATGAGGTGGCGTCTTAAATAAATTTAGATATCACGTAGTCATATTTCAAAAACTGTTTTAAAATATTGTCAACAAATAATAAAAATTTAAATATTTCCAAACTGGGTCGCAGACATGTTAAATAAAATTATTAAACATTTTTTAAGAAACCCAAAATTCCCAAAAAAAATAAAATTTTGACAAATTATCAAAATCTTTTAAAAGTCAAAACCTTTGAAAAAGTCAAAACTTTGAAAAAAAGTCGACATTTTAAAAAACAATAGAAAATTTCAAAATTTTGCCAAATAATCGAAAATTAAAGAAAAATTCGGCATTTTAAATAAATGTGATGTTTAAAAAAATATCGAAATTCTGAAATAAAAGTTTAAATTAAAAAAGTGAAATTTAAAAAAGTCACCAATTTTTAGAATCAAAATGTTCAAAAAAGTAACAATTTTTCAAAAATTCCAAATTCTGAAAAAAAAATTTCAAATTTGACACTTTGATAACCGTTTAGCCTTCAAAAATTCTACATTTCAAAAAATTTACGAATTTTCAACGAGTGGAAATTTTTTAAAAAGGCTAAATTTAAAAAAAATAAAACCTAGAAAAATCTAATAACTAGAAAATTTAGGAAAAGTTGATCAAAACGTAAACAAAAGTCGAAATTTAAAAAAAAAGGGAAATTTTTATCATGTACTCATATTTCAAAAAATGTTTCAGAATATTGTGAACTTTTATTATTAAAAATTTAAATATTTCCAAATTGATAATAATGACGTTTTAAATTGCGAATTTATTAGCTGGGATTTTAAAATGGATTTTTTTTAGTTTAAGCCGAAAAGTTTCAGTCGAAATCTAAAATAATTTTAGGGTTTAACCTCTGCATATGAAATTTTCAAAGAGACAAAATTTTAAGAAAACTTGAATTTTTGAAATGAAAATAAAATTTTAAAGAAAAACTTTCAAAAAACAAATAATGCGCTTTGATAAAAATGTGAAACTGAAAATTTTGTTCCATAAATATTCAGTTTTCTCAGAAATTTAAATTTTTTTCTATAACTTTTAATTTTTAGAAATTCTACATCTTATTTTTGGGGATTTGTAATACCACTGCAATCCCCCCCCCCTAGTGCCGTCCTCTTCCGCAACTCGATATTTCATACATCTGTAGATAATTTTTTTCTACCATTATATGCTACTTCTTACAATTAGTTAGTTATTCCTTTTTTACGGTTTCGTACCTTAAAAGCAAAAATCGGAACCATTATAATCTCAGTTTTGTGTCCGCTCGTCCATCTCTCTGTCACAAAGAGGTTTTTCTCGAAAACTATATTCAGTGCTAGTCTATAACTTCGAATAAATTCAGTAAATTAAAAACAGTTTTTTTACCGTCGATTAATATTTTAATTTGCGCTCTTTTCGATGTAGGGAAATTGTATACAGAATGTCCCAAATTTAAGATATGACGTCATCAATATTTTTTTTCAATAGCAACCCTATTTTTTTCTTGACTATTCTTAAAGGATACATCAAGTTACACATGCGTACCAAATTTTAATTTTTTATTTCTTGTCATTTAAAAGATATTTAACAAATATTAATTAATTTTAAAAAATCAAGGAATCTGATTCAACTCAATAATGTTTCTGCAGTAAATGTTCAAAATGTTGTCCATTTACTAATTGACAATATCATAAACTGAACTGAAACTCTTTTGAACTTCGGGGGAAATAAGTCTACACTCCTATCTTATTCGTCCTCTCAACTCCTCAATATTTGCAGGTTTGGTCTTAAAAACTTTGCTCTTCAAATACTCCCACAAGAAATAGTCCATAGCTGTTGAGTCCGGAGACCTGATTGACCATTCAATAGGTCCTCTTCTACAAATCCATCATTCTGGAAATACATCATCCAGATACTCAAGAAAATATATTGCAAAATGAAGAGGGGCACCGTTTTGTTGAAACCAGATGTTTTTATTCGGGACATCAGTTTCGACCGGATCAGGAAGCAAAATAGCTAAATCAGGAATTGGCTCTTCGTGCAAGAATTCTAAATATCCTGCCCCATTGAGATTTCCTTGGAAGAAAATTGGTTCTATAACTCGATCACCAACAATCCTTGCCCAAACATTGACTTTCTCTGGATATTGAGTGTGGCCTTCCCTCATTCAGTGTGGGTTGTTGTCTGCCCAGTAACGACAATTTTGAAGGTTTAGGTCACCATTTAACATAAACGTTGATTCATCTGAAAACAGGATATCTTCTATGCTTAGAACATTTCTGTCCAGTAGATCCATCATTTGTTCGCAAAACTGGAGCCCTCTATCCGCATCATGTTTTAAGAGTTCATGGAGGATTGTCATTTTAGAAGGATGAAATATTTGCATTTTCAAAATTCTTACAACTGAAGACTGGCTAATTTCGAGTTCTCTACTTATCTGACTAGTGGAGACATGATGATTTTCTTGGACATAGAGAAGTACATTAATTTTGACATCTTCGTTGAGTGCATTCTGACGAAGATTATTTGTTTTTCTTCAATGCCCATTTTTCCGACATTGTTTTTCAATCTTGCTTACGGGACTTTGCAATATGGGTGGTAAATCAGGATACTTCTCTCCGAATAAATGAATAACTTCATTTTGCGTTCTTCGTCTATCTCCGTAGCCAATCATTATTAAAATTTTAATCTTGTGGATTTTAATCAAGTACGTCATTTTGGTCGATTTATTAATAAATGGTGCTTCTGACTAAACGACAAACTAATAACCTCTTCGATTAATACGATACTACTCTTCTTATTTGTTTTTATTAACTTCTTTTATAAGATTGTTATAAGACGTCAACCTAGTTTGATAAAAAATGTCAAACGAATATCTTCTGATACGCGATTATTAGATTATTCAACTTTATGAAAATTGTATTGAATTGAATTGATTTTTCGAATTAGTTGCTAAATTTGTAAATATCTTTTAAATGAGAAGGAATAAAAAATTGAAATTTGGTGCCGCATGTATAACAATATACCCTTTAAGAATAGTCAAGAAAAAAATAGGGTTGCTATTTAAAAAAATTGTCAATTACGTCATATCTTAAATATGGGACATGATGTATACAATTTTCCTTCATCAAAAAGAGCCCAAATTACAATATTAACCGACGTGTCTGAGCATATTTTCGAAAAAAAAATGTCTTTGATTTACTGAATTTATTCCAAGTTACAGACTAGCACTGTATGTAACGTAGGAACTTGATATTTTGCACAGCGTTAGTTGCCGATGACCCACAAATACTTCCAGCGAACGATTAGAAAAATAAAATATTTTATGATATCGTGTTAGGTATCTAAAAATTTTTTTTTAATGATTTTTGATTAATGGTCTTTAAAATACAGCTCAAAATGTGTAAGAAATGACCGTTCCCCCTTAATCTCCTAGGTTTCCAAAGATACAACTTAGATTTTAATATGGTTAATAAATATTGGGTCATAGATTAAGAACAAAAATTCTAAGGATTTTTGACCCATATAGTTTTCTTGTTTTTTCAAATAATGAACTTTATTAAGCTGAAGGAAAAAAATTGCCTTTTTTACATTATTTCATTTAGATGAATATTTTCGGAGTTAGCACTAGCTCACGCAACGCAGTAATTACGGCTGGAATCGAATATTTTAGCGCAATCCTAGGCGATCCCCTAAACTGTATTAGTTATAAATTTATTGCGAATTGCGAATGAATGCTTTTTATTTGATACATTATCAACATAGTTATTAGTTCCATAAATATTTGGATTGATTGTAGAAAAGAGTGTGTATATCTGAAAAAAGACAATTTTTTAAAAAAATTTGGATAAAATTTCAAATTCATATAGTAAGTGAAAATGATGATGATTTAGGGTGGGTGCACCAGTCCCACACCAGGAACCAGTAGTACACCATTTTAAACTTCAGATATAAATATTAATTTTCTTTTAAATTTTTCGCCAATTTTTGTGCGATAGGTAGCTTTAGCGTACTTGGACCAACCATGTAATTATAACTAAAAGTGATCCAAGCGCTATCTACACAGGTTTAAACTACCTGTTCCAAAACGTGATTCGTTAACTTTGTTCTGGGTGACCATTCTACTACACGCGCGTACGACGGTAAGTTATTTTAATCCTTTTAAATCTTTGTTTATATAAATTTTTGTAGGCTATTTTAGTGTTAAATTTATGTTGTGATACATATATCAATAATATTACATATTATTTTTTCAGAAAATACTAATTTGGATCTATAATTGTCTTTGGAAAACTAATGAATCACAAATTCTATGGATTTCCAGTAATATTCCACTTGGGCAACAACTGGTGATTAAGCTTTGTAATATTTTTTTTAGTTTTTCTATTACATTTATATTTACTTATAATGCCCTAGTAAAGTACTAAAACAAATTCTTCAAAAATTCACAACGTTTCAGTCGTTGACCAGTGGTATAATAGTGATGATATCTATAATATGAATTTGTTCCAACAATTTACCACTTATACCTTTTTCACAGATACTGTGCCACCAAAGAGAACGTTTTTCAGATATAAAGAGAAAGACGTCATAAAAGCAATAGAAGAAATAAACAAAGGTGCCAAAGTCAGAAAAATATGCCGGAAATTCTCCCTACAAAATATTCCTCACACAACAATTATAAATAAAATGAAACTGGAATACCCTTGCAGAGAAAAATGGGAGCTCAAACCATATTGACCGTACAAGAAGAAGTATTGCTTAAATCCTGCATAATAGCGAAGGCAAAAAGGAAAAAAAAACTTTCAACCAATAAGTCCAGCATTTGCAGCAGTAATTGTGTGACCGTCTGAATCTCCAATTAAAGGCAACCAGAAAAAGTGTAAGATTTGCCCGCCTGATGCAGTAAACCGCAGTAAATGAATGAAATATTGGAAAGAGAAAAAAAGATCAAGAAATTAAAAGAAAAAAGAAAAGCTTTGAAGACAACGAATCGAGAAAAAAAAATCAAAGAATAGGAAACAGGAAACAGATTCAGATGAAAAAAAGCAACCTCTCCAAAAAAGAATAAACAATAATAAAACGATTAAGAATTTATTCAGATTCTGATGATGAGAATGTACTTCTCTTTGTTTATAAATCTTTGAAAATCACTCAAAAACCAAAGCAAGGCGATTACGTAATTGTTAAGTATGAAATGGAATATTTTTCTGGGACTGTTGTGATGATTATTTAGAATAAACGTAATTAGATCCAATATTATTAATAATAAAGTTATTCTTCATTGAAAACATTCACTTTATTTACTGGTCTTCTATTGGCACAATACCTGGTCTATTACTGGTACAATCTGGTCCACCTTAGGCACATTGAGACTTGCCACATTCACTTTTTAATAAAAGTAAACCTTATGGTTATTAAAAAAATCGGAATAAACTATATGATGATATGGTAAGCAAGGAATACGATGTGCTTTTTTTATAATGATTGATGTAATAATTGAGTTACATTATCAAATTTTGTTTCAAAATGTCTCTTAAATGGTTTCTTACTGGTGCACCCACCCTAATTTGGTCTATATTGTTCACTGTAGTAATTGGTATGCAACCCTAATTGTGCGAGTCTGAGTCGCTCTTGACTGATTTTTTTTACCCTACTGCCACAAAAGTGCAAAATTTCGAAACATATTTGGGTAAATTTCACTTTCCCTCCACTTTGACTTTAAATTTCTTAAATTACACGTCATTTTGAATAAGATATAAAAGCAATTACAAGTTTTTCGAAAAGGCTGATGTTCTAAAATTTTATCCAAATCAGATTTGGCCGATTTGGGTAGTGACATTCAGATATTTAACGAAATTCCACATTTATAGGTATACTATGAAAAAAGACCCTTGCAAATTGTAGAATTCTTATTCTTCTTATTCAATGAAAATATACACGCAACTAGCAAAGTATTTTCATTTTAAACAAATTACTTATTCTATTAAATACGTCTGCAACTAAATATAGATACTTGCGGCCGGAAAACGATCTTTTATTAATGTCTTATTTTCGATCAATTTAGTTTAGAAGTAATTTTTAGAACAAAAGTACCATGATTGTGGTCAAAAATAAACCATTTTTTAATTATCTACTTTTGTACGCTTACCTTTAAAAATCACAAAAAAGTTCTTTTCAGTTCAAATATAACTAATTCTAGGTAGGTTATCACAATGAATTAATCAGTACAATGACACGGTGCCTCACTTGAAAAAATAAATACATTCATTCACACACTAGGTCTTTGTCTTTATATTATAGGAATATACGGCACGCAAATAAACGCGGACCTCCACAAAGCCGATGTCTGTCTGGTGTGTCTGCCTGGGCCAGGTCTTGAGCTAAAAGCCCAACTATAACTATAATCCTCTCAGCTCTCAGCTGAGTTTGACATGAAGTTTATCAGACCTTTGCACACATACCAGCATATGATGTTCGTTTTGATGAAACAAAATAAAAAAATTCGTGGTATTGTAATCGCGTTATCCCGAGTCGAATTTCAAAACTATTAGTCAGCTAGGTTGATAATAACATTGCGAATTAAACAGAAATGTTGGTTAATATTCGCGATGCTTTTAAATAAACTGCGCTGGTTCGCCTTCTTTATTCGATGATGTAAAGTGTGTTTCATTTTAAAATAGTTTCGCCTATAAACGAGGAAGCTTCTAGAAGTCGGCATATGGGATTAATTAATCTATTGAGAATGAATTATTGGGGCGATGTACGTACGATCCTTGATATTAATCAAACTGATGCTTTCCAATCAACTTCAATTACCATTTTAAGTGATTATATGTACATTTTGTTTTCATCGTTTTATACCAAGAAGTGGCAAAATTTATTTATCAAGGACTACACACTATACTATTAAACTGTAGGATATTTTTCAGCTATAAAGCGGGAAACCAGTGGCGGACAAGCCCGTCAGAGGCCCGGGGTGGCAAAGCTGAATTAGGTCCCCCAGCTTTAAAAAAATGTAGTTATACAAGCTTTTTATTTAGTTCACATTTAGTATGTATAAATAAGTGTTTATGTTTATTTCGTCAAAATCTGGCAAGTGAAATTTAAATTCGACTTAATTTACTTAGGCTAAATAAACATACATATCTACAATACTTGAATGGATATGTGCGAAGAAAATAAAATACGAATCGATCGACAAATAAAATTAGATAAAATAAATCAAAGATAGATTTTTTATTTTTTGTAGCGTGTCATATGTGTTTTCGTGCCTTCTATTTACTGAACTCCTCAATAACTTTTGTGAAACCGATTTCTCTTTGAAATTTTTCTTTCTATTGAAAGCACGGCTAGATTAACCAGTCGCTCTTGACCTATTGTAGATCGAAGATAATTTTTAATTAGTTTAAGTTTCAAAAAACTCCTCTCGCATGATGCAACCGAGATGCAAATGGTCAAGAAGTATTGAAGTATAAGCGATATACAGGGTAACGATTCACTGAAGTCCCATTTTATTATAAATTGAAGGATTTCTTGGGCTCTCCATTAGGCAGCAACGTCCATACTCGTATCGGCATTCACCGATACGAGTATGGACGGTGCCTGCGGTACCTTTTTATTTCTTGGGAAACTTGGTCCTAGTCAAATTCACCATAAATTTGTATCAGATTGTCAACTGCTACAGCCAGAGCGTCATCTGAAGCTTCTAGCATAAACTTTGTTTCAATAATGTAGAAAATATTATTGATTTAGTTTCATAGCCCCGTATCGTGTCGACAATTCTGGTATAAATCGGTCTCTGCATTCATACATTGACCGACGTATTTCTTCTTGAATTGATAATCCAGCATCATGAGCTGATTCACCCGGCATCGTTCTTTTTACCTTCCTTCTTCCTCGTTTCTCGATGTTGATGATCCATGTCATTGCATGTTTTTATGCCAAAAGTTACAGCATTGTCTACAATCGTGGTTCGTTTGATCACTAAATACTCATTCAAGACATTTAGCTTGGAGAATCCTGTATCTAGCGTCATTTTTGGAGACTGCAAATATTGTTGAACTAAATTTACTTCCTCCAGTATAGAAAGCCAGAATTGTATATAAGTTAGAAAGGCTAAAATCACAAACAGCCGGCAGGAGCAGACTTGCTCCTGATCTTGTATCTAGATTTGCTTTTGTTGGATCTTGAAAATATTCCAAACTACTCACAATTGTCTCTATGTTTTCTTTTACAACTTTTACTGACTCGTAGTGACCGCTTCAGCGAGTATCCGATAAACGTTTTAAATTTTTTCTAGTTTTCTCTTTCAGAAATTGCCATCTCTGTGTAGGTGACGAAAAGAACGAATATAATTTCTCTACTGTTTCAAGACACGGTGACACTGGAAGGAACGCATGCAAATGCAGTGAACTCCACAAAGATTCAAGGAATGATTAGAACAAGGACTGAACAATGCCTTTGGATTTACTTCTCGGATTTTTCGTTGCACCCCTCCATGGATACCTGACATTGACGCGGCATTGTCATAACCTTGAGCCCCGCACAACGCAATTATCCAGTCCATCTTTTTCCAGCCTGTTGCTGAATGTCTTTTGACATATCCTCTGCAGTTTTTCCAGATATTAAAATAAACCCAAGAAAGATTCTCGTACTTCCACAATGTCATTCTCTATATGAACGAATCTAATGATTTGACTCATTTGGTCTATTTTACTTTCGTCAGGAGTGCTGTCAAAAATGATTCCGTAATACCTAGCCTTTTTAATATCTGCAATAATTTTTTGCCTTACATGTTCACCTCAAACATTGAATTGTATTCCTTTTGACAAATAAGATGGTACTCTCTTTGACCCATCCAGCAGCCTCTTCTAGTTTCAAGCAATGCTCTTTCAGTACCGGTTCATATTTCGCTAACAGTTGTACTAATTCTAGAAAATTTCTCCTGTTTTTCCGAAGAAATATCTTCACGGTGGCCTCGAAAGGCAAGATTTTGTTGGGCTAAGAATAGCGTTACATCTAAAAGGCGATGTAAAATGTTTCTCCATTTCTTAGATTCATCGTTAATAATCTTCAAATTATCTTTATCAATAATTTTACTAAGATTCAAGCCCATTGTCAACGTTTTCCATTTTTCTAAGTTTGACAGATGTTCATGAGACGATTCGTGTTGTAATATTCTTAGATTTTATTTTCACCACTGACAAAAACCAGAGACAAATTTATTAGTGTGATTGTCACCCTTAGATGCAAATAACCGGCAGCAGTAATAATATAATTTCTTTGTTGATGGAGAATACAGCATCCATTTCCTTCAATATTTAGTCTCGTTTAAATGTGAGTAAAACCACGGCAAAGTTAAACAACGATGTGTTCCCTTAATGCTTTCACCTGGTCTTTCTACAGATTCAAAAGCTCCGTCCTTGTTTTGAAATATTTCACTGTCCTTTTTGATAATCGAAATTCTGATATGCTCTGGCATTGGTATTGGCCAATGTGCAGCATCATTGGATGATAAGAACTTTAACTTAGAAGCAACGTAGTCTTCGGCTTCCTCAGTATTTTTCTTTCATTTATTAGTTTTATAGTCCTGTATTTCAGTGTCAGTCACGTCGGAGTTTTTATTAATATCACATTTAATAGACTTTTCAGCTATGTTTGCTGTTTCAATATCAATGATTTGTATATTAGATCCCGATTCAACAGTTTGATTAATTTCTTCGGCAACGCCACTTTTCTTCTCTTCAGAATTCGAAAGGTATTTGGATAAAGATCCAGCAAGCGATTTTGCCTCTTCAGTCTTCGCTTTTTTTAGCTTTCTTTTCTGAGAGCCAGATGGTTGAATCCTTTTCACTAAAAATAATAAGATAAATAAGACACTTTTATAAAAGATAGCTAGATTACATAGACTAAAAAAATATTGTTTGCATAAAAAAACAGTATTTTATGTGTTGGTTAAAAGAACATATCCTTAAATTTCCTCAATTTTTTTTACAATCGTTGCAACCGCCAAATGCAGCTCATGCATTCTTCAAATGCGCCTCATCTTATTATTAGTGCAGTAAATTAACGATGTCATGAGCAGCAATCGAACTAGGTAGACTATTTAGCTAAACTTCTTGAAACAGACATAAATTGGAAACATCCTTACAACAATATTTTGATAAGCGGGTGTTCTATTCAGGCACGTAGCCAGGGGGGTCCAAGGGGTCCGGACCCCCCCCCCCCCGAAATGAATATTCGCCAAAAAACTTACGATGATACAAATTGAAATATCAATAAAAAAAAATGGTTAATTGTATATTTAAGCATGTAAATAATTTCCGAAATTGCTAACTACTAAGCAAAATCGCCATGTAGGCATTTTAAGAAAAATTGGCAATGAGCTCAAGGCTTCCCAATATATGCTTCAATCGTCACGTACGTGCAGCAGCGGCATTGCAGTCAAAGGACATATTCTTATACCTAATCTACTTTATTATATTAGCTCATATTTCATATTGCCAAATTGCCATAGGAAATACAATACAAATCATGATTATGGTACGAGTTAAGAATTAGTCGACAAGTCGACTCTTGATCGGTGATAGGTTAAAAACGTGAACTTAAAATGGATATTAGGAAATTTTTCTTTGGTAAGTTTCACGTTTTTATTTATCAAATTTATATAATGTTAAGGTCACTAGATTTTATTCTTTATTTTTACTAATTACCAAAATAGAAAAAAAAATAAAAGAGACGAATACGTAAAAATAATTAATGTGTCTTCTTATATTTTCTGAAGAATATTTTCTAGAAATTTTGATAATTTAACAAAATTCCAAGTTTAAATTGAAAATTCTAAATTATTTTCTTCAATTTTACGTCTCAGTAAACACATCGATTTCATTAATTTATTTTTTTAAATTGCACGGACTTATAAATAATTTTTTGGCAAATTCTGGTGTTTTTTCTCAAAAATGTTTTACTTTTGATTCATAAATTTTTTACATATTGCAACGTTTTTCTTAGTTTCGATTATTTTTATAAATTTTCAAAATATCAACTTCTTTTGTAAAACTCTTTCAACCATCTTTTAATTTTTGATTCAAATTCAACATTTTAACTTTTTCAGAGATTTCTCTCTTTTGATAAACATATTTATACGCATTTTGACATTATTTTCAAAATATTCATTTTAGTTTAAAAATATAAACTTTTTTTTAATTCAAGTTTGGACTTTTAATTTTCCTTTTATTTAAAGGAAATTTTCATTTAAAATTCCAACTGTTGATGTTTTTAAGACTAAATTTTTATTTAACATTTTGAAATAATTTAGAAATATCAACATTTTTATTTTTCCATTTCGACTTTAAAATCGAAATTTCTAAAAAAATGATTTTATAAATTTCGTTTTTTTAAAACTTTTCAGTTTAGCTAGAACTATTTTTTATAATGTTTGCGTTTTTTTGTTTAAAATTTTAAATCTTTATTTTACAATTTCAGTTTTTTTTATTTCTTTTCTAAATTTTTCGCTTTGCACTTAAAATTGTGTGCTTTAATTTTTTCAAATTTTAATTCGAGTCACGAAATTTCTACTTTTTAAAAAAAAAATCTAGTTTAAACCCAAAAATTTTTGCTTCATCAGAAAATTTTCGGTTTTTTCTTAATATTTAAATTTTTTCTAAATATTTCGGTAAACTCAACATTTTTAGTTAAATAAAAAATTGACTTTAACTTCGAAGCTCCTGGATTTTGTTTGATTAAGTTCTTTTCTTTTTTCATTTTTTTTTAATGTTTTGTCTAAATTTCTGCTTTTCCTGAAGATTTTTAGATTCACCCTTTTCCTTTCTAAAATAAATTTAAAGTTTCGACAAAAATCGAAATTACAAATTAAAATGGAAGCTTCTATTGAAATTTTTTTATTTCATCTTTAATATCTAATATTCCTAATTTCTTCTTCATGGTAGACCCTTATTGACCGGAAATATTATGTTTTTTTCAATTTATTTAACATTTCTTCGGCCCAGTTTGACAATATTTAAATTTTTATGGTTTGTTGACAATTTTGTAAACAATTTTTGAAATGCGACTACGTGATATTTAAATTTATTGAAAACGTCACTTCATGACAGTTTACAAATTAAGAGGTTAGTTTATTTTACATAGAATAGGAAGAATGAAAAATAGGAGACCAAAAATTAGATGTGGAAAAAATAAAAATTTTGTTTTTTTGATAAATTAGGAAAATATAAAAAATACATAAAAAAGGTTGTAGCACTGGACATCGATGTTTCGCTCTCATTTGAGCTCGTCAGCAGTGCATAACATGGAAGGGGAACAATGAGGAAGAAATACTTAAAAATAAAATTTTTTTTAAAATATAAAAAAGAAAAATAAAGAAATTTTAACATGAATAGACGTTTCATCATCAATTTACTGTGTTAAAAATTTACTGTGTTAAAAATTTATTTATTTTTTATATTTTCCTAATTTATCAAAAAAACAAAATTTTTATTTTTTCCACATCTAATTTTTGGTCTCCTATTTTTCATTCTTCCTATTCTATGTAAAATAAACTAACCTCTTAATTTGTAAACTGTTATGAAGTGACGTTTTCAATAAATTTAAATATCACGTAGTCGCATTTCAAAAATTGTTTACAAAATTGTCAACAAACCATAAAAATTTAAATATTGTCAAACTGGGCCGAAGAAATGTTAAATAAATTGAAAAAAACATAATTCCTAATTTCGTCTTTGATCTGAAATTTGAAGCTGTTTTGAAAAGTTCAAAAATCACGTATTTTGAAAAAAATACTGGGTAATTTTAATTTTTTTTCAAAATGTCGAGATAGACTAGATTTGAAAGATTTAAATATCGAGACTGAAGTTGAACTTGAGAGTTTCAAATTATAGTTCAAATTTCGAAGTTAAGATTGGAAATTTTACGCAAAAGTAAAAAATAAGCACTAAGTAAAAGACCAAGGAAATTGATTTAACAACTCAACTTTTTTTTAAATTTTGCAATATTGTTCAATTCGAAGAAGTTTATGTCACTAATATAAGAAAAGGGGGGAGTTGGACCCTCCCCCAACGAAAATCCTGGCTACGTGCCTGCGTATCGGCGGACATTGCGTCTTACCTTTTTCCTCTGGAGGTAGATCATCGTGAGTATCTTCTATAGGGGTGGAACTTTCAGATTCTTCTTCTACTGTTTCCCTCAATGGTACGTATAATTGTTGCCCAGGAAAAATATATGGCGTCGCTAATCTATTTAATTTGGTCAATTCTGTAGGTGTGGTATCAAATCTAGCAGCTACGGAAGTTAAAGTGTCTCGGTCTTGAACTTGAAAAATTAAAAAAAAAGACATCTTTAGATTTATTTTTTACCAGGAGGCATATACTTCCAAGACTTGATAATGTCTGGGAATATCTAAGGCTTCGTTAGAGGATTTCTTCAAGAGACCAAAGTTTTAGTTTTTATTTGAAAAATTGCACTTTTTTTTTGTCAATTTGTTCGTTTTGACTCTTTTTAAAAAAAATTCGACTTTTTTTCGAAATTTGTTGCAATTTCCTTTTTTTTTGAGACATGCTACATTTTGACTCTGTTGAAAATTTTCGTGGCTTACAGACAACGCACAGTTTAAATATGAGGGTCCAGAAGCATAAAATTTTGCTCAAATGTGCCGTATAAGACGTAGGTGAATTAAGAATTTTAAAATTCGGCCCCTAAAGGGGTAAAAATGGGCATTAAATTTTATCGGGGTTGCATGCAATCAATAAAACAAATCATTGCATTACAAGTTGCCGACATACGTTAACTCATTAAGCACGCCTTTGTCTTTCCTTTGTTTACAAACCTCCAACAACAAGTTATACAGAAATTTTACCTGAGCCAAATATAAAATTGAATAAAAGAACACATTTCTTATCATTGAAAAACAAGTCTTGTCCCCTGAAATCAAGAGACATTAAAAAACACAACAAAGGTTGCTTTAATGCATTTTGATAGTCAAGATATCATCTTCAGAGAGATGGTTTCAGGGAATAAGATGTGTTTCTGTTGAAAATATCAACTTCCAAAACTTCGATTTTAAAAATTTTTGACTTTTTTTTACAAACTGCAACTTTTCCAAAGTTTCGACTGTAGCATTTCCAAATTTCGAATTTTTCGGAATTTTAACATTTAAAAAAATTTTAATTAATTAATTTTGACTTCCTCAAAGTCTCTTTTGAAAATTTAGACACATATAAAAAATTTTAAACATTTACACTTTCTATTTCAATTCAAAATTTTAAATCTTGTAAATTCTGACTCATCTGAAAAGTTCGATTCTTTAAAAATTCAACTTTTTCAAATTTTCAATTTTTTCACAGTAATGACTTTTTTGACACTTACTTTCAAAACAAAGTATACTTTTTTTGAAATTATCGACTTTTTTGAATATCGCTATTTTAACATTTCCTTTTTAAATTTTCACTTTTTTCAAAATTTCGACTTATTTGAAAATTTCGATTTTTATTCAAAATTTTTTACTTCTGTCGTTAAGTTAACCAAAAGTTTTTGCTACAATAACTTGCATATGACGACTTTTACTTAAGTTGTATCAAAATTAACTACCAACTTAACTATTATCCAAGTCTTTGTGTTAACTTGACTTCAAATTCTTTCTCTAGAGTGACGTCAAGTTGAGCATTAAGGTGGCTATCGGGGTTATTTAGGATTTAAACAGGGGAACGCGGAAGAATTTGGGGACCCCCCAAGATCGGATGCCCTGGGCGGGCCGCCTCTTCCTCCCCCCTGTTAGTCCGCCACTGGCGGGAACCTTCTTTATTTTTTTAAATCATTCAAAAGAGACACATAACTAGATTTTCGTACGAAACTGAAACCAAATTGCGGCTTCTATTCTGAACTTTTTAATAGGTATGCATTATACAAAATAATTCAAATAATTCGATGCACAAATTTTAAGAGGATATTTTTGGGGTCAAAATCAAAATTTTTTTTCAATAAAAATGTGTCCTAAAATGCCCCCCTTCCGAGTTACAATGATTGTCTCCGGTAGCCTATTTGCAGAAAAATGGAAAGTTGTATCTAAGGAAGTTGATTCCCGGTCCTTATTTCTAATTAGAAGAATATATTTATCCAATATCCCGGGATCCCGGAATTATTTCGGTATTGGGAGTTACAAATAAAAAGAAATCAGCTTTTTAACCAACAAATAAAAACAATCCTCTTAATCAAAATTTAGAGAAAAATCAACGTATTAAAATTTTCAAAAATAAAGGCTAAAATTTTGAAAACTATGACAATTTTTAAAAAAGCTAAAATTTTGGAAAATAATCGGAATTCTGAAAAAAAATTCAACACTGAAGAAATTGAAGTTTAAAAATTTGAACATTGAAAGAAATGGAGAAATTTTTCAAAAAATTTGTAGTTTTCTAAAAATTTAAAATCTTGGAAAATTAGTGGAATAAAATTTCAAAAATGGTCAAGATTTTGAAAGAAAATTCGACATTTTAAAAAACTGAAAAAAGTTTGGTCAAATTTTCAAAATAAAACGAATTTTTGGGAAAGTTTTCATAATAAAGAAAACGCAAAATTATCAGAAATGTTTAAATTTTCAAAAGTGGTTCAAATTTTGAAGTTGAATTTTTAATAAAATTAAAATTTTAGACAGTTGAAATTTTGAAAAAAATAGAACATTTTTTGAAAAATCGAAAATTTTAATTGGAAATTTTCAAATAACAGAAATTTTGAAACATTTTTAAAATTTCCAAATAAAGTTAACATTTTCAAATAAAATTGTCAACATGTTCAACATTTTTTTGAATGAAGAAATTTAAAAAAAAATCAAAGAAATGGTCGCAAATTTCAAAAAATATCTATGTAATGATACTTAGTATTTCTCTGAAGATGATAGCTTTGCTGTCGAAACGCGCCAAAGCAACCGTTGTTGTGTTTTTTTGTCTTTTCTGGTTTCAGGGGACAAGATTTGTATTTAAATTTTTTAAGATAACCATGGATCGGTCCGTTTCACCAAAAAAAAAATTAAAAAATGCCAATTTTTCGAAAAAAAACACAAGCTTTGAAGTCCAAATTAAAAAAAAAATGTTTACGAAAACGTAAAAAATTTTGTAAACAATTGAATTGAAGCACGAAAAAGGCCAAAGTTCCAAAAGCAGTAAAAAAAAAGAATTTCTAAAATAAATTAAAAATAGAAATAAAAAATTCAAATTTTCAGATTAACCTTAAAATTTTAACAAAAAAGTTAAATTATGCATTTAAACTAAAAAATTTTGATTTCAAATATTCAAATAAATATAAAATGTTTCGTAAATATTTAACTAACAACAACTTAAAAACATTAGCTTTTATTTACAGAAATTGCTCAAAGAATGCCCCCAGTGACAGTCACTTGACTAGCTCAAAAGGCTTCACTCTTTTGAGTCTTCTTGTCATATTTGTGTTATCAAGGGGCTGGAATTTCCTCGACTTTCACATGTTGATAGAGCCGTTGTTCGTGACTCCTTGCAAGCTTGGTAATAGTCTGGATCAACAGTGTCCACTCGAAGGTCTCTGTGAAGATAACTATTTCTGATATACCAAGGTGCATTAACAATGT
Source organism: Dastarcus helophoroides (assembly GCA_028583605.1). NCBI lineage: Eukaryota > Metazoa > Arthropoda > Insecta > Coleoptera > Bothrideridae > Dastarcus > Dastarcus helophoroides. The sequence continues at coordinate 2,827,852 of CM053334.1, read as the reverse complement.
TTCTCAATACATTATTCTGAAGTCTCCGGATGGATAGGATATTACTTTTGCTGGTGCATCCAAAGAGCTGCAAGCCATAAGTCCACTGGCTTGAGGATTTGTTTATACAAAAGTATTTTGTTATATGTGGATAAGTTTGGTGGAATGGACTGGTCCTTGATTATCTTCAAAAATTGAAATACAGAACTTATCCCCTGAAACCAAGAAAGATTAAAAACACAACAAACGTTGCTCTAACGTGTTTCGACAGCCAAGCATGTTGTGGTTTCAGGAGACAAGTTCTGTATTTCAGTTTTTGAAGATAACCAAGGCCCAGTCCGTTCCACCAAACTTATGGCTTCCCGATCTACAGAACGGAATTTCTACTTTAAGATAACTATTAAAATTAGATAAGTATCTCTCTGAAGATGACAGCTTGGTTGTCGAAATGTGTTAGAGCAACGTTTGTTGTGTTTTTTAATCTTTCTTGGTTTCAGGGGACAAGTTCTGTATTTCAATATGTGGATAGACTAGAGAGCCTACCAAGTAACCAATACATTTTCCTCTATCTTCCTTTTTCTTTTTAACATGAACCTTTCAGCGAAGTCTTGCATCTAGTATAATGCCTGAATATTTTGCTGTGCATTATTTTTGTTAATCGGTATTGTTGGTTATTTTTCTTTGTGAAATTAATATATACAGATTTGGACTTGTTCAATTTAATATTCCATTTTTTTGTCCAATTATTTATTTGACTAACTGTAGTTTGCAATTTATTTTCATCTTTTTCGTGGCTTTTTCCTACCGCTAGGATAGAGGTATCTCTGCAAATGTAGCTATATTCTCTTGTTCTAAGTATGGTATATCACTTGTGTAAATTAGGTACAGGATATGTCCTAAGACACTTCCTTGTGGCACTCCTGCTCCAATTTGTTTTAATTCGGTGTATGCTTCTTATTTTATTCTGAAGGCCGTGTCTGAAATATAGGATTCCAATAATTCTGCGCATTTGTGTGAGAGTAGCGTATTAAGCTTATATTTTAGCCTATCATGCCACATTTTATCAAAGGCTTGCTTAACATCAAGAAGGATAGCTGAACAAACTTCTTTGTTTTGTAATGCCATTTCAACCACATCTGTAATTCTATGTACCTGGTCTATTATTAAGTGGCTCCTCTAAAGTCGAACTGATGACTTGGTATTAAGTTTTTCTCTTCAATAATAGGTTCCAGCCTTTTCAAAAATATTTTTTCAAATACTTTCGATAGTATAGGTAGTAGAAAGATTGGTCTATATGATGAAACATCATGGGATGTTTTGCCTGGTTTATGAATCATGATGACTTCATCTGCTTTCCAAATCCTAGGGACATACCTTTGTCTAAGTGAGGCCTTAAAAAGATGTGATATTTTTATTATGGCTTTTTTGGAAGTTGTTTCAACACTTCACCGGTAATTGAATCAAAGCTATGGGCTTTCTTAAGATTTATGCTGGTTTTTATTTCGTATTGTTGCGCGTTATCGTTTCGAATGATTAACACTTGGTGAATTGTACCCACTTTATTTCTAAACTGATTCCAGAACACTAAGTACAATTGTAATTCACTAACTTATTCATCGACTTCTAACTACAGTGTTTACTGAACTAACTAACCGAGGGAAAGCTGACCGAACCGCCTTATTTATAGTTTCCCTTTTGGGTTCTAGAAGGTTCCAGCAGATAAGACTTATTGTTTGCCGAAATTTCTGGAACGCTTATCTGCCGTTTGCTTCATTATCGCGGCCGCTTTCCCTTATCAAATTTTTCTAGAAAATTTCCTTAGGTACTAAATTCTATAATTACATTTCGTTACAGTATTATATTTCGTTCAGGGATATTGGTGCAATGTTTATATTATCTTCGTCAAGTGAGTACCAGTTTCGCAATTCTTCTCTTTCGTTTGGTTGGAAGGTATTTTCAAGAGGTTCTGCAAATCCATTGGTTTTGTGGATATTGTTTCTAGCCCAACTTCCATATTTAGGATAAATAAATTAATAATAGATATTTATCAGTTTCGATTCTTCCAAGTTCCATTTGAAAGAATCTAAATTAGAAAATGTACATGAGAATTTGAAGTTTAATGAAAAAGTGATCATTTCAAAATAAAAACGTACATGGAAAAAATCTTCAAAATTTCCAATCTCGAAGATATGAGCTGTTGAATTGGAATATTTGACTATTTTTTGAAAATCTGAATTTAGAGCTCAAATTTTCTTTCGAATTCATACATTTTTAAATAAGGTATGAGGAAAGGGTAGAAAATTTAAAATTAAATTAAAAATGTTGATTTTATTTAAATTTCAGCTTTCTTTTTGAATTTTGAACTGTTTTGAAAGTGGGAACATTTTCTCACATGTATAAGTTAAAATTCGATGTGAACTGAAAATTTCAACTTTAAATTAAAAATCTTGAGAAAAAAGTAGAGCAATCTTTGGGCTTCAAGTTTTAACTTTTTTCAAGTGAAGATTAAGCTCGGAAACTGGGAAGAAAATAAGTCAAATTCGCTGGTGGTGGAATTAAATTTTTGTTGATAATTCGATATTTTAAGCTGCGAAAAACAAATGGAAATTTCGAGTTTTAAGTCGAATTTTCGATTTGGTTTCCAAAATCTTGAGTTTGTCGAGATTGGATGTATTGGATATTGGACAGAAGTATTTTAGCAGGCCCGGATTTAAGGCGATTGGGGCGATTGAGCCCAATTAACAAAAAGTTATTTTTTGAAATTTAAAGCAAATTGCTTTTGACGATAAAGGGATAAATTATAAATTATTCAAATAATCAAAAATATATTTATTTTAAGTTCGCATTGATGGATGAGATTTATTACTGTGTTTATTGTAATACTAGCTGCTAGCCGCGACTTCGCCCCCGTGGAATTAAATAATTAATAAACTGTTTTTTAGCAAATGTTAACATTTTGCTTTCTCGAGATTTGATTTTCTTAAAAAAAAACTTTCCATGTTAAGCATTGCCTGTTTTCCGGTGCAGTCAATTGAATCTACTGATCAAGTTTAGGTTTCTCTATCAAGAGATTTAGGTTAGACATTGGTCCGTTAATAGTTATCTACATGGGCGTTTCTTCAAGGGGAAAGGGGGCAACAATCGTTCTGAAAAATACAAAGACAAAAACAGAAAACCTTCCGGCTTCACTTAAAAACTACACAAACTGGAAAGATCGAATTTAAAGTTAAAATTTCGAAAAAGAGCCAAACTTAAAGAAGAAATCTTTTAGAAAACTTCAGGAAATGTCAAAATTTCGAAAAAGTGGAAACTTCAAATAAATACGGAATTTCCAAAGTTCGATTCTTGTGCAAAAAGTGGCAATTTCCATAAAAAGTCAAATTTGAATAAAAAATAATCCAACTTTCAAAAATATTTCTCTTAGAATTTTTATTCTATTTAAATGTTAGCATATGTTTGAAATTTACCAAAACTTCCTTTCTCAAAATTTCCTAAAAATATTGTTCTCAGATTTAGAATTCTATTAAAATTTTGATCCAATTAAAAAGAATATAAACGAATTTTGTGAAAAAGTGGAAATTTTCAAAAGTAATCAATTTTAAATGGAAATGTCCAAAAAAAATGGATCGAATTTTGGGATAAAAGTCAAAATTTCCAGAATAAGCTGAATTTCGAACAATAATTTGAAATCACTAGGAATCAAATTTAAAAAATAAATTAAGAAAAAACAGATAATTAACAAAACGGACTTCGAAAAATTCACGATTTTTGAAAAATACGTATAATTTAAAGAAACTAAGAGAAAAAGATCGCACATTTTAGAAAATGTTTCAACTTTCCAAGAGAACATTCAATTTTAAGATCAAAATTGGAACTTTAAAAATAAACCAGTAATTTCAAAAAAGATAAATTTCGAGGAAAAAATTTGGAAAAGTCGGAGTTTTCAGTGAATCATATAAAAAAAAATACCTAACCTTTCACAGAAGCTCGAAAAATGTCTAAAATTCCAAAACGTTAAAATTTTCAATGGTCTAATTTTGTAAAATAGTCAAGTTTTGAGAAAAAAATCGCAATTTCCAAAAACATTGTTTTTTTTTAAATTCAGTAAATATGTTGAAAATTATCAAAACTATTCTTCTCAACATTTTTATTAACATTCCGATCTAACTTAGAAAGAAAACATTTGGAGCACGAAATAAATAAACAATTTTTGAAACAAAAGTTCAAAAAGTAGAATTCAGACAATAAAATCAAAACTTTGAAAAAGTCGAATTCTGAGAAAAAAGAAAATTTTAGGAAAAAGACCATTTTAAGAAAAAAAATAAAAATTTTGTGAAAAAAGACGAATTTACCAAGAGAATATGAAATATTGGATATTAAGATAAAATTCAAAATTTCATGAAAAAGAAACCAGTCAAAATTTTCAATAAATCAGATGCTAAATTTTCAAAAATTGCTAAATGTTCAGAAAATTATCGAAATTTTAAAAACTATAATTTCGAGAAAACTTCGAAAAAGACAAAAAAATCAAAAAAGCCGAAATTTTGAAAAAAAATAATTTAAACTGCGAAAATGACGAAATTTCGAGAAAATGATCGAAATTCTGCAAAAAAGATCTAAATTTTGAGTAAACGGGTTTAATCTTTTAGTGAAAATTTGAAATTTTGTTTTATTATAATTAAGAAAAAAAGCGAATTTTAAGGAAAAAAAAACGAAAATTTTAAGAAAAAAATGAAAATTTCCTGGACGAATATTTATTTTTTCTTGACTGCCCTATCTTGCCTTATGTGGCGTCAGAAAATGTCCAATATTGTGATACACGTCGAAATTTTGACAAAGAAATTGAACTTCCAGAAAATTTTTTCGTAATTTTCTTACAAACATTTTAAATTTCAAAAAAAAAATATACCTTTTTTATCAGATCGACCAAATTTTGAGAAGAGACAAATTTTAATAAACAAGCTCAAATTTGCAAAATTGAAAAGAAATGGCCAAATTTCGGTAAAAACGACGAACTTTTAAATAAAAATTTGAAATTTTGATAAAGTCATGTTTGATAAGAGAAGTGGAATTTTATGAATAAATGCAAATTTTCAAAAACAGACAAATTTTGTAAAAAAATACGACATTTAAGAAAAAGTCGAAATTTCGAAAAAAAACATTTCAAGGAAAGGATGAATTTTAAAGCTGAAAAGAAAAATTTTGGTTCCCCTAATTGAATACATAAATTTTCTGTTTGCTGCATGAACTAGAGGGGAGCAAGCGCTTCACTCTGCCCTATTCTAGCTAAGCTTATGGTTAGCTAGGATAGGTAACGGAAATAAAACTTTATGTAATCAATTATCCAAAGTTACTAACAGTTTATGCAATTTCATTGTTTGTTAAATTGAAAGAGTTCGATTTGTTTTGTTTTACATATAAACTCGATAACATCATAAATATTATTTTATTTTTGCTAGCTGCTTAGCCAAAACAAAAACTAAAAAAAAAAATACAGAGGGCCCCGAAAAAAAAATTTAATCGCGTCCCACACTTATTGGATCCAGTTCAAATTTTGATAATAAAGTTCCAGACATTTCGTGATTGCAGGGCCGTCCCTGCTATAATGCAAAGAGGCAACTGCATCAGGCGGCACCTTAAGGGGAAGGCATAAGCAGCTAAATCAAAATATAATTTGAGCCATTCAATAATTAAAAATTTTTACACATCGCTTTTCTATATCGGTCTGTGTCAAAGGTTGAGTGCGGCTCCTCTTCAAATTTTAATGTTTTTTTTAATTCAAAACTTTTTTTATAATTCTTGTTAAAAGTTTGGGCTAAAAATTACATGCCAAAGTGTATAAAAATTTTGCGAAAATACAAAATTAAAATTATGATTTCCAAAACTTAACTCTTTAAGGACAAAATTTCAAACTTAAACTCGCGATTTTGCTGAAATAATTTAAAATCTACATAGAATGGAAATTAGTAGATGTAAAACTGACAAATATTAAAAGAAAAACTTCTTGACATTTAAAAAAAAAGTCATCAATCACGTCTCACCAATCAAGTCCCGAAATTTTGAAAAAAATAATTTCGCAAACAGAAGAAGAAATTATTTTTTTCAAAATTTCGGCTTTTTTGATTTTTTTGTCTTTTTCGAAGTTTTCTCGAAATTATAGTTTTTCAAATTTCGATAATTTTCTGAACATTTAGCAATTTTTGAAAATTTAGCATCTGATTTATTGAAAATTTTGACTGGTTTCTTTTTCATGAAATTTTGAATTTTATCTTAATATCCAATATTTCATATTTTCTTGGTAAATTCGTCTTTTTTCACAAAATTTTTATTTTTTTTCTTAAAATGGTCTTTTTCCTAAAATTTTCTTTTTTCTCAGAATTCGACTTTTTCAAAGTTTTGATTTTATTGTCTGAATTCTACTTTTTGAACTTTTGTTTCAAAAATTGTTTATTTATTTCGTTCTCCAAATGTTTTCTTTCTAAGTTAGATCGGAATGTTAATAAAAATGTTGAGAAGAATAGTTTTGATAATTTTCAACATATTTACTGAATTTAAAAAAAAAAACAATGTTTTTGGAAATTGCGATTTTTTTCTCAAAACTTGACTATTTTACAAAATTAGACCATTGAAAATTTTAACGTTTTGGAATTTTAGACATTTTTCGAGCTTCTGTGAAAGGTTAGGTATTTTTTTTTATATGATTCACTGAAAACTCCGACTTTTCCAAATTTTTTCCTCAAAATTTATCTTTTTCGAAATTACTGGTTTATTTTCAACGTTCCAATTTTGATCTTAAAATTGAATGTTTTCTTGGAAACTTGAAACATTTTCTAAAAAGTGCGATCTTTTTCTCTTAGTTTCTTTAAATTATACGTATTTTTTAAAAATAGTGAATTTTTCGAAGTCCGTTTTCTTAATTATCTGGTTTTTCTTAATTTATTTTTTAAATTTGATTCCTAGTGATTTCAAATTATTGTTCGAAATTCAGCTTATTCTGGGAATTTTGACTTTTATCCCAAAATTCGATACATTTTCTTCTGGACATTTCCATTTAAAATTAATTACTTTTGAAAATTTTCACTTTTTCACAAAATTCGTTTATATTCTTTTTAATTGGATCAAAATTTTAATAGAATTCTAAATCTGAGAACAATATTTTTAGGAAATTTTGAGAAAGGGAGTTTTGGTAAATTTCAAACATATGTTAACATTTAAATAGAATAAAAATTCTAAGAGAAATATTTTTGAAAGTTGCATTATTTTTTATTCAAATTTGACTTTTTATGGAAATTGCCACTTTTTGCACAAGAATCGAACTTTGGAAATTCCGTATTTATTTGAAGTTTCCACTTTTTCGAAATTTTAACATTTCCTGAAGTTTTCTAAAAGATTTCTTCTTTAAGTTTGGCTCTATCGAAATTTTGACTTTAAATTCGATCTCCCCAATTTGTGTAGTTTTTAAGTGAAGCCGGAAGGTTTTCTGTTTTTGTCTTTGTATTTTTCAGAACGATTGTTGCCCCCTTTCCCCTTGAAGAAACGCCCATGTAGCTAACTATTAACGCACCAATGTCTAACTTAAATCTCTTGATAGAGAAACCTAAACTTGATCAGTAGATTCAATTAATGACTGCACCGGAAAATAGGCAATGCTTAACATGAGAAGTTTTTTTAAGAAAATCAAACCTCGAGGAAGCAAAATGTTAACATTTTCTAAAAAAACAGTTTATTAATTATTTAATTCCACGGGGGCGAAGTCGCGGCTAGCAGCTAGTATTATAATAAACACAGTAATAAATCTCATCCATCAATGCGAACTTAAAATAAATATATTTTTAATTATTTGAATAATTTATAATTTATCGTCAAAAGCAATTTGCTTTGAATTTCAAAAAATAACTTTTTGTAATTTTGGCGGTAATTGCCAACTGTGGGATCCGATTGGGCTCAATCGCCCCAATCGGCTTAAATCCGGGCCTGCTAAAATACTTCTGTCCAATATCCAATACATCCAATCTCGACAAACTCAAGATTTTGGAAACCAAATCGAAAATTCGACTTAAAACTCGAAATTTCCATTTGTTTTTCGCAGCTTAAAATATCGAATTATCAACGAAAATTTGAATTCCACCACCTGCGAATTTGACTTATTTTCTCCCCAATTTCCGACCTTAATCTTCACTTGAAAAAAGTTAAAACTTGAAGCCCAAAGATTGCTTTACTTTTTTCTCAAGATTTTTAATTTAAAGTTGAAATATTCAGTTCACATCGAATTTTAACTTATACATGTGAGAAAATGTTCCCACTTTCAAGACAGTCCAAAATTCAAAAAGGAAGCTGAAATTTAAATAAAAACAACATTTTCAATTTAATTTTAAATTTTCTACCCTTTCCTCATACCTTATTTAAAAATGTATGAATTCGAAAGAAAATTTGAGCTCTAAATTCAGATTTTCAAAAAATAGTCAAATATTCCAATTCAACAGCTCATATCTTCGAGATTGGAAATTTTGAAGATTTTTTCCATTTACGTTTTTATTTTGAAATGATCACTTTTTCATTAAACTTCAAATTCTCATGTACATTTCCTAATTTAGATTCTTTTAAATGGAACTTGAAAGAATCGAAACTGATAAATATCTATTATTAATTTATTTATCCTAAATATGGAAGTTGGGCTAGAAACAATATCCACAAAACCAATGGATTTGCAGAACCTCTTGAAAATACCTTCCAACCAAACGAAGGAGAAGAATTGCGAAACTGGTACTCACTTGACGAAGATAATATAAACATTGCACCAATATCCCTGAAGGAAATATAATACTGTAACGAAATGTAATTATAGAATTTAGTACCTAAGGAAATTTTCTAGAAAAATTTGATAAGGGAAAGCGGCCGCGATAATGAAGCAAACGGCAGGTAAGCGTTCCAGAAATTTCGGCAAACGATAAGTCTTATCTGCTGGAACCTTCTAGAACCCGAAAGGAAATCTATAAATAAGGCGGTTCGGTCGGCTTTCCCTCGGTTAGTTAGTTCAGTAAACAGTGTAGTTAGAAGTCGATGAATAAGTTAGTGGATTACAATTGTACTTAGTGTTCTAGAATCAGTTTAGAAATAAAGTGGTTACAATTCACCAAGTGTTAATCATTCGAACCGATAACGCGCAACAATACGAAATAAAAGCCAGCATAAATCTTAAGAAAGCCCATAGCTTTGATTCAATTACCGGTGAAGTGTTGAAACAACTCCCAAAAAAGCCATAATAAAAATATCACATCTTTTTAAGACCTCACTTAGACAAAGGTATGTCCCTAGGTTTTGGAAAGCAGATGAAGTCATCATGATTCATAAACCAGGGAAAACATCCCATGATGTTTCATCATATAGACCAATCTTTCTACTACCTATACTATCGAAAGTATTCGAAAAAATATTTTTGAAAAGGCTGGAACCTATTATTGAAGGGAAAAACCTAATACCAAGTCATCAGTTCGACTTTAGAGGAGCCACTTAATAATAGACCAGGTACATAGAATTGCAGATGTGATTGAAAAGGCATTACAAAACAAAGAAGTTTGTTCAGCTATCCTTCTTGATGTTAAGCAAGCCTTTGATAAAATGTGGCATGATGGGCTAAAATATAAGCTTAATACGCTACTCTCACACAAATGCGCAGAATTATTGGAATCCTATATTTCAGACACAGCCTTCAGAGTAAAATAAGAAGCATACACTGAATTAAAACAAATTGGAGCAGGAGTGCCACAAGGAAGTGTCTTAGGACATATCCTGTACCTAATTTACACAAGTGATATACCATACTTAGAACAAGAGAATATAACTACATTTGCAGAGATACCTCTATCCTAGCGGTAGGAAAAAGCCACGAAAAAGATGAAAATAAATTGCAAACTACAGTTAGTCAAATAAATAATTGGACAAAAAAATGGAATATTAAATTGAACGAGTCCAAATCTGTATACATTAATTTCAAATAAAAAAGTTTGATCGTTTTTTTCATAAATGTCGAGTTTTTTCTCGAAATTTTCGTTTTTTCTCAAAATTTCTGAGCTAACATTTTACAATTCTTATTATTTTTGAAATTTTAGAAATTTCTAAAAAGAATCGAAATTTGAAAAATGTCCTTAAAAATGTTGAGATAAAAGATGGGCCAGTCGGGATCAGATAAATGAGAAAATAGTTATTATTTCAAAATGTAAAAATTCAAGCTCACAGTCAAAATCTCAGGACAAACGTGAAAATTAAATTTTGGCTCCATAAGACAACATTTTAAAAAGTTGAGAAAAGAGAAAATTCAAAAACTTCAAGAAAGTCAAAATTTTGAAAAAAAAGTAAGTTTAAAAAGTGGCATTTTAAAAAATTTAAAAATTATGAAACACAACGGCATTTTAAAAAGGGTTAAATCTTAAAAAACCGTAATACTATTTTTTTTTTTGAAATTTAGAGGAAAAGACGAAATTTCGAAAATAATACATACTTTTAAAAAAAGGTTTAAATTTTGAGATTCAGTCGAAAATTTTAAAAATGGTTGGAATTTTTGATAAAAGTGAAAATTATAAAAAAGAAAATCATTTTTGAAATAATAAAAAAAATGCAAAAAGTTGGAATTTTTGATCAAAGTGAAAATTACAAAAAAGAACAAAATTTTGAATGTCAACATTTTGAAAAAATATAAAATTGCAAAAAACTTACCAAGAAAAATTTCAAAATTTGGAGAGAAATATGATATTTTGAAGAAAAAATTGAAATTTTGAAAAAAAAATTAAAATTTTGTCAGTACAAAAAAAAACAAAAGAAAATAAAGATACAGAATATTAAAAAATTCTAATAAGGTCAAAAGTTTTCAAAAATTTTTCAATAGTTAAAATCTGTAAGTAAAGTAAAAACTGAGAGAACAAATCAAATTTTTGAAAATCGATCGAAATTTCAGAAAAAAATGGAAATTACTAGAAAAGATCATAAAATTTTTACAAGTCGAGTTCTTACGATAAAATGAAAAATTTCAAAACAGATGAAATCCTCCAAAAAGTAAACTATGAAGGTAAAAATGTTGACCAAAATTTGGAAAGTTTCAAAAAAACTCAAATTCCTGAAAGAGGTCAAAATTTGAAATATTCGTACTTTAAAAAAAAGTCAAAATTGAAACCAAAAGTAAACATCTTTATTAATTATTTTAAAAAGTAGGATGTTTTGAAAAAATCAAAATTTTGGAAAAAGTAGAAGTGAATTTTGAGTAGAAGTTTTGAAAAAATTATGCAAAAAATCATAAGCAACAGTTTTCAATAACGTCAACATTTTCCAAAGTAAAGTTTTTCAAAAATTTTTTAAAGTTGAAATCGAAGATCAAAATTTTTATAATAATCTAAAATTTAAGAATGTGTTATTTAAAAAAAGATGGGAATGTTGGAACACTGGAAACTATGATATTTGAAATTTTCAATTAAAGTGTCAACATTTTCAAAAAAATTCGAAATTTTTAAATTAGATTTAAAAACAAAATAGAATTTCAAAAATATCGAATTAAAAAAAGAAAATCAAAATATTCAGAGGCAAAATTTCGAAGAAAAAAATTAAATATTTCGAAAAATTCGAAAATTTCAAAAAATAGAAATATTCAAAATAGGTAATTTTTTTCAAAAAAAGTTAAAATTTTGAAAAAAGGATCAGTCTTTCGAAACTCAACATTTTCAAAAAAAAAATAGAAGGTCAAATCTTTCAAATAAGGTGGAAATTGACGAAAAGATTATTTTGTTTACAAACGCAATTTTTAAAGGTCAAAATTTAGAAAAAAGTTGAAATGTTCAAAAGGGAAAAATTAAAAAAAAAGAGTAGAATTTTAAAAATTAAAAAATTTTAATAGGTCGAAAATTCGTGAATCGTAATGTTTAAAGTCGGCATTTATAAAAAACTAATATTTTCAAAAAAGCAGAATTCTTCGAAGAAGATCGAAATTAATAACAAAATAAAATTTTCGAGATAAGGACGCAAATATTGAAGAAATAAAAATTTTCTATAAAAGCCCAATTATGAAGTAAACATTTTCAAAAAATTTAAAATGTTAAAAGTATTCAAATTTTGAAAAATAACGTCGAGGTGTTTCTTCTTAAGCTGAAATTTTGAAAAGATTGCAAGTTTATAATTTTTAACAATAAAAATTTATAGTATTCAAAAAAGGTGAAATTTCGAGGAATGTTCGAAATTCTTAGAAAAAATTAGGATTTTGAAAAAAAAGTAGAAAAAACTTTTATGGGACGGCATTTCGAAGAGTTGCATCTTATTGAGAAAATTTACCGCACGGGTCTGCGTGATTGAATTAAAAATTTTTGCAAGAGGAGCTTAAAAAGTGAATATGTATATGTTGAGCTGAAACCAATTTTTAATTTACTTTTAATTTTGCATCTCCTTGCAAACATAGAATTAACGAATGTCTTTTATCTATGAAGTTCTATGTTTATTAATGTTTTGTGGTTTCTACATTCCAGATAGTGATGTCTTTGTCTTTAACCTCAAATAAAATGTAAACATAAACAGTTGTTTTGTTGCATATGTTTGATATGTTTTGTTGCTTATAAATTCTGTTTATGATTAGAATTTTCTTTGTTCCACTGACAACACGCAATGGAAAGTTTTATGAATTACCTGGAAAGATCAAAGAACATTCTTGTGAGTACAAGCATTAGTATTAGGCACAATACATATTTAGTAAAACGATTTTCCTGCAGAAAAGTGTTTGTAATTGTACCAAATATACTTTTCACGTTGTATTGGGCAATGAATCCTGTGACTTAGACTCTTCAATATCGTCATTGGCCTACGGTTATTTTTTACATGAGCATTATCACAAAAGTGACCCGAACTCTTTCGTTATTTCTGTAATGAATGTAACCAAAGATCACTTTTTGTTGAGAACTGAAGTGTGTCATGTACTGAAACAGCTGAAAATAGACTTGGATAAGCTTATTTATCGGTAAGTTATACTTCTTAATCGATTCAGTTTACCGTATTTGATTCTAGGAATGAGCTAAACTTTGATGAAATTAAAAAGAATGCAAAGATAAGGACCTACTTAGTGGATCATCATGTTTTGGCATCAAAGGATGCGTCTCTCATGAGCTCTGTTGTTGAAATATTTGACCATAGACCTATAAATCACAAGTGGGCTTCAACAGTTAAAACTCGAATTGAACCAGTTGGCTCTTGTTGCACTCTTGTGGCGGATGAAATTCTGAAACTCAACAAAAAGTATCTTATGTAAAGAAATTGCCAGTTTATTATATGGTAATATGATTCAGGATGTTAACCAAATTTGTGCTTAAAGTTTTGTTTTAGATACAATTGTTTATGATACAATAGCTTTACTCCCCGAGCATGGAAAAGCTAAAGATCTGGATATATCCATAGCTGAACAGCTGGAAAAGGAATTTAATTTTACTGAAAATAGACAAAAACATTTTGATAGGCTTTGGCAGGCCCATAATGACGTCTCTCATCTTACACCAAAGCAATTACTGTTTAAGGATCTGAAATATGTTGAAACAATTCCAATCCCTGGCTTGCCAATGCTAGTTGAGGATTTTTTAAAGTTACCTGGAGCCACTGATGCTGTTAAACAGTTTTCTGAGGAACATAATTACTCGCTGGTAGTTCTCATTGGTTTGAAGGCAAATAATGGTGTTCAGAGGGACGTAGGTATATATGCTATTAATAAGCAGAAAGTCAGTTAAAGATACGGTGTTAAATAAATTGCATCTTAAAGATCAAGGTTATGATTTTGAATTTGTGGAACAAAGTACTGGTCATGTTAATTTTCATGTACTAAGGCAAAGCAATACGAAACTGTCAAGAAAACAGATTATTCCCCTACTTAAGGAAGTGGTAAATGAGTGCAGTAGAGAACAAATGTAAAAATATTAGAATATATTAATATAAGTATTCAAATTTGAAGTATGTTTTTCTTAATGAATTCCAAATTCATTATTTTTTATAAAACTTAATAATCTTCATAAGAAGTAAAGAATACTATTAAGTTTCAGTCGCATTACCTTTCAGACGTGGGGATGTAATGAAAGTTGGTTTTCCCACATTTGCGAGTGCAAATGCGAATATTCATTTCCAATATTTACGAATGCAAATGCGAATGTTGGCTTTTTCACTGGCACTTGGGGACTTTTGTGAAAAGTCATAATCTCAAGAGCCGACAAGATTTGGAGAAAAACACCCAGTTTCTAAAAATATTTGCCTTTCAATTTTGATATATGTTCGAAATTTACAAGAAATTTTTTTCTCCTAATTTCAAAAAAATGTTATTTTCAAATCTTTATATTTTTCTTAAAATTTTAATCGGATTTTAGGAAAATAAACGAATTTTGAGAAAATTGAATTCTGGATAAAAAGCTCAATTTTAGTAGACATTTCTACAAACTTAAGACATTTAGTTAAAACTTTAAGAATGAGACGAATTTTAAGTAACAGGTTAATCAAAATTTCGAGAAAAGGCCCAAATTTCTATAACATATTCAAAATTTGAAGAGGAAAAGGTAGAATTTTAAGTATAAAGTGTCAATTTAGAAAAAAATCGAATTATAATAATAAAAAATCAGTTTTGGATAATGCCGACATTTTCAGGATATGAAATTTAAAATAAAAAACCCAACTTTTTGAAACAACTTAAGAAATATTAAAATTTCGAGAAAAAGATGATTTTTGAGGTAAAAATCGAAAGTTAAACAAGTTTTGAAAAAAAAGATCAAAATTTCGAGAAAATGATCGAACGTTTGGAATAAAAAGATCGACATTTCGAGGAAAACGTGGGGATTTGGGAAACATTCGAAATTTCCTACAGAGTCTAATTTGTCCAAATTTCGAGAAAAGTGTGTGAATATTGGGGAAAATTTCAGGAACAACATTTCTCGGACAATATTTATTTTTTAACGGCTGCGTTAGTAAAGGAGCACTATCTCTTCCCCTGCCCCACTGTCACCTTAAAAAAATTACTGTTGAGATAAACGTAGAAATTTTGAGAAACATGTGGATACTGAATTTGCTGGAATTTTTGTCTTTTTATAAATATTCCAAATTTTCAAAAAATATTTTTAAAAATTTCGAAATAAATATTCTAATAATTTTTACTATTTTATTAAAATATCTACCAAAATTCGAGAAAAGGCGAAGTTTGATAAATAAGTTGTTTGCAGAAAGATGAATTAAAAAAAAGTCGAATTTTGAGAAAGGTTAGATAAATTCGAAATATCAAAAGAAAAAGAAATTTTGTGAAAAAAGACGGTTTTTAAGAAAAAAAGTTAAAATTTCGAGTAAACGCCGAAATTTCAAGAAGAGCGCCAATTTACAGAAAAAAAAATGGACACTGGAAAAGGTTCCAGCACTTGAGAATACAAATTTTCGATTGACTGTATGAACCAGGGGAGAGCACTCCGTCCTATTGTAGCTAGAGAGTAGGAAAAAAAATACGGAAATTTAAAAATACTTTTTACTCTGTGGGACTGGATACATTAATGCCTTTGTTATTATCTTACTTAGTAAATGTTGTTAGCTGCGCTAGCTACGGACCCTTGACACTCATGATGTGGATCCCTTAAAGGCTCACGGGCCCCAGTTTGAGCAACCCTGCCTTAGCAGTTGCATTGTTATTGTATAAATAATTTCTCGTTTTATTCATTAATATTCATCACTATTTCAGACTTTCTGCAGGTATTGAAGGCTAAAGCAACTATTTTAGTAGCTAATAATTCCGTCCCTTTATCATCATAATTAGAAATTATTATGGGGTACATATTTTTTTATCTGAATTGGCATTATCAAGTCTCTAATCTATCTAATTTTCAGAAAATGTAGCAAAGAAGTTTAAAGATTTTTAATTAATAGCGTTTTTTACTTTGATTGTGATGTTGCATCAAGATATTTAATACAAAGGAGCATGGTAACTCGACCGTAACAATGGTAATCCCTGGATTAATGAAGATCTTCAGATCTAGGGGCTCCGGAAAGTCGTGAGACTTTTTACCAAAAATCAAAAATACTTTTCTTGCTGCTACATTGTCTCACTTAGAAGTTACTTTGATTTGAATACTAACAATAAGTAAAATGATTTTTCATTTTAAAATATTAAGAAGATACAGGTACAAATACTCTGAACAAAAAATGCAAGTTTAACTAAACATTCAGACTGCAAATATGAATTTCTTTTAGATTAGAGAGTCTCAAGGGAGATAGTAGCTAAACGGATTCACTGTGACTGGCTCGCGATGCTAAGCTTGTCATAAGTCAAAAATATGATATATGCCAAGGGTTTAATGGACAAGGTTTTTCAATGCAGAAGCACTTGATTTTCTTCAATTTTCATGCACATATGGTGCAATTAATTGTTAAAAAATTACAGTTATCTTCATAATAATTGTTGCAATTGCAGAAAATGGAGGTTTTTATGCTGCATTGCCTAAAAATTAGGTATTCTAAAATTTATTTTTACTATTTATTAATCCCAAGACAATAAATTTCAAAAGCTACAATTTGCTTTTGTATTAGGACTTATGATGTTAATTGTTTTACTTAAAATTATCCTGCTGTATTTCTACTCTTTAAAAGTTTTCCACCAAAATAACCAAAATCAATGTGCGCTTCTCAAGTTGAATTCATGCAATAATGGCTATTGTTTTTTTTAACGTATAGACGTTAGCTAATGAGATGAAAACGAATAGTATGTTATTTAAAAATATATTTTTTACATGAAAAAGTTATAAAAAATTCTTCACTCTTTTTCAATTCTGAACATTTTTGATTTCCAGCTTTAAACTGATTTCTTCAAATTTCCTGTTTAAAATTCAAAAATTCGAGAAGAAAGTTGTATATTTCAGTTCAAAATTAGAATTTCTTTATTTCCCACAATATTGACAATTCTTTGGTGAATAAAATGTGGAATTTTCTTAAAAAAATTTGTATTTTGCGAAAATTTTGATTTCATTTCGAAATTTAGTATTTTTATAGGTTTGTTGCATTTTTCTCTTGAAATTTTAATTTCTTAAAATTTCGAGTTTAAATTTCAAAATTCGGGAATTCATTGTGTAAACTTAAAAATTAAAAATAAAAAATTTTAGATTTAAAATTCAAACTTCGAGAAAAAATTGATTCCGGGGAATTCCCCAAAATTTTGAGTGTTTTCCCAATTTATGATTTTCCTTTCCACGTTTAGAATTTATCCTGAACTTTGGATTTTAAATTTACCTTTTATTAAACGTGATTTTCAAATGTAATAATGTATTTTTTTAATGTAATAATGTAGATAAGAGTTTTTATTTTAATTTTGATTTTTCTCTCAAAATTCCGTCTTTTAACACGTTGGCTACCACCTGGATTATATGTGAGCCACATGATTTTCTCTAAGAGACCAACGACTCATATAAGTTAAATGTGTTAAAAACAATTTTAATATATATCCAAGGTTTCATACTTAACGAATTTTTCTCTTAACTAAAAATTTATTAATTGCAGCACGGAACTTTCTACGCGTTGATGATTGGAAAAACTCTCCGTCCGCTGGTAGCGTCGATTCCTTTACAATTTTAGAGTGCTGACTTGGCGCCTTGCCCTGGTCAGCAATAACTAAAGGGTTGATCAACATAATTCCTTCCTCCTTAGAAGGAAGCCTCGGAGGGCAGCTGATGAGGGTGACGTGGTGATGGATCCTCTTGAATTGGGTCCTCGGTTGAGGAATGCTTTGGTCTGATGATCTTCTTGTATATTTTTCTTGCTGCGACAGTTGAAGCCAGGAGAAGTCCCATAATGTAGATGGGCATGGTGTGATAAGAGATGGAAACTTCTTCCTTTCGTCTCTGGATTGTATTGACTGGTTGAAGATCGATTGCTCCAAGTTTTAACTGTTTTAACTGAATTGAAAAGTTGGACTTTTTGTTTTTGCCAGGAAATTGCGGCATCTTCATGTCGATGACCATTGGAGAATTATATGTGGGTTCCAAAGGTCGGAGTCCTTCAGAGTTAAAGATAATTTTGCAGTGTTCGGAAACTTCTAGGAGGAAAATTCCATGCGGCGTCATAATTTGTTTTTTGTCTGGTCATGGTAGGGTCAGATTTGAAGTTGATCCATGCGACATATTGGTTGATATAGGGCAGTGGCTCTATATGGCCTTGTTTGGTTTGGATTTCCGTGTAGAGACAATCCTCAGGGATGTTTTGTTTTAGGATGTTTTCCTCGCAGGTAACGTTGATATTGATTGGTAATTTGGAAGGGCAGTGGTATGTGCCACTCATAGTACAAATATCTGATAGAGGCTTTATTTTATCCTTTGATTTTAATAAAAATTTTGAATTCGGGATAATCATGTAATATTCTGAATATATCAAAGTAGGTAACGGTTCCAAATAAAATAATGCAAAAATGATATCGTATTCTATCGGAATAGTAAGAAAATAATTGATTTGGTTTTTATTATGGATACAATGTATCAAGGTCAATGATTCATAATTTAAAATATTATTTATATCTACAGGCAAGGGTAATTGTTTCTTATACAATTTGGAAATTTTTTCTAATTCAGATAAATAATCAGTAATTTTTATGATGCTGGGATGCATTTTACCAATAGCGCAAAATGTAAGTGAATTTTCAACTTCACCGAGTAGATCCACAATTGTATTATACGATAAGAGAAGTTGATTTAATAAATCTTTAATTTGTAATACGATTATGTCTTTTGAATTATTTTGAACATTTTCCATAACTATAAATTTTATTTTTTAACAAATGTAGATTATATTGAATACTACTAACAGTAAGGTTGAATTGTTCTATTACGTTTTTATTTATTGAATATTGATTTAGAACTTGGTTTTCTAAATTGTGTTGATTATTTTCCAAATGTGTAAGAATTTTGTTTATTCTTGATGCATCATAAGCGTCCATGTTTCCTGTGATAAATTTCAAAGCTGAGCCTAAGCCATTAATAAGGCCTCTTTTATTTCGACTGGAACGCGGTTATATAAATGTTATTCATTTTATTGTCAACTAAGTTGGAAGTATATCGAATTAATTTTCAATTTCTTTATAGTGTTGCTTATTGTGAATTGTGAAATCACTTAAAATTTTGTAATTTCTGTTTAAATTTTCAATTCCATTTTTTATTGCTATTAAGTCGAAAAAGTGAACAAATGTGTGTTGTGTTCTTTGAAGTTTTGCTTGACCTAAAGGTATGCGGAGTAAGCGTGGGTTATGTGTCCCATTTTGGATTATTATAGAGGAGGTTACAATGCCGATGAGGGGCCTGCAACAGATTGGAATTGTGTTAGTTTGGCTGGACGTTTAATATTTAAAATATTTGAAAGATGGATGTTCTCAGTGGTTTCAGCAGTTTGGGGAATTATTTTTCCTGTTTTTCGTAATGCGTTAATCTTATCTAATGTTTGAATTTTATATTTATTTTTTGTTTTCTTACATTTTTGTTTATTTTTCACGCAAACCTTTTTAGAAATGTCAGGAAGATCTTTATTTTTGTTAGAATGGTTAATATATTTTTCTTTCTGATTTTGAATTCTATCTTTGATTTCTTGATAGAGTATTCTCGTTCTGTCTTTATGTTTTTAGGTGTAATCTGAGAGTAATTGGTATTCTAAATTGATGTCAAAAGGATCGGGATTTTCTAAGTGACCATTAATTATTTCGAACTTACTTGTGGAGTGTTTTGTATTATTATATGCTAATATCGCATATCTAACTTTGGTTTCAATATCCTCATCTTTAAATCTTTCTCTGTTATTAAAGATGCGAACGTATTCAATAATCGTAGAATGAAAAGGTTCAACTATGCCATTTGATTTCGGATGTTGCGAACTTATAAAATGAATGTTAACTTTATGTAATTTAAGTAATTCCTGTGAGAGGTCGTTTTTAAACTCGCCACCATTGTCTGCGATTATTAACCTGAGAATGCCATGATGTGTGAAATGTGATATTAAATTGTTGGCAATTTCTGTTCTTTGTAATGAAATTAGAGGATATGCTTGTGCATATTTAGAAAAAGAATCTACAATTGTTAAAAATTTTTGTTTTTCCAAAGCCAAACTATCTACATGGATAATTTCAGAAAGTTTTGTAGCTTTTAGGGTAATATTTAATTCTAAATTTAAGGGGTGTCTATCATATTTTTTGAATAAAATTTTGCATTTTGGGCCAAAAGTATTTTTCTTTTAAGCGATTATACGTCTCTTCGATACCACGATGATTTGTTTTACCTAAGCGGTATATTTCTATAATATGATTTTGTTGTTGTGGATTTTCAACATCAGTTAGCATTTTAGTACATTTAATTATTTGCAATTCAGCATTCTTAAATTATTTCTGTAATATGGTATTAAATTTTTCATATACTGGGGACTCGAAATAAATATAATATTTTGTTCTGGGGACTAAATATTCTTTTAGGGGTTGAATTGTTTCCGGCTCGAAATTGTTTTTTGAAATTTGGAATTTAATTCTTTGAAAAGTATTATCGAAAAGTTTATTAATTTTTGGTTTATTAGGGGAGTATCGAACTTCTTCGATTATAATTTGGTTTTTAAATAGATTTATAGGTTTATCGAGAATAGGTATTCCTAAAATTGGATCTTCTACATTGAAATGAATTGTTGCACCTTGAAGGTCGTCATTACCATATGATGTTACATTAGATGATAAGGAGTCGTCATCCTTATAATGTGTGTCGGATTCGACGAACATGGATTCGTTGTCTTTATGTATATTATTGTCGAAGTTTGTGTTAAATTCTTCCATATATTTTAGAAAAGGGGATTCAGTTTCATTTTCATTAACATGACATTCTATTCTGGATAAAGGATAGGCAACTTTATTTTGGGAGCCTTTCTCATAAGAAATATTATAATCAAATTCCTCTAATTTTAAGCACCATCTGATTAGCTTAGAATTAGGAAGTTTCCACTTGTCAAAAGTCACTACTAATTTTAACGTTACGTGATAGTATAAAGTAAACTTAAAAAATTGCCGAAAGAATTATTTCAATATCTTTAAATTTAAATAAGTTATTGCATTTTAAAATATTTATGGTACAGGCGACTCGGTAAATGTTGCGTGACGTCACTAGGCACGACCCGGCTAATATGCCAACTGTTACTACCAATAAACTAAGTATATGCTATAAATTAAGAAACCATAGGGTTAGTGTGAATTCAATGAATTGTTTTATTTTGTTGTTGTCAGGAAATAATCAACAATGGAAGGTTTTGTTCGTGGTGATTCCAAAAATTTACCGCAATCATTATAGATTTTTTTTTGAATAATCCTTTATATACCAGTGCAGAAATTCTAGGTGCAAAGTAGATTATTCCACTACTTTTTTAAGAACTTTTGAAGTGCTTATCCTTACATAAATAATTACTATTGAGTAATGTATAGTAATTGTTATTTAAGAAATTAGTAAATATTTAGTGAGAGATCTACTGATGTCATTGTTATGCAGTATGTCGATTTTGAGTTTTTATTTTTTGTATAAGAACGACTTATTAACAAAAATATTATATATATTTAATCGCTGTTTGCGGCAATCTAAAACAGATTGCCATTCCTTAATAGAAGGTACTGAAATTTAGGATTGTGAAAGGAGTGACCGGCGAAGAAAAAGCCAATAAACTGCATAAAAAAATATGAATACTTCGCAAATAAATTACAGAGAATATATATTTAAGGGTGGTAAAAGTGTTATTTCTTTATAACAATAGATATTTTTGTGGCAGACCTGAAAGAGATCTGGATTGGATACGTGTTAGTAAAAAGAGAAGGGAAATCATTGCATTCTACGAGCAGGAATAACACCGGAACATAAATTTCATTTGAATGTAATGAAAATGAAGAAGTTATTACAAAGGTACATCTGCTTCGACCTACAACAATGTTTTTGTTGTATTTTATAAAAATACATCAAATAAAAATCTGTGACGTTACATTTCACTTATGTAATATTAAACTTAATAAAAAATGAAGATTAAAAATAGGGCTAAAAATCATCCTTTTTCTTTTAATATCATATTTTAAAAACAAGCGATATTATATTTAAATTTACTTACTTAACAATTATATTATTTATATATTTATTTATTTGTTACCCATTGTTTTTACTACAGTAGATCATATTTATGTTTGTTATTAAATTGGTTTATACTTATATCAAAATGATCTTCACAGTAATATAATGAAGACTGACATGAAAGTGGTTGTTTATCACGTCTTTACATAACTCTGCACCGCTTTTTTCTCAAACTTTGTACTTTCGGTACGGAAAAGAAAAATTTCTCCGGGCTAATGACAGTAGTTTTTCTATATTTAGAAACTATGCAATATTTATATAAGGAAGTCTTTGCACTCATTTTTTGCTGGTTATTATTTAGCACGAAATGATGACTGAAACAAGATTTGAAGAAGTGTTAACTGAAAGAGTACGGCAAAGACTTTAGACGATCCAGACTCCTATCATGTTTTATGACGTCACAGATGTTTTCAGCGGCAAATCGAGAGGACATGAGAAATTTGAACGTCAAAAAACCATAATTTAGCCAATTTAAAAGATATTTGAAAAACATTTTTTTTTGGTCGTTTCATAATTTTTAGGACTATAATTGGGCGTATTTAAAAAAATGGAAATGGTTCGCGGAGAGAAAACAGCCATTAGAGGGATTTGTGATCCGTTTATATATTAAATTTACGTCCGAATAAATAAGGGCGAAAATATTTGGTTGCTCAAACGATTGCTAGGAGTTCTTTCTCGATCGTGGAATAATTTACTTCGTGACCGTTCAAAGTCCTACTTGCATACGTAATGGGTCTGTCTTGTCCAATAGGGCCTTGTGATAAAACAGCGCCAATTGCATAATTGGAAGCATCCGTTGTTAAGTAAAATATTTTTGAAAAGTCTGGATATTGAAGTATTGGTTCATTGGTTAAAAGAGTTTGGCGATATTCAAAACATTGTCGGTAGTCCGAATTATTAATATCTATTGTGGCATTTTTCTTTAAACAATTTGTGAGGGGTTTAGTAATTTTGGCAAAATTTGGGATGAATTTTCGGTAATAACCTAAAAGTCCTAGGAAGCTTTTTATCTGTTTTACAGTTTTCGGAATTGGAAATTTTAAAATAGCGTTTACTTTATCTGGATTAGGTTTTACGTCATCGTACATGACCTGGATATCCTACTTCCTTTCTTAGGAATTCACTTTTATCTAATTGAATTTTTAAATTTGATTGTCTTAATCTTTCAAAAACGAGTTTAAGTCTCTCAATGTGTCGCTGAAGACTAGTGCTAAAAATGATGATGTCATCTAGGTAAACTAGACAAATCTCATTTTGTAAACCTTTTAGTACGTGGTCCATGACACGTTGAAAAGTGGCAGGTGCATTCTTGAGGCCAAATGGCATACGAAGATATTCGTAGTGCCTATTTTCGGTATTGAATGCAGTTTTTTGAATAGCTTCAGGGTTCATTTCAATTTGGTGGAATCCTGATTTAAGATCAAGAGTTGTAAAATATTGACAACGTCCCAATTTATCAAGGAGATCGGTAATGTTTGGGATGGGATACTTATTATCGACAGTCTTCTCGTTAAGTTTACGGTAGTCGACAATAATGCGCCATTTTTGTTTTCCTGATGAGTCAATTTTTTTTGGAACAACCCAAATGGGGGATGACCAAGGAAAGTGAGATGGTTGTATTATATTTTGAGAAAGCATTTTGTTTATTTGGTTTTTTACTTCTTGACGATTTACTTGGGGATATCAATAAGATTTGACATAAATTGGCAACTCATCTTTAGTTTTGATATCATTTTTAATAATATTAGTAAAAGTTAATGGGTCATTATCTTTGTGAAATATATCTGCATATTCATAAAATAAATTTGTTAAAACGGCTTTCTCTTCGTAGTTTAGATGATCTGTTCTGAATTTGGTCAAATCAACTTCGTTGAATTCCATGCTACAAAATTCGGGAGTTATTTCACGATAACAAATTTGGAATTTACAATTTGGAAGAACTAATGTATTATGTTTTAGATTAATTACAGCATTAAGATGTTTTAAAGTATCGATTCCTAAAAAACAAGCGAACTGTTTATGAAATTTAAACATATAGGATTTTAATTTGGTATTTGTTTTAAATAAATCCGGGAAAGAAGTTATCATAGAAGAATTTCCTATACTGAAGCCAGTTGATATCTGAAATTTATCTGGTTTAATACATTTTCTAAATTTATTTCTAGCTAAATTTGGATTAACAAATGATTTTGAACTAGCGGTATCTATTAAAATTTTTTCGTTAGTTATTGGGTGTAAAATAAAAGGAAGTTCTGAAACATTGTTAACAAAATTCATTAATTCTAATTTTGGGATATTTCTTGTTCCGAGGCAATTTGCTCTAAAAAATCATTGTATGGGGAATAATTATCGGAACAATCATCTTCTGATTCACTTAACTGATCATCGTTTTGCGTATCTATATTTAAATTTTTAAAATTTTCAGGTAAAGAATGAAGTTCTTTAGCATTGAAGTTTAGATATGGTCGTTTTGGTGGTGGTCTGTAAGTGATAGCGGTAGAGATACTCATTGAAGTAGGTTTTGGTTCGTGTTTAACTTGTAGGCTAATTCTGTTAGATGGTGGGGTCTCATATTGGGTATTTGGTTTAATGGAATGTTGAACCTAAGAAAAATTATTTGGAATTTCGTTCTTCTACAAGGGATAAAAATTGCTTGAATTTTTTTGATAGAAATTTGGTTTTGGATTGGGGAATTTATTTCGAGAACTATTTGATTGTTTATTAAATTTCTGATTATTAATTTCTTTCTGGTAAGTGTTAGTTAATAAATTTAAAGCGGTTTCCAAGTCTTTTGGGTTCTTTGTTCTCATAAGAGAACCGAACGGTTCCTTTAGACCATTTAGTAAGGTTTTTAACGCAACTCTGCGAAAGTGGTTATTGAGTCCTTGGTTTAGACCATAGTGCATATTTGAACAGATAATTTGTGAATTTAAAATTATTTGAATTTGTTTGTAAAATTCAAATGGGTTTAAACTACCTTGTTCTAGTCTATTAATTTCGACAGCTAGCGTGGCATCATCTCGTTTATCAGCATACGAGCACAAATGTAAAGATTTTAACTCTTGCCAATTATTGGCTTGTTGGTTTGAAACAAATAAGCTTGCTTCACCTTGAATTTTAAATCTGATTCTTGACATAAAAAAATCATTTTTCGGGTTATCATGCACTTCAACATCATAAAAATACTTGATAACTTTTTCACATTCTTAAATAAAATACGGAAGCAATTCCGCTTCCCCTTTGAATACTGGAACGATTTTCAAATATTCTTTTAATTCGGAGATATTCAAATTTAATTGAGGAGTTATATTTGCAACCGTTACTACGTCTTGAAATTCTTTCAAAACTAGTTTCGCAGGTTCTAACATGGGCGAAAAATTCGAATTTAGTGAACCTCCATATGACATAGGTACTTACAGGGCTTTCACTGCTACTAGCATGTGGAGGGCTCTGAAGTCTTGATCGTCTCTAGATGGTTCCTTTTCTTCTTTGCTTCTTTGGAGCGGGTTGATTGTCGGTAAATCGTTGAGACGAAACGACACCTTTTCGCGGGACCGGCCAACAAATCTTACAGCGGCTGCGCCAGTTAAATGTGTCAACGAGCGGTGTGTATTTTTAAAAACAATTTTAATAAATATACATGGTTTTACATTTAACGAATTTTTCTCTTAACTAAAAATTTGTTAATTGCGGCACGGAGAGGCACACGCGATGACTTTCTACGCGTTGATGATTGGAAAAACTCTCAGTCCGCTGGTAGCGTCGATTCCTTTATAAATTCAACGTGCTGACTAGGCGCCTTGCCTTGGTCAGCAATAACTAAAGGGTTGACCAACATAATTTATATAGGACCATGATGTTAATAGTAGGGTCAAATGTTAAAAAGTGAGCCAGAGGTACACAGTGAATCACCACTCAAATTATGTAAACCAGGGCCCCATTTCTGAAATGAACTGATACCTCAGGTCACCATAGATTTTAAAAATCCTATGTCTAGATTTTTTCCTATTGGTACAAAATACCAATTTAAAACCTTTGCGGTTGTTTAAGTGAGTAAACTTGACATCATTTTTTCATTAAAATTTAACGAAAGAAATAGATATACAATTCAGTAAATATCAAGTGTAATTAATAATGATTAATACAAATTACGTAAAAATACTTAAGTAGGTAACTATTTTTTGAAAAAAAAACCATTAAAGTCGCAAAGTAGAGATAAAAAAATAAAAAATTCAGTGTAATGGATGAACCTGGTGACTTTCTACCGATCTAGCTAAGTCTGGTTCAATATTGGCGAGTTGCAGCCTTAAATCTCCGCGTTCGTTGATTTTCAAACGGTTTCTGCATTTTGTCAAACTGTTTCTAACCACACTGAAGCCTTTTTTCTACTAGATATGATGATCGAAAAGCGGTAAGGTATTTTTCAGCAATATTCCACAATGCAGAATAAGGTGTTTTAATGTTGTGCTGCAACTAGAACTTCTGATAGCGTTGGTTGAACTTCTACTTAAGCTCCTCGTCTGTGCCGATGGTGATTAACTTTTCTTAAATTATAAGATTGGCTCCTTCCATGGCTGTGATATTGTACGGATTTATTATTCATCGAGAAACTTGTAAATTTAAAAGATCCTCAAACCTCTTAGTAAAATCCTTGTGTAATGCGTCCAAATGAGTGACGTATGATAAAATAACATCGGCGTTTCTGGTAATTTTGACAAATACAGAAACTGTGAATATTCTTTTCTGCTTAAATTTTGTTTATAAAGGATATTTTTACCTACAAAGGCCGATATTATTATTGATACTGTAATCTCTTGAATTAAATTAGTAGATGAGTGTATTATCATTCAAGCTCCAACGAATTTCAAAACGCAAATGAACTATCAACCTGCAAATTTGTTATACATATAGTAAAATATTAGGAGCATCTTTGGACTTGAACTTTATCATGATTTCGTTAATGTTAAATCGAGTATATGCGTCAAATACAGAGCAAGTCAAAACGGGCCTCAAAGACTTGTATGCTCGATCTCATTATCTTGGACGAACTTGTCCACGCGTATTAACTTGCCGAGGTTTTCGTCTTGTGCGAACTTGTGCACGTTTATCGACTTTTTGACTTTTTTAAAAGTACAACAATGATGCTTCATACTAAAATATTAGTCATTCTCATAACAAGTTGGTACACGTAACACAACTTATACAGTATCTTGGAAGTTCTAAATAAGAACTTGTGTTAATTAATAGGGGTCGATACCAAGTTTTATGAATTTAGTTGGTTTGTTGCAGTCAACTTTTGTAAAAAAAAACTGAAAAGAAAATTAGAATGCTTTTCGATCTTTGGCTTCAAGAAAATATAAATTTATCAATTATATCTCAATTTTTATACAATATTATCTAAAGGCGTTATAATTAGTAGATTTGACAAAAAAATGATGTTTCATTGTCCAGAGTGCCACTAGTAGAAGAGCAAACTCATGAATTGAAATAGATACCTCTAATAACCTGATAGTTTTTAATAGTCCGGAATTGTATAATAGAAAATTCCTGTTGACCAGACTCTCTGTTAGGCGGACACCACAAAATTATACACAACGAAAGAAAAAAATGAATTCGCCAAGGAATATCTTCAACGTAGACCAGTTCTCCATGGAAGCTTCACTTGAAGAATAGAAAAGTACATATTTTTTTATTTTCAAAGGAGCAAGAAACAGAAAAATTTCTAATTTTGCAGCTAAATTTCGACTTTTTTTTCGAAACATTGATTTTTAAGCAGTCTCATTTTTTTCGGAAAGTTCGACTATTTTCTCAAAGTTTCCAATTTGACGTTTTAATTTTTTTAATTCGCATTTTAACTCAAAAGGGAAAAGTTACATTTTAAAAAAAAGTCAAAATTTTAATCAAAATGAAAACTACGAAAAAAAAACCATCTTATTTAAAAATTAGCCAAGTTTCCATTTTAAACGCGAAATATTGATTCTTTGCAAAAATTTTTAGGTCAAACATTAAGATTTTATAAAAATTCCGTATTTAAAAATTGAAACACAGAACTTGTCCCCTGGAACCAAGAAAAATTATAAAACACAACAAAGGTTGCTCTAACGTGTTTCGACAGCCAAGTTGTCATCTTCAGAGAGAAAAACTCGTATTTAAACATTTTTAAGCTCAAAAATATTTCCATTGTTTTCTTAACTTTTGGTGTCAAAACTCGAATTCGTTTTTTATAAATTTTGAGTTTCTCTCGAAGTTTGAATTTTTGTTTTAAATTTGAAGTCTAAGCTTGAAATTTTTAAACTCGAAATTGTAAAACCTTTTTTATAAATTCTAGCTTGAAGTCGAAATTTAAAGTAAAAATATCAAATTTTGAATAAATAAATGATAATTTCGAATGAAAAAATTATAATTTTGAGAAAAGTTATTTATTCTAAAAGATTCTTAAAATTTCGAGTTTGTCGTTAAAACTCCAATTTCGAAAAAAATTTCGAAAGTTCAAATTTAGATTCCAAAATTTTTACCTCTCTGGCAAATTGTGCTTTAATTAAAATCGAAATTTCTAAAGAACACATTTTAATGTTCACTTAAGAAGTAATATTTCAACTTAAAACACTAAATATCTAAAATATTTTTCCCAAAACTCCAATAAAATAGCCCTTCAGCATTTTTCCTGGATTTAGATTTTAAACACAAATTTTTGACCTTAAAACCACATTTAAGAAAACAATTAGAAATTACAAGGTTAAACTTGAAATTTTGAAAAAAATGTGAAGATATATGAAAAAATATTAGACATTTTGATATTTTGACTGTTTTATAAATTAATTAATAAATTTTGATTTGAAAATTCCAACTTAAGCTTGTGTCAGCCTTCTTGCAACATTTCTTCTTCTTTTTTCTACACATTCTTTTAGAAATTTCACAATTTTTACTCTTTTCTTGAAATTTTGATTTTAAAGTGGTCACTTTATTTTCTAAAGTTAAAGATTAAAAATGTTGGGTATTAATTTAATATTTCGTCTTCTTTGTCGAAGTTTCGTGTTTTCGTCGAACTGTAAACTTTGTAATTTCGAAATTTAGACTAAATACGATTTTTTTTCTCAGAACATTTCGAGCTGATGTCGAAATTTCGAATTTGATATTAAAATTTTAAACTTGTTTCTTGGAATTTCGACTTTGGTCTTAAAATAGCGACTTTATTTTCAACATTTCATTTTTAGGCAAAAAATAAAAATTCCCATTTTAAATTTGAAACTCCGAAAAAAGTAGAAATTTTTGAAAAATATTCGAAAAAATTTCTCAAAATATCACAAACGTTTTTTTCTCGAAATTTTGACTTTTTCTTAAAATTTTAAATTTTGAATTTAAGACTAAATATTCGGGTGTAGCAAATTTCGGCTTTATCTCGAAATTTAAAATCTGTTTCGATTTTAAACTTCAAATACCTGGAACCATTTTTTTTAATATTTCAACTTTTCTCCAACTTTTTCCTAGAATTTAGACTTCAATCCCAAAGTTTTTATTTCTGAGTTGAAACTTTAAGAAAATGATTACAAATTTCAAGTGTAAACTTATAATTATGAGTAAAATGTCATAACTTCTAAAGAAAGTTGTCATAAATCCAAATAATTTTTAATATTTTTTGGAAATTCTTATTTTAAAAGTCAAAATTGTGGGAAACAAAAAAAAAATTTTCACTTCTGGCTTCTGGATTCGTTGTTGGTTGCCTAAAGTTTAGGCCAGCACTTAAGCCACCCTTGCCGGGCCCATTGTGCTATCTCCGTGATTGAGGTGTCCTTGGTCATTCATTCAGCCACCCAACCTTGTTGAGAAACTGAAGAACGTCGCTTGGATGCGCCTCTCTCAAACCGGCCACACTAGGCCAGTAGTCTCCCAGCGTGGATCCTCTGATTGATGTTAGTGGCGGACAGTGACACATCACGTGCTCGACACTCTCATCTTCTTCTAAGCACCCTCTGCAGCTCGGGTCGTTTATGATTCCCATTCTGTGGAGGTGTTTGTTTAATCGACAGTGACCTGTCCATATCCCTACAAGTTTCCTGAGATTATTCCTTGAGAGTTGTAGGCATAGTTTTGCCCTTTCCCTGCACGGCATTCTAATGAATGCGTGAGTTTGTCGGCATGTTGTTATTGATGCCCATAAGGCTTTGTGTTTACGATAAGTTTCTTCGTTAAGTAGGGATCTTACGGTTGATCTTGCCAGGGGAAGGGTTGGTTCTGGTCCAACGAATTGTCCCTCCGAACCCTTCCTCGCCAGTTTGTCAGAGCGTTCGTTTCCCTCTTTCCCAGAATGTCCTTTGATCCATATTAGATCAATTGCATTCTCTTGTGATAGACGTTCTAGAGCTAGGTGGCAATTCCATATCAGCACTGAGTTTGTTTTCACATTCCTCAGGGCCTTAAGGGCTGCCTGGCTGTCCGTCTTTATTTGGATATATTTTCCTGTAATGTTCAGTTGCGTCATTTGTTCGGCGCTATATAAAATTCCCAACATCTCCGCTTGAAAGATTGTTGAGTATTTATCTAGCTTAATACTTACATTTAGGTTCAGGTCTTCCAAGAAGATTCCTGTTCCAGTGCTCGTATTTGTTTTCGATCCATCCGTGTATATACTTATGTCTGGTATCCTTGCTTGTACTTCCTCCATTTTTATACGGTAGGATTTTGTGAAGTTATATTTCACCAGTAGATGGTCCATCGGTGCATCCAGAATAGGTACCTTTTGGAGCGCCGTCTCCATTATGCGCCGGTGACCCACCATTTTACCTATCGTATTCCAGATTCCTCCTGCTCGCAAACGGAGAGCAGAAGCCTGTGCCGCCCCCTCAAGAAATATGTCGAGAGGTGGCGCCTCCATTGCTGCTGTTGGAGTGGATTTCATTGCTCCTATCACTGCCAGACACGCTAGTCTCTGGATGTGATTTAGCTTTTGTTTTATAGTGGTGCACTTTGTCTTTGGCCACCAAACTATAACTCCGTGGCTTACAATTAATTGGTCTGATGACTGCCGTGTATAGCCAAAAGGTCATCTTAGGTCATCTGCGTAGCCAATTGTATAGAGACCCCGATCATTGAGTTTTCGGATAAGGTCATCCGCTATGATTAACCATATAAGGGGGGATAATACACCCCCTTGCGGACATCCCTTACTTACGATTCCTCTGACCGTATAGTCTCCTACTGTAACTTGTATTGCTTGCCACTCAAGTATATGTCGTATGAGTTCCCGCAAGGCGGGTTCAATACCACTACTCTCAAGCGCCGAAGAAATGCTATTGAAGTTAGGTCTATCAAAGGCACCTTCTATGTCCAGAAATACACCTAGGGTGTGTTCTTTTACTTCTAGCGATCTCTCGATCCTGCTAACTACTGAGTGTAGCGCAGTTTCGGTAGATCTGCCGGAAGTAAAAACATGTTGATTTGAATGTAAGGGGTAGTGTATATCGAGGCTATCCCTTATATGTCTGTCGCAAAACCTCTTCAACGTCTTCAGTAGGAAAGAGGTTAGGCTGATTGGCCGACATGATTTAGCCTCACCTTGAGGTTTAAATTTTCCCTTTTTCTGTAAATAAAAATGTTCACATTCTTCTCGAACCTTCGAAATTAATCCCTACGTTTTAAACCAGAAATTTCAATCTTTTTCTCAATATTTTGATGATCTGAATACAAATTCACCTCAATATTTTGAGGTTGTTTCTTGAAGACCTTTAAATCGCAAAATTTTAACATTGAAGTAATAAAAAGGAGTAAGTACCAAGATAATGTCTGATATCTGAAGAAACGGAAATAATAAGTAATCAAATACATTGTGGTTCCCGTGTCTCATGAACGGACACCTTCGATATGAGGACAAATTTTGGTAGTCCCTAATGGGTCCGCTTAAGAGAGATTTTACTCTATTACTAATTTTAAAAGGATACTTATTTATATGGAGTGGCAATGCCATAAGAATAGACATATTGTTTTTGAGATATAGGTTAAAGTTTTCGTTTTTTAAAGCAGATTTAATATCTCTCAAAAGAATAGCCATATTAAAAATATGTTTGTTATTTCTGTTAGGAATAGATTTGGAAACACAAGTAAATTTATATATTGGGCTTGAAGATGAACTTTCTGCTTTTTTTGGAAGTTTGTAGTTAAAAGTAAGCATTTTCAATTCAAAATATCAAAAATTTAATCATAAGTTTTAAAACCAATTTCTGTGGTGTGCATTTTTGGTTATACCAACAATTTTATAACTTTTCAAGGTACAAAAAGTAGACAGATTAATGAACAATTTAGTTTTGTGGCAACATAAAATTGGAGATGGGTCAGGATAAAACATTTAAAATTCACACCAAGCATTTAAATAATATATTTTTTGTAAAAGTAAATTTTATTTTATAAGGTGTAAATCGTTTACAATAATGCAGATAATTTATACAAAACAACTTTTTAACATCATTTCTCAAGGAACTAATTTTTTTTAAACATTTTTGACTAAAAAGAAATTGGAAGTTAACATCATCTTTTACAAAAATCTCAAAACCCAAAAATATCTCCAACCAAGTTCCAACTTCTTCAGTCAAAAAACTTTATTATTTTAATTGAATTGTGATTATATTGGTTACGAATACACACCAAAAAACGAATTCGTTACACAAATAAAGTTAAATTAGGTTTAATGACATTTTCGCGACATCTTGACTTGCTTTTTACAATCGAAAAAAATATGAGTAGCGGGGAATATACATGAGCAGCGTCGTTTTTTGGTGTGATTCTCGTCATGAAGCCCCAAAAATACGTTTTCCTTAAATCGGCTTATAATGTCGACATAATACTGAAGTTTTATTCTGGTAAAATTCTTGGTTACGTTCGATGAAAAGAAAATTTATTCTGGGGGCAGGTTCAAATCATAATTGCACGAAATTTTATTTATTACAATATCGTTTAGTTTAAAATTCAGTTGCACTTACACAATAGAATCAGACTTGCGCACATTTCTTTTAGACCGATAAATTCAAAGTCTAGATTAGACAACTTCTTGATGACGAATCGCCACAACAGTTTAATGATTTAATTGCGTTTTTTTTCAAGCTTCCATGTCTGAGTTATTCAAAGCTATTCAGAGCAAATGTTATTGCTTTTTTGCCTTATTGCTGATTTACATTAACGATAGCTCCCTTTTGGCCTCAACATAATGATGGTAATTTGTGGGTAACTGCTCGAAAATACACAAAATGATAAACATTTCAGAACTTCTTATTTGATAAATAAATTAAACTAAATCAGATTAATGTATTTTATACGTATAATCTATCAGATGTAGGATTTTTCTATTAAATATGGGTAAAGAAAAATTTGATTTACAATTCAAAGGGGCATTCATAATACTTGGGTGAGAGTTAAGTTTGAGTCTAATAAATCCTTTAATACTTCAGGCTTGATTAGACTTTTTGAATATCAGATATGGAAGTTGTTTTAAAATGCAGCAAAAGAAGTGTGATTGATTTAAGGGCATCCACATTCATCGACTACCATCTTTGGTAAGTCTCTTTTGATAATGTTTAGATCAGGACCGTAGTAGATTAAGCTCATGCTGGAGAACTTCAATGGTGCACAACATGGCTGCATGCCGCTGAGGTGTCTTGATTTTCTTACTTCTTCCATCACGTGCGTGTGGTAGGTGACGTATGTGTCGGGTGTACGATGATGTCCGCAGTCCCCTCTACAGTAATTGGCATAATACCTGTGGAAAAAATATTTCGTTTAATGTAAAGTAACATTTGCCAACTAAGAGCCATCCATAAATTACGTCACACGATTTTCTTTACTTTTTGGAGCCCATCCTGTCCTCATAACAGCTGATCACATTTGTGGACTCTCCCCCACTTGGTGTGACGTCACATATTTTGCAATTATTTTTTAATTTAGAAATTATTAAATTCAAGCGCATTTCAAAAATTATTTATATTTTACTATTAAAAATCTGTAGTCCTTATAATAGGTGGTCACATTTGTGTGACTCTCCCCCTCCTGGTGAGGCGACACATATTTTGCAATTATTTTTTTATTTAATTTAGAAATTATCAAATCCAAGAACCCTTACAAAATTATTTATATTTTACTATTAAAAATCTATAGAAACTTTACAATTAAACGGCGCTATGGTCAATGTAAGGTATTAAATTATAATTTTAAAATTGCTTAAGGGCGGGGTAAGGGTTTTCACTTTCGAAAAATCGAATTTTTTTTGTTTGTCTTATCTTATTGTTTAACATTTCAAGAATATGTCCTTAAAATTTTAAGCCGATATAAGCAATATTCTTGAAGTTATTGTCTTATTAATCTCCTGGCCTTTAACGCTATAACTCTAACAGCTGCGGGCGGTCGGGATAGCAGTGCAGCTATCGAATATAGTTTAGTCATTACTATACTATACACTACAAGACGAAGCGAGCGTCAATTTGTCGTTAGACGTTCGACCGTGTGTGTACTCAAAATGCCAACGAAAGTTTCAACCACCTGATTTGATGATAATTTGGAGAATTGCACCGAAAAAATTATCTGGCAGCAGACAAATTGTTGAATTTGCATCTTATGTAGCTGCATGCACTTTCAATGAAGGTGCTGGTGCTTTCCTAACTTTTCTGTCTGACATGAACGTCAGCGTCGGCCCAAGCGCTCATGATTATGCGACATTCGCGGACAGCAATCGCATTGACAGGGCTGGGATTCAAGCTGAGCAGCAGAGCAAAGAAGCCAGAATAAAACAAAGACTTGAGAGAAAAGAGGCTGAAGACATCGACAATGCCGCAGGAAGTCTGTTGTATGGAGCTGGAATCGATGATACTGTGTAAGGTGGAAAAAAAATTTTTTTTCTTGACTTTTTTAGTTCATAAACTTTAGACGCGTTTTTCTCAAAACTACCTTTTCAAAGTCCGTGTTCACTGTCATTTAAAAACTACTTGACCGATTCATTTCAAACTTTGTACATATTTTCGACATATAAAATACCGCCCCCCAACGTTTAGTTAAATTTTTTTTTTTACATTAAGGGTGTTTCTCATCTACAAAATTGCGGAATTTTTCGTAGAAAATAACAGTTCACACTTTTGATGGCCGCCAAAAATTTTTAAATGAAAAAAAAAAATTATCAGAGAACGTTGGGGGGAAGATTTGATTATAATTTAACTAATTTTCATGGTTTTTTATTTTCAGATAATTTCCGGCCGAGTTATGGTGAACACCGCAAATTGTTTTTTTCCCAAGACGTTCTGTGGGGAAGCTCTGTTACCGGCTTATCATTCAATAATTCTGCATGAAAAAATTACACAACATTGTCAAAAGTATGCTCAACAATGTACAAAAGGTTTGAATGAAATTGCTCAATCCATATTTGAGAAAAAAAAATCGCAAAAAAGTGTTTTTTTTACGCTGAAACCCTTACCCCGCCCTTAAACTTCTCTTAGATAATGATAACGAAGGCTTCCACGGCCAGAGTCAGTACAGGATATACTTCTTCCGGGATTGGACCGTGTCAAAGAATTACTAAAAGTGTTCGACGTTTCGCCCACCATCGTAGGGGGTTTCTTTAGGAACAAAGAAAAGAAACAATAAATAAAAAGGGGAAATATAAGGGAATAGTCAAAAATGAAAGAATAAAAAGGCCAATTTCAAAACCGTCCACTGTCGGATAACGAACATACCATCTTCTCTAAAGGACTGAATTTTGCTGTCGCCCCAAGAAAAATTCCAACTGAGGAAATAATCAGTGCAGTAGAGTATTCCATCAGAACTCCTCCCAAGGAGGCAGCAGATTCTATTCGTTTTCAAACTACAAAAACACTAAAACATGCCAAACCACCAAAGTCCATTATTTCTAGAGAAGAAAGATATACTTTTAAAACCCTAAAAACAGATTCTTCAATCATATTCTCTCGGCTGATAAAGGTAATGCAACTGTCATCTTGGATAATTCGAGGTATGTATCAAAAATTAACGCTCTGTTGAATGGCGGATTCTCTATTCCTCTTCCTCGGGACCCAACAAGTAAAATTGAACGCGAACTCAAGTCCAAGCTGAAATCCTCAAATTTGTCCGCAGACACTCTCAGACCTCTTGTTCCGAGAGGATCCAAACCACCTCGTCTTTATGTTCTCCCCAAAATTCACAAACCCAATATTCCTTTTAGGCATATTGTTAGCACGATAAATTCACCTACCTACAATATCTCGAAATATTTATCTAACATCCTCAAGTCATAGACCGGAAACACATCATCACACCTCCTAAATTCTAAAGACTTTGTCGAATTGTTGTCCGAATTAACCCTAGACCCTAATGACATACTGGTAAGTTTTGACGTCACTTCACCATTCACTAATGTTTCAGTTTCCGACTCCATGACGATAATTCGTCAATTACTTTCAGACAATGAGAATGCAGATCCTCTAGTTGATTTAACTGAAATGTGCCTCACATCGACTTATTTTTCTTTCAATGGCAGCTTCTATAAACGAAGTCTCCAGCACCCCAATGGGTTTCCCCTTATCCGCAGTAGTAGCAAATATTTTCATGGAATCTTTTGAAAACACTGCGTTGGAAACTGCGGATTTAAAACCTGAGGTTTGGCTTCGTTATGTAGATGACACATTTATTGTATAGCCACATGGCAAGGATTTTTTTATTTTTTTATTTTTTTTTAAAGTTTAATCCACTCGCAAAGGGTAACCCCATTATGCTGTCAAAGCACTGCGAATAGGATACGGAAACAAGGATATATGGCGATGAACCGCCTTCTTAAACAAGGATAGGTTGTAATTCTTGTGGAAAATTCCTTTCGGTAAGAAGTTCCATAACTTGGAATTTCTATAGAAAAAAGAGTCCTCGTAGACAGAAGTCCTCACTGTGTCAAGCTGGACCGCACAGGAATTTGCTGTCTGCGACTGTCTAGTACGCCTCAAGAATCTTGTCCTTGGGAGGATTAATCCTATTAGTTCCTGCGAGTATCTTCCATGATAGTACTTGTAGAAAAGAGACAAGTCACCAACCAAACGCTTGTGCTCTAGTGTTTCGAGAGAATCGGTCAGACTCTCTTCATCAATTAGGCGAATCGCTCTTCTTTGAATTGAATCCAAGAGAGCTAAAGTGTGTTTTGGGGTTGAACTCCAAACATGAGAACAGTATTCTAGTGTTGGCCTAACTTGAGCTTTGTATAGTGTTAATAGCTGATGAGATGTGAAGTACTTTTTAGCTCTAAGAAAGCCTAGCTTTTGAGAGGCGGATTTGGCAATGGCGCGCACATGATTGTCCCAAGAGAAGTTAGTGCTCGCATTCACTCCTAGAATAGATAGATTACATCCCATCGGAAGGATTTTACCGTCCCTTATTATGTTTGTTGCATTATCCCTTGATGTTTTCTTAAAGAAAACCGCGGCGTTGAAGTCGACCAAATTGTTCTTACCCCATTCCAGAATAATCTTGAGATCCCGATTAATCGTCTGTATCTTCTGTTCCCTCAGTCGATATGAAGCAACGATAGATAATGGTTTGTCGGAGAAAAAAGATGACATAAGGTTACTAGCATCTGCATAGCTGAATATAGGATTGGAAGTTGAAGCTAAGAGATCGTTTATGTGTAACAGAAATAGAGTCGTAGACAGAACAGACCCCTGAGGCACCCCTGTGTTAATCGCAAATGTCTCGGATGAGATGCCATCGACGACGACCTGAAGAGATCTGTCAGCTAGAAAATTGGATATCAAATGAAAGAGTCCAGGAGGAAGACCATATGATGTTAATTTGGCGAGAAGAAATCGGTGCCAGACTCTGCCGAAAACCTTTGAGATATCCAATGCCACAATCCTAGCCTCACCATGTTTTTCCATAGTTTAGTTACAGATATAAGTAACATATGCCAGTAGATCGCCAGTGGAACGTTGTTGTCTAAAACCGTATTGCCTGTCGGAGATGATTCTATTTTCCTCCAGATATTTGAAAATCTCGATGTTAATAACCTTTTCCATCACTTTAGATATAACGGGTTACAAAGATATAGGGCGGTAGTTGTTAGCTAGATTCCTTTTTTCCTTTTTAGGAACAGGCTGCACTCTAGCAGATTTCCAGATGTTAGGGAATACACCTTTGTTGTAAAAGAGTGTGAATAATTCGCTTAGGACAGGAGTCAACTCAGGGGCGGACTTCTTAAGAACAATAGCGGGAATACCATCAATGCCAGAAGCTTTCGAGGTGTCGAGCTCGAGGAGAATCTTCCTGATTGAGCGTTGTCTGAAAATAACTTTAGGCATCGAAGTGCCGACCTTAGGAAGAATAGAAGGTTTTGCGTTTCGAGAATCAAGATTGGAATTGTCAGCAAACATTAAGGCTAACATGTCAGCCTTTTCCTTGGAGGTAGTAGCAATATTGCTATTTTCATCTAGTAAAGGTGGAAAATTTGGAGG
This sequence comes from Dastarcus helophoroides, assembly GCA_028583605.1. Classification (NCBI taxonomy): domain Eukaryota; kingdom Metazoa; phylum Arthropoda; class Insecta; order Coleoptera; family Bothrideridae; genus Dastarcus; species Dastarcus helophoroides. The sequence goes on along the minus strand of CM053334.1, from coordinate 2,789,271 downwards.
TGTAAAATTCTTTCCAGTCGACTTTGCAAATCCCGAAAAAAAAAAAACCTGGAAGTGTTCGGACAGTTGATAAGCCTCTGGCGCATTTTATGATCGAAATCACATTTTGCCTCGTCAATAACCTGTTCGTGCATCTACAAATATGGCCCGAGTCTCGACCGAGGGATTATTCCGCCAACGGCGATATTTCGGTATTTTTAAAATATTGACACTTTTATCGAAAATTTCAAATTTCAGTTTCAGTTTTTTAAAAATTGCTTTTTTTTAAATACCACTTTTTCTTAAATTTCTTAAACTTTCGAAAATTTTAATTTTTGAAAAACTTAGCCTTTGGAAATTTCGATTTTACTGAAAATGTTTACTTCTATTTTTTAAAAACTTCTACTTAAAATCTTTTTCTACTTTTTTCAAAATTTTGACATTTCAAAAAATTCCACTTTAAGAAAAATTAATAAAGATGTTTACTTTTTTTTTTAAATATCGATTTTAAAATCGAAAATTGAGAAAAGTTGAAATGCCTACTTTACATTTAACTGAAATTTTCCTAAAAGGCCTCAATTTCTTTTGAATTTCCCGTTTTTTCTGAAACCTTCTACTTTAATCCCTAAAATTGAAACTCGAAATGTCCATATTTTTCTAAACAAAATTCTAGGTTTTGAATAAAATGCGAATTGGTTAAATAATGCAAGAATACATTTTACAATTTAATCCAAAAATCTCGAAATCTCACTCATTTCCAATTTTCAATTTGGAAAGAAAATCTGAATTTAAAAAAAATCGAAAAAAAGGTGAATTTTTTGAAAAAAATGTGGAAAAGTTAATATTTTGGAACAAATTAAAATTTTCGAAGAAGTGGGAATGTTTTTAAAAAATCGAAATTTAAAAATGCAACGAGAGAGAGAGAGAGAGAGAGAGAGAGAGAGAGAGAGAGAGAGAGAGAGAGAGAGAGAGAGAAAAGAAACAGTCGGAGCTACTCCACTTTCTAGAGACGGACAAGATTAACGCTGATGTGCACGTCGATTTTCTGCATGAACGTCGTACGGTTTTTATTTCTTTATTTCCAATCGCGATTTTGATATTATATTTAGCCAATCCCGGGATCCCGGGATTATTTTGATATTGAGGGTTGCAAATAAGAAATCAAATCAAAATTTAGAAAAAAATCGAATCTCTCAAATAAAAACTCAAAATTGTCATATTTTTAGATTTTGAATAAAATCTAAATTTATAAATAGTGCAAAAATAAATGTCAGAATATTTTTGAGACACTTCGAAACTCTTTTCCAATTTTCAATTTTGAAAGAAAAACTGGATTAAAAAACAATAATTAATTGTCAGAAAAGAAAGCCTTTAAAAATGCTTAACATTTTGAAAAGTTAAAATTTTGGAAATATTAAAATTTTAAAATAATAAGGGCGCAATCTTGAAAAGTAGTAGAAATGTTGAAGAATATCGAAATTTTGAGAAAAAACGAGATTTACGAAAAAGGATTGAAAAATTGAAGATAAGGCGAAATTTTCAAAAAGTTCGAAATTTTAGAAAAAGATAAAAGTAAAAAAAATAAACAGAATTTTTCAAAAAAGTCTCAGTCGAAATTTTTAAAGGAAGTTGTCGGAATTTGAAAAATATCAAAATTTTCATTAAAAATTAAAATTTCCAGAAAAAATCTGAGATTTACAAAAAATGGATATATTAAATAAGATTCAAATATTGAAGAAATCGTTACAATCAGAAATTCTAAAATTTGAAAAAGTGGCGAAATTTTCCAAAAAATTTGTAATTTAAAAAAAGTTAAAACTTTGAATTTAAACCTACAATTTTGATATTACTGTTGATTTAAAAAAAATAAAACTTTTGAACTTAAACTGGGAAGTTTCAGGAAAAAATAAGAAATTTCGATAAACTTGAAATTTATAGAAAATATTCTTGAATTTTTATGTTTAAAAAATTGAAGTTAAAGTAAGATTTCTTTTAGTACAAATTTTTGACAAAAATAGGAAATTTATTAAGATAATTTAAGTTTTAAAATAGCATTTCCAAAAAACGTTTTACACTCCGAATTCAAACTCGAAACGAAAGATATTAAGATTTAAAAAAAACGAAATCTTAAGAAAAGTCTAAATTTTTAAAAAGTAAGACAAAATTTTCACAAAAAGTTGAAATTAAAAAATCAAGAAGCTAAATTAAAATTTTCAAAAAAATTTTAAACTTTTGAAAAAAATCATAATTTTGAATAATGTAAACATTTTCACGGAAAGTTAAGATTTATAAGATCTTAAAAAAATAAACGAAATTCCGAAAAAAAATTTCAACATTTGAAGATAATTTTTTAAAAAAACCTGTAATTTTCAAAAAGGTTAAAATCTTGAAAATTGAATAAGGGTTCGAAAATGGTCAAGATTTTAAAAAAATCGAGACTTTAAAAAATTGAAAAATTTTCTGTCAAATTTTGAAAGTAAAACGAGTCTTCATACTTAAGAAACCCAAAATTATCAAGAAAGTTCAAATTTTTAAAAATAATCCATATTTTAAAATTAAAATTTTCGAAAAAAAATCAACATTTTGGATAATTGAAATTTTGAAGAAAGTAGAACATTTTTTAAAATGTCGATAATTTCAATTGTAAATTTCGAAAAAATAAACATTTTGAAACATTTTTGAAGTTTCCAAAAAAAGTCAACATTTTCAAAAGAAATGTCGACCTTTTCAAAATTTTTTAAAAATGACGATATTTTCAATCAATAAATTCGACATCAACAAAATTTACCGATTTAAATAAACAATCGAAATTCTCAAAAAAGTCTAATTTTAAAGAAACTTTAAAGTTTCAAAAAAAAGTTGTGAAAAAACTCAAAATTTTGAAAAATAATTACTGAAAACTAACAAAACCAACATTTTTAGGAATAACCAAAACTATTTATAATTTGAAAAAATATCAAAATTTTCAAACAATTTTAAATTTCAAAAAAAGTGAAATTTGAAAAGAGTTCAAAAAATGTCAAAAAGTCCAAATTTTGGAAAAAAGTAGTATTTTTAAACAACAAAAGTTTTAAAATTATTTTTGATTTACAAGACCAATATTTTTATTAAATTATTAAAACTAAAATATAACAAGTTCCTAAAAAAAATCAAAATTTTCAAAAGAGCTTAAATTTTTGAAAATGAATCAAAACTTTGATAAGTCAAAATTGTCAAAAAAAAAAACAACATTTTAAACTTTTTTTGTTCAAATAAGTCATAATTTTTAAAAAAGAATCAATCGTTTTCTCGACATTTAAATTTTTTGTGAATATCGAATTTTTCTGAAAAATTTACTTTTCAAAATTTTCAGAAAGGGATCGAAATTTTGAAAAAGAGTTGATATTCTAAAGAAGTTTTAATTTCGAGAAATGGATTAAAATAGGAAAATGATGAAATGAGAATTTCGAAAAATGTCGAAATTATTAAAAAAAATGTCAAAATGTTTTAAAGATCAAATTTTTAACAAAATATCGAAATTGAAATCTAAATCCTCAAAAAGTTAAAATTTTCAAGAAAGACAAAATTTTCGATCATATTTGAAACTTTAAAAAATGTGTGATTGTTAAAAAAAAAGTCCTAATTTTGAGACGTCACGAAACGTATGACTCGCCTCGGCCTTGTCACATTCTATTGACCCCCTTACTCTCCCTTAATCTGAAAAATACCCTGCCCGGTGTCTCATCACCAAACCTTTTCAAGATGCAACAATTTTATTTTAAACCAAGCATAAAAAACCAGTGCTGCTTGTTTGGAATAAAACTTCTTCTATTTTATACTAAAATAATAGACAAGTAATTTTGTTGAAAATATTGACATCGAACTCTTCTATAGATGTAATCTGTTTTACAATTTTTTTTTAAAATGATGCCAATCTTGAAAATCCTTGGATCGAAAGAACTTATTCCTTAAAATTTCGGGATTGAAAAACGGTCGGGATCCTGAAAATCAGGATCCCGGGATCGAATCTTCTACTAGTGGATGAAGCAAAACGTTCATATCGGCGGAAGAGGTGCGAATTTTTGCTTAAACATGTGATTTTGCTTCACGACAATGCCCGCCCCCACTCAGCTAATCTGACACATCAACAATTAGAGGAAATGCATAGGGTAATATTAGAAAACACTCCTTATAGTCCTGACTTATCACAATGCCATTATCATATGTTTGGGCCACTGAAAGAAGCTCCAGGAGGTGAGCGATTCCACGATGATGCTGCTGTTGAGACATTTGTGCCCAATTGGCTGCAAACACGCTTACCTTCTTTCTATGATGATGTCAGTAAAAAATTCGCAATCCTTGGGAAAAGTGCATAACAAAATCACTTTTATATATGTATCTTGTACCAATAAATTTTTAAAAATAAATTACGGTTCATATTTCATTTACCCTCGTTTTTAGTATTACAGTGACAGAAAATATTTTTAGTGTTTATATTAACTATATTAACACTTCACATTTCCCTTTTAATGTTAAATTAATACTTCAATCAAATCTTAAAACCGACAATCTTGGTGTACTTGTTTATTTATTTTTATTTTTGATGCATCGTAGTCGTAGGAAAAATTCGATGTTCAACATGAGCGGATTGTCCATATGGTTCTTGTTATACAAACTACTATTTCAGTTTAAATGTTTAACTGAATGCTTACCCTTGTGGTGCTATAACCCAGTCTTCCCATCCTAGTTGCTTAAAGCTGACGTAGAAACGTTGCTTACAACACTGGTTACCGGTGCTAACGGAACAATCTATCGCTCTCCGTCTCACTCTTTTTGCCGTGTTAGGGTCTGTATGGATAACTAGAAATGGACGGCTTGGATTACTTCTTTTGTCTACTTCATTGTTAAATATATGGATATGCCAATGACTGCAACAACTGCAATCTACAAATAAGCGCAACTTTTCTCTCCTCGACTCCGTCAACCACGTTTTAACCGTCTCTGTTATATCTAATTTTTGCCAGCCGCTCTTGGATTCTTCTAATGATAGGGTTACTGGATCGGTAGCTACTCTGTCGAACTCCTTTGAAAAAGAAAATCGTCAATGTTTGCTTTGTGGGGCCTAAAGAATAGCAGTTCTCTAAGACAGGTGTGTTTTAAGTGTTAATACATTTAGGGAATAGACAACTCGTATCTAGGATGCATGTAGGAGGCGAAAATTGTTAAATGCAATTTTATCAAATTATTTTAGCTGCGTGCAGATAATAAGTTTTTCGGCAACGCAAGTTGAATGAATTTGTCTACTACTAATAAGGTGGAGAATAATATTGCCTTATGTTGTGAAATGTATCAATAACATTAATCAATTAATTATTTAATTAATCGTTAATAACCAGTTAACTCTCTGCTAGATGGTTAGCATTATAATCTGTCGCTTCAAATTGACTGGTCAGATTTCGTTATTAGGGAACCCATCGAAGACTCAGTAGTTGGGAAAACTTTTGCGATCGTAGCGTAGTATCAATGTCAATTTAATCTTAAAAGGAAAAGGACAGAGCGAGAACTGCTTTTCTTAGATACTTAACATTTTCTTTGGTAAACCTTTCACGTTACTCACCTGTGAGCTAAGGGAAATAGCTTGCGGCAATGAAGATATGATTTTGAAGACATAAATTTCTGTAGATCTACATCTAGGCGGTCGCCGCTGCCTGATATCTGCCTTTAACCATAATGTTGCTGTACGTATGTGAAATTCTTGCTCGGCCTGACCTATTTCTGGGCTAACTTTGAACTCTAAAAGGCTATTTTGATTTACCCTGGACCCTGAAACGAAACAGTTGCATGGTTAGAAACAATATTCCATTTTTTTTTACAATTTTTAGTGAAGGGTAAAGTGCATGTAATTGTGCTTTTGTAGAAGTAGAATGTAAAATGCAAACAAGAGACCTGAATATTCTGAAGGCACTCCAAGTAAAAGGCAGAAATAACTAGAAGTTAGCGTTTTAAAAACGTTAAGTTGCTTGTGCTAAAATAGATTTGACTATATATTGAAAAACCTGCCCCACTATCTAAATTTTATATTCGCATAGCAAATTTCAAAATATTTCAGAAAATATGTTTTCAATGTACTAATTTTTCGGATTAGTAGGGTGGCAGGTTTCCGAAATTGGGAATCAATTCGGAAAAAGCGCAATCTTGTTTAAATCTTTCCTATTTTTAGATTACGGTCTCATCTCGGTAATCCGACACTTCTAATCCGCGACTTTACTAATCCGACACGTTCCATAATGCGGTGTCAATTTGAACGGTTCAAATTTTCTAAATCGGACGAATTGTGGGAAAAAATGATTTTCGGATTAGCGAGGTTTAGATTAGCGGGGTGTCGGATTACCGAAATTATGCTGTAATTCGAAAAAAAACCGCAATTTTGTTAAAATATTCCATATTTTCGAATTACGGTTTCATCTCGGTAATCTAACACGTACGGTAATCTGGTGTCAATTCCAAAAATCTTTGAAAAACATGAATTTAGAAAAATTAAATTTTCAAACTTTTTAACAAAGTTAAAATTTAAAGCTACAACATTTTCGAAACATAGCCACATGTACCTACGAGACATTAGAGTATGTCGGTAGTTCAAATTAACATCATTGGTAACGCGAAACCATTCTATCTATCTTTAGTCGCTCAACACGCCCAAAGAAGTTTTCACTTAAAAAAATATTAAATTTATAAAAAATAGATAAGTTTTTTTATCAAGATTTTCTGATCTACGAAGTGTTTCATTAAAAAAAGTTTGAAAGACTTGTAGAAAATTTTAGCGTTAACCTAAAATCCCCTAAAACTAAAAGATTTATTTTTGATACAGGCCGAGGGGCCCCTAAGCGACGTTGCCTCCTTAGACAGCTGCCTACATTGCCTATACACTGGAATAAATTCAATATCTCAGTTATTGTACATATTTATGAAAAATCCCGAGACAGGTCAATTTTAGATTATAAGATGACATCCTGCATCGCAAACATTTCATCCCTAGATGCAACCTACTTCGAGTTTTTTAATTGGAACTAGAGGCTTGATAAACCTTACTTGAAAGGTCGTTTCAGTCTCCATTTAAAAATGTAATGGTTGCTACATTTATTTAAAAAATAAAAAAATAATTTATCAGCTAGACGAAATTTTCTACAATAATAACTAACAGCGACTCGTCCAGTTTGTGCTTGATAATTATAAAGGGACCAAAAACAATTTCGATATCCTTTTTTGATTTTGTAAAAAAACAGACGTAAAAACTTATCAACCTTATCATATTTTTTTATGTTAAATAAATTGAAAAAAACATAATATTTCCGGTCAATAAGGGTCTACCATGAAAACTATGAGAGAATTAAACAGTGGTCAGTATCGTGCTTCAGTTATCTTTTTGCAAATTTTGGAAATTTACTATGGGTCATCTAACAGAAATGCATTAAATAATCACTTTACAAATGATCCATTATGGAGATAGAGCAAGATCACAGGCCAAATTTCCTGATTTACCGCCTATATACCGAGGTACAATTAGTAAAATCGAGAAGCATTTTTACGAAGATGAACATGTACTAAAGCTAAACAAAAACCCTCCAAAGCATTAACTAATGATACCAAATTGGAAATAATGAATGAGTTTCAAGAAAATCCAAATTCTTCAAGTCGACAAGTAGCTGGAACACTGAACGTTAGTGATTCCTCGATTATTCGTGTCCTGAAAGAAAATAAAATGCATCCTTATAAGCTGACCCTTTGTCAAGAATTCAGTGAAGACAATATTGATAGAAGAACTCATTTTTGTGACAAAATGATGCAAAGATGAGATAATAATGTCATTCAAATAAACATATTGTTTTCTGATGAATCTACTTTTACCCTTCTCGGTCATGTAAATCGTCAAAACTGTCGCTATTGAGCTAGTGAAAATCCCCACTGGATGAGGGAATTGCATACACAGAACCCTGAAAAAGTTAATGTTTGGGCAGGGATTATTGGATATCATGTCATTGGTTCATTTTTTACTTATGGAAATTTAAATGGTGATAATTATTTAGCATTGCTCCAAAGCAACATTGTACCATCTTTGGTAAACTTTTATCCAGCTCAAGAAAATCCACACGTTCCAGCTAATGCAATATGGTTCCAGCAAGATGGAGCACCACCACACTACTAAGTCAATGTTCGGCAATATCTCGATTTTACATTTCCAAATCGGTGAATAGGGAGACGAGGTACGGTAGAATAGCCACCACGATTACTAGACCTGACGCCTCTGGACTTCTTTATGGGGTTATGTGAAAGGTACAGTGTATAAAACCAAACCTCGCGACGTACCTGACTTACGAACAAGAATAACGCTTGAGATTGCGTCGGTGACACCAGAGATGTTGAATAATGACAGGAGACATTTTTATTCACAATTAGGATGCTACCAAGATGTTGGAGGTGCCCATTTCGAACACCTCCTACATTAAGTATGGATTTTTATTTTATTAAATGAAAATATTAGATTCATATTTTGTTCTTGAAAATTGAAATTAATTTTTTTTTACTGTTAATTTTTGCAAATAAGGTATAACGAGCACCTACTTTCGTTTTAAAAATGTAGATGTTGCAATGTCACTTGAAGAGGGTTGCATCTAGGGATGAAATTTTCACGGTGGAGGATGTCATTTTATAATATAAAATTGACCTGTCGAGATCTTTCATAAATTTGTAGAATAACTGAGATAAAGAATTTATTCCATTTGGCTGTTCCACACCGAATGGTCAATCCGGTACTGGTTGCTAACCTTAGTATATATGCAACCAAAGTAGAGTAGGACATATAACAATATTTTGTTTGAATGTTTAATGCTAAAAAATTAGCAGTTAGAATTGATCGTAAAAATAAGTACTTATGGTTAGAAAATTGATATTATAGTAAGTTTCAACATTGAAGGGTAATGAGAAATTGATATTTTGCATCAAAATTTGAACTCGCCCTTGAAATTCAAAATCATGATAACTGTGGTATGAACTTTCAGCAAGACATTATAAATTTAAATGCTCCAAAGATTTATATTATTAATAGCATGGCACTGGTTCATCAAATTCAATTAAAAAAGTTTAATACTTTCGGTGATTTTGCAGAGGTATTTTTCAGAAATATTATGCTAATTTTTGTTCAGCCAGCTGCGAAACGAATTGATGTAATATTTGATAGATATGACAATGTTTCAATAAAATTTTTAGTCACGTTTTCGAAGTAAAGGCCAAGTTATAAAAAATATCATAATTTCAGGTCATTCTACAAAAATACCTACTGATTGTAAAGCTTTTTTTTGAAGCACTCAAATTAAATTACAACTTGTTCGATATCTCTGCACTGCTCAAGTAAAAGAAGAATACGAGAAGTACGTTTGTGGAGGATTCGATGATCCCACACAATGCTTCAAGCTACAGGGGTCTTCATTTTGTGAGGTGCCTGAATTAAAAGTCAAATCATTTGGAAACTGATTCAAGAATGTTTTGTCACATATTTCATGCCTCAAGAATTGAACCATCGCATGTTATTATTCTCAGTGCTGATACAGATATATTCATCTTAGCAATTTATTACTGGAAAGAATAAGCAAATACTGGTTCTCTAGGTCTATGGTTCGACGGTTCTTATAAAAAGAAACATCTTCTAGGATGCTATTTAGCTGCCGAATCTCTTGGTGAAAACATATGTCACATTTTGGCAGCATTACATTCCATAAGTGGTTGCGATACTACTAGTAGATTAGGCAGTAAAAAATAATGTTTGAAAGCTGCACCAGAGGATTTTGTACAAACAACCCTTGCATCTTTCAAAAACCCGGACCTAAATACTGAACAACTTAAACAGTTAGAATCAGGTTAAACATATATTTTTTTAAAATGAAAATCAACTGCTGATGAACTTCGATATAAACTGATTTCTCAGATTATAGGTTTCCGTTTCAATTTAATGAAAGTAATATGCACGTCAGATGCCTTACATTTGCATTTGTTAAGGGCTACAGTACAAACTTTTATTTGGAAAAATGCTCATCAAACACAATTGAAACTCATTGATTACTCTTTATTTGGTTATAAGGAGCACAATGGTGACTTACGTCCACGACAAATGATAAAGCCGCCTTTGCCAGATTCATTGATTCAGTCCAATTGTCGAAGAATGTCTTGTACTTGCAAAAAGTCACAATCACGTTGAATTTCATTGTGTAAATGTATTAATAATGATTATCTAAATAAAAATGACTAGTTATATACTTATATCTGAATTTCATGTATATTCCTATGTGAATTCGTTGTTTTTTATATTGTTTTTATTAATTAGATATGTTTTTTTAACTGTATTTTCTGTTTTTTTATATTACTTAACAACCTAACATGATTTCCGTCGTAAAAGTAAACTAACATACAACTGAAATAATCATTAAAATGGTTCCATAGCATGTACTCTTTTCAATCTTACAGGTAAGAGAGGAGGGGGGATAAAAAAATGGACCAAAAAATAGACCGACAAGAACCGGATTATCCTTCTTTGATCTCTTCTTAACTAATATCAATTGACAAAATACGGTCCTTACATTTTGCATACTCACATCCTTCTAGCTCCCGGTCTAATTACTGAATGTTGAGGCAATAATGTCCACAAGTCTCTACTTTTAATGAACAAGAATGATATAAATTAAGTGGTACAAATTTAATTAATTGCAAAATATAATTATTAGATTATATATTCCTACAAATTAATAAAGATTACTAATCATTGGGGAGTGTATATTTAGCGACATTCCCCTCTCAATATATTCCCCTTTCTGCAATAAATCTTGTTATAGAATTGATTTAACCTTTATGTATTCTGCTTAGTCCTCTATCCTTCGTCTTTTCCAGAAAATCGACAAGTTTGATAAATTCACCCCAATAGACACACATTTAATTAATCTTTAATTTATATTTAAAATACTTACTACTGTGCATAGGTTGTAGGAAGGAGATTGGTACATCTTTTCATACAGTCATGGCCAAAAAAATAAATACACTTTACCTTAGGAATATACATTATTATTATCATTGTAAATTATTAGTATCTTAAAACTAAGAAATTAAAAATGTGGTTCCAACTGGGGGTCGTGACAATCTTTATTTGTTCTAGGTTACTCCTAGTGCGTGAGTGTCCCCACGTGCAAGTGCTGAATTCTTATTTATTTATTTATTTATTTATTTATTTATTTAAAATTAATGTACCTTGACTCCTAATGGCCATTGGCACAAATTCAGTTAGTATACAAAAATACACATTGGTTTAAATACGATTGTACATTTAAATACAGTGTAGGAATTCTATTATATTATTATAATTACTGAAGATGAGATGTTCTTTGAGGTCACCGGTTAGGTTAAAGCGTTGTCGAGCCTTAGCATGTTGTCGACATTCGACCAGGATGTGCCTAACTGTAAGGCCACAGTTACCATAATCACAATAAGGAGGATTACCAGATTTCATTAAGTAATTGTGTGTAATTTTGGTATGGACAATTTTTAATCTTCTGAAAATAATTTTATCTTTTCTTTTCATTGGTATCATCTTGAAGTTTTCAATTCTAGTTTGAATTGAGGCCAATTTAGTATGTGATCGATTGTGTGTGCTATTGTTTGTTTTAGTAAATTCTTTACATCATGTTGGATATGTACCTGTACTATGGGCAAATCAGAGTCTATAGCTTTTCTGGCTGCTTGATCAGCATTTTCATTTCCACTGATACCAACGTGTTATGGTACCCAGACAATACTTGTATTAATGCCCTGGGAATATAAATAGTGGGTATTTTTTTGAATTCTTTGGGCCAAAGGATTTTGGGTATAGATGTTTCTAATGCAATGGATTGAGGCCAATGAGTCTGTGCATATAGCGACTGTTTTCTGATTTGGTACTGTGATCGATTTGAAGGCCATAAGAATACCATATAGTTCCCCAGAATGAACACAGCAGTGGGTGGAAAGCTGATACTTTGATATGGTAGTGTGGGAGTTAGTAACTGAACAATTAACACCATTTTCGTTTTTTGAGGCATCGATATACAGAATGCTGTTTGCTGCAAAAAGTTGTTTTGAATTAATTAATTCCAAGAAAGCTTGCCTGAGAAGGGCATTAGAAGTTTCTCGATTTCTATATTTATACAAGGACATGCTGATGAAAGGTAATGCTAAAAACTAAGGGGGTACAGAAAGTAAACTTCTTGGACGACTCAGTGCCGGGGTTGAATATACTATAGGTTGGACTGTTGGGGTTTGCAGATATTTTGGTGGCATATGACAGCAGAACTTTTTTGCGTAGCAGCGAAAAAGGGAGCTCGCGAGCTTCACAATAGAGAGATTCGGAAGAACTAGATCTAAAAGCACCCAGACATATACGAAGTGCGGTGTAACGTACGGTGTTCAGGCTTTTTAGGTGAGATTTGCTAGCGCTCATATAGACTAAACAGCCATAATCTAGTTTGGAACGTATTAAGGCTTTATATGTCCTGAGAAGGGCACCCCAGTGGTGGTGTGATAACGTTTTTAAGATGTTTAGACGTTTTAAACAGTGTTCACTAAAGAGTTTGATACTGGAAGTAATGGTAATAATTGTACTATAAGAACAATACTTAGAATTTAATTTCACGAGATCATTGCTTATCTTTTATATACAAAAAGTTATCGCAGGAGTGATATACTATCACACAAGAATATCGCACCAGTGTCCGAATTGCAACACAACTACCAAACAGGGTCAACCAACAATTCAGTGTGATGGAGGTCGTGCAGAGGTTCATCTTGCTTGTGTGGGTCTTTCTACAGACGACATAAGAGTAACTCGTATTAAATCAAAGAATATTAAGATCATGTGTAATTCTTGAATCTTGTTTATGGGCCAATTAGGAGATATTATGGCATTAATGCGCAATATGCAAAATTAATTTAATGAAAGATTTGTTAAACTCGAAAGTAATATTTCACAAAATTATCTCATAGATATAAACGCTATAAAGGATACAATAAAACAATTAAAATTGCATCTCAATGAAGTTAAAAAATCGATTGTATCAAATCCTTATGACGAAAGAATTTTGGATGCTGCAATTCAGGAAGTAGAGGAAAGACAAGAACGCAAAGGCAATTTGATGATCTTTGGAGCATCTGAGAATTATCATTTGTCTAAAGAGGAACGAATCAATAAAGAAAAGTCCATGATATATGCAATTATCTAATCCTCCACTGTTCACCTTAATAGACCTAACGAGTTAAAATATCTTCGCCTAGGAATATATATGCCGAATAAGATTCGAGCCATTAAGGTAATTTTGGAGAACGAAGATGAGGTTCGTCAAGTTATAAATACGGTAAAGAATTTGAGGTCATAGGAGCAGGTTACTGGTATCTTTGTATCTTACGATAAAACACCAAACAAATTGAGCAATATCGAAGAATTAAAACGGAATTGGAGGAAAGAAAACATGCAGGTGAAACAAAGATTAAAATCGTGTACCCAAATGGCATTCCTACTATCAAGACGTTAAACTCAGAGGTATACCCAATTACAATTCTACGACTGACTAGCGGCTTTAGTTGGAAGTGTATACAACCATCGTACCATACTGATGAGGCCAAGGAAGGCCGAAACTAGTCTATGATTGCGGTTGTACATATTTTCAATTTTCAGCACGTTTAACTGTTTAGGTACAGAACATTTAATTTGTCATTTGTCGAACTAGATGAAAGTAAAGTCAGGCCGAGGACGATTGTATCAATGGATGTTGTGATGCAACCCGTGATACAAGCTTTACCTCATCTACGTGAACTTTGCAATTGCAGTCTAGTTTTCATTAGATTCTAATGAAATTAGATTTCAATTACATCGTGATGAACTTGTATATACAAGGCTTATTATCTCAACAATTCTGATATCAACTTTCGCTGCTACTATCAAAATATAAATGGACTTAGAACGAAAGTACAAAACTTTTTCAATGCTGCGGCAATAGTTGCACACGACTGTGTGTTTATAACATAGACTGGACTTTCTGAAGACATTAGCAGCCAAGAAGCAGTACCTTCTTTTTATTTAGTGTTTAGAACTGATCGTAATCTTGAAGCTACTGGATCTCACATTTGAGGCGGGGTGATGATTGCAGTTAAAAGCAACTTAAATGTTTCTAAACTCAATCTAAGTCGTATTGTTGATGTGGTACCTAGTATGGATATCATTGGATGCGAATTAATTGTTAATAATACTATCTTATTTGTTTTTGCTATTTATATACCGCCTTCTACACCAACGGCATTTTATGAACTATTTTTTGGTGCTTTTAAAAATTTAATGATTTTTCAAAAAAATTGTAGACTATTAATTTGTGGTGACTTCAATATAAATAGATACACTACTGATCTAGGTGATAATAAGCTTATATTAATAAAACATTTTATGACATACCTAGATATGAAGCAATATAATGTGCTATTGAATGCAAATGACAGAATGTTGGATTTGATTTTTGGAAATTTCAGCTATGAGGTTAGTAGAGATAAATTACCATTTATTACAAAAGATGTTCATCATCCATTGTTAATTATAAATTTTTAATTAAATACAATCGTACAGAGAATTTTTCTTTCAATATGGACTGTAGGGCATTTAACTTCAGACGAGTTAATTTTCCTCAATTATACAATCGAATATACCACTGACTGGCCACAACTGCAATCCTACGTAGATGTAATATTGTATGAAATTATGGATGAATGTGTGCCAAAATATAGAAAAAAAAATCGCACTTTTCCACCCTGGTTTACTACAAAAATTAAGAACAATTTGCGATGTAAAGAAGTTGAATATAAGAATTTTAAAAAATTTAAAAATTATCATTACCTTAATCAGTATTAAACTCTAAAGGCAGCAGTTAAGCGGCAAATTGATTCTGTTTACCAGAATTACATTTCAATAGCGGAAGATGAAATTACCCCTAAACCAACAAAATTTAGGTCATTTGTGCTCTCGAATTCCTAGAAGTATGATTATTGGTAACGAAACTATCGACTCACCACAAGCAGTAGCGGATGGTTTCGTAAAATACTTTGCTAGTGTTTACATAAATTCTAATCCAGAAAATATTAATAAAGATTTTTTATTTTCATCCAGTAAAATCAAGTTTAGTAGGCATTACCTGCCACTTTAGTAGGTGGTAGACTGGAACTTTCAGTCGTCCGAGGTAGTACCACCCCACGTGCCACTAGAAGGCGGTAAAATGATGCTTACATCATGTTTTCGTCTCTGACACGTGAGTCGGTTTCTGCTATTTTTTTTTTCCTCATCCTGTCCTTTTCCTTATTTCCTTTTTTCATCTACTCTGATTTTTTCTTCTAATTATTAAAAACAAAGATGATGGATTCTCTTCGTGCAAAAAATTCCGGACGTAAACTACCCTCCCATTCGGATGTCCTGGTGGAGGGTGTACGAGGGAATCCAAAATGGACGAAAAATTTTAATGTACAACGGGCCAAGTTTCTTTCAAACAATTCATTCAAAATTCAATTCTGTAACATTCGGGGTTTAAACTCAAATCTAAACTCGGTTCATCAACACCTTCAAAATGAAAGACCCCATGTGCTGTCTCTGACAGAAACTCAAGTCTCCCCATCCATCAATACAGTCCATTTTCTTTGCCCTAACTACGACTTGCACACAAAATTTCGACACAAGAGGGGAATTTGTGCTTTTACGCGAAGCGACCTGTCCTGTCAACGAGAAGAAGCACTGGAATCTGCTGATAATGATGTGATTTGGCTAAAAATCTGCTCCAAAAGCGAAGTAATATTCATTTGTTCACTTTATGCGTCTCCAAACTATCCCTCATACCGACAGTTCTTCTCTTATCTCTCCGTAACCTTTGATCACCTACAGGCGAATTATCCAAAAGCTGAGATTGTCTTTCTCGGTGAATTCAACGTACACAACATCCTCTGGTTAAGGTTTTCTTCCCGAACTGACGACACAGGAAGGGTGGCAGAGGCTTTCGCCATCACTTGTGGACTATCGCAATTAGTTGAGGGACCCACAAGAATTCCTGATATAGATACCCATCAACCTAATCTTCTCGACCTTTTCCTTACAAAATGACATCACCGCTTGGAAATTCGGATCACAAGCTTGTAGCAGCCTCTCGCTCGCTTCATATATAACCTCCTTTCCAGACGCAGTCCCGTAGGATTTGACATTTTAACTCTGCCAACTGGAAAGAATTAAGAGACTTCTTTGCATCTTTTCCATGGCAGGAAGTCTGCTTTAACTCAAACAACCCTTCCTTAGTCGCCGAATCCATCACGGAAACTATCCTGATTGGTATGGAATGCCCAATTCCCCACTCCCAAAAGTAAATTTTGGTTCAGTAAAAAATGTGCTCGGGCTGTCTCGTGCAAAAATCGCGCATATCGTCGTTGGCGAAATAATCCCTCAGTCGAGACTCGGACCATATTTGTAGATGCACGAAATTCTTGTAAACAGGTTATTGACGAGGCAAAAGGTGATTTCGACCGTAAAATGCGCCAAAGGCTTATCAACAGTCCGAATGGTTTTAGTTTCTTTTGGAGATTTGCAAAGTCGATTGGAAAAAACTTTACATCTTCAAATTTTTCACCTTTACTAGATGAAAATAGCAATATAGCTACTACCTCAAAGGAAAAGGCTGACATGATAGCCTTAATGTTTGCTGAAATTCCAATCTTGATTCTTGAAACGCAGAACTTGCTATTCTTCCTAAGGTTGGCACTTCGATGCCTGAAGTTGTTTTCAGACAACGCACCACCAGGAAGATTCTCCTTGAGCTCGACACCTCGAAAGCTTCTGCCCTTGACGGTATTCCCGCTATTGTTTTTAAGAAGTGTAGGACTCATGTCCTAAGCAAATTGTTCACACTCTCTTACAACAAAGGTGTATTCTTTAACATCTGGAAATCTGTTAAAGTACAGCCTGCTCCTAAAAAGGGAAAAAGGAATCTGGCTAACAATTATCGCCCTATATCTGTGTTACCCGTTTTATCTAAAGTGATGGAAAAGGTTATCAGAACATAGAGATTCTCAAATATCTGAAGGAAAATAGAATCATCTCCCACAGGCAATACGGTTTTAGACAACAACGTTCCATTGGAAATCTACTGGCATATGTTACTCATATCTGTAACTCAGCTATGGAAAAACTTGGTGAGGCTAGAATTGTGGCATTGGATAACTCAAAGGCTTTCTACTGAATCTTCCTCCTGGACTATGTCATTTAATATCCAATTTTCTCGATGACAGATCTCTTCAGGTCGTCGTCGATGGCATCTCATCCGAGATATTTGCGATTAACGCAGGGGTGCCTCAGGGGTAGATTCTGTCTCCTATTCTATTTCTGTTACACATAAACGATCTCTTCGCTTCAACTTCCAGTCCTATGTGCAGATACGCAGATGACAGTAACCTTGTGTTGTGTAACCATTATCTATCGCTGCTTCAAATCGACTAAGGGAACAGCAAATACAGACAATTAATCGGGATCTCGAGATTATTCTGGAATGGGGTAAGAACAATTTGGTCGACTTCAATGCTTCAAAAACTCAGGCCGCGGTTATCTCTAAGAAAACATCAAGGGATAATGCAACAAACATACTAGTGGATGGTAAAATCCTTCCGATGGAATCTAAACTATCTATCTTAGGAGTGAATGTGAGCACTAACTTCTCTTGGGACGATCAGTGCGCGCCATTGCCAAATCCGCTGTGCCAACGTGTTTGGATCTCTACTATGTATTTTGTATAATCTTATTATAAAAACAACTAAATTTTCGGATATATGGAAAACTACTATAATATGTCCGATTCTAAAATCAGGAGATGCATCGATGATCAAAAATTATAGAGCTGTAGCTATTTTATGTAATTTTGCTAAGGTATTTAAAATGATTTTATATAATAACATTCACACCCACGTCAGTTCAGTAATATCGCCAAATTAACATGGTTCTATGTTAAAAAGATCGACACTTAGAAATTGAGCAACCATAAGTGACTTTATATGGGACAATTTATATCTAGGAGGAAAGGCCGATGTAGTTTACACATATATGCAGAAAGCTTTTGATCAAATAGACCATTATTTACTACTATCAAAGTTAAAGGGTTTTGGTTTCACTGAGGATTTAATACTACTATTCACATCCTACCTGTCTTCCAAAAAACAATTTGTCGAATATGGAAGCCACAAATCTCAGAGAGGGTGAGTCACGTGAAACGGACCTTTTTCAATAAGGAATAACTTTTGCAATTTAAGAAAAAAATAGGTTTTATTTTCATATAAATATTTGTTGAACTTCGCCGTTTATATGTCTAAGTACGAAAAATAATATCGAACAAATGACGCTCATTTTCACGTAGACAACATTGAAGCCGTTCGCGAAAGTTTGCCATGGCCTTCACTTTATCTGGTGGTGGAGGCGGAGGCCCTGTCAGCAGCCTACAGGCTAAAAACAAATAAGTATGGAATGGAATCACCTAGATCAACATGCCATACAGAAATATTCAAGAGAATCTGTACGAATCATACGCTAAGTATGCCATCGGACAGAACAAAGAGTATCCCCAACTTTCACGAACCCTACCGAGTAGTAATACGGGAAAGGGGAGTTCAGTTAGTAGAATTAAAAAGAGAGAGTGGATCAGTCTGGTTCACAGATGGATCCAAAACAAAGATAAGTACTGGTGCGGGAATAACCGGCAAAGAACCAGGGAATAAATTTTACGTAAATCTGGGATCTTTGGCAACCGTATTTCAGGCAGAAGTTACTGCAATTACAGCCTGTGCTGAAGCAATAATTAGGAGGTCTTATGAAAATAAGAGAATCGTGATCTATAGCGACAGCCAAGCAACACTAAATGACATGAGAGCTTATGAAATAAACTCTAGAACGGTCAAAGATTGTGTTGATAAGCTAAGCAATTTGGCACAGTACAATACAGTTACAATTCAATTTGTTGAGGCCTATCGGAAAATTGAAGCAAATGAAAGAGTACACTTTCTAGCCAAAAGGGAAGCCGAGTTTCCTCTAGTACGACCAGAACCCACTTGTCCGCTTACTTACAAAGCGGCAAAAGAACCACTAAAGAAAGAACACAACACTCACTGGAGGGATGTCAATGATCTGAGGCAATCGCGGATGTTCATTGACGAACCATCAGACAAGAGAGCCAGAGAACTATTACAGTTAAGCAAAAATCAGCTCAGGTGGACAGTTGGACTCTTTACGGGACACTGTGCCCTAATGAAACATCTTACAACAATTGGCGTAAAAGAAAATTCCACTTGTAGAAGTGCGGGGAGGAAAAAGAAAGTTCTTTACACATATCATGTGAATGTCCGGCTCTGGCAAGGAATAGACATTCCAGCTTTGGGAATGCTCTGACTGAACGAAGGACAATAGTGGAAACACCCATAAAGAAGGTTCTGGAATTCTTCAAAAGAACGGGTCTATTATGAGATAATCGTGGGAGCACAATAAGCCAAAGCTTCAGTGCTGCAGGGATAACCGACCTCATAGGAATAATAATAATAAAGAAAAATATCATTGTTATGGCCCTCGATTTAAAGTGTTAAAGGACACCATTTATGTTTTATGGAAAAGTGCCATTTTCTACAAACCCACATATAAAAAAGTAATTGTTTCAAGCGATTCTTACTTACAGGAGTTTAAGTAAAAAGCTTGGATGTGGTTATTTCTTTTTACTTCTTTAAACCTGAAATTCCGACATTTTGAGGTATCATAGCTAGTAAAGTCCGTCCATATAAACCCGCTAGGCAATCTCCTATGGTAGTCGGTAGAAGAAGAGGTTCAAGTTCTTCAGGCGGAAATGCTAGAAGAAAACGACGTCATCCAACCGACCAACGAAAAGCAAATCCAAAGCTTTCTGCGCAAGCTAAACGTCAAAAAGGCTCCAGGTCCAGACGGAATTCCAAACCAAGTTCTGAAGTCTCTTCCGGACCAAGCTGTCAAATACTTTGGAGCAATAGTCAATTCCATGTTTAAGTACCGGTATTTTCTTACAAGATGGAAGACTGCAAACGTTATCTTCATTCCTAAGCCAGGTAAGGATGGGAAATTTTCCCAAAATTACAGGGCCAATCAGCCGGTATTTTCTTACAAGATGGAAGACTGCAAACGTTATCTTCATTCCTAAGCCAGGTAAGGGATGGGAAATTTTCCCAAAATTACAGGCCAATCAGCCTCTTATCCAACTTGGGTAAGGTGGCGGAAAGGATTTTGAGGAAGCGTCTGCCGAATATCATTAACGATCGCGACATCATTCCTAAGTAACAATTTGGGTTCCAACCTATGCACTCTACCTCAGACCAGCTGCTGAGAGTGGTTGAAACAATCACTCAACGCATGAACTGGAACCAGGTAGTTGGAGCTATTTTCTTTGATATCTCCAAGGCATTTGACACAGTTTGGCACCAAGGACTAGTCTATAAGATGCACCAGTTTGGAATACCTCTAACAATGGTTCAAATCAGAGACTAAATAGACTGAACCTAACACGGTAAGCAGTGAAGCCAGTTGAAAGCCTGGCGAAAGCCTAGCTCCATCTAGCTCGCAATGCCCTCTTATTATTTGACAGACCTTGAAGATAACATCGTTTTTTTTTAAGAAAATGGGCTGTAAATATGGGGAAGTGTATTGTGGATCATTGTTGAAACCTCAGTGAACACATTAGTGAAGGAAAATCAAGAGTTTCATTCTTTGGGTAGGTAAAAATAAAATATATAAATATTCAATTATCGGCGTGCGCGCGTCGCCATTTCACTGCAATCATGACGTGTTTATAGCACCGGCTTAACAATATTGTACACAGGCGTCGCGTATTGAAAGAAAATTATTGTACTATTAAACCAGGATGTCTTTGAAAATAGTTCTCCTGAACTTTTACCAAAAAGCACTTATAAAAATTATCCTATTGGTCCAAAAGCCCCTAATTCTAAAGTTTCATCTAAATCGTTAGAACCGTTACGCGGCAAGTTTCGTATTTATAAATTTTACTTAATCCGACCATATCAAAGAGTAGTGGGATGCACCTCCCCACTTCCCCGGATTTTAGCTTTAACTGTACGCATGAGACAACATTGAAATGTTCAGTCTATTTAGTCTCTGGTTCAAATAGTAAGCTCGTTTCTGGACCAACGCTCATTCAGAGCAAAGGTGCCTCAAGGCTCTGCCTTGTCCCGTCTGCTGTATTCTCTGTTCACAGCAAACATCCCGAGAACCAATCCAACAATCGACCACACCTTGATGGCAACTTATGCAGACGACACAGCTTTGGTGGCGTACTCTTTCAGTCCAGAGTTGGTCACCAGACGACTTCAGGAGGCAACAGGTAGTCTACCAGATTACTTCGGTCAATGGAGAATCCAAGTCAACGCAGACAAGACCCAAGCAGTCTTTTCCACCCGAAGAAGACTCCTAACCATATGGACATGTTGATGGTCATGGCCGACGATGGTCATGGAAACGTCGACTGGAGACTTCAGGCAAAGTATCTAGGTGTAATTCTGGATAAAAGACTTACATTTCAGGCACACATCGATTATGCAGTGTCCAAAGCCAAAATGCTGAAGGAACCGATGCAAGCGATGATTGGTAGAAATAGTAACCTGTCCATTGGACTTAAAGTGTTAATATACAAATCAATCATAAGATTGACCTACGCATCTGTAGCTTGATCACAAGCGACGGATAATCAGATGAAGAAACTCCAGGTATTCCAGAACGTCTTTCTAAGACAAGCCATGGACGCTCTATGGTTTGTAAGAAACAATCAACTCCATAGGGAAACCGAACTACCCCTGGTAAGAAATTTTCTTAGGGAAACTAATTCCAGGGCGTTGGTAAGAGCGGAAAACGCATCCCAACGAGCTAGTTCGACAGGCAGTGGATTACGATCCAAACATCCCAACCAGGATTAGGAGACCAAGAATGGTCCTCTAGGCTACGACTTCCATTTCGGAAATTTTTGTTTTGTTTGTTTCTTATGTTTCAGGCAAAACAGCTTACATTGGGGGCCAAGGGCACGGCTCGAAGAAGTAGGGGTTTTTAGTCGGTACCCGTAGTTTGAGCGGAAGTCCGGCCCTATCTGGGTATCTTCCCAGATGTCCTTAACGGATTTTCCCCTACCTTAAAAAAAATCCTATGGCAGTGAAAGCTTAGAGATGGCCGAAGGGTATAATGAGAGGTCTCGTGCCATTGGGAATAATGACCGAGGTTGTTTTGTTTTTGATAGACAAAAATAATTAGAGAAATAGAACATTTTTTTGTCATCAGTAATAATTAGGGACGCTGTGTAAGTTCTTCTCTTAGGGCGGCCAATCTGCTCGAGCTCACAGAGTAGCTACTACTCAGGTGAGCGTAAATCTATATAATTGTCGTGTAACAAATCGCCCCCCCCACGCCACCTTCAGTGTGAGAGGACTTGAAGGTTTTAAATGACACCCCGTATTCTTAGAAGAATTATGAACGGATGCCAGTTATTATATATGGATAATGTTGGTGACACTACAGTAATATAGGAATTGATTTGAAAATCGAAAATTTCAATTCGGTAGCTTTAAAAGTATAAACCCATCCTAATTCTTCGGCGGTCACTCGGTATTAAGTCTATTGCTCTGATTTACTTTTTAAAATTTCAGATTATTTCGGTTAGTTATTTTAATCGCAAAGAAGGACCCAACTGTTGTAGCTTGATATTGATGGTTCATATTAGGGGACATTTAAAAATTGCATGTTTTTAACGTATTATACTTTGTAGCTTAAAGGAGCTACTGATTTTCTAAAACAAACTGTCGTGAAGAAAAATCATTTTGCAAACAAATTTAAGGTCAAATTATAAATAAACAGCTAGAAAATGAAATAATTAAGATGTCAGAAATGGAAAAAGAGGTAACATGTTTGATTTAAGTTTTCCAATGAACGTGCTTCATATTCACTACATTATTTCAAAATAACTTATTGCACTTTTTTTTGCCATTATTAATTTATTTAACTTTTCTACGACTCTAGTTTGGAAATATTTCAATTTTTTAGTAATGAAAGTTGACAATATACTGAAACATTTTTTGCAGTATGACTACGTGATAACCTATCTAAATTCTAAAAATGTCACCTCATGATTGCTGACAAAAAAATTAATGATCCCAATGCTTCCGACCAATAAGAGTCTAAAATGAAGAATTATCTTATTTAAAGCAGACACTTCATTCCTAAACCTGAAAATTTATGGTTACACATGTTTCTCGGTTAAGCCACGTGAGGTTAACCTAGGGCGCAATCCACGGGCAAGGTGTCTGATTCGGCGTTCATTAGATGATGAAGGGGGCGAATGCGAACTTAATTTTAAAAATGGAAACTTGGACATCCTTCAGTTTGTTAGCGCCCTGTAGACGCTGGTCGCAGACGCGGTGGCTTCCACAGTAGGACGCGACACGTCGGAGCCACAGCCATCGATCGCACACTACCAGACATCGAAACATCTTTTTCAAGCCGTCCTCCCGTTCGTTGTGCTTCTCTTTTCAAATTTCTATCGCTGTCTATACGTATAGTTCTATCATTAAATATTCAGGATTTTTTCCCCTTTTCCTTCGTATATACACATCGTCTTTTTTTTTTCTTTTCAACTATGGCCCCCTTTCCTTCGGACCGTTGGGCTGATGAATTATTTCTCAAGTCTGTTTATTTTGTTTCCTTTTCAAATGTTGGTAATTGCGGTTATTGTGACTCTTTATTAAGATAAATATGCGTTGACTTAATTAGATTATTACCCTATTCTTGCTGAGTGCTAAATGTAAATATTGTTCCAACGTATACGTATCATAATGAAGCTGAATGATGCAGGTTTTTTAAAATTCAATCTAGTTCCAAAAACTTACATTTATACATTTTGTCATTTTCAAAAATAATTTTGATACAGATTAATTTTTGAATTACCCTTCATATAGAATTTTTCCTTTAAAATTTTTCCAGATAGGAGTTTTTTTAAAAAAGTGTAAAAGGAGATTGACACCGAAAGTGATCAACCTAATACAACCATCGCTGACAAAGATGCCGTCCACCGAGCGAAATAATCATTCTAAAATTACTCAGGAACTCACTATATGTCTCGCTTAAGTAAAACAGGTAAAATAGTTTAGCTAATAGAGTATGAAATTTTTATAATGACAGATAAAAGACAAATCAAAACAAAACAGCTTTTCAAGAAATTGTTAAAAACTGTAGTCAAATAAACCCTGAAACTGTTCATTCGGAAGTGAGGAAAATATTTTAATATTGTATGGAAGCAGAGGGAAACCGATTTGACCCTTTAAAAAAAATAACATTAATTGATAATTGTTTTATTCTTTAAATGACAATTTTATTATCATATTTAAACCTAAATTTAAAAAATCTTATGTCATCGACAGTAGAATTGAAAATGCCTTTAAATGAGGTAACCAGTTTAAAATTTAAGG
This sequence comes from Dastarcus helophoroides, assembly GCA_028583605.1. NCBI lineage: Eukaryota > Metazoa > Arthropoda > Insecta > Coleoptera > Bothrideridae > Dastarcus > Dastarcus helophoroides. The sequence continues at coordinate 2,764,710 of CM053334.1, read as the reverse complement.
GCATTTTACGATCCTGCCTAAGGGGTAGCTTTCAAGACACCAAAACTTATTTCATCATGTGTCTGGACAAAAAAATCGACTTGTCTCTGGTTTTTTTGTTTTTCTTTCAATTCTGATATTTTTTAGGTGCAAAGTTTCTACTGAAACACCCGGTATTAGTAGATTTACTCGCTCAGGGCTTGAATTTTCAAAGTCGATGGAATGCATGTTTAAAATTCTTTTGATATATTCTTTAAACAGAGTTTGGTGTTGTAAAACACTTTTTCAAATTTGTTTGTATATGTTACGGCTAAAATGGATACTTGGTTAGTTTTGAAAATAACCAGTTTGTTTTCAAAACAACTAACGAAGCTGTTATTTTGAAGGAATCCGCCGTTTCCAGCAAAATAGCAGATAATCAGTTGATAGTTTAGAAACTAGTTGGTCAATATGCAAACTATCTACTTATTATGGTTAAAATGGGGATTTTGAGTAAGTTTAATATAATAGCGGCTAGTTTTGATACTAACTGAAAATTTGCAAAATTTATTTCAGTCTCTATTAATATGAGTACTTTGGTATTTTTAATAGGCGGATTCACGAGTTAATTATATTTCATTATAGATGTAGAACAAAATCTTTTTCTGAATATTCTAATTTATCATAAAAACAACAAATTGGTAAAATTTTTTTCTTTGCTTTGAAGGCATTTACTGTTTGTTGTATTTTAATGTCAAATAAAACTGACGAGTTTCCAACATAAAGCAAGGGGTACACTAATAAATAACTCTTATCTACTAAAAAATGCCGCACGATTATCGTCGTCCAAGAAATCGGAAACTTTTAAAAATTGTAAATTTAGTTCCGACAGCCATGAAGCTTAAACTGTCAAAAAAAAGAAATATTTGCAACTTAGATAGGACACAGGACAAATAATTAAAAAATCGGAAATATTCCACCCCAATTAGGATAGCTGATAGTCCTATTTGTAGCTGACGTATTTAAATTTCTTGTTATACACCTTTTGCCACATTGGCATTTAACGTAATCCTGATTACTTCTTGATACTGCAGTATATTCAAATGTTACTCGAAGTGTACTTTATATATCTTTCACATTTTCAACTGAGAGCAGTTTTTGAATATAAACGAAACAATTCTACTACTACTAGCTTACACATACCTTCACTCCTACTATTTGAAATTCTAGTTTCCAGTTATTCCTTATCCGTTTAGTTAGTTTATGAACTAACCAGTAAACTTGCTATTTTGGGCAACTAAAACGATTACAGTAACCGTGTTAGCTAATAGTATGAACTGTTAGTATATAAAGTTAACAAAACACTTGGTTAATGTAAAAACAATCACATTAAATGTATAAATAAACCAAAGCAACCCGTGTGGGGTTATTTAGGAGTGTTTTTCCCCCATCGGGCGCGTCCCCAGGTGGCGGATAGGGGGATGCCTCCCAGATATGGGAGGTAGGGGTAAATTATCCCCCGCGGACCAAAATAAAACACTCCAACCCAAAAAACCCATGGAGAGTCTGTTCCATAGTCGGCGGCTCCATGGTCGGCATCTGACCCGGATCGGGCGGCCGTAAACCTGGCTTTAGGCCAAATCATCCCCCACCCCAAATCCAATTCCCATGGAGAACGATCCAAATAAATTTACATCGGAGCAGAGGGACGGAACCTCGCTCCCGGTCGGGACCGGTGGTTATCAAGCGGGCCCCACCCGACCGTCATCCAGCGACCGCGGGACACCTTCGGCGAGTAGCCAGCCTGAGGTGTCCACAAGAGCTACTGGCGAAACAGCACCGGGCGGATCCAACGATCCACCCCAAATCCCCAGAGTCCGGAAAAGAATTTCCGGGGCTCAACAAAGGAGAAGGCAGAGAGAGAGGCGGGCAGCAAAACCTATTGCCACCTGCAGCACCTCTGCCGAACAAAACAAACCCGGCCCTTCAGGACGAGCCGGCGACCATGCGCCTCAGGGTGCTGATCGCCCGCCGACCTCAAGGCCCGGTATGAAGAGAGCACGATCGAAATCGTCTCCTGGCCCTCTCCTGGGAATGTTCCCAAGAAGGGACCGGGTAGGCAGAGGCCGGCCGCATGCTCTTCTAAAACCACATTCAGCGAAATGGTGACCAACCACCTAAGGGTGGCCATCATTGACAAAAAGGACTGGAACTCCAGTGCACTTGGCCGGCTTACATCCCACCAAGCTAAACTGGTAAAGGAACGGTTGGCCGAGCTCCTGGACATTGAACTGTCCCGGCACCCGGCGAACCCTCCTACGTTCCAGAACTGCATTTACTCGCAGAAAATACTTAAATTTTCCTGCGACAACGATCACTCCCTAGCTTGGCTAGGGACTACAGTTAAGGGGCTTCCCCCTTTATGGGAGGGTGCAAATCTTGACCTTCTCCCAGTGGATCAGCTGCCTAAGTTGACGAAGGCCACCTTGTGGGTTCCCGAATCAATCGAGGACCCGCAGGTCATCCTGGGCCGACTGACAGCTCAAAATCCCTGGGCCAAGGTAGACGACTGGGTTGTTTTCCACAGCGCCAGCAAGGAGGAGCCTAAGGGTACCATCCTTGTTTTTGGAGTTCGGGAAAGCACCCGGAAAATTTTAGAAGAACGCCAGGGAAGGGTAAGTCACCTCTTCTCTTCCCTAAGAGCAAAACTTCATGACTCATCCTCGTCGCTGGGTTTTCGAGGTCACAGTCAATCTGAAAATTCATCGAATAGGGGTAATTATATAGATTTATGCAATTTTCTGTCAAAATACGATGAAACTTTAAAATTACCTTTACATAAGTCCACAATATTTAATGGCACTTCTAATGTCATCCACAACGATTTGATTGCCTGCATGGCTGAGATTACTTCCAGAAAAATAAAAATCGAAATAAATTTAGTTTCATTTGTTGCAATTATACTGGACGAAAGTACCGATGTGGCAAATATAAGTCAGTTGTCAAAGGTTGTGCGTTACATTACCTGAAAAGGAGAAATTAAAGAAAGATTGTTGGAATTTGTAAATGTAACCGCGGACGGAACAGTACTGGCCCTTTTTAATATAATTCAAACCATAATAATTAAGGAGCTCAATTGTGGTTCAAAATTAGTAGCGCAAAGCTATGATGGAGCAGCAGTAATGTCTGGTGAATTAGGGTAAGAGAAAAGTATCCGAGTGCGCTCTTTGTTCATTGCATGGCGCATCGTTTAAATTTGGTGATACAACAGTCTCTTAGTAGCATAAAAGAATGTAAACTTTTTTTTTCAACTCTAAGTGGCCTTGCTTCATTTTTTTCAAAATCTTCAAAGCGAATAAATGCGTTGAATTCAGAGATTCACAAGAGATTACCAAAAGTAGCTCCACTTCGATGGAATTATAACGGAAAACTGGTGCAAACAGTATCTAAATATCGTCTGCCTCTTATTAAATTTTTTGAAAACATTTTGGTGGTACAAGAAGAATGGGACCAGGAGACAGTAGTTTGCTCTAGAGGATATTTAGATATATTAAAAAATGTCCTGAAGCTACTGCAAGCGAATATCCTACCCCAATTCTGCTCCGGTGATCAAATAGCTCCCCGAGTGGAACTTGCGCGTCAAGAAAAAAAAAATATCACTTGTAACAGCATCGACCTACCTACCAATAGATTAGAAAGGACCTCCACCCTCCGAGGAAATGACAGGACTGAGCGACTTTTGTGAGGCAGGTAATGTAGATCTTATAATTGGATGTGACACAAACGCCCACCATACAGCTTGGGGGAGCGAAACAAACAACCCTCGAGGTACATCTTTACTACAATACTTAAGTAGTACCAACATAGATATACTCAATAGAGGGAGGCAGTGAAGCTACCTTTGCTACCTCCAGAGGCCAGAGTGTTATCGACATCACCCTGGCGTCTATGAGTATTACCAAAATTATAAATGGCTGGCATGTATCTAAGGATGCAACAATGTCTGACCATCAATATATAAAATTCAATATTTTATGTTGTAGGTTGGAACCCAAACCGTACAGGAATCCCAGAAGCACCAACAGGGAGGACTATAATACCCATCTGGAAAGGCTCCTAGGGCCTGTAGAAACCCCACAGAGAATCGGGACAGTTGAACTGATCGAAAAATACGTCACTTTAGTGCGAAAAAATATCATTACAGCATATGAGAAGGCTTGCCCAATGAGAACTGAGCTTCGAGAAACCCGGGCAACCCCTTGGTGGAACGGGCAACTCGAAAAACTTAGATCTCAGGCAAACAAGCTCTTCAATAAAGCGAAGAAGACAAAACTGGTATGTGACTGGGAGGCTTACCACAACCACCGGAAACAATACAAGAAACTTATTCGCAAAAGACAAAGGGAAAAGTGGAGAGAATTCTGTAGTGACGTAGAGTCTACTACATCAGTTTACCGACTGAAAAAGATACTCTCGAAAGATCCAAACCAACAGGTAAGCATGATAAAGCGGGCCGACGGTACATATACCAGTACACCCGCACAAACAGCTTCAGAGCTCCTAAACACGCATTTTCCAGGATGCTGTGTTATACCAGGCCATAAGTGGCAAGGGCACTCAGCCTCTCACCCTAGAAATAGGGATTGGGAGCTGGCTGTTCAGATGGTAACTGACACAAAAGTAAACTGGGCCGTACAATCGTTTGCTCCCTTCAAATCGCCCGGGTTGGACGGTATCTACCCTGCCCTGCTTCAGTGGGGAATGGTGCGGGTACAAAGATACCTGGTGCAAATTTTCAGGGCGTGTATTGCCTTTAAATACATACCCCGAGAATGGAGGGAAGTCAAAGTAATTTTTATTCCAAAACCGGGTAAACCTCAAGGTGAGGCTAAATCATGTCGCCCAATCAGCCTAACGTCTTTCCTACTAAAGACGTTGGAGAGGTTGTGCGACAGACATATAAGGGATAGCTTCGATATACACTACCCCTTACATTCAAATCAACATGCTTTTACTTCCGGCAGATCTACCGAAACTGCGCTACACTCAGTAGTTAGCAGGATCGAGAGATCGCTAGAAGGAAAAGAACACACCCTAGGTGTATTTCTGGACATAGAAGGTGCCTTTGATAGACCACCAAATTTTGACTTTGACACAATTTTGTTTTGAACATTTTGACTTAAGTTGCAAATTTTTTTCCCACTAAACTCAAGCTCAATTTCGATTTATTATTGAAACTTGGAATATTAATCGGAAGAGTTGGAGTTTTAATTCCAAATTTCGGAAAACATTTTTTAAAGAAATTTCGAAAACAAAGTCGAAAGTTTAAAGACGAAAAAGTCGACTGTGAAGTAAAATTTTAAGTAAAAGCTTTTAGTAATTTGTAATCAAATATTCGGATTTTGCGAAAAACTTAAACATTTTTTTAAAAACTCCAATTTTTCTCAAAATATTGACATTTTCAGTTGCAGCGTAAAATTTTTAAGTTCATATTTTTAAATTTTCCTAAAGCATTTCGAATTTTCTAGAATTTTTTATTTTTTTCGGAAATCATGAGTATTTTTTATCCAAAATTTTCGATTTCAATTTTTTCTTAAAATTTCTAAATTAACATTTTTAATACATACTATCCCAATTTAAAGAACAACATCTAAAATTTGAAAGTAACGTCAAAAAATTTGACTTTGAACTTAATTTTTTTTTTTTTGGTGGAACGGATTGCTCCTTGGTTATCTTCAAAAAATGAAATACAAATCTTAATCCCTGAAGCCAAGAAAGATTAAAAAACACAACAAAGGTTGCTCTATCGCGTTTCGATATCAACGCTATTATCTTTAGAGAGACAGTAACACCTTATCCTAAAATCAGGCCCGTAACCAGGGGGGGCTAGGGGGCTGCAGCCCCCTAGCCCCTGGGTTCACACTAGATAGAACTAAACTTTCCAGATGTGCTACAGTTTTTAAAACCACTTTTAATGGGTCCTTTTTATTTTCGTACTGAAATGCAGGGATGTTTTTTTTCAAATTTGGCGCCATTTCTTATGATTAGAGACCGGATTTTAAGCACAATTAAGCAAGGCAAAATGTTAAATTAGGCAAAAACGAAAAGGTAAAGAAGGCAACAAAAAGGTAAAATACTCCAAAAAGAGGTATTAACAGACCAAAACTCCCAATTAACAAAAAAAAAATTTGAAATCTCAGTCGAAATTAAAAAAAAATAGGTTTTAGGGAAAGAGTATAACATTTTCAAATGAAGAAGTTCTTAAAATTTCAAGTTCATTCTTGAATTTCCACCCTAAACCTTAAATTCATTCGAATTTTTTCCAAAATTTGGACTTTTAAGTCTGGGATTTCGTTTCTAGAAAAATTTAAACTGTTTTTAAAATTTCTTTTTTTTTTAATTTGGAATTTCAATTTTACGTTTTAAATTTTATTAAAAAAATGTTGAATTTTGCAAGTTTTTCAAGCTTAAACTCCCCATTTTGAAAAAAAAATCAAATTTTAAGAACTGGAAATTTATACAAGCGATTTTTCGAGATTTATTACCAAATTTTGAAAACAATTTGGATTTTGTGATAATAGTTTTACAGTTTTGGAATTTAAAAATTTAAATTTTAAATTCGGTATTTGAATAAAATTTTGAATATTATGCCCTTTACTAAAAAATTAAAATCTCTTATAAGACATTATTTTGAGAAAACATTTTTTAATAAGCTATTTTTATGAATTTCTTCTATAATTTTATCAACATGGCCATCAAACTTTTAAAAAAATATCTAAAACGACGATTCTTTTTTAAATTCCGAGTTTCACACAAAACTTGAGCATTTTTAAATTCGAAAATTGAGGATTTTTTAAATAACTTTAACTCATCAGTTTAATTCGAAATATTTTTTTTTTAAGTTTTACCTTCATAATAAAACATTTCGAAATTTTTTGTTATGAAGTTGATTTGTTTATATTTCGATTAGGATTTCAAAAATTCGACTTTTTTCTCCAAAATTCGGCTTCCAAGCGAAAACTTGCAAAAAAAATATGGAAATTTCTATCATAGTTATCAAATTTCAACTTTAATTAAGAAATTCTCTGTAATTTATTTGCGAAGTATTCATATTTTTTTATTCAGTTTATTGGCTTTTTCTTCGCCGGTCACTCCTTTCACAATCCTAAATTTCAGTACCTACTATTAAGGAATGGCAATCTGTTTTAGATTGCCGCAAACAGCGATTGCGTTGGATCTTGGTTTGTCAATCGCTGTTTGGGACTCAACACTGAAAAACACTTAAAACTATATTAAAATTCAAACGACGTAAAAAATAAATAACAACAAGATTATTCAAAATTTTAAAGTTTCGGGCAGTGTTATTCTCTGCCCGTCGTCAGAAAACCAATTCAAAAATATTCCTTTACAAATTTGTTTGTAAGCTGTCAGAAAGTAATTCTGACAGTTTATTAGGTTATTCCCTAGGTGATTCTAAGGCGACCCAGTTGTTTTTCTCGTTTTAACAATGGCAGCCACATACCGTTAATATCAATAGAACAATTTGCGACACAGTTATCTCCATTTAGTAAAATTAAAGCTGCTTCTTTAATTTTTTCTTTTTTTATAATGTGTTTCTTTGCCAATAATGCAGGATTTTGTCCACTGAATTCTGTGATCGTATTGAAAAGAGTGTTCGCAAATTTTCGATTTTAAAAAATCTCCCTTACTTAGGTAATTCTTATGTTCGTTAATACGAATCCACATAGGTCTGGATGTTTCACCTATGTAAATTTTGTTGCATTCGCAAGTTATTTTATAAATACAATTTTTAGTATGTTGTGTTTCATTTTTTGGTTTTGTATTTGCTAGTAATGATCTTAGAGTATTTTGGGTTTTGAATGCTGTACGTATATTGAACTTTTGGCCTATTCGTTTGATTTTATCCGAGAGACCTGGTATGTATGGAATAATCAAGGTTTTTTCATCTTGAATGGGTGATGTGTTTATGATGCCATGATTATGATTGTGTGATCCTGTTTCTCTTCTGTTTATAACTTTTTCCACAAAATCTTTTTGATACCCATTTTTTTGTAATACTGATGTAATATTAATTTTTTCTTTATTATATATTTCAGAACTCGTGCTGATATTTTTAGCTCTGTCTATTAAAGAAGTTATTACACCTATTTTTATATTTTTACTATGATTTGATGTGTAATTTAGGTATCTATTTGTGTTTGTTGGTTTCCTATAAACAGATGTGCATATCCCATTTTGGCCCCTCTCAATTAACACATCGAGGAAGGGTAGTTTATTATCTAATTCAATTTCCAATGTAAATTTTATCGTTTGCTCTTGTTCGTTTATGAAGTTTAAAAATGGATTTATAGCATCTATTGAATGAGGCCAGATGGCAAACACATCATCTACATATCTCCACCAGACAAGTGGTCTTTGACTATAGTTCAGTATGACTTTCTCCATAAATATATTAGCCATAAATGGTGATAACGGCAAACCCATTGCCATACCAAATTCTTGCTGATAGAATTCACTGTCTGTTTGGAAATATGTTGTTTTTACACAGAGTTCAATAAGATCCATATTAAGGATCTTCTATTAAGGAATGGCAATCTAAAACAGATTGCCATTCCTTAATAGAAGGTACTGAAATTTAGGATTGTGAAAGGAGTGATCGGCGAAGAAAAAGCCAATAAATTTAATTAAGAAAGTTTTTACTTTTAGTCACGACATTTCAACTTTAAATTCATATTTTTAGAAAAAATTGATTTATAAAATGTTTACAACTTTTCGCAACGAGCTTAAACATGTTAGGATTAAAGTTAAAATTTTGAAAAAAAAAACCTAATGACCAGTTTATTTTTCAAAATTTTTACATTAGCACTGGTTCAAAACTCAGACTTCTTCACAATATTTTGACTTTCTTTCTAGACATTTAATATAAAAAAATCCCCTGGCCATTTTGAGAAGACACTTAAGTTTCAGGAAATAGCAAAGTTTATTTTTGAATTTTGTTTCAAGACAAAATGTTGAGTGTTATTATTTTTTGTTAATAGATTTCATCTCTTGGAAATTAGAGATTGTTTTAGAAATTTTTGACTTCAAACCTTTTTTTTAAATTATAGCTTTTTTTCTTCTGATTTAGAGAGTAATTCTAAGTGGCAACTTATTCTTAAAATTTTGAATTTAAAAACTAAAAACTTTGAGTTTTAACAGGTAAATTTGTTAAGAATTAACATATCCTACTTTTTTTCGGAAATTCAAAATTTCTAAAAAGTTAATACTTTCAGAGATGTTTAATAATGAATTCTGGTTATTTTTAAGTATAAACATGGTCGTAATTAAACTTTCTCTAGAACGAGTTTGTCACTCTAAATGTAGACTTCTGTAGACATTTCAAATTAATATTCCAAATTCAAAAAACTCAAGATTCAGAATTTCAATATCTGATATTCTTCACAAAAACATTGGCGAAATTTCCAAGTTTCTAGAAAGAATCGAAGTTTAAAAAAATATTTGTACGTTTGAAGTTAATACCAAGATTTTAAACCTTAATTTTTGAGAAAATAGTAAAAGTATTAACATACTTCGCATTTAGCAAAAAATCTAATTCAAATTGAAAATTTCAAAAAAGTTCAAAAATTTGAGATTAAAGGTAAAACTTAAAAAAAAACCATAAATAACTTTATAGCAAAAACTTTTTTTGAATTTGGAAAGAATCAAATGCATTTCGACATTGCAAATTCAGATAGCAACAATAATTGTTAAAATTGCCCAAAATAAAAAACGTAGGAATTGAAGTTGTGGCCAGTTAGAAAAAGAGTTGGACGCTAAGAGGAAACTTGAATTTAAAAAAAAAACATCCAATCTTCCAGAACATAGAAAGAATATCCAAATTCTTAATGTTCGGGTGCAAACTTTAAATTTGAGATAAAAGTTATAATTATGAATTTTATTAAAATTTGAAAAAAATTAATAAACAAGATTTTTCTGCAGCTGACTTCAAACTATGTTTTTAAATAGAGCACTTTCTAGAGGCATTTTTCATACAGAAGTAAGGTTATAGAAAACAGTTCAAAGATAAATTTTAGAAGTGGTTTTATCATCTTACCCACACATCTGTTTTTATTTAGAAATTAATTTAACAACATTGTTGTTGAATTACTTTGTTAGAATGTGAGAAGAGTTAGACTCTAGAAATGTTTTAGTGTATTTCTTTATATTTTAGTATACTTCTATACCATAATAATATTAATAGTAAAGTAGTACTGAACCGTGGCTTCTTAGATCCAACCTAAACGCAAATAACTACTAGGTAGTTTTATCAGAAGGATCGCACCCCCCTCCGAAAAAAAATCCTCGTTACCGTCCTGCCTAACATTAACCCTTATATACTAAGAATATTCACTTCGGTCATGTAGTGTCACAATTCCCTATCTTTTTTTTTTTTGGTGGAAGGGACTGGTCCTTGGTTATCTTTAAAATTTGAAATACAAATTTTGTCCCCCGAAACCAAGAAAGATTAAAAAACACAACAAAGGTTTCTCAACGCACCACTTCATATCCAATTAGGCTGACCAAAAATTTTCTACACGGGACAGGTTCCAATAAAAACAAATTTTTATATTTCAACGAAATTTTTCAGAATGAGTAAAGTAGTAGTAGCAATAGAACCTCAAATAAAGAAAATTAATAAAAGACTCGTTGTTTAAAAAAAAAATAAATATTTTGAAAAAATCAGCATGAAGATGCGTCAAGAATTTAACTGGAAATTTTTTGGTTTACCATAAGAGGGGCATATGGATATTTGGTTAAAAAAATGTTGTTGAAGTTTAAAACTTTGGGTTGCAATATGGGGATCAAGATTCATTTTTTAGACACATATTTTGACTTTATTCCTACGAATTAGGGGGATTTGGGGGGCTCCAAGTGATAAGAACTGATAATAGTTTGATGCGGATATTCCAATGATGGAAAAACTTTATCAGGGCAGATTAAACTCAAGGGTGTTGACTGACTAATAAAGCTTGCTCAAGAGGGATCAATTAAAAGCTAAATAAGATTATAAGTTCCTTATGTGCATTTTTATGTTATATTTCTGGAGATCCATCATTTTTTAAACATTTAACAAACAAATGTAATGGGTGATGAAATTTTCAAAACTGCTTATTTTAAATGACAACAACTAACACTATTATAAAACATAAAAGAAGTTAATGTGACATAACAAAACTTCGATTTTGTTGACCAGTGTTATTATTATTATGAAAAATTGAAATACAAATCCTGTCCCTTGAATCCAAGAAGGATTAAACAATACAATAAAGGTTGCTCTAACGCGTTTCAATATCCAAGCTGTCATCTTCAGAGTATCGTTCTAAGCAACCTTTGTTTTTTTCAATTTGTTTAACATTTCTTCAAATTGAAAAAAACATAATATTTCCGGTCAATAAGGGTCTACCATGAAGAATAAGCAACCTTTGTTGTGTTTTTTAATCTTTCTTGGTTTCAGGTGACATGATTTGTATTTCAATTTTTGAAGATAACCAAGGATCAGTCCATTTCACCAAAATTAGTATTATGGTCAATAATTATTATGAGCTTTATTTAACTCAGGTATTTTTAAAACATTATTTCTAAATCACTCCTGAAAATTCGTTACACTTCACCTTTTTATTTTCTTCCTCTTAACGTGGCATATTTAGTCCCTAAATTGGCCAAGATTTTTAGTCTTAATTCATAACAATATTATTTACAACATAATGAAAACTTAGAACTAAGAAATTAGACCAGTTCAAAATTTTTGCAGATCTTACGTTATATTCAATCACTCGATATTCCTCGACAATATTTTGCATCATATCGATTACTAATTTATCAAGCTATGCGTGGGGAATTGTGATTTTTATGCGTTTCTGGAAATTAGGAGTAAGCAAGATTTACAGGCCAAAGAATTATAATGGGGAGACGGGCAAGCGTTCTCTAACTATTGCAAAATATAAAAATACTTTTTAATTTATGTCGTCGTAAAATCACGATGAAATAGTGGAATGCCATTCTCGTGATGGCTTCTAAGAAAAGCGTTTGCGGATAGCCGGCCGAATTTGGAGCGATAAACAAATACGAATCGCATCTTTCCTTATCTCCTAACAGAGAGAGACATGAACAGTTTTCATGCATTCGAATAAAATGGCGGATGCGCCAGGACATTAAATACTTTGTGGATAAAATCTTTTAAAATTAGTAGAATACAGTTCCACTGGATATGGGATAACATTCTCGTTATTATTGAGGAGAATTAAATGCGCCAAGAAGTGCAGAATTTTATACCGATCAACATGCCATTGAGAAAACAATAGAATACCGACTTTATAGACTTTATATAGAATACCGATTTTATTACTTAAAAAAAGTGTAAAACGTCATTTTTTTAAAAATCTGCTGTGATTTCTTTATTTGTAGTCCGATTAAAAAAAACTTTTATCATTTTTGCTCGGTTTCCTAAAATCTTTAGAGTGGTTTAGTTAACTATTTTTTGTGCTGAATAATTTCTGAAAAAAATTATGACAATTTTGTATTTTATTAGGGATGCCATATTGAATTTCGGATTTAACAAAATTTTCTAAATTTTATATGTTGCATGTCAAATGTGAAAAGTGAAATATAGCCATCGTCACAAAAAAACAAACAGTTATATTATTTTTTCAAATCGTAGATCGTGTAAAAACAAGGATGTCTTTAAAAATTATTTCAGCTACATAGCAGTTTTATATAATTTTACATTTTTACCCGAAAGTGTTTTTTTCAAGATTTTTGTTTATTTAAGTTCAATCCACTCGCAAAGGGCAATCCCATTATGCCTTTAGAACACTGCGAGTAGGATGCGGAAACAAGGACCGATGGCAATGAACCGTCATCTACTCTTAATTTAAAACTCGACAATTCTTTTAAATTAGCAGTTTTTAGTTTAAATTTGAAAAAATACTGCTTTTTAAAATGAAAGCTTTAAACTCAAAATTCAATGAACTCTCGAATTCTTCAAACCTTACAAATTCGCAATTTAGGTCAGATTCTTATAAAATCGAAATTTTGAGGAACAGCTGAAATTCTTGAATTTTGAGAAAGAGCACAATTTTTAGTGATGCACAAAACAAGATTCCTTGTCTTGCCATCTAACTTCTTGTCTTGTCAATAGCCAATTTTTTGGTGGTTTGATTCTTGGCTTGCTCGCTTCTTGCTGGCTTGTTTGTTCTGCGCATGAGCAATACCAAATTAAATTCGGAATTATTTGCGACACGAAATTTCTAAAGTACCTAATGAATAGAGACCGGATTATATGCCTTTGCATATTTGCATACGCAAATGCATATTTAGCCCATTTTCATTGTTTACCACTATTTTACCTAAAATTAAACTCAAAATTCAATGAACTCTCGAATTCTTCAAACCTTACAAATTCGCAATTTAGGTCAGATTCTTATAAAATCGAAATTTTGAGGAACAGCTGAAATTCTTGAATTTTGAGAAAGAGCACAATTTTTAGTGATGCACAAAACAAGATTCCTTGTCTTGCCATCTAACTTCTTGTCTTGTCAATAGCCAATTTTTTGGTGGTTTGATTCTTGGCTTGCTCGCTTCTTGTTTGTTCTGCGCATGAGCAATACCAAATTAAATTCGGAATTATTTGCGACACGAAATTTCTAAAGTACCTAATGAATAGAGACCGGATTATATGCCTTTGCATATTTGCATACGCAAATGCATATTTAGCCCATTTTCATTGTTTACCACTATTTTACCTAAAATTCAATGATGATGCACATTTTCGCTATATTTACAATAATTTTCGATGAGTACTTAATGATTTAAGTCTTACTAAGCGCTGGATAGGACATTTATTCTTCTTGGTTGAAGCAGTCGATCGAACATTTATTTTTACTATCTGGGTACCAACATTTCTTAAAAATTCTACTTGCTTTCTTTTATTTTAAAACTTCGAAATTTCTATTAAAATGAGACTTCCTCTTTTTCCTCTTCTGTTCTCTTTAGGACTTTGAATTTTTATCTTAAAATTTGTCGTATTTTTTTCTTCAAATATTCCATTTTTCTGCATTCGACCTCCACTAAAAATTTCCACTTTTTTAAAAACAGAGTTTTTGCAAATTTCGACTTGTTTTGTCAAAATTTGCCTTTTTCTCAAAATTTGATAAATCTTTTGATATAAAAGTAAAAATTTTTTGAATTTTTGTACAAAGACAAAAGGCCTTGCAATTTCTTTTTGGAATGTTTAAGATTTTCGAGATTATTTTAAATCCAATTTTTTGAAAATTCCAATTTGTTTTTCAAAATGTTAACATTTATCTCAATATAGAACATTTTCCGACGTCGTAGTGGGGCACTTGTCATCTTCTGACTTAACCAGTCGAGATAAAATAGATATTTAAACGGAAAATTTAAAATTTTCTCAAAATTTGCTCATTCAGTCTCTGAGATATTTTGAATTTCTATTAGATTTCGTCTTTTTTTTGACATGTCTTTCTCAAAATTTGACTTTCAAAATTTTCTTTCTCAATTCAAATTTTTTCTCCAACTTTCCCCTTATTAGAATCAGAATTTTCAAATATTTTTACTGTTTCTTAAAAATTTGACTTTTTCTTGAAATGTTTATGTTTATCTCAAAATTCACTATATAATATTTCTAAAAAAGACGTTCTTTTCGTCCAAAATGGGTCTTTTTTTTCGAAATTTTGATCTTTTTTTCTAAATATAATTTCTTCTTTCAATATTTCTTTTAAATATTTAAATTTTTTTCCTGAAATTCGTCTTTTTCTCAACATTTCGACATTTTTGTCTTATATCATCTTTTGATCATCATATCCGTTATTGTCCTAGAAATCTATAAATTTTGATTGTTTTTGTTCAAAATTCACCTTCTTCTTAACTTTCTGTGGAAAATTTCCATTATTTTCCTCAAAGTTTCGTCTTCTTGCTCGAAATACGTCTTTTTCTGAATTTTCGACCATTTTTTTGAAATTAGTTTTTTTTTCTCAAATTTGCATTTTATTTTAAATTTTGACTTTCTAAAATTACCTCTGTAAAATTTTACAATTTTTCTTACTATTCCACCTTCGAAATTATGACCGTTTTTCTCAAAATTTTGCCTTTTTTCGAAATTCCTTTATTTTAGGGTTGTTTCTTAAAAATTTAGATCTTTTAAAATCTGAATTTCCAGAAATTTTGCCAGACTTTACAAAGTTTTTCGAAATTTTGTTTGTTTCTCTTAAAAGAAGCGTTCTTCGTGAAATTCCCATTTAATCTCAAAATTCTACTTTCTTGTCGAAATTTTAAATAAAAAAGGAATGGAAATTTTGGAAAAAGGCCGAAATTTTTAAAAAAGTCGATCCTATCCTGAAATTTGTTAAAAATCTTTCAAATCTTAAGTTAAATTTTTGATAAAATGTCTAAAGTTTCAAAATCAACAAACTCAAAACAAAATTTAGAATTTACTAGAACTAAATTGGTTTTGAGACATAAAAACAAATTCGGAGAAAATTTAGGTAGGAGTATATTAGAAATTTATTAAAATTGGAAGCAAATTTGTTGAGACTTACAGCAACTTTGTTCAAATTAGGAGCAAATCTATTCAAATTAGAAACAAATTTGTTCACATTAGAAATAAACTTATTCAAATTAATACCAAATTGCTTTTAATTAGAAGCAATTGAAATTAAAGGCCAATTGAAAAGCAATTAGAAGCAAATTTATTTAAAAGAAAAATAAAATTCTTGAGATCAGAGACAAGTTGCTTAAAATTAATAGTATTATTATTTAAAGTGGCATATTTTGACAGTTTTTATGCATATTTTGAGCATTTTGCTTCCATATTTGCATGCGAATTTCAAGCTTTTTATATTGCATATAATTCGGTCATTGGAGATATAGATTCTCAGACGAAAATTCCTTCTAAAATTTAGAAAAAAAAACAAAATGATTAAATGAAAATAAAAAAAAATATATTTTTTTTAACTTTAATATGTTTTTTAACTTTAATATTTTATATTTATAATACTCAAATTTTCTACATTTATTTAATTCAGCTATATCAAAAGTTCGTCACAAATTATTTATTACTTAAAGGTTAACCCTCCAAGACTTTCACCTATAAACCTATAAAACCTCGTAAATGGGAGAAACATTCTACTGCAGGGGTCGACAAACCGCGGCTCGCCAGCCGCATGCGGCTCTTTTAAAAGACAAATGCGGCTCTTTGAAAATCACCTAAAAAAATAAATAAATAAAAGCTACAGTGGACAGACACGCAGAGTACTCATTAAACAAGTGACCTACAGAAGTCGAAATTTCCAAAAATACTTTTCTAGGAATTTTTACGTTTTGGTTAAATTTTGACAAATAAGTTATATTATCAAGAAGTATTTTTACGAAATTTTTGATTGATGTGTATCAACATTTTGAAAGAACGCAGAAATTTGAAATTTCTAGAAAAAGACCAATTTGGCAAGTCGAAATTTATAAAAAATATTTTTCTCATGGTTTTTGACTTTTTTATTTGTACATTTTTTACAGTCTTGAAATTTTGTAAAAAACGTGGAAAATTATTTTGTGAGAAAAAAAAATCTTTTATAGAAGCAGCAAATATCAAAGTTCGAAATAAAAGCTAAAATTTCCAGAAATAGCCGAAATTTGAGAAAAAGAAAGACATTTCGAAAAAATTAAGAAAAAGAGACTTCTTAAAAATTGAGAAAAAGAATGAGATTTCGAAAAAATTGATAACAAAGGAAGAGATTTCGAAAAAAAAAGAATTTATCGAAAGTTCTCGAAAAATGGTAAACTTTTAAAAAACAACGTCGAATTTTGACAATAGATTGAAACCCAAAACAAATTAAAGACCTAAAATCATTAGACAAATTGAAATTTTTTAAAAAACTGTAAAATATCCAAAAGAGAAATTGTAAAAATAAACTGGAAGATTTAAAAATTGTCGAACTTTAAAAAAGTCGAAGTTTTTCAGCGAATAAGAAAAGAGTCAAATTGTAGGAAAATTGTTAAGGAAAAAGTCCAAATGTTAAGAAATTTTGAAAAAAAAATTTGCAACTGTTCCAGAGATATTTAAATTTTGAGACAAAATTTGAAGTTTCGAGAAAAAAAACGATTTTAAAAAATCCAAATTTTCTGATAAATTCAAATTTTGAGAAAATTGGTAAAATAATTTTGAAAGAAAAGAGAATGTCGATAAAACTTTCAATTTCGCGAAAAGTATTAAATTTTAAAAAATAATCAAAATTTCCCAGAGAAAGTCAAATTATAAGAAAAAAATCAAATTTTGAGATATAAAAATAAATGAATTTCGTTCGAAATAAAGGTTGAAATTTCCAGAAAAGTTTCATTTTGAAAAAGGGAGATTTTCAAAAAAATGAATTCTCCAAAAGTACTCACAAAAATCGAAATTTTAAAAGAGGACTTCGAATTTTGACAATAGATTGAAATTCGCAGAACCAATCTAAAAACCTGAAACGCTTTGACAAATTTAAGTTTTCTGAAAAATTGTAAAATTTCGAAAAGAGAAATTATAAAAAAATTAAAAGCTTGAAAAAATTGTCGAACTTTTTCAGAAGTCGAAGTTTTTCAGAGAAAAAGAAAGTAAAAAAATTCATTTTTCCAGAGAAAGATAAATTTTGAGAATAAATTAAAATTTTGAGAACAAGACTAATTAAAAAAAAATCCAAATTTTCAGATAAATCTAATTTTGAGAAAATTGGTAAAATAATTTCGAAAGAAAAGGAAATGTCGATAAAACTTCCAGTTTCGAGCAAAGTGTTCAATTTTAAAAGAAGGTGAAAATTTTTCACAGACAGTCAAATTTGAAGAGAAAAATCAGATTTTGATATTTGAAAATAGATGACTTTAGTTCGAAATAAAAGTACAAATTTCCAGAAAACATAGCTTTGAAAAAAAGATTTCGAAAACAATGAATTTTTAAAAAGTTCTCAAAAAAGATCAAATATTAAAAAAAGATCGAATTGCGACAATAGATCGCAACAAATTTAAAACCTGAATCTTTTAGACAAATTTAAATTTTGTGAAAAATTGTAAAATTTCGAAATGAGAAATTGTAAAATTTTCGAAAAGAGAAATTCTAAACCTAACAAATTTAAAACCTGAAACTTTTAGACAAATTTAAATTCTGTGAAAAATTGTAAAATTTCGAAATGAGAAATTGTAAAATTTTGAAAAGAGAAATTGTAAAATTTTGAAAAGAGAAATTCTAAACAATTGAAGCTTAGAAAAAATCGTCGAACTTTTAAAAACCGAAGTTTTTCAGAGAAGATCAAAATAAAAGAGAGAAAGTTAATAGTTTGAGAATAAATTTGAATTTTGATAGAATTGGTGAAATAATTTCGAAAGAAAAGACAATGTTGATTACAACTTGCAGTTTCGAGAAAAATGTTGAACTTTAAAAAAAGGTCAAATTTTAAGAAAAAAAAATTAAATTTTGAGATTAAGTTAAACATTTTGAAAATTGACGAATTTCATCAATAAAATCGCAGCCTGCAGGATACAATAATATGTCAAATTTTAAAAGTCGAAATTTAAAAAAAAAACGGATTTTGAGAAACAAGACCAAATTTGTAGAAAATAAATAAAAGTTTAAATGCTTAGTAAGCGCCAATATTTAGGCAAAATAGCTAAATTTGGAGAAAAAGAGGAATTTTAAAAAGAATATAGAAATTTTCTGGAAAAGTATGGTAGGTCAAAATTTCCTAGAGAAAGTCAAAAGTTGAGATCAAGTCAAACATTTTGAAAATATGTAGATGAATTTCGTCGAAAAAATTGCGTTTTGCAGAAACAATAAAATGTCAAATTATAGAACTCGAGATTAAAAAAAACCGAATTTTGCGTAACAAATCCAAATTTGTAGAAAATAAATAAAAGTTTAAATATTAAGTAAAAGTTAATTTTGGGGAAAATGCCAAAATTTGGTAAAAGGGCGAATTTTAAAAAGAATGTCGTCAGTTTTAGAAAAAAGCAGCAATTTAGAACAAAGTTGAAAAAACGTTATTTTGGAAAAAAATTTTGAGAATAGATATAAATTTCAAAAAAAAAAACTTTCAAAAAAGTTGAATTCTTCAAAAACTATTTTACTTAACATCTCCAGCTACTTTAAATTTTTACCTTTTTCATTAAAAAATCGACAAAAGATGAATTTTAGAGAAATAAGTGGAATGTTCCAGTAAGTCAAATCACAAAAAAGTAAACTTTTTCACAAATTGTCGAGTTTTCAGAAGAAAGAAGGATTTGGGACAAAAGTCTAATTATAGGAACAAAATGGATATTGAAAAAGAAGACTAATTTAGAGAAGGGTTAAAAAAGTCGAAATTGCGAAAAAAAAAGGTAAATTTTGAAGTAAAAGTCTAAATTTTAAACTTCGTTTGAGCTAAATATATTTTCGTTTGACTACATGAGTCAGAGAAGTCTCTCTCTGTTCCATGTTTTGTCTAATTTAATTTTAAAATAAGATGTAAAATGGGAAATAATAATTTGTGGCTTTTTGAAATTCACGAAATCAATTTTTTTATTGCGGCTGGCTCTTTCGGTTTAAAAGTTTGCCGACCCATGTTCTAGTGCAGGGGTCGGCAAACTTTTAAACCGAAAGAGCCAGCCGCAATAAAAAAAATTGATTTCGTAAATTTTAAAGAGCCACAAATTTTTATTTCTAATTTTTACATTTTATTTCAAAATTAAATCAGATAAATCAGACAAAATAGGGGTCAGAGACTGACTCATGTAGTCAAACGAAAATACATTTAACTCAAAAGACCTTCTATTGCTCAAAATTTAGACCTTTACTTCAAAATTTGCCTTTTTTTTTCGCAATTTGGACTCTTTTAACTCTTCTCTATATTAGTCTTCTTTTTAATATTTATTTTGTTTCTAAAATAAGACTCTTACCACAAATCTTCCTCCCTTCTCAAAACTCGACAATTTATAAAAATGTTTACTTTTTTCTAATTCGACTTACTGGAAGATTCGACTTATTTCTCAAAAATTCATCTTTTGTCAATATTTTTTAAAAAAAAGTAAACATTTGAAGTAAATGGAGATGTTAAGTAAAATAGTTTTTGAAGATTTCGATATTTTTTTTTCGAAGTTTTCTTTTTTCGAAATTTAGATCTATTCTCAAATTTCACTTATTTCCAAAATTACATTTTTTCGACTTTGTTCTAAATTAGTGCTTTTTTCTAAAACTTTTTAAAATTTGTTCTTTTACCAAATTTTGACATTTTCCCCAAACTTAACTTTTACTAAACATTTAATATTTTATTTATTTTCTACACACGGTTTTTTTTTTCGAAATCTCGACTTCAAATTGGATACTTTATTGTTTTTGCAAACTGCAATTTTTTGACGAAATTTATCTACACATTTTCAAAATATTTGACTTGCTCTTAAAATTTGGGAAATTCTGACCTTAAACACTTGAACACTTCTCTTAAAATTTCTATAATCTCTTCGGAATTCGTCCTTTTCGCAAATTTAGCTGTTTTGCCCAAATATTAACTTTTATAAAACATTTAAACTTTTATGTACTTTCGACAAACTTGGATTTGGTTCGCAAAATTCGTTTTTTTTTTAAATTTCGACTTTTAAAATTCGACATTTTATTGTTTCAGTAACCTGCGATTTTTTCGACGAATTCGTCAATTTTCAAAATGTTTGACTTATCTCAGAATTTGATTTTTTTCTTAAAATTTGACCTTTCATTAAAGTTCAACATTTTTCTCGAAATTGGAAGTTGTCTCAACATTGTCTTTTCTTTCGAAATTATTTTACCAATTCTATGAAATTTCGAATTTATCTGAACATTTGAAGTTTTTTTTTAATTCGTCTTGTTTTCAAAATTTTACATTTATTCTTAAAATTTAACTTTCTCTGGAAAAATGCAAATTATTTTCCTTATGCTCTGAAAAACTCGGCTTTTTAAAAGTTCGACGATTTTTTCCAATCTTTCAATTTTTTACAACTGCTCTTTTCGAAATTGTACAATTTTTCACAAAATTTAAATTTGTCTAAGAATTTGAGGTCTTAAATTTGTTCTGGGTTTCAATCTATCATCGAAATTTGACGATTTTTTCTAAATTTTATCTTATTTGACTAATTCATTTTTTCAAATTTTTTTTTTTTACCAAATTTCGTATTTTATGGAAATTTTAACTTTTTAAATTCATCTGTTTTCAAATTTTAGAATTTGATTTGGTTTTTTAAATACTTTTCTTTGGGAAATTTGGACCTTCTCTTCAAATTCAATACTTTTTTCGAAACTGGAAGTTTTATGGACATTTTCTTTTCTTTCGAAATTATTTCACCAATTTTCTCAACATTCAATTTATCTGAAAATTCAGAGTTTTTTTTCAATTTGTCTTGTTCTCGAAATTTCAATTTATTCTCAAAATTTAGGTTTTTCTGAAACATTGCATATTTTTTATTTTCCTTCCTCTCTGAAAAACTTCCACTTCTGGAAAAGTTCAACAATTTTTTTTAAACTTTTAATTTATTACTTTTTTCTTATTGAAATTTTACAACTTTTCACAAAATTTTAATTTGTCTAAGCATGCAGGTTTTTAAATATGTTCTGCGAATTTCAATCTCTTGTCAAATTTAGTTTTTTCAAAAATTTTATCTTTTTGAGAAATTTTGACGAATTTTTTTTTCGAAGTCTCTTTTTTTTCAAAATTAAGCTTTTTCTGCAAAGTTCAGCATTTATTTCGAACGAAATTCATCCATTTTCAAATCTCAAAATTTGATTTTTTCTTAAAATTTGACTTTTTCTGGGAAATTTTAACCTTCTTATAAAATTCAATTTTTAAAAGTGAAAGTTTTATCGACATTCGCTTTTTCTCAATTAGCAATTTTCTCAAAATTCGAATTTATCAGAAAATTTGGTTTTTCTTTAAATCGTTTTGTTCTCGAAATTTCAAATTACTTCTTAAAAATTTAAATCTCTCTGAAATTTTTTTGCCGAAATTTCGAGCTTTTCTTAAATTTTGACTTTTTTCTTGAAATTTTTCCTAAAAATTTGACTTTATTCTTCTTTATTGAAAAACTTCGACCTTTTTTAAAGTTCGACAAATTTTTTTAAACTTCCAGTTTATTTTTACAATTTCTCTTTTTGATTTTTACAGTTTTTGAAAAAATTTAACTTTGTCTAAAAATTTAGGTTTTTAATTTGTTCTGGGTTTCAATGTATTGTCAAAATACGACGTTTTGTTTTCTAAAATTTTCCTTTTTTTTTTGAGAACGTTTGATAACCTTAACTTTTTCGAAATATTTTCCTTTTTTTAATTTTTTCTAAATCTCCTCCTTTTTCTCAATTTTTTCGAAGTCCCTTTCTTTTCCTCAATTTTTATGAAATCTCTCCCTTTTTCTGAAAATTCAGATTTTTCTTGAAATTTCAATTTTTATTTCGAGCTTTGATGTTTGCTGTTTCTGTAAATTAATTTTTTTATTCACAAAAGTAATTCATCTTTTTTTCACGAAATTTTAAGGCTGTAGAAAATTTACAAATAAATGTAAAATCACGAAAAAAAATATTTTTTAGATATTTCGACTTTCCAAATTGATCGTTCTCTAGAAATTTCAAAATTCATGTGTTTTTTAAAAATTTTAATACAAATCAATCAAAAATTTTAAAAAAAATACTCTTTGAAATCATAACATTTTTGTCAAAATTTAAGCAAAATGTGAAAATTCCTAGAAAAGTATTTTTGGAAATTTTGACTTCTGTAGGTCACTTGTTTAATAAGTACTCATTTTCTGCGTGTCTGTCCACTCTAGCTTTTATTCATTTATTTTTTTAGGGGGCCGCCATTGTCTTTAAAAGAGCCGCATGCGGCTCGCGAGCCGCGGTTTGCCGACCCCTGTTCTAGTGGAATAAATTTCGCCGGGTCGTATTTATAATTTTAATTTTGCTAGAATCCTTTAATGATTGTTCGAAACCACTGCTGTAAAATAAATGCAAGAAAGTCCCAAATAATCAATCAAATTCAGAGTCAAAATATTTTCATAGCCTACTTTCGGGATGTCAGGGACTCGGACGTACCAAAAACAACCCCGACATTAAGGAAATATTGCGGACCATAAAGAAACTTAAGTCTCGCTACATATTTTGGAAGACAGATTTATTCAAAATAACTTTCGCAAATGAGTTAAAACGAGGAACGCGGGAAAATCTAGGGCGAATTAGTAAGACGAAAGGGTGATAGGAATCTTCCAGATTATCTTACATATCTAACTAGGATGAGATTAACTTTAACATATAACTACTACAACGCATTGAATTTATAAATTTTATTTCGAATATCCTAAAGGTAATTTTAACTTATTAAATATTTAGATTAAATTATACGGAGTTTAATATTGCCAATGACCAAGGGTAGTTTTCGTTTTTACTTATAAATTAAGAGCAACTTCGTCGTTTGTGGAATCGAAAGTGCAATAACTGTAAATTCTGGGTCAAGGTGATAATAACAGACAGGTTCCAGACACTAGACTTATCGATTATCATCACATCATCAGTGCAAAGTGACTAACGCCTATTCGGCACTTTTCCGATTCGTTTCACATCATGTCAGACGGATCTATTCTATCTGTTTATCTTGGGAGAATACGGCTAAATGGAAAAGGGACGGCCAGATATAGTTGCGCACTTTTTTTGGCCGCCTTTTTGCGTTTCGCTTCACAAACACTCTATTGTTTAGTTTCTATAGTGGAAGATTAATTTCAGACAAAACATATTGCTTCAAGGAAAATCGGATATATCTTTATAGCAATTATGTATATATTAATTAAATCGATATTATTCTGCGGAGAAGGATAAATTTATCTATAAAATAGCCCTCGAGGATACTTTATGTGTAGAAGGAGAAAAATGCCAGCGCATTTTAAATTTATGCGAATCTCATATTTCTAGTGGTAGTTATTTTTTATATTACGGCAATTTTTACAAAAAAGAAAAAATCGTTGATAAAATCAAAAGCGTACGTCATGAGAATTGGTTTTACAGCTTACAGTTAGCTATTTTTAGACACTTAACTTTAATTGAAAAGTTTTGTTTTGAACTTCAAACTTCCAGAACAAGGCAAAAAGTTTGTCTTCAAGCTCAACATACAAAACCGAACTTTTGTCTTCAATACTATTCCTAACCTAAACATACCTCATACCACATACGTTTTATAAAAAATATCCCTCATCAAATTGCGTTTCCTATATCATCAGTTACAGGTCTTGTAAATAAAAAAGTTGTGCTCGGTAGCAAGCATTCTTGTTTAATGAACTTACCACAAGGATTTAAAGATAAAATTGTCAGCTACAAGTCCCTGTACAATTTTCAGTACATTTTATTTGTTATATTTATGATATATAGTGCAGCTCGAATGCTTCACCTGTCTTATATTAATAAATGTCAGCAGTGATTATTGTTCTTGAGCGATGACAATTTTAAAACAAATAAAAAATTGGGCAGTTATGGGGACTGCCGACAGAAGTGAAAACTGAAAACTGTTACGTAACAGTGTTTTTTCTTAAATTTTAAAATTTTAATATCAGAAATAAAAATTTCATAATTTTTAAATTAAAATTAGTATTTGTAATTTTTATATCTTTTTATTTATATATGGTTTGGTCTTTGATCTGATCTATTTTAAGTTAATGCTGTCACACTATTCAAATTTTATATTTGCATGGTAAATTTTGAAATACTTCAAAAAAATATGTTTTTAATGTACTGATATTTTTAGAAATTTAGATTTTAGGAATGTAACAAATGTTGGTTTTTCCACATTCGCGAATGTGAGGATTCATTTCCAACATTCGTGAATGCGAATTTAGAGAATTTTAAAGGAAAATTCATAATTTTCAGAATAAATTGAAAAAATCAGTTTCAAAAAATATTGTTCCTACAAGTTTTTTTTTCATTTTAATTTTAAAATAATCTCTAAATTTACAGAAAATATTTTTATCCAGATTTCGCAAAAACATTATTCCCAAAATTTTTGTGTTTTTATTAATATTTTAATTCGGTTTTAGAAAAATAAACGAATTTTCAGAAAAAGTCGAGTTTTAGATAAAAAGCTCAATTTTAAGTAGAAATTTCTGGAAACATAAGACGTTTAAAAATTGAAACACAGAACTTGTCCCCTGAAACCAAGAAAAATTAAAAAACACAACAAAGGTTGCTCTAACGCGTTTCGACAGCCAAGCTGTCATCTTCAGAGATAAAATGATGTTATGTGATGATGTTTTCTCTCTGAAGATGACAGCTTCGCTGTCGAAACGCGTTAGAGCAACCTTTGTTGTGTTTTTTTAATCTTTCTTGGTTTCAGGGGACAAGTTCTGTGTTTCAATTTTTGAAGATAACCAAGGACCAGTCCGTTCCATCAAACATAAGACGTTTAGTCGAAACTTGAATTTTGAGAAATAGATTGAAATTTCCGCACACTTAAAATCTCGAAAAATATGCCGAAATTTGTATGAAATATTTAAAGTGCCCCACAACGTCCAATTTTGAGAAAAGAAAGTAATATTTTGAGTATAAAGACGTTATTTAGAAATGGCCAATAATTATAATAAAAAAATACAGTTTTGAGATAAAGTCTGAATTTTCGGGAAATTAAAGGTAATATAAAACGTCATCCTTTGGAAAACTTGATTAAGGTCGAAACTTCGAGAAAAAGACAACTTTTGAAGTAATAATCAAAAGTTTCGAAAATCCAAACAACTTTTGAAAAAATAAAAAAAAAATAGCTACATTTTGAGGAATTTTTAAAAAAACTAGTTTAGTCAAAACTCGAATTTTTTCAGAGAAAATTAAATTTTATAAAAATTTTACAATAAGGGCGAATTTTGACAAAAATTTAAGCAAAAATGTAGAAATTTTAAGAAAATGAGTCAACATTTCTCGAATGAATATTTTTTTTAATGACAGCCTGAGTGAAGAACAAGCTTTCTCCCTCCCACTATGATGTCAGAAAATATCGACTATTGAAATAAACGTCGAAATTTTGAGAAACAAGTTGAAATTTTAATTTTTTGTAATTTTTTACTACTCGAAACATTTTTACTTTTTATCAAAGGATAAACCACATTTTAAGAAAGGGCAAAGTTTAATAAATAAGTCAAAATTTACAAAAAGGTGAATTAAAAAAAAATCAAAAAAATTCTAATTTTGAAAAATGGTGAAATTTTGAAAAAAAAACGACGAATTTTTAGATAAATATTTAAAATTTTAAGAAAGCTGTATTTTGATAAAGGAAGTCTAATTTTAAAATACACCCAAAACTTCAAAAGAAAAAAGCAAATTTCATAAAAAAAGACAGAAAGAAGTCCAAAATGTGTAAATTTCAAGGAAAGAATTAATTTTCAGGAATAAATCGAAATTTTTGTAAAAGGTTCCCCCTGTTGAAAATATACATTTTCGATTGACTTTATAAATCAAGACAAAGCAACTTGCTCTAATGTAGCTAACTGATAGAAAAAGAAAACAAGAAAATTTAAAAATATTTTTCAAATATTGTCAAACAAGAAATTAATAAACCAATATAAATTACCCTTCTTCTAAAACAATGATGAAATCGAATTAATAAATAAACACCAGCTGTTACTAAAGTAGAAGAATGCACTAATGAAGACACGGGTGTAGGAGCAGCTATAGCTGCTGGTAATCAAGAAGAAAAAGGAATTTGAGCTCTTTTAGTAAAAGCAGCTAAAACAATTATTAAAGAAATTAATTGTATTGAATAATCAATTTTTATAAATTCAATATAATAAATATAGTTTCATCTCCCGTAATTTAATATTCAAGCAATAGATAATAATAATATTACATCACCAATTCGATTTGTTAATGCTGTCAATATTCCAGCATTATAAGATTTAATATTTTGATAATAAATTACTAAACAATAAGAGACTAAACCTAACCCATCTCAACCTAATAAAATTCTAATTAAATTAGGTGAAATAATCATTAATATTATAGACAAAACAAATATTGATACTAATATAATAAATCGATTTAAATTTAAATCTCCTTCTATATATTCTTCTCTATAAAATACAACTATTGAAGAAATAAATAAAACAAATCTTATAAATAATAACGATATTCAATCTAAAATTAGAGTTATAATAATTGAAGACCTAGACAAACTTAATAAATTAATTTCAATAATTATTGAATAATCTAAATAAATTTGTATTAACTATGGGATTGCATAAATTACTTTATCAGTTATTATCTTAATAAATATTGTTAGTTACGATACCAATGGACCCCCAACACTCCCCTAAGAGTTCATGGACCATAGTTTAAGAAATTCTACCTTAGCTGTTGCATCGTTATTTTATAAATAATTTCCCGTTTTATTGCCAAACCATTCGCAATATATTCGCATAATTTCTTGCGAATGCGAATGCATGCGAATATTAAAAAACATGCAAATATTCGCGAATGCGAATGCGGATGCGAATATTCGTTACATCACTAATCTCAATACTGTTAATAATGAGTTACTAGAGTCTTCGTTGGATTGGTCGTAGAATTAACCTTAACAATTCAAACACCAGTTTACCTTTAAGTATCTATCAACAACTGCTCTTTAGGCACCTGTCAATTAGTAGGTGGTAGACTGGAACTTTCAGTCATCCGAGGTAGTACCACCTCAAGTATCACTAGGAGGCGGTGAAATGATGCTTACATCATAATTTCGTCTCTGACACGTGAGTCGGTTTCTGCTATTCTTCTTTCATCATCCTGCCCTTTTCCTTATTTCCCTTTTTCATCTACTCTGATATTTTTTTTATAATTATTAAAAACAAAGATCATGGATTACTCTCCGTACAAAAAATTCTGGAAGTAAACTAACCTCCCGTTCGGATGTCCGGGTGGAGTGTGTACGAGGAAATCCAAAATCGACGGAAAACTTTAATGTATCACGGGCCAAGTTTCTTTTAAACAATTCATTCAAAATTCAA
This sequence comes from Dastarcus helophoroides, assembly GCA_028583605.1. Lineage (NCBI taxonomy): Eukaryota > Metazoa > Arthropoda > Insecta > Coleoptera > Bothrideridae > Dastarcus > Dastarcus helophoroides. The sequence goes on along the minus strand of CM053334.1, from coordinate 2,736,702 downwards.
TTTTGTAACATTCGGGGTCTAAACTCAAATCTAAACTCGGCTCATCAACACCTTCAAAATGAAAGACCACATGTGCTGTCTCTGACAGAAATCCAAGTCTCCCCAACCATCAATACAGTCCATTTGCTTTGCCCTAACTACGACTTGCACACAAAATTTCGACACAAGAGGGGAATTTATGCTTTTACACGAAGTGAGCTGTCCTGTCAACGAAAAGAAGCACTGAAATCTGCTGATCATGATGTGATTTGGCTGAAAATCTGCTTCAAAAGCGAAGTAATATTCACCTGTTTACTTTATTTATCTCCAAACGATCCCTCATACAGACAGCTCTTCTCTTATCTCTTCGTAACCTTTGATCAGCTACAGATGAATTATCCAAACGCCGAGAATGTCTTTCTCGGTGACTTCAACGTGCACAACATCCCCTGCTTAAGGTTTTCTTCCCGAACTGACGACGCGGGAAGGGTGGCAGAGACTTTCGCCATCACTTGTGGACTATCGCAATTAGTTGAGGAACCCACAAGAATTCCTGATGTAGATACCCATCAACCTAATCTACTCGACTTTTTTCTTACAAATTCACCAAATTCGTATACAATCTCTGTGACATCACCGCTTGGAAATTCGGATCACAAGCTTTTAGCAGCCTCCCGGTCGCTCGCTGCATATACCACCTCCTTACTTTAACCCATTTTAACTCTGCAAACTGGAAACAATTAAGAGACTTCTGTGCATCCTTCCCATGAAAGAAAGTCTGCTTTAATCTCAGACAACCCTTCCTTAATCGCCGAATCCATCACGGAAACTATCCTGATTGGTATGGAATGCTCAATTCCCCACTCCCAAAAGAAGTCTGCCTCCACTAAATTTGGTTCAGTTAAGAATATGCTCGGGCTGTCTCCTACAAAAATCGCGCATATCGTCGTTGGCGAAATAATCCCTTAGTCGAGACTCGGACCATATTTGTAGATGCACGAAATTCTTGTTATTGAAGGTTATTGACGAGGCAAAAGGTATTTGATCGTAAAATGCGCCGAGGGGCTTATCAACTGTCCGAACGGTTCCAGGTCCTTTTGAGGATTTGCAAAGTCGATTGGAAAGAATTGTACATCTTCAAATTTTCCACTTTACTCGATGAAAATAGCAATATTGTTACTACCTCCAAGGAAAAGGCTGACATTTTAGCCTTAATGTTTGCTGAAAATTGCAATCTTGATTTTCAAAACGCAGAACCTCTTATTCTTCCTAAGATTGGCACTTCGATGTCTGAAGTTGTTTTCAGACTAAGGCTTCAATCAGGAAGATTCACCTTGAGCTCGACACCTCGAAAGCTTCTGGCCTTGATGGTATTGCCCGCTATTGTTCTTAAGAAGTGCGCCCCAGAGTTGACTCCAGTCCTAAGCAAATTGTTTACACTCTCTTACAACAAAAGTGTATTCCTTAACATCTGGAAATCTGCTAGGGTGCAGCCTGTCCTTAAAAAGGAAAAAAGGAATCTGGCTAACAACTATCGCCCTATATCTTTGTTACCCATTATATCTAAAGTGATGGAAAAGGTTATCAACCTCGAGATGCTCAAATATCTGGACGAAAATAGAATCATCTCCGACAGGCAATATGGTTTTAGACAACAACGTTCCACTGGCGATCTACTGGAATATATTACTCATATCTGTAACTCAGTTATGGGAAAACATGGTGAAACTAGGATTTTGGCATTGGATATCTCAAAGGCTTTCGACAAAGTCTGGCACCGATCTCTTCTAGCCAAATTAACATCTTATGATCTTTCTCCTGGACTCTGTCATTTGATATCCAATTTTCTCGCTGACAGATCTCTTCAGGTCGTCGTCGATGGTATCTCATCCGAGACATTTGCGATTAACGCAGGGGTGCCTTAGGGGTTTGTTCCGTCTCCTATTCTATTTCTGTTACACATAAACGATCTCTTAGCTTCAACTTCCAATCCTATATACAGCTACTCAGATAATAGTAATCTTCTGTCGTCTTTCTTCTCCGACTAACCATTATCTATCGCTGCTTCAGATCGACTAGGGGAACAGCTAATACAGACGATTAATCGGGATCTCGAGATTATTTTGGAATGAAATAACAATTTGGTCGACTTAAACGCTTCAAAAACTCAGGCCGCGGTTTTCTCTAAGAAATCATCAAGGGATAATGCAACAAAGATACTAATGGACGGTCAAATCCTTCCGATGGATCTAATCTACCTACCCTAGGAGTGAATGTGAGTACTAACTTCTCTTGGGACGATTATGTTCGCGCCATTGCCAAATCCGCCTCTCAGAAGCTAGTCTTTCTTTTTAGAGCTAAAAAGTACTTCAGATCTCATCAGCTATTAACACTATACAAAGCTCAAGTTAGGCCAACACTATAATACTGTTCTCATGTTTGGAGTTCAGTCCCAAAACACACTTTAGCTCTCTTGGATTTAATTCAAAGAAGAGCAATTCGCCTAATTGGTGACGAGAGTCTGACCGATTCTCTCAAAACCATTAGAGCACAGGCATATGGTTAGGTGATTTGTCTCTTTTCTACAAGTACTATCATGTGAGATGCTCGCAGGAACTATTAGAATGGAATCCCTCTCCCCAAATGCAAGATTCTTGAGGAGTTACTAGACAGTTGAGACAGCAAATTCCTGTGCGGTCCAGCTTGACACAGTGAGGACTTCTATCTACGGAAGACTCTTTTTTCTATAGAACTTCCAAGTTATGGAACTTGTTACCGAAAGAAATTTTCCCCAAAAATTACAACCTATCCTTGTTTAAGAAGGCGGTTCATCGCCATCTATCCCTGTTTCCGCATCCTACTCGCAGTGCTTTGAAAGCATAATGGGGTTACCCTTAGCGAGTGGATTAAACTTAAAAAAAAACCTTTCCACGCTGCTTGATTTATAAAGAAAAGGATACATTAAACTTTGTTCATAAAAAAATAAAAAATCTTCAGTGTTACTAATTATTAATACTTCTTGAAACTCCGTGTAATTTAAGGATATTTTCTTCTAACTTTAATTAAACTGCCTTATTAAAGTTCCTAATTTATTAAATTTTAAATGTCTTCTCTATAATTGAGGTCTTGCTAGCTAACGTTTATTTTATATAAATAAACGCCTACTTCTGTATAATATAAAGCTGCTCATCGTTTTTTTGTAATTATTACATGTACGAGATTCTAGTTTCAAAAAAAAAATCAATTTCATAACACAAAACATAAATAATCTTCAAAATTGACAGCAATTATAGGTTTGCGTTTCGCACGAGGCGTGTCTTTATTGCTGTTGTCTCGCTTACCTCGCACAGCGTATTTAGAATTGACATAGGTAGGGTAAATTATCCCAAATTGAACCGGCTCCTAAATTGATCCCCCTAAATTTTTCTACCTTATTAAACTCTTAGCGCCACCTGCATTAAACAACTGAATCTATGTGTGTAGATGAGGTAAGCTCAGCAATTTTATAATAATATCGGTCAGAATTCAGCAATTTCTCGCCTTTGTGTGTGTAGTGGACATTTTTTGCATAAAATTAGATCTAAGTGTCTAAGAGAATTTTGATATTCTGTTAAAGGAAGGAAAAAATTTTGTAATTGTCACTAAAATGCCACAGTTTTTGGCATATGTAACACTACTTACGAGTATTTAAAATTTACGTATTTAGAAACGTAAGGTTATAATATGTATTTTATTGACAGTTTCCTAATTTGAACTATAAACGGTTGCCTAAATTGAACCTCAAATTAGGAAACTTTTGTCTGCTTTACGAGCTTTCAAGTGGTCTGGTCTTTTTTGCAAATGTTAAAAGGGGGAATATAGGGAAAATAGTCTGCGTCAGATTTGGAACTAGCGCTAGCAGCGTACAAAGAGGGAAATAAAGGTCTAAATAAACGATTATGGAATACATAAATCGACGTTACTTTGGCATATTCGAAAGTCGAACAAGGTGGCCAAAGGTTCTATTAAATTATTAGGCAGGAACCCTATTTTCAATACTACTTTAGAAAAATTGTTGTCGAACCATATTATTAAACTCTCACAATCGCTTTTCCGACTCACTGTAAAAGATGTTTGAAGTCTTACTTAGATGTTCTGTTACTGGCACGAAAAAATGGAATTGTTATGGTGCAGTTGTCAGGTCATAAGGCACATCATTTGCAACCACTTGACGTTCCTTTTTCAAACCAATGGAGGTGTATTACACCCAAGCATTGAAAAAATGGTTAAGGACTAATCTTGGACAGATATTGTAACAGTAGCAAGTGGCTTCATTATTAAATGAAGCTTATGGAAAGACGGCAACTATAGAAAATGCCATTAATGGATTTAGGGCATCCGAAGTATTGCCAGTAGATAGATATGTTTTTCAAGATTCAGATTTTGCTGGATCCGTAGTTTTTAAGCCTGAACCGAAGAAAGTTCAAAATAATGGTTTTAATCCTAACGATGATATTTCATTAGCACTTAAAAAAAATTAAAGTAGAAATTGTTCAACACCTTTCTCTATGGATGTTGCCAAAACCTCATCAAAAACCTGAGCATCAATATTCTTCGTAAGCTTACTGGAAATTGCCCCATTATCTAAATGTGTCGAAGCTGCATCTTTAAAGAAAAACAGCAAAGCCATCGGTATTCAGAAAGGAGCACAAATCACTAGTAGTCCCTACAAAAGTTTGAGAAAAAAAAACGGACCAAAGTAGCAACGACAGGTGACGAGTAACGTTGACATTGTAAGGAATGTGAAGAGAAAGTTCAGGATATGATTCGATGTGTGAAACTTGGTTTCACTGCAAATGCGTAAAGGAGAGTTTGTTCAAGAAGTTTATTTGTCAGACATGTGTGTAAAACCCCTTGAGTTTTTAGTTTATTTTAATTTTTCAATGCTTGTTTTTTTAAAATTTATTCCTAACATGTATGTATCCTGTCCTGTTTTCTTATTTTTAAATGAAAATTTAACTGTCTTTTGAAAGTACCTACTCATAATTTTTATAGGTAGTTTCCATTTGGGGAACTAGTGGTTCAAATTTGGACCATTTGCACCCCTTCAATAATTTTTTTTTTACTTCGGAACTATTACATCCCGAGGGTTCATAAAGCTAAAGTAGATTTCCAAAAATATAATTCAAATTTTAACAGGCATATAAAATGTTACATACATTTACAAAACAACAGGCATTTTTCTAAAAAATGGTTCAATTTGGGGCACTTTACGTATATCAACAACACATTAGAGCATGTCGGTAGTTCAAATAAACGTTATTGGTAACGCAAAACCATTCGTTTGTTCCCCATCTTTAGTTGCACAACGCTCTTAACGAAGTTTTCACTTCAATAGATTTATAGTATCAACTATGACATATATAAAATCCCATTATTTCCAAAAGGAACATAAGGCTTCCAGAAATTGTGTCCATTGTTGTCTGTTGGCGGCTAGGTTCTTAACCTAGTGCTCTTCCAGGTTTGTTTGGGTCTACTCACTTTGAGTTGTTCTTGCGGGTTCCAGTCGAATGCTTGGCGCGTGATGTCTTCTCGCGGTCTTCTGAGAATGTGGCCCACCCAACTTCATTTTTTTCTGGCTATTTCCTTCGCAATGTCTTCTTGCTTGGTTGTCTTTCACAGCTCTTCATTGGAGATTTGGTTTGGCCAAAATATGTTGAGAATATTGCACAGCAATGCAGCTTTTGATTTATAGTCTATGTCAGCTTTCATGTCTCGCAGCCGTATAGGAGCACCGATTTAACATTGGTATTAAACAGTTTTAATTTAGTGTTAGTGGAATAGAGTTTTGACTTCAAGCAATTTTTCAACATTCTAAATGCTCTTCGAGCCTTGTTAACCCTTTCCTAGATGTCTCTATCCATGCGTTGTCTGTCATGCAACACACTCCCCAGGTCACTGAATTCAACCATTCTTTCTATTATTTTATTCTCTAAGAACCGAAGGTGAGTTATTTAACGTTCCTGTAAGCATTTGTTATGTTTTGCTCAAGGTTAATTTCTATCCTTGCTTTGAGCGCTTCTTCGTTTAGACTTTCTAGCTTAGATTGCATGTCCTTGAGGGCATGAGCGGATAAGTAAATGTTGTCTGCGTAATTTAGGTCTCCTAGTCAATGTGTTGGGCCCCATGATACCCTTTTCATAACTGTTTGTCGCTTTTAGTACGTGGTCTAACACTATTACAAATAGCAATGGTGAGAGTGCATAGCCCTGCTTTACGCCATTTCTCACTGGGATTGGGTCGGACCGAAGATTTTGTGAATGTACTCTGCTGATTGTACCTGCTGTGCTGATTGTAAAGTTCTCTAATAATGTTTAGTATCTTAGATGGAATTTCGGCTTCTTCCAACGTACGCCATATAACTGAGTGAAGAAGAGTATCGAAGGTCCTGCGAAAGTCCACAAAGCAGACAAACAGAGGAGAGTTGGGCTTGGCATATTGTTCTATTATTTTACGTAAGGTATTGATCTGGTCTATGCAGGACTTATTCGCTCTGATTCTGGCTTGTTCCTTCCTCAGGATTGGTTGGTTCTATGATTTTTGCTATGCGAGTGTTTATAATGTTGGCTAGGATCTTGTTTATAGTGTTCAAAATGTAATGCCTCTTCAGTTTTTCGCACCCTGCTTCTATCCCCATTTTTTAGCAATTTTACAATAAGATCACCCTTCCAATCTTCCGGGAATCTCTTGGTCTGCCACGCTCGCTGTAGCACAGGTTAAATAATCTCTGCAATTGGTGCTTAAACAGTGTTTCATAATGTGGTGTATTGTCTGAACCTGCAGCTTTGTTTGACTTTAGTCTTTTTATTGTGTTTTTAATTTCACTTACCGAAGAGTCCCTCGTGCAAATGGGCAAGGTCGCTCTTACCGGCTCTGGTTAATGCGATAGGGATGAATTACTGTATACGGATCCAGTATAAAATTCTTGGTATCTTGCTAGCTGTTCCTGAAGCCATGTAATGTTGCGGCCATATTTATTTTTTAAAATAGAATAGCTGCTTGCTTTAGCTACGTTAGCGAACGTCTTAGTAATTCTGTATAGTTCTTTGAAGTTATTCTGCGTATTGGCTGTTTCTGCGGCCTCACCGAGTTGGTCTACCCATAATCGTCTGTCACATCTGGTCGCTTTCTTAACGCTTTTATTAGCGTCCTTGTATTGTGCTTTCGGTAAGTCGTCTTCCTAGCTGGAACTGGAATTGAGCAGTTTTTCATGAAGTTTGCCTCTGTGCTGAAAGAGCTTCCAAGTGTTTTCTGTGATCTAGTGCTTCTTTCTTGCGGTATTTTTTCCCAGAATTCTTGCGCTCGTCAGAGGAATGGCGTTGCTTATTGCTTCCCAGGTAGTATTCTCTTCTGCTTGCATCCTGTGTTTCTTGCTTGTGAGTTTTTCTATAAATATTTTACGGGTTGTTTTACTTTTAAGTAGTTCTCTTATTATATTTCATTCTCAGATGCGTGTTACTGCTTTCCTTAGGGATAGCAATCTTCTCCCTTATTTTCGCTACCACCAAATAGTAGTCGCTTGTTCCGTCCGCATCTCGTTTAGCTTTGACGTTTAAGCAACGAGCTCCTCCACTTCAAGCTTATGGCTATGTGGTCTGTTTGGTTGGCTGTGCGACCATTTTCCAAGTTGCTTTTTGGACTCGCTTGTGATTAAACAGTGTATCTCCTCATGATAGGAGCATAAATCTCTAGATAGTCCGCCATTTTCAGTTTTAGATTCCAAGCCCTGTTTGCCTACTACATGTTCGTATCCGTTATCTGCACCTACTCCTACTTTAGCGATAAAATCAGATTTTTGTATTTAGTTTGTAGTCTAACCGTAATTATTTTTTCTGATACAGGGCTCTATTCTAGCAGAGACCTTTTAGTTGCTGCGCTTAGTAAGATGCCCACTCCACTTTCATGCTTCTCACCTGCTAGTTTTCCAGAGATGAGTAAAAGTTTGCCATCTACGGACGTGCGTTCTTTAGCTTCACTCCAACGAGTTTGGCTGAGGCCTAGTATGTCTATCTTGAAGCGATCCATTCCTTTCTAATCTGTGCGAGGCGAGATGCCTCATACATTGTCCGAATATTTCGGGACCCGACTCTGGTTCGCTCTTTTGAATTGAAAATATATATATATTTTTTTTGATAAGTTAGTGACATTTGTGGGGGTTTCATATATCGACAAATTTAAGGCGGATGAGTGATCAGTCCCTCGCGCATTTACAATTGACATAGGTACATGTACCTACAAGACATTAGAGCATGTCGGTAGTTCAAATTAACTTTATTGGTAACGCGAATCCATTCGTTTGTCCCCTATCTTTAATTGCTCAACGCGCTTAAAGAAGTTTTCACTTAATCGTAACAACTATGACACGCTTGTATGCAGTTTTATTGGGTTTTTCTTCGTCGGTCACTCCTTTCACAATCCTAAATTTCAGCACCTTCTATTAAGGAATGGCAATCTGTTATAGATTGCCGCAAACAGCGATTGCGTTGGATCTTGGTTTGTCAATTCGCTGTTTGGGACTCAACACTGAAAAACACTTAAAACTATATTAAAATTTAAACGACGTAAAAAATAAACAACAACAATGATTATTTAAAATTTTTAACGTTTCGGGCAGTGTTATTCTCTGCCAGTCGTCAGAAAATCAGTTCAAATTTATTCCTTTACAAATTTGTGTAAGCTGTCAGAAAGTAATTCTGACAGTTTATTAGGTTATTCCCTAGGTGATTCTAAGGCGACCTAGTTGTTTTTCTCGTTTTAACAGTGGCAGCCACATACCATTTATATCAATCGAAAATTTCGCCACACAGTTATCTCATTTAGTAAAATTAAAGCTGCTTCTTTAATTTTTCTTTTTTTATAATGTTTTTCTCTGCCGATAATGCAGGATTTTGTCCACTTAACTCTGTGATCGTATTGAAAAGAGTGTTCGCAAATTTTCGATTTTGAAAAATCTCCCTTACTTAGGTAATTTTTATGTTTGTTAATACGAATCCACATAGGTCTGGATGTTTCACCTATGTAAATGTTGTTGCATTCGCAAATTTGTAAAGGAATACATTTAAACTGATTTTCTGACGACGGGCAATTACTAGTACATGTATCTGAATTTGACAGATAACGATTTGTTGTAGTCACACTTGTTTATTCGCTTCTAAGAGAACACTTGTGTCCAAGTAGAATGCAACCTATTAAAGTATACAGCCCTCTAAGCGTGTGGTGGTCCATTTTACGTCCTTATAGAAAAGTAAACTAAACAGTCGATTATGCCTTCTTACTATTAATATTGGTTTAATTTTTAGGGTTTTTAGAGTTTTTTTTAAACTAGCAGCAGAGAATTAACCTTGCCGGGACTAGGTACTAATTTGATATTTTGCCAAATCTGTTTCATGGGTCCAATGTGAAATTTCAAAGTTTCCAATAAGGTATATTGTGCTATTAGGTTGCGGCGCAAAACTACAAAATATCTCTTAAAGTCTTTCGTTAGCACATCATGATGCCATAGGGGACCTTCATCAGGACTCGAAGTCTTTGTTTTACAATGGCATCAAAATAGAAATCAAATAACTTTACAGATGAAATTTCAAACATTAATGTCGGACTAGAATAAGAAGTAGAAAAACATATTTGATTTGACATTCCTTGGAAATATTATGCCATATTCTTTTTATTTCCGTAGATTGAAAATGATGAGCTCGTACCACCTATATATTGCTGCGAAAGCTTTCATATTTTCAATACCAAAGTATTTTATGGTTTATAGTGGAATTTCTTTCTTATCCGGGACGGAATATTAATAAGTTTTTGAAAAGCTTATTATCTGGCCATTTATCAACAAATGAATACATTTTCCAAACGATAAATCATTTCGGGTTTGACAGAAGTAGTAAGAGAACGCAGACGGAAAAGATGGATTGGAATAGGTTATGGATGTTCCTCATGAATATTTATATATTTATCATGGCTAATAAAAATGGGTGAAATATCACAAACCATTTAATCCGTTTGAGTTTTATGGCGAAAAAATGTCTGCTCGCTGAAGGAAATGAATTAGAGAATAGTGAGTTTATGAATTAAACAAAGTTGATATTGTAATGTATACGACAGACGGCATCATTAATTTTATTGTGCTTGATCCTTCGGTTTGACGCTAGAATGGCAAATCGCCATCATTAGGTCTTCATTTTGGTCTTAATTAAAATTTAAGAGGGATGAATGCAACGAAAAACTAATGAGTTGCGGATTTGGAAACTTATGGATTTTTTCTGGTTTAATTTGAATTTACAATGTAAACACGATGGAAAGCGTTGCAACGTGACGTAGGGAAAACGTCGGAAATAATTTGAAAGTACAAAAACAAAACATGTCATTACATCGATTCTCGATTAAATCGAGACTTTGTGTGCAGGTTATAGACATTAAATTTTACTCCGTGTACCACGTGCACTCTATTAAAAATTCAGGTACGAAATGTAAATGATTCATTGGTAGAGACCATGCGATTGTTTTACATTATATGATATAAAAGAAATAACAGGAAAATTATTTGCTTTATGGATCAGAGGGTGGATTAAAATTATAATAGGTATTACGCATATATTAATCACTGGTCAACACTGATTTTGCCTCACGAACTCTGGTAGATAATCGTATTTGGACTATCTACCCTCATTGTGAAACTGCACTTATTTCTTTCCCATAACCCTCAGTTTTCCTGTGACAAGGTAAAATTCATTTTAAAAAAATAGTCTCCCAAAATACTGTTCCATTTATTTATTAGGTACATATTGTATAATATTTACATCTAAAAAAATTATATCAGAAATAAAACATAATATCTTGATCATATTAATTCTTTATTAATTCTTTATATTCTTTATTTGGGTACGTCTTATGTGAATGGGAAACCAGGAGTAGAACAAATCACAATTAAAGAAAGGTTTGGCCTGCACATACATCTTTAATTTATGAATAGACAAATGTGAAGCATTTACAATTGTAAAGCTCTCTGGTGTATTTCTTCCACCACTTCATATTAAATTAAGCCTTGAAAAAAATTTAGTAGGGGTGATGAATTGCAATAGAAATGGATTTTTATACTTCAAAGAGAAATTCCCCAGAATGAAAAATATGGTAGTAGCGGCAGGAGTTCTAATTAAAAAAAAATTATAAGGGACTCATTATTTAAAGAAAAATATAATAGTTTGAAAAAATGAGCCTGAAGATGCTTCAAACATTTAATTGCAAAATTTTTGGATAACGATACAGGTGACATCTACAGAGAATTGGTTTACGAACATTTTATTGGAGTATAAAGCTTTGGATTGCAATAAGGGGCTTCAGATTTATTTTTTGGACTCAAAGATCTGGACATTTTTCCTAAGAATTAGGTTGCTCTGGGAAGTTTTAAGAGATAAGAACTGATAAAGATTTCATCAGTACATTCTAATAATGGAAAAACAATTATCAAGGCAGATTAAATTCAAAGGTGTTGGCTGCCTAATGCTGGTCGATCAAGAGGTACCAATTAAAAGCTAAATAATCCAGCAAAACAAGGATTAGAAATTCCCAATGTACATTTTTTAAGTTATATTTTTGAAGAACCATCATTTTTTAAACATTTAAATGACAAATGTCGTGAGTGATGAAAAATACTGTTTATTTTAAATGACAACAACTAATACTATTAAAAAACACAAAAGAAAATCATGTGAGACACGATAAAATTTAAATTTTGTTGATGGTGGTGGGAGATGAATTTTCTAACATTGTCTGCTATGCAGATGATGCTGTACGGATATTAAATTCAGAAGACAATCTGCAGCGATTACTGCACGCCTTCAACACAACAGCAAAACGATTTAATATAATAATAAATAAAGAAAATACCAAATGTATGACCATTTCCAAATATTCTTTACGCTGTAAATTGGATATAGATAAAAAAATAATCCCACAGGTAATGCAGTTTAACTACCTCGGCTCGAAAATCACCAGTGACGGAAGGTTGGCCAAAGAAGTCCAAACACAAACATATAAGGCGGCAAGGATCTAGGGGTGCCTGAGGGATATTGTCTTTCGCAATAAGTAATGACAGCAGAAAGTAAGATCCGAATAAACAAAACCATAATACGTTCTATGATGACGTATGGGGGAAATGAAAACATTAAGAACGATACCTGGGAAGACACAGAGAGATGCGTAGAAATAAAGAGATACAGAAATTGAGTGACATACAGGTCATATATAGATTTACTAGAGGTAAAAGAAAATACTGGAACCAGCACATTAAAAGAATGGATGAAAATAGAATGGTCAAACAAACGAAGATACTACAACCAATAGGAAAAAGAACACAAGGAAGATCGATAAAAAGATGGAAAGAAGGCCGGATATTAGAAGAATAAGAGGTTTGAACACCAGAACAGGTTGAGATACCTACTTCAAAAAAACCTACTTCAAAGAAACCTACTTCAGAGAATGAAGAAGAGAAGAGAAGAGAAGAGAAGAAAAGAAAAAAAAGAAAAAAGAAGGGAATAGAAAAGAAGAGAAGAGAAGAGAAGAAAAAAAAAGAGAAGAGAAGGGAATAGAAGAGAAGAGAAGAGAAGGAGAAGGGAAGAGGAGGGAAGAGAAGAGAAGAGGAAAGAAGAGAAGAGAAGAAAAGAAAAGAAAAGAGAAGAGAAGAGAAGAGAAGAGAAGAGAAGAGAAGAGAAGAGAAGAGAAGAGAAGAGAAGAGAAGGGAAGAGAAGAGAAGGGAAGAGAAGAGAAGGGAAGGGAAGGGAAGGGAAGGGAAGGGAAGAGAAGGGAAGAGAAGAGAAGAGAAGAAAAGAAAAGAAAAGAGAAGAGAAGAGAAGAGAAGAGAAGAAAAAAGAAGAGAAGGGAGGGGAAGGGAAGGAAAGGGAAGGAAAGGGAAGCGAAGCGAAGGGAAGGGAAGGGGAGAGAACGGAAGGGAAGGGAAGAGAAGAGAAGAGAAGAGAAGAGAAGAGAAGAGAAGAGAAGAGAAGAGAAGAGAAGAGAAGAGAAGAGAAGAGAAGAGAAGAGAAAAAAAGAGAAGAGAAGAGAGGAGAAGAGAAGAGAAAAGAAGAGAGGAGAGGAGAGGAGAGGAGAGAAGAGGAGAGGAGGGGAGAGGAGAGTAGGGGAGAGGAGAGAAGAAGAGAGGAGAGGAGAGGAGAGGAGAGGAGAGGGGAGGAGAGAAGAGGAGAGAAGAGGAGAGGAGAGGAGAGGAGAGGAAAGGAGAGGAGAGGAGAGGAGAGGAGAGGAGAGGAGAGGAGAGGAGAGGAGAGGAGAGGAGAGGAGAGGAGAGGAGAGGAGAGGAAAGGAGAGGAGAGGAGAGGAGAGGAGAGGAGAGGAGAGGAGAAGAGAGGAGAAGAGAGGAGAAGAGAGGAGAAGAGAGGAGAAGAGAGGAGAAGAGAGGAGAGAAGAGAAGAGAAGAGAAGAGAAGAGAAAGAAGAGAAGAGAAGAGAAGAGAAGAGAAGAGAAGAGAAGAGAAGAGAAGAGAAGAGAAGAGAAGAGAAGAGAAGAGAAGAGAAGAGAAGAGAAGAGAAGAGAAGAGAAGAGAAAAGAAGAGAAAAGAGAGAGTGAATTGAAAATAGATGCCATATGCGATTTAGGAAGAGCTTGTGGGTTGCTATTTGACGAAACCTTTAACTACCTCAAAATTTTATATAATTTGTAGAATATAGTTATTGCATTTTCTAGTAAAGACGTCAGAGCCAATTTTAAGTACGGAATTTTATAATGCTCTAACATAAAAATTTAATAGAAGTGTCAAGAATTTCTACCCAAAACGCAATGAAATGGCTTTTTTATCAGTAGGTCAAAGATTGAAGTGTACCCTACTCCACAATGGAAATTTATTTAAGGAAGTCATAATAGGTTACTCGGTTTGTTTCGCTGGACAATATGAAGGCAAAAAGAAAGCCACTGATTTGTTGCAATATCATATGCACCAACAGATCATCTGTATTGATCTTCGTTTTTTTTCCTTGGCCATTAACGCGAATATATCAAGGATTTTTGTTTTTAAGTATGTAAAACAACAGAGCTGGTGAGAACCATTAAATGAAGTTAAATTAGCTCCCAAGATGTGAATTTAAACCTGTTAATTTAAACATTCTACACCAGCCAATTATCGACAGAAAGAATCTGATGTTTCACCTCTGTATATAAAACTAAGCCTCATAAAGCAATTTGTTAATGCTATGTCAATTAAAGCATATGGTTTCAAGTATATATTGTGGTTTTTCCTAGACTAGCAATTGGAACGTTAAAGGCCAGTGTGTTTGATGGTCCACACATTCGGTAGTTCACTAAAAATGAACCTTTTGTCGAAATGATGGCAAAACTTAAAAATAATGATTTGTTGGCATTCAAAAACATTGTCAGAGACTTTGTTGAAAATACACGAGCTCAGAATTACTTCGAAATTGTTCAACAACTTTTGGAGTGCTTCAAAATGCCTAGTTGCTACATGAGCATCAAGTTGCATTTTTAACATAGCTATTTAGCTGACTTCCTGAAAAATCTTGGCAGAGTCAATGATGAATAGGGTGAGGAGCGATTCCACCAAGATTTAAAGGATTATGGAGGCCGCATATCAACGTATGTATGAACAGTATATTTGGTAATGTTTACCTTTATTTTCCTTTATATGTACATTTTTTATAACATTTGAGAAATGAGAGGGTATTAAAAGGTTGAGGTGATAGACAGAAACTGACAAGGAGACGGCAAGGTTATGGGGTACTCAAATAAAGGTGAGGTCTTATGTGTAATTCGTGCTCAGAAAGAGTACTCATTTGCTAAACCCGTAGCGCCTACTTCTTAATCATTGTCGAGAAAATAAATTGCAAAGTTAAAAAAAAATGTTTACTAAAATTTAGTAATTCGGGATGTCTAAATTGCTTGTAGATTTTTTATCATCGATAAACAAACTGAATAATCTATATTCCTTTAAACAATTAACACTAGGAAATAAATGATTTTTGATATCGATATATTGATTATTGAAATCCAACTATACTTTTTTGACTACCATGTATTATTTTGGATATTTCTATTTTTCGTCACATACGAATTTTAAATTTCTACGAGCTAAATGTTTCAAGGGTAACAAGTTATTCCATTGTTGGTCAATGATGAGAAAAATGGATAAAAAAGTTGGTCATCGCCAATTATCAAATTGAAATAATTTTTTTTACATTTTAGAATTTTTTGCCTCGACAGTAGCAGCGGCTTCAGCAAATAAGTACTCTTACTAAGTACGAATTACACACAAAACCTTGTTTTGGTTTGAGTACCCCACAGCTTTATCGTCTTTTTGTGAAATTGTTGGTTTTTTGTGGGTTTTTGGAATTAGATGTTAAAATTTAATCAAAAACAAGTCACAAATCTAAGACATCGAAATTGCTGTTTCCCAGTGTAATTACTTATTTCGTACCTTATGCACCCTGAAATTGCCATAACAAAGATGCTCTTTTTAGACATCATCTAGGGAGCTCTTTTTAATGACTTGTGTTCAAATGGGAAAAAGATTTAACCTGTGAATTCACCTATGTGTTTATCTATCTGTTGATCATAGTTATTTTTTTCAAAGATTCTTTGATATAGCCAATTGTACTGTTGGGCCAATTGTAGCAGCGGCAGAGTACTACCTGCCCCTGAAAAAGGCTAGACCGAAATCACTCCCGATGACTTAATGATGCAGTTGAGAATGTAATTACCTAAATACTCCATAACTAATACTTGCGCTTATTTTAGGCAAGTTGATTTGGAATGACTTCCCTTTAAACTTCGTCCAGGCAAAGGACTAGCAAAAAAACTGACGTATTTAAAAGTTGGTTAGGTAGCCTCTGTCAATCAGTTAAGAAATATATAAACCTAAAAACATAAAAAGAAATGTTTGAAACTTTGTATTTATTAATTTTATTTAACATTTCTGCGACCCAGTTTAGAAATGCTAATCGTAAATAATAAAAAAAACGACATCACTTATTGGTAATTGATGATATACACAAATCCTTAGCTTTAAAAGAGCGTCATATTTGAGTTCAAAGAAAAATGTTGAAGATACATAAATAAATATTGTTTGTGTTCGGCCTCCAGACAAGTGTGAAATTAAAAACAGCTGCGAGTTGTGAGTGAATTTTTTAAAACATCTGCAAAATAAATATACTTACTATAAGTTACCGAACTATATGATAAATTTATTGATACAACAGGAGTTTTTTTCATGAACGTGATTTGAACAATTTACTAAAAGTTTATACTAAATGTGGAACAGCTAAATGGAATAAATTCAATATTTCAGTTATTGTATATATTTATGAAAAATCCGAGACAAGTCAATTTTAGATTATATGACATCCTGCACCACAAAAATTTTATCCCTTTGAGTTACCGTTTTAACCCTTAATTTTGTAGTTGGAAGTAGAAGCTTGGTATATCTCATTTAAAAGGTCTTTTCATTCTTTATTCGAAAATATCATAATTGCTACATTTGTTTAAGAAATAAACAATGAAAAAAAATATTTATCAACTAGATGAAATTTCCTACAATAATAACTAATAGCGGCTCGTCTGGTTCGTCCTCAATAATCATAAAGGGACCAAAAACAATTTCGATATTCCTTTTTTAATTTTTATCAACCTAATCATAGTCAATTGTACTTTTTGTCGAAAACATCCCAATAACTTTCTAAAAGATGAGAATTAAACAGTGGTCAGTATTGTGCTTCAGTTATCTTTTTGCACATTTTGAAAATGTAATATGGGTCACTTAACAGAAATGTATAAAATATGGTACTAATTTCACAAATGATCGGTTATGGAGGTAAGCCCATAGGCCGAAGTCGCTCGTCTATTTCAACAAAAATTTTCTGATTTACCGCCTATATCCCAAGTAAAAATCATAAAACCAATCATAAAAGAAGAACCCTTCAGTGCAAGAACTAATGATACCAAATTGGAAATGATGAATGAGTTTCAAGTAAATCCACATTCTTTCAAGTTCGACTAAGTAGCTGCAGCACTGAACGTTAGTCATTCCTTGATTATTCGTGTACTGAAAGAAAATAAAATGCATCCCTATAAACTGACATGTCGAGAGCTCAGTGATGACGATTTTGATAGAAGAACCCATTTTTGTGACCTAATGATGCACAAATTTGATAATAATGTCATCCAAATAGAAAACATATTGTTTTCTAATAAGTTCACTTTTACTCTTCAAGATCTACATGATCTGATACTGACACCATGTCAAGAGCCTAGTGAAGACGATTTTGATAGAAGAACTCATTTTTGTGACCAAATGATGCAAAGATTAGATAATAATGTCATCCAAATAGAAAACATATTGTTTTCTGACGAGTCCACCTCTACCCTTCACGGTCATGTAAATCGTCAAAACTAGTCGCTATTGAGCTAGTAAAAATCCTCACTAGATGAAGAGAATTACATACACTAGAACCCTGAAAAAGTTAATGTTTGGGCAGGGATTATTGAAGATCATGTCATTGGCCCATTTTTCATTCATGGAAATTTAAATGGAAATCATTATTTAGTATTGCTCCAAAACAACATTGTACCAGCTTTGGTAAACTGATATTCAGCTTAAGAAAATACACGCGTTCCAGCTAACGTAATATGATTAGAGCAAGATGGAGGCACCACCACACTACCAAGTCAATGTCCGGCAATATCTCGATATCACCTTTCCAAATCGGTAGAAGAGGTATGATAAAATGGCCACCACGATCACCAGACCTGATGCCTCTGGACTTTTTTTATGGGGTTATGTGAAAAGTGCAGTGAATAAAACCAAACCCCGCGACGTAGCTAAATTACGAGCAAGAATAACGCTAGTCATTTCGTCGGTGACACCAGAGATGTTAAATAATGTCAGGAGACATTTTTATTCACGATTAAGATGCTGCCAAGATGTTGGAGGTGCCCACTTTGAACATCTTCTACATTAAGTGTGGTTTATTTTTCATTTTATTAAATGAAAATATTAGATTTATAATTTGTTGTTGAAAATTGAAATTAATTTTATTTACTGTTAATTTTTAACATAAATATGACAACCATGACATTTTTAAATAGAGAAATAAAAAGACTTTACAAATGAAGTATAAAAAGCCCCTACTTTTGGTTTAAAAATTTAGGGGTTGCAACTGTCACTCGAAGAGAGTTGCATCTAGAGAGGAAATTTTTACGGATGGGGGATGTCATTTTTTAATCTGAAATTGACCTGTCTCGAGGTTTTTCATAGATTTGTAGAATAACTAAGATACGGAATTTATTCCATTTGGCTGTTCCACACTGTACATGATTTACCAAAAGTACCGAAGGAACTCGTAGTAGCAGATTCTTTATAACATTCCAAGACAAAAATTTTAACACAACTGCAACCGTTGCCAAGCTAGGTTCAGTTGAAATTTCTGTAATAGTTGTCGTTGTAAACTATTCAATAAAAAAATTATGACAACCCAATCGTAACTGAATTTGTTAATAAACAGGTGGTGTCCGCAAATGTTGCGACAACGCCTGACATTAGATTCAGGACGTTGAGTAAATACGATTTACGAAAAAAGTTTTAATAAGAAATGTTTAGATTCAGAGCTATAGGTTTCCAAGACCTGTTAAGAAGAAAAGTATAATTTAACTACCAACTTCATTACCGAATGTGTTGAAATTTTAAAATTATATTTACAGTATTAAAACTTATCATTTCGACGAATCTTAGTGAAGGCAATCTATTGGGTGGTAGTTTTTTCCGACCGTTATCAATTAATACCATGCTTGATTTTTGTAAAGCAGGTAGCGCCAAAAGAAAGTCTATTTTATTTTAAATAGGTTTTGTGTGTTATTAAAATCACCAACAGATAACCACTTTTAAGAAAAATAGCTAGTTGATGTCAATTTCAGTAGTGGATGCAAACGTTTGATTCAGTAAGCCATGAAAACGAACTGTTTAACAATTTCGTTTTTACTGGCAATCTAAAATTAACATTTTTAAAAATGATGCGTCAATGACTTATAATTTTTTTAAAGAAAATTTATTCGACGAGGGCCGGTTTGTTCACCTTCTGATAAATTGCTGGTAACGCCATCTGACGGATAACTAAACAATCCGACAGAAAAGCGTTGATTCACCCTATGATAAATAAAAATCTTCTGATATATTGCTTATCAGAGGGATAAATCTAATTGATACCATATCTGTCGACAACTGATTTGTCAACAAGATTATAACCTCAACTTAATTTAACTGAAAATCCTAATAATTAAAACCTTCCCTTTTTGAAGATGATAGCTTGGCTGTCGAAACGCGTTAAAGCAATCTTTGTTGTGTTTTTTAATCTTTCTGGGTTTCGGGAGACAAGTTTTGTATTTCAATTTTTGAAGATAACCAAGGAACAAAAAAAAAATTCTACCTTCTTTAAAAATTCCTATTTATTTGAAATTTTCTGTTTTTTTCCAACGTCTTCTTCAAAATTTCAATTTTTCATTCAGGTTTTGACTTCTTTTTAAATAAAACTTTTTGGAAATTTTCAATTTATTTGAAAGTTTTAGCTTTTATTTAAAAATGTCACATTTCAAAATTCCCACTTTTTTCATTTTAGCTGCTAAAACTTTTGACTTAAAAGTTTAATCCCTTCAAAATTTTGACTTTGTTTAAATCTTAGACTTTTTGCGAAATTTTCCATTTTTTTTTAAATTTTGATTTTTGAACAATTTTTCTAAAATATTGAAATACAAGTCCCCTGAAACCAAGAAAGATTAAAAAAAAACACAAGAAAGATTGCTCTAACCCGTTTTGATAGCCTAGCCTTCATTTTCAGAAAGATACAAGATTTGTATTTCAATTTTTAAAGATAACCAAGATCCAGTCCGTTCCACCAAAACAATTTTTCTTTTGAAGATTTTTGCTTATACTTTTTTTTAAAAAATTTTACCTTTTTAAAAATTTCGATGTAAATTGTTTTGAATGTTAACTTATTTCGACCTTTTTCAGAATTCAGTCTTTTACTCGAAATTTTGTTTTTTGTGAATTTCGACGAATGGTTTGTTAAAAATATAGAATCTTTATCAAAACATTATCTGTCTCCCAAATTTTTATTTAAAAAAAAATTGGCTTTATTAAAAAATTCTACTTTTGTTTTGAAAATTCCACTTTATTAAAGATTTTTTTAACTCTGAATCTTTTAAAATTTTGAACATTATCGGGATTGGTTTTTGAAAATTTTGACTTTTGTTTAGAATTTTACCTTTTTCTCGAAATGTTACAAAATATCGATTTTAAAAATTTGGGTAAAACAATTTTAAAAAAAATTGAGCCTTTTAAAAATTGTTATTATCATTTTTTTTTAACTTTCGAGCTTTCTAAAAAGATTTACTCTTTATAGAAATTTTGATTTTTTTGATATTCTAAATCTTAAACTTTTGATTGTTTTCGTCTTCTTAAAATTCCAAACTTTTTTAAAAATCTTGTTTATTTTCTTGAAAACTAAGGTCTTTCTGAATTTTTTAATTTTTTTAAGGCCGACTCTACCAAACTTTTCATTTTTATTTGGAAATTTCAACCAACTTTCCTTTTTTTGACTTTTTCTTGGAGTTTTGACTTTTTTGAAAGTTAAACCTTAATTTTGAAATTTCGGCTTTTTCTCTAATTTTCGACTTTTTTGAAATATTCGATTTTCCTTTGAAAGTTTTGGATTTTTTTTTAAAACTTGAACCGTTTTTAAAATCCCATCTTCTTTTGATAAAATCACCTTTTTTTAAAATTTGACCTTATAACTTACATAACTTAGACTGTTTTTTAAATATTTAATTTATTCTTAAGGTTTTCGAATGTTTAACATTTTGCCTTGTTGGGCTAAAATCGTTTTTGAAAATTTAATTTTTGTTTTATTAAACATAATTTGCAGTTTTTTTATATTAATTAATAGTATTTTTCACCCCCTTAGGGTTTGAATTTATGAAATCGGAACAACGTGTTTAATTTTGGTGGTTTGGTTATCTTCAAAAATAAAATACAAATCTTGTTCCTTAAAACCAAGAAAGATTAAAAAACATAATAAAGGTTGTTCTAAGGCGTTTCGACAACCGAGTTATCATCTTCAGAGA
This sequence comes from Dastarcus helophoroides, assembly GCA_028583605.1. NCBI lineage: Eukaryota > Metazoa > Arthropoda > Insecta > Coleoptera > Bothrideridae > Dastarcus > Dastarcus helophoroides. The sequence continues at coordinate 2,715,555 of CM053334.1, read as the reverse complement.
GATACTAACACCTAATCCTAAAATTTACCCTTATATACTAAGAATATTCACTTCGTGTATGATCGACTGCATCCGAGCGCGCATGCGCATCTAATCATACACGTCGCGGTGTCACAATTCCTTATCTATCAACCTTAACTATTTTTATTAGAGATGAGTGGCCTAAAGGCTCAGCGCAACCATTCATAAGGTTATCTCCAGCCTTTGGTTGGCTAAGCTTTCACATGCACACAGAATTCTTATTTAATACTCTTAACAGTTTAATATTATTATCTATCCTATGATCTAATTCAAAAGCATGTCGAGCCACACTTGACTTCTGAGTTGTTTCATATCTCAAATGAGTCAAATGCTCCTTCAGTCGGATTTTAAGAGCAGACTAGACTATCTCTTAAAATCCAACTGGGGCATTTTGGCTCATTTGTCAACTTTCCCAATTTCTTGTTGCTAATGTCAGCAGTTTCGAATCTATGTTGATGATTAGATTTTTCAGTCAATCAGAAGTTCTCTATAATATTAGTATAGAATAGATTAATACTAAACATACTTATATTTTCGGTGGGAACTTCGTGAGAGATTATCCCGATGATCTATACCCTTAATGATTGATACTCACAAGGAGCAGCCAAAAGAAATTAAGTTTTATTGCACCTTCATAGCCTGGTGTTCCAAATACAAAGAAATTTTTAAACTGGAAGGCTTCTTTGTTAGGTTGATTCTCAGCAAGCAAAAAAAAAGAGTTTGGGAATTCTAACTTTCCAAACAACTGCATAAGTCTTAGTAAGTACTTTTCGACTCTGGTTTGCGGTTAGTTGTAATCCCATACATCAACTCCGGTCTTGACCCCTGAAACCAAGAAAGATTAAAAAACACAACAAGGTTCCTCTAACGCGTTTCGGCAGCTAAGCTAGCTTCAGAGAGATACTCTCCGAAGATGAGCTGGTGGGTGTCGAAACGCGTTAGAGAACCTTTGTTGTGTTTTTTATTCTTTATTGGTTTCAGGGCAAAAGTTTTATATTTGAAGAATTATTATGTAGAAAATAAATTCCAAAACCAGATAAATTTTGTATCAAGTTTAAATTTTAAATACGGCAAAATCAAAACAAAGGTGTAACATGCAAAAACGAAAGAGAAAAAAAAATAGCCTTTGTGCGATTGCTTTGATAATTTACATAATTTGATTGAAATTTTTAATTGTTAAAACGACAAGTCTTTAAACCGAACTAAAAAAAAATAATAATAAATTCTAAAAAACGATACATCTTCACTCAAAAAACCAAAACAAAAGGAATATTTTTACTAAATTCATTTTGGGATATTTTCCCTCAAATGTTAAAAACACAACAAACGGTACCTTAGCTATCGTGAAGCCCTTAACATCTTCCGCGACGCTGACCAAAATAAGAACCACACCCTAAACTTGAAATGAAAAAAGAAAAACCTAATTAAAATTTCTTTAGTCAAAACAAACAAAATTACCAAATTTCTTAAATTTTTGGAACAGGTGCATTATCTTTTGCGCAGCAACATATTCTTTTGCAAAACTTTAATATGGCTTAGCTCGAAAATGGTTAGAGCCTCAACATTACATTTTTGCCTGAGAATGTTTAAACAAATTTACTATTACAAACTCCTATGGTAATTAAGAGACACTTTGTATAATATTTTCATGCATATATAGTGGTCTAATCAAATAGATGTCCACAACATTTTTTTCTCTGAAATGTCTAAAATGTGCGAAAAATTTATTGATTTTATTTCGTAAAATTTATTTAGGAAAATTAATTATTTACAATACATGCGTGATGAATGCTCCATTAAAAAAAAACAAATAATAGCTGCGAAATATAGTTGTATTCGTGTTTCGTTTTAAGAAATACAAGCTCATGCTAACGCTGTTTTGAAAATAAGCAAATAAATCAGGTTTTTAAGTATTTTTTAACCATTTTAGCAGTCGTGAAAAGGCTGTTGTAAGTAAGTATTTTAGAGGCGCCAACATTCTTTAAGCCTGTCACCGTGTGCACCTATATCAAGTAACGACATATCAATTTCTTACTGCAACGTGGAATCGTGCATAAAAATCGAATGTCTCCCGTTATTTGAAGCCGATACAAGTATTTCCTTATAACTGAAGGTTACAATTTTTTAAATTTATAGAATATCTTTTATTTTGGGATACATTTTTAAATCAACATCAGTCTTTTAAATGTAAGAAAAATTTTACACATACAAACAAGTTAGCAGTATAGTAATTTCATTCTTAAAAACTAGTTGCGTGACGTATATCTTTAATCTATCTTTAGTCTATCATTTAGTGGCACTTTATAATTTTTTTGGAAGATTTTTAGATTGAATTCTTCGTAGAACAATAAGTGAAAAAAAAAGAAATATGGATTGTGGATGACATAAACGAGGACGTCGTCAGCAGATTTTTAATACAATAACAACAGAGCTTCAGTGGAAGAAATACTTTGTAACATTTATTTCAAAATTTTGATTTTTAAGGTTTTCGGTGACAGCCAGCTTGATTTGGGTTAACATTGGGGTTACATGGAAAGGATCCGGAAAATTACTTTGTGATATTATCTTGCAACTTATCTTTTGTGTTGTAACAAACTGTTGTTATAAAATTTGTATTAGTTATTGTGTAGTGTAAGGAACTCTCTAGAAACATTTGATAATAGGAAACGGCCGCGAGAATGAATCATGTGGCAGATAAGTGCTCCAGACGTTTCCGCAAGTAATAACCTTACCTGTATGGAGATCCGTTCTCGAAAACTGGAACGGTATAAATACGCGGTCGTCTTTCCCTCAGTTAAACAGTTAGTCAGATAGTTAGATACTCCGTTAGTTAAGTAAATCCTAAGTGTACTGTTCAAAAATAGGTTTGAATTAAGTGTTTACTACAATTTACGAAGTTTTAATTTTCGGCAACGCGCAACAGTATTTGACAGGTACCCGCATTTCCACATTTGTTTGACACCGAATTAATAAAAATAATAATTAGTAAAAGTAATTTCTTTAAAAAGACCCAGTGACGACCTATCCCTGAACACACAGATACGTTTTATGCTGCTCTTGCTTCTCACTCACAATCAATTATATTATAGGAAGCTCAAATGATAAAAATATAATTAGAATCATGATCGATACAGAATGAGACGTAAAGACTAGTTCTGAATTTTTCCTAGGATTAGAAGAGACAATTTAGACAGCGGCAGCCTTGGGGGGTGGCGAGAGGCTCGCTGCTCTCTTGCTCAGTAATTATCGCGCTGATATATGTCTTATTCGTTCCAATGAATGCTGTTTCCTTCTATTCTTTTTTTCTTTCAGACTGAAGAAATTTCGTACCAGTACCACAAGTACTGCCAACTGCAAGAGTTAAACAAAACCTGATAGTACTCCATTTTCTTCTTGTTTGCGATTCGGGGAATTCTCGTGTTTCATTTCACCTCGGCTTGTGCTTTTATATTAGAACAGCCGTTTGCATTGCATAATACTTATCTTTCAATAAATGATAATATTAAATCTTCCGTAACATAATTAATTCCTGTAGTTAAGAGTGAATCAGTAAAAAATTAAATTGTCATTGTCGACAATGTGCGCGCACGTTGCCAACCTAAATTTGGGGCATGCGAGTGTATTTGGTTTCATGTATAGTATAAAAAAGGTAAATAAAATGACTGACTGTGAACTTTTGAAGCAATGCAGTAACTTGTAAACAGTAGGACACACATCTGATATATGAGGCGTGTTCAAAAAGTAAGGTCACTTTATATTTTTATGAAAAAATATTTATTTATTTATTAACATTTATACTGTCCCCTTCAAAGTAATCTCCTTCAGATCCAATGCACTTGTGCAAACGTTTTTTCCAATCTTCAAAGCACTTCTCATAAGCACTTTTTGGTATAGCCTTACGCTCCTCTAGCAATGCAGTTTTTATTTCGTCAATTGTTTCAAATCTTTACCATTTCATAGGTTTTTTCGATTTGTTTTGGGAACTGGAAAAAGTCGCAGGGGGCCAAATCTGGTGAATATGGTTGCTGAAGCATGATTGTCGTGTTGTTTTTGGCCAAAAAACCTCTCACAAGCAACGATGAATGAGCAGATGCATTATCGTAATGTAAAAGCCATGAATTATTTTTCCACAATTCCGGACGTTTTTTTCGTATTGCTTCTCGCAAACGGCGCACAACCTTAAGGTAATACTCCTTATTGATCGTACGACCTTGGGGTAAAAACTCCCGATACACTGCGCCATGATGGTCGAACAAAAAGTGAGCAAACCTTTGAAATTTGATCAAGCTTGGCGTGCTTTTTTCGATCTTGGCTCTCCTGGGTGCTTCCACGGGGCCGATTCGGCTTTGGTTTCGACGTCATAACCATATACCCATGATTCGTCACCAGTTATGACCCTTTTGAGCAAATCAGGATCATCATTGACGTCATTTAAGAGCTGCTGAGCGATGCTCATGCGACGGTTCTTCTGATCAAAATTCAGAAGTTTCAGAACAAACTTCGCTGACACACGTCTCATGCCCAAAACATTTGAAAAAATTGCATGACACGAGCTGACTGATATGCCAACATCCTCAGCCACTTCTCTTATGGTAATTCGACAATTTTCAAAGACAATTTACTTCACAGCTTAGACGATATCTTCTGTTGTTGATGTGCTGGGGCGTCCAGAGCGAGGTTCGTCGTCGGCTTCTTCTCGGCCACCTTGAAAGAGCTTGTACCACTTGTAAATATCTTTTTTACTTAGAGCAGACTTACCGTACGTCACTGTCCACCTTTCAAGTGTTTTAGAGCACTGATTCCATTTTTCACACAAAATTTGATGCAAATCCTTTGCTCAATTTTTTATAATAATAGAAAATTGCCGAGCCCAACAAAATACGTCTAACCTTTGTATGTGTCAAAAACAAACTAATTATGCTATGTAGTTGAAACTGTGAACATATGTTCGGGACATGTGTATCAACACAACAACAACAAAAAATCGATAATCTAATGTACGTTGCCAGCGAAACTTAAAAAGTCACTTTACTTTTTGAAGCGCCTCGTAGATAGACAAAAATTGTATAAATAATTAACTATGTGTATCCGTGTATATGAAGGAAACGATGACATTATTACCATGGACGTAGACAGGATTTCGTTCCGGGGGAAGCCAACAATCAATCTGAAAAAATCATGAAAAAAAAAAACAAAAAACAAAACCGGAAAACCTGCCGGCACTGAGTATATGTGAGGGGTCAAATTTGCAGAAAATCGAATCTAAAAAAAAACCGGAACCTTTCGGAAAACTTCGAAAAATGTCGAAATTTTAAAGAAAAAAAGTTGACATTTTCAAAACTCGAATTTTGTGAAAAAAAGTGGCAAAAAAGTTCAATCCTCAAAATAATGTCTCTCAAAATTTTTGTTTTATTTCAATTTTGTCATAATCTTAAAATTCACAAGAAATCATTTTCTCCGTCTTCCTATGAATTTTATTCTTAGATTTTTATTAAAATGGTGTTGCAATTTTGGGAAAATAAGGAATTTTGGAAAAAGTCGAAATTTTGAGAAAATGTTCCATTGTAAGTAGAAATTTCCAGAAATGTTACATTTTGAAATACAAGTCAAAATTTGGAGATGAAAACAAATTTTGAAAAACATAAATTAACAAAACAAAATTTTTAGAAAACATTTCACATCAAAAAAAAAATAAACGATTTTTGAAAACTACCGTCGACAAATCGAGGAAAAGGTCGAAATTTCTGGAAGAAAATTCAAAATTTCCCAGAGAAAGTTTATTTTTATTAGAAAAGAGTAGAATGTTTAAGAATAATTTCGAAAGAGACGAATTACGATAAAAAAATTCCGGGAAAAAGTTGAAATTTTTAAAAGATCAAATTTAAAATAAAAACCTAAACTTTCCTAAAAGGCGACAAATGTTGAAAATTCGAAAAAATAATATTTGCAAAGGTCAAAATATGTGAAAAACATATGCAATTTTCAAAAATAGTTAAAATTTTAAAAACTTTGCCACTATAAATGGAGATTTCCAGAAACATAAAATATCGCATTTTGAAGCGAAGGCAAAAATTTGAGAATGGAATGAATTTTGAAAAACTTTGAGAAATTTAAATAAAAAAAAAACCTGAAAAAACCGAATATTAAAAAAATGGATTTCTGAAAAATAATGATTTTTAATAAATATCATCGGAATGGCAAAAAAAATTCCAGAAGAAAATTTGGAGTTCTGAAGAAAAAGTTCAATTTTGAGAAAAAAGTGTTGCATTTTTAAGAATAAAGTCGTAATTTCTATAGCGACGAATTTCGAGAAACAAACCCAATTTTGGAAGTGGAAATTAAAAAAAAATCAAATTTAACGTAAAAACCCAACCATTCTCAAAAATTAGAAAAAATGTTGAAAATTTGAAAATGTGTGTATTTGCAAAGATTGAATATTATGAAAGATATCGCAAATTTCAGAAAAACTCGTCGAATTTCGAAAACAAAATCAAAATTTCCAAAAAAATTGTCTTAAAATTTTTACCTTTTTATTCCAGTTTTAACATAAAATTTAGATTCCACTAAAAAATTGAATGTAGAAGAAGTCTTTTTCTCTAAATTTTCCAAAAATCTTTTTCTAGACATTTTTATTTTTTAATAACGTACTGATTTAATTTGGAGAAGACCGATGAATTTCGAGAAAATTGAAATTTCAAAGTAAAGCCAATTTCGAAAAAAACGTCGACATTTTCAGAAACTAGTACATCAGGTTTTCAGGTAAAAGTCGAAATTTCGAAAATATTGAAAAATTTTGAGAAGCAAGTGTAAATTTTCAAAACCACATTTAAAAAAGTTAAAATTTTTAATAAAGACAAATATTAAAGAAAGGGGTGACATTTTGACAGAAAAAATATTAAAAAAAGCAGTTGAAACAGTAGATTTTAAGAATAAAGTCAACGTTTGGAAAAAAAGACGAATTTAAACTAATTTTAAGAGAAAAAGTCGAATTTTTCAGAAAAGTTAAAAATCAAATTTTGGAATAAAAATAAAAATATCGGGAAAAACCAAATTTTAGGCAATTAGTCAAAATTACAGAGATACCTTCCAGAAATCAAAATCTGCAGAAAAATTTAGAATTTCTAAAAAAAGTAATCTGAGGAAAACAGTCGAAATTTCGAAAAAAACTACCAAGCAAAGCAAAAAGCAAAAAAAAAAGCTTTAAAAAATAGGGTACAGTTTAAAAATGGTCGTTTATGAAAAAAAAAGAATCTGGAAAAAATAAAACTTTTAAAAAAAGCAGCATTTCGAAGAAAAATACTTGGATTTCCACAACCGGATTTAAAGATAAAACTCAAATTAAAAAAAAATGGATACAGTAGACTCCCGCTAAAGTTGCGCTTACCGTAATGGATCGATCGTTAAAGTTGCTGCTCCCCGTTATCCCTACTATTGTTGAAAAATATATATGTTTTATTGTTCCTTGAGCAGTTGAGTGGATTATTCAGAAGTGGCGCTAAAACTCCGAAGTCCAGTTCGTTGTTCGAAAATTAGAGCGGGGAAATATCTGCGCAACTCCAACGATCGTATTCTGACAACTTTAACGAGCGGACAACTTTAATGGGCGCAACTTTAGCGATAGTCCACTGTATTAAGAAAAATATCGAAATTTCGATTTTCGTTTAATTTGTTTTTATTTCTGGAAGCTTCGCTTTTTTCCTTGGGATTTTAAAAAACAAGAACGAACTCAAAAATATTCGAAATTTTAAAAAGATAGAAATTTCGAGAAACAGGTCGAAATTTGGAAACCCCTTGAAATTCTCCAAGGAGAGTCGAATTTTATCGAAATTTTGACAAAAGGGCGAATTTTAGGAAAAATTAAATTTTCGGAATTTTCTCTTGACTGATTGAATCAGATGCACTCCTCTCTGCCCCACCCTAAGTCAGAAAATGTCCAATATTGAAATAAATGTCGAAATTTTGAGAAACAAGTTGAAATTTCCAGACAGTTGTGTTTCAAGAAACAGTTACAATTGAAGGAAGAAATTTAGAGACATTTTTGTGTTACAAAATTTTGAAACAATCATTACCAAAATTTCTAGATAAATATTTTTAGTTTTTATCAAAAGATCGACCAAATTTTGAGAAAAGTGGTAAATTTTGATAAACAAGTCAAAATTTGTAAAAAATCAAAATTTAAAGAAAAGTCGAAATTTAAAAAAATACAAATTTTGGGAAATTGTAAAATTTTGAAAAAAAAATCAATTAATTTTGAGATGAAAATTCGAATTTTTGAAAACGTCGGTTTCTGATTAAAAAATCGAGTTTTAATAATAAATTTGAAATTTCAAAAGAAAAAGATAAATTTCGTGAAAAAAGACGAATTTTGAGTAATAAGCCAAAATTTCGAGAAAATATCGATATCTCAAAGAAGGGAAGAATTTTGATAGGAAAACAGAAATTTTTAGAAAGCCTCTTCAGTTGAGTGCAAATGGGACCGAAAAAATGTTCGATCCTTTAAAAGTCACTTTTTAAAGCGCATTGTATTTAGAAAATTATGGAGGTTCCAAAAATGTCATAATATACAGGGTGTTTAATTTGAAAATCAAAAATTTTTATCAGTTTTAGAGAAAGTGACAGCAGTAGGAATGTCATTTTTATTTCCAAATTTGACATTTCAGAGTACATCAAGTGTAGTAAGTTTGAAATTTTTATCTTTATAAATAAAGAAAAAATAGGGGGGTACCATGATCCTGTTTCACCCGATATATTAAGTGTCCACTATCCTGAGAGAAGCTATCTGAAATTCTCGGTTGTACAAATAAGTCTCGTATAGCTTTCCTCACGGTGCGTTTACACTTGCCACAAATAACAGAAATCTCAGGCATTTAAGACTAAATGTCCCTGTCCGTTTACACTATGCCACAAATGTAGCTGAATAAAATTGCTGACACTTCTAGCTGAGATAAACTGTTGACATATAATGTCTTTGCTTTGCTGAGATAAATGTACGGAACAGTGTCTAGTGTAAACGCACCGTAAAAATTGTTGAAATTTAACCAATAGCGCCGGTAACGGAATTTGCTTTCATATTTAATGTGCAAAATATGGTACGTCATACGTCACTGTCAAATTGCGTTTTAGCATTTTTTATAAGTCATCTATGCATAATAAAAAACATATTTTTTGATAGAAGAAACGGTTTAGGAACATACAAGGTTGGCAAGCTGAACGCTACTGGCTCTAGGAATAGGGTTGCCACCTATCATGGCTAAATCACCCGGAGATTATCAAATTGGCACATAAAAAACGGATTTTAGATATTCGTCGCTTGCGAAATAAAATTGTTGACTAAAAATAAGAAATTTATATTTTATTCATATAAAGGTTTTATTTTAAAGCTGAAATGTAAATTGATGACTAAAAAAAGCTTGTCACCTTCAAGCCAATCAACTTGGAGAAAAAATGGGCTTAATTGCGGGTTCGGAAATACCTCGGTAAACCTGGAGACGCTAAGTTAAACCTTGAGGAGTGGCAACCCTATTTAGGAACCAAGGGATAACATATTTTAAAAGTAAACAATATGATTAAATGTAAGCCATTGTGATATACACGTTAAAACTAGTGTCAAATATACAAAGTGCTAAACGTTCCAAAAAATTCCATCACATTACGATTGTGATTTTTTAAATAAGATATGTTTTTCTTTTCACCTTTATATTCAGCATCAAAAAAAGTCAATTTTTATTAGGTTTCCCTATAATACCTTAACTTACTCTTATTGAGATGGCACCGCGGAACAATTTGGAACATAATTTCTGTTATCTTCGTATTTTGAGATGTTTTAGAGTTAAATAAGCATGCTGTTTTCAAAACAGGCGGTAGTTTTCTCCTACCACGTCTAGTTTTTTCTCTACAACTTATGTGGGTATTCACTGGGTATCCTACTCTCGATCAAGAGACAATGCACGTCCATAAGGATGTAAAGATTTTTGATTCTGAAAGTTTACAATGATTTTATATCTTTTGTTCCCACTGGTTTGAGCATGTACCATGTCATAATTTTAATAAGAAAGTAATAGTATTTTCACTAGAGCGATCAAAAATTATAAATAAAGAATATGTATCATAATTTCTAAGCTGTGTTGAAACAAAAAATATAAATGCACGAATTATACAAATACGTTTGGCTATCAAATATTTCCAGAGAACATCCTCATTCCTAAAACAATTTGCATAAATTTCCTGTTAGGATCTTGTAGAAAATCCAACGATTCGAAAGGAGATTGATGGCGGGACATTTTTAACAGGGGAACAGTGGGATTAAAAATGGCCGACGAAACAAAACACCCCCAATGGTCTATTAGACTGGTGGAAAAACAAAAAATGCGGCATCGCAATCTTTATAAATTTTCATCTGAAAGAGATGTCGGTTGGTCCGCCGTTGATTGTGCCGAAATACGGAATTGACTTTGACCCCATTTTTACCCTTTTAAATGCCATTAAATAGGTAATAAAAGAGGGCCGGATGCAAATTTGCAAACAACTCGAATGACTTCATCATTCATCAATAATCCGCCATATTTTCTTATATTATTCTATCACGAGATCTATTGGGTCGTAAAGTGAAAAGTTGGTGGATGAATATGTGAATTTCCGGCAGTTTCGTATAACCTTCTAAAAACCCAGTCTTCGCATTAGTACACTCAAATTCAATTTATAGGCTCCGTTAGTTTTTAGGGCTGCTGTTAACTTAAGCGTTCAAAATAAGGCGCATATTTCCCTTATGTTCTACCATAAGAAAACAATATTATTGTTTTTGGGGTACATGGGGTTTTATTATTATTCCGTTTTTTGATTTTCAAGCTGATTGGATACCTAATGGCTTTTTGGCAGTATTGTTAAGAAAGAACAATAAAAATGCACCAGAGTCTGCGATTCAGCATTTTTGTTATTATCTTATGCTGTACGTTATCAGAGTTCTGTAAAAAATGTAGTTTACTTTTTTCCATCATACTAGAAATCTTAACATCTTAACCAAAACTTATTGCATACCACTACCATTGGTCGTTGCTCTATTATCGGAAAATATCAAAAAAATAGGACCTTTTGATTACTGAATGATTATATCTCGGGTAATTTTGTACCAAAGTAGTTGTAATATAACCTTTTGGATAAGGAGAGCTTTCTCTAGACGATGATATGATTTGGTATATACAGTGCAACCTCAATATAACGAGCCTCAATATGACGATTTCCTCTATATAAGAATTTTTTCGAAATCCCTTCGCACTACCACAAGAGTTATTGCAAACTATACTTTTGCATTACGAATACATTTGTCAAAAACCTTTTTATTCTCAATCATTGCAGAATATACAAATAAGGAAAATTTTTCATTGTCCATGTAAAACGCTAAGAATTGTCCCTTCCATAGTTTTCTACGGCCGCTGAACGTATTCCTCTACTTTGACGCAGCATGCTCGTATCTTCCAGTTTAGATGTTAGAAAAAACTTGTCGAGAGTTTTACAACAGACTGGAATATTGTTTAGCACAGTCCGGCGGCCTATTTGAACCCCTTATATTGTAATATTTAAAGAGTTATTATGTTATATTCTTCATTAGAGTTATTATTTATTTTGTTTTGGAAATCTCGTTTATTTATTTTGGTTATCAAAGAATATTAGCTTTATTTTGCCTCAGTCATTGATTAAATCAACGGACTAAAGGAAAAACCAACATGTGGTACGCAAATTTTAATACAATTGGTGCCTGTCAGTAGTAATCTCGTAACAAAACACGTTAGAAGCTATGATGTACTACTGAAATCTCCACCAACATTGATCGCTGAGCTCTGCGTTGAATTGTTTACACCGGTGTAGGAGAATACAAGACGCCGCCCATCTATCCCACTATTAGCTCTCAATGTTTAATCCCTTATTAACATTCTCCCTATGGACAGTGTTTGACTTTCCTATTGTGTAGATAGAAAGTATTATTTACCTTTATTTAACGAATTTTGTCAACTTATAACATTAACATAATGTATCCTACCAATTATTTATACTTAATTCCACAATAATTCATGTTTCGACAGCTTCAGACACGTTAAATTTTTGGCAAAACGATCATTGTTGTTTGAAACCAAGTAGTGTAAAAACTGCTGTTTGTCACTGTTGTTGTTTTATAGTTGCAATACCTGAGAAACGAAAAAGGTGTTCCTTAACCGCCATAGAGAAACAAAAAAATCCTTTTTTTTGGTGGAACGGACTGGTCCTTGGTTATATTCAAAAATTAAAATACAAATCTTGTCCCTTGAAACAAAGAAAGAATAAAATACACAACCTTGCTCTAACGCTTTTCGATAGCCATGTTTTCATTTTTAGAGAGTACCTCTCTAAAAAGTACCTCTCTGAAGATGACAGCTTGGCTACCGAAATGCATGAGAGCAACCTTTGTTGTGTTTTTTAATCTCTTTTGGTTTCATGGGACAAGTCTTTTATTTCAATGTTTTTTAAATCCATGTTAGAACGAATTCTATCCCAACCTAACCTCTATAAAGGGTGAGTCAGAAAGAATGGGCCAACGCTAAACTGGAAATACAAGACAGAAAAATATTATGATAGAGCTCAATATGCCTTATACCAATGTGGCTAGTTTACGAGGGCGTTCAAAATTTAAATTTTTTTCTGAAATTTTCCAATAACTTAAAGAACTTTGATTTTATAAATCTCAAAGTTAAAATTTTTATGTTTTTTTGGGTTACGAATTTTAAGCTTATTTTGAGCTTGCTCCTAGAGGGCGCTAGATTCACCATATTATTTGTGTAAATTAATACATATTTTTTTTATATGTTGAGTGTATGAAAGTATGAGTATGAAATACAGAACATAAAAAAAAACGATTAATTCTACAAAGAAAAGATACGCCTATTTGAGTCGTCTAAAATTATCGGTTTTTAAGATATTTGCATTTAAAAGTTTTAATGTAGTTTTTTAGGATTTTTTAAGTCGCAGATATTATATAATTTTTTCAAGTTTAAAGAATTTGGTTTTTCAGAAAGAATTAAATTATCTTCAGGAGTTGTTGTAAATAATCCAAGAAGCCACAAATACATTTAAAAATAATATGGAAATTTTGATTTTGAAATTTAAGAAAGTGAAATTTATTATTTATTGTAGTAGGTGGTAGACACTTCGAACATTCGATTTGAAATTTGTTATTGTCTCTAATACCAATCATTTTAATTGTTATTTACTGCGGCTTTGATTTATTCTCCGTATCTTTGCATATTTTAAAACTAAAAAAATCAAAAAAATTACATTAAAACTTTTAAATGCAAATAACTCAAAAACCAATAGCTTTAGGCGACCCAAACGAAAGTACCTTTTCTTTGTAGAATTGATCGTTCTTTCATAATATCTTTTTTAAGTTTAATCCACTCGCAAAGGGTAACCCCATCATGCTTTCAAAGCACTGCGAGTAGGATGCGGAAACAAGGATAAATGGCGATGAACCGCCTTCTTAAACAAGGATATGCTGTAATTTTTGGGGAATATTTCTTTCGGTAACAAGTTCCATAACTTGGAAGTTTTATAGAAAAAAGAGTCTCCGTAGACAGAAGTCCTCACTGTGTCAAGCTCGACCGCACAGGAATGTATGCTGTCTTCGACTGTCTAATATGCCTCAAAAATCTTGCCCTTCAGTGGATCAATTTTATTAGTTCCTGCAAGCATCTTCCATGATCGTACTTGTAGAAAAGAGACAAGTCACCAACCATACGCCTGTGCTCCAGTGTTTCGAGAGAATCGGTCAGACTCTCGATTAGGCAAATCGCTCTTCTTTGAATTGAATCCAAGAGAGTTAAAGTGTGTTTTGGGGATGAACTCCAAACATGAGAATAGTATTTTAGTATTGGCCTAACTTGAGCTTTGTATAGTGTTAATAGCTGATGAGATGTGTAGTAATTTTTAGCTTTTAAAAGAAAACCTAACCTCTGAGAGGCGGATTTGGCAATGGCGCACACATGATCGTCCCAAGAAAAGTTAGTGTTTGTATTTACTCCTAGGACAGATAGATTAGATCCCATCGGAAGGATTTTACCGTCCACTAGTATGTTTGTTGCATTATCCCTTGATGTTTTCTTAAAAAAAACCGCGACCTAAGTTTTTGAAGCGTTGAAATTGACCAAATTGTTTTTACCCCATTCCAGAATAATCTCAAGATCCCAATTAATTGTCTGTATCTGCTCTTCCCTTGGTCAATCTGAAGCTGCGATAGATAATGGTTTGTAGAAAAAAAAAATGACACATGATTACTATCATCTGCGTAGCTGTATATAGGATTAGAAGTTAAAGCTAAGAGATCGTTTATGTGTAACAGAAATAGAATAGGAGACAGAACAGACCCCTGAGGCACCCCTGCGTTAATCGCAAATGTCTCGGATGAGATGCCATCGACGTCGACCTGAAGAGATTTGTCAGCGAGAAAATTGGATATTAAATGACAGAGTCCAGAAGGAAGACCATAATATGTTAATTTGGCGAGAAGAGATCGGTGCCAGACTCTCTCAAAAGCCTTTGAGATATCCAATGCCACAATCCTAGCCTCACCATGTTTTTCCATAGCTGAGTTACAGATATGAGTAACATATGCCAGTAGATCGCCAGTGGAACGTTGTTGTTTAAAATCGTATTGCCTGTCGGAGATGATTCTATTTTCTTTTAGATATTTGAGAATCTCGATGTTGATAACATTTTCCATCACCTTAGATATAACGGTAGTAAAGATATAGGGCGATAGTTGTTACTCAGATTTCTTTTTTCCTTTTTAGGGACAGGCTGCACTCTAGCAGATTTCCAGATGTTAGGCAATACTTCTTTATTGCAAGAGAGTGTGAACAATTTGCTTAGGACAGGGGTCAACTCTGGGGCGCACTTCTTAAGAACAATAGCGGGAATACCATCAAGGCCAGAAGCTTTCGAGGTGTCGAGCTCAAGGAAAATCTTTCTAATTGTGCCTTGTCTGAAAACAACTTCAGGCATCGAAGTGCCAACCTTAAGAAGAATAGAAGGTTTTGCGTGTCGAGAATCAAGATTGGAAATTTTAGCAAACATTAAGGCTAAAATGTCAGCCTTTTCCTTGGAGGTGGTAGCAATATTGCCATTTTTATTGAGTAAAGGTGGAAAATTTGAAGATGTAAATTTCTTTCCAATCCACTTCGCATCCCCAAAAGGACCTGAAACCGTTCGGACAGTTGATAAGCCTCTGGCGCATTTTACGATCGAAATCACCTTTTGCCTCGTCAATAACCTGTTTACAAGAATTTGGAGCATCTACAAATATGGTCCAAATCTCGACTGAGGGATTATTTCGCCAACGACGGTATGCGCGATTTTTGCAGGAGACAGCCCGAGCACATTTTTTACTGAACCAAGATTTACTGGAGGCAGACTTCTTTTGGGAGTGGGGAATTAAGTATTCCATACCAATCAGGATAGTTTCCGTGATGGATTCGGCGACTAAGGAAGGGTAGTCTGAGTTAAAGCAGACTTCCTGCCATGAGAAAGATGCAAAGAAGTCTCTTAATGCTTCCCAATTTGCAGAGTTAAAGTGCCAAACCCTACGAGGAGGTGGTATATGAAGCGAGCGAGAGGCTGCTACAAGCTTGTGATCCGAATTGACCCGCTTTAAGCATAACTCAACAGATAAAAAATACATGTTTTAATTTACGTAAATAATAATATAAAACTAGGGCCCTCTAAAGGCAGAGTGAAGATAAACCTAAAATTCGTAATTTTTACACCGAAAAACATAAAATTCCCAAATATTAAATTTACAGCAACAAAAAATTCTCAATTATTGAGAAATTTGAGAATAAAATTTAAACTTTGAATGCCCTGCATCTCTTAAACCAGCGACATTAGTTAAGGCATATTGAGCTCAATCGTTATAATTTGGTGTGTAATATTCTTTCTGACTCACCCTGTATGTATAACAAACCCATTCTAACAAATTACTTGGTATAACAAATATTTTCTAATTCACTTTAGTTTTGTAATATTAAGGTTTTAAATATTAAATTGCGATTAACTTTAAAAATTGTCATTGAAAAACTACCTTCAGTCTGTACGTACGTTGTCACTCTAGGACTCTGCAGCTTGCAATTCCTAACCGATATTTGCCATTCCTATTTCGATCGATTCCAAATTTCTCGAAATAGAACCCTATTGATTTTGGAAATTATTGGTCAAATATTTTATATTGTATTAAAGAAAACCCTAGCTTATTAGTAGAGGCCGGATTATATGCAACACAAAAACCTTGAAATATTGATGCAAATATGCACAAAAATGAAAAGTGTCAAAATATGCTATTTTAAATAAAAATAACTGTTAATTTCAACAAATTTGCTTCTCATTTAAAGAAGTTTTCTTTTCTTTTAACAAAATTTGCTTCTAATTGCATCCAGTTTTAGCAAATTTGCTTTTAATTTCAACAAGTTTGCTTCTAATTTGAAGAGGTTTGTTTCTAATTTAAACAAATTTGCTGTTAATTGTAATAAGTTTATTTTTAGTGTAAACAAATTTGTTTCTAATTTAAATTGATTTAATTTGAATTTGTACAAATTTACGGTCAGTTTGAACAAATTTGTTTCCAATTTTGCCAAAATCAATTTAGTTTTAATAAATTCTGAATTTTGTTTTGTTCTGAGTTTGTTAATCTTAAAATTTCGACATTTTTTCAAAAATTTAAATTGAAACTTGAAAGTTTATTACCAAACTTCAGGGATAAATGCTTTTAATAATTAAATTAATTATTTATAGATTCTGAACTTTTCAAAAGGTCCTAATCTCTATATTAATATGCTTTGATAATTAAGCGTACTTGGGCCATTTTAAATGATATTTTGCGTTAAAACGTAAATATGAAACTGCAAGCCATAAAAGTTGTCGATCAACTTGCCTGTTTCTTGTAAATTTTAAACGTTCTTTTTTAAAAATTTTGGCCTTTTTCCAAAATTTTAATTTTTTTTTAAATTTCGAATAAATTTTTTTTAATTTTGACTTTTTTTGAATATTGTTAAACTCTTTTGAAAATCTCGTCTTTTTTTCAAGATAAAGGCTTTAAATTGTCAAATTTTTTGAAACTGTGACTTTCAAAATTCAGCATTATCAAACAATGTTTTTTTTTTAATTTAGCTCTTTCATAAAATTTTCTAACCTTTATTGTTAAACATTTTTATTTTTTTTTTGCTTTTTTTAGAAATTTCGATCATACAAAAATATTTTTTTTTAATTTTAATATTTTGTAATTATTTCGAATATTTTGAAAATCTTCTTTTTAAAAATTGATAGGATTTCAAAGAAAGATGATTTTTGAATGAAAAGGTCAAAAAGTAGAATTTTCAGAATACAGTGAAATTTTAAGAAAAATACTTTTTTTAAGAGAAAAGAAAAAAATTTCGAGAAAAACATGTTTTTCGAGCAAAACCTTAGAAATTCGGCCAAAATTTCTACAAATTAAGTTCTTAAAAGATCTAAATTTTAAATAAAATACCCAAAATAACGAAACTAAAGCAAAATTTTGGAAAAAATGGTAAAAATTTCGAGGGTCAAGTATTAGAAAAAAAAGTGAAATTCAAAGAAAGTCAATTTTAAAAAGAAGTCAAATTTTGTAATAAAATGCAAACTTAACAAAAATATAGTCTAAAATTCCGAAAAAAGACAACACTTTGAGAAAATAAAAGAAATTTCCTGCAGAAATTTAAATTTTGAAAAAATAGTCAAGTTTTATAATAGTTGTATAAGAAAAAGATGAATTTTGAATAAAAAAAATCGAAATTGTGAGAAAAGAAACTAATTTCGAAGAAAAAGTTGGGATTTCTACAACCAAAATGGATATGATGGTGATATAAAAGTCAAAATTTTTAAAAGGTGATTTTTGAAAAAAAAATTGCAAGGACCAAACTCTAAATTTTCAAAAACAAATTTTGAAAAAAAAAAGAAATTTAGGGAAGAAGAACAAAATTTCGAAAATAGAGTCAAATTTTGAAGAAAAAGTCTTTTTTCCAGAAATATCTAACATGGACATTTCGAGAAAAAGTTAAATTTTGAGCAGAAAGTAAAAATATTTGAAAGTTCTGATTCTAGCAGGTGGAAAATTTCAAAAAGAATCCAATGTTACAAAAAATAACATTTTGAAAACGATGAGATTTCGAGAAAATCTTTTCAATTGAAAAAGGAAATTTTGAGAGAAAGTTAAATTTTAAGAAAGAAATTCCAAGGAAAAAGACGAAATCTAGTAGAAATTTAAAATACCTCAGAGAATTAAAATTTTCAAAAAAATGGGAAAATCTTGAAAAAAACTTTAAATTTTTCTGTTGAATATTTATTTTCTCTTATCTATTAAAGTCAGAGGGAGACAAGTGCCCCATTACATCAGAAAATATCCAATATTGAGATAAAATTTGAGAAACAAGTTGGAATATTCAAAAAATTATTTTTAAAAAAACTCTCAAAAACCTTTCAATTTTCAAACAATATTTGATGAAATTTTTTACAAAAATGCAGAATTTCCAAAAAAAATCTTTCAATATTTTTACTCTTTTATCAAAATATTGACCAAATATTGAGGAAGAGGCAAATTTTGATAAAAACAAGTCCAAATTTGCAGAAATTCGTGTTTTAAAAAAATTTCAGAATATGTCGAATTTTGAAATATGAAAATACTGAAGAAAAAGAAAAGGGGAAAAATTTTGGAAAAAAAAATCAAAATTTTATAAAGATCAAATTTTTAAATGAAACAGGTCAAATATTAATAATAAATTCGAAATTTTAAAATAAAATGTACCTACATTTTGCCAAAAGTAGAATTTTGAAGAAAAAAATGGTACCCATCTAATTGAATATAAATTTTCTATAGACTGCTTTAACCAACGAGAGTAAACGTCCACCAATATCTTAGTAAGGCTTTAATCATTAAGTACCCATCGAAAAATATTGAAAATATAGCGAAAATATGCATAATTACTAGATTTTAGGTGAAATATGTAGTAACCGGTGAAAATTGGTTAAATAAGCATTTGTATTTGCAAATATGCAAATGTATATAATACGGTTCCTATTTATTAGGGAAAAAAACTTAGGCATCTCAGATCATTAAAACTTTCATACATTATACAGGGTGTACCATATGTAATGGTACATAGAGCAAGAGTAGATTTTTCGTATTAAAATAACATGATTTACCACATTTACCTTACACCCACAGTTGTTATTAACAGAGATACAGAGGCTTTGACACCCTGTATCTCTGTTAATATCAACTTTTGGTATAAGGTAAATGTAGCCAAATCACCTTATTTTTATTCGGAAAATCCACCATTACTCTGTGTACCATTATTTATGGTCCAGGGCTACATAAACAACAAGGATAATATTGCCTTACTAATTCATGATTGGAGGCCTGAGATCATGTTTATGAGTGAGATACACGTATCATCTGAAATTGAGTTATGCGAACAGAACATCGATGGGTACAGATTGGAACAATCTGCTATGTTGATAATTATGTATGGTTGTTGTCTACATATAGTGTTAAGTAATTGTTTTCTGTACTGTACCACCCACCCCAAAGGGTTGATGTTAGATTTGTAAAATTTTTTAATGAATATCTCGATCAAGTAAGTGAATTTAATGGTAATAATATTAAAGTGGGAGACTTTAATTTTGATTGGCTGAAACACCTTTTATGGAAGCAGAATAATCAATGACATACACACTAATGGAATGACCCAAATAGTGAAAACACTTATCAGAATAGTTTTAAGGAGACATACATTGATTGATTAAATAATAACTAATGAAAAACACCAAAATTAATGACCATACCATCCTGTCAATTGCTCTAAATTGACTAAAAGAACAAACTACTGATATCATAAAATATCAAAGATCATTCAAAAATTATAATCGTGATAAGTTACAACAAGAGCTAAAGGATATTGATTGGAACAACAGTATCTCGGATGTGAATATGTTTTTGTCACAGATATCAGGAACATCTTGGACAGTATGTTCCCCAGAGTTAAAATTGTCCATAAACAAAAATACATGGATAAAAAATGGATTGCTCTGGAAATTAGGGAATTAATGGAGGAAAAAGATGTATCATATAAGAGGGCGATTAGAGATAAATGCAGAATTTGTCGAGCAAGAAAAGGACATAGCACACGAATTTAACACATACTTCGTTGACAGTATCGAGAGTAAGAGAAGAGAAGAGAAGAGAAGAGAAGAGAAGAGAAGAGAAGAGAAGAGAAGAGAAGAGAAGAGAAGAGAAGAGAAGAGAAGAGAAGAGAAGAGAAGAGAAGAGAAGAGAAGAGAAGAGAAGAGAAGAGAAGAGAAGAGAAGAGAAGAGAAGAGAAGAGAAGAGAAGAGAAGAGAAGAGAAGAGAAGAGAAGAGAAGAGAAGGGAAGAGAAGAGAAGGGAAGAGAAGAGAAGAGAAGAGAAGAAAAGAGAAGAAAATAGAAGAAAAGAGAAGAGAAGAGAAGAAAAGAGAGGAGAAGAGAGGAGAAGAGAGGAGAAGAGAGGAGAAGAGAGGAGAAGAGAGGAGAAGAGAGGAGAAGAGAGGAGAAGAGAGGAGAAGAGAATAGAGGAGAGGAAAGCAGAGGAGATGAGAGAAGAGGAGAGGAGAGGAGAGGAGAGGAGAGGAAATGAGAGGAGAGGAGAGGAGAGGAGAGGAGAGGAAAGGAGAGGAGAGGAGAGGAGAGGAGAGGAGAGGAGAGGAGAGGAGAGAAGAGATGGGAAGGGAAGGGAAGGAAAGAGAAGAGAAGAGAAGAGAAGAGAAGAGAAGAGAAGAGAAGAGAAGAGAAGGGAAGAGAAGGGAAGAGAAGGGAAGAGAAGGGAAGAGAAGGAAAGAGAAGGGAAGAGAAGATAAGAGAAGAGAAGAGAAGAAAAGAGAAGGAAAGGGAAAGGAAGGGAAGGGAAGGGAAAGGAAGGAAAGGGAAGGGAAAAAAAGGAAAGGGAAGGGAAGGGAAGGGAAGGGAAAAACAGGGAAGGGAAGGGAAGGAAAGGGAGGGGAAGGGAAGGGAAGGAAAGGAAAGGAAAGAAAAGGAAAGGAAAGGGAAGGGAAGGGAAGGGAAGGGAAAAAAGGGAAAGGAAAGAGAAGGAAGAGAAGGAAGGGAAGGCAAGGGAAGGGAAGGGAAAAAAGGGAAAGGAAAGAGAAGAAAACGGAAGGAAAGGGAAGGAAGAGAAGCAAGGGAAGGGAAGGAAAGGGACGGGAAGAAAAGAGAAGAGGTAAGGTACTTAAAACGGGGACAGCATGTATAAGGAAAAAATAATAACAATCATTTCCCACCCATTAAACATTAAATACATATTTAGAAGCATTTTACTTTCTGTATCCAAACAACAATTCGAATAAAAATACAAATTTGAAATTCAAATAAGTGCACGTGTGGCATCGTTATATTTTTTCACTTAATAAATCAAATAAAAAAATAGTATCCTTGAAAGTATGAGATCCAAAAGTTCCAAAGTTTTACGTTTTTGTTAAAGATTTATTTATATGCTCTTTTATCGAGAATAGGCTATTCCGGTGAGTATACACTTCCCTATTTTGTGAACTGACCATTCCATAATTTCTCGTTAGGCTGAAATAAAAGTCAAACGACCCGACGCGACACTGCGATCCAAAATAAGTTACTGTACAACTTTTTTGATCTATAAATCTCGTTTCTCCGAAAATTTGGAATTTCTATGCAGTGCAAACAATTCTAAGAAATCTTGGAATGGATTTTCCTTCAACGACAAATTAAACTTCAGTAGTTATCGGGCTTGCATGGCGTTCACTTTCCAAGCATTCGTTATTTGTAAATAGGTAATTTTTAGTTAGAAAAAAATGACCCAACTAAAATTGTAGACTCTAAATTTAATAAATGTACACAAAGATTGTGTTAGTGTTAGGTTTAAAGTGAAAGTGGATAGTTTTTAAAGTTTTCCAAGTTTAGTTGCGTTGTAACACATTAGCGGATTATATAAATGATGTTTTAATCGTTAGGAAAACCAAACTTTCCGAACGTTGGCGGGGAAATAGGAATCTGAGGTAAAGAAGTGACCAAAACCTCTTAGGACATTAATCTGATTGTATAGTTCTCGTGTTACATGTTCGGGAACATTTATTTGACAAACAACCCTCTTTTGGTCAGACGCATGCAGGGGTGTCGGAAAATACAAGACAAATATACGGCACGAAAGTGATTAATAGCTCTATTGAGGCATCGCTCCGAATGCATGTTAATAAAACGGAATTGACTTCAAAAAATATCTTTGGATAAATACGTAGGTATGTTTGTGAAAATTCATAATAAGTATAAGTTTGATTGTGTAAGATTAATTAAGCCTTTACTGTTTTCTAAAAATGAACTTAATGAATAATTGGTTATTATCTAAAGATGTACACAAGGCATGGTCAAACATAAGCTCAATATTTTCATGTCTAGTATTTCCAGTTTAACGTTGGCCCATTCTTTCTGATTCACCTTGTTTAGGCTTTGGTAGATGGCTAAGTTAATTAATGCAAGATGTAAGCATAAAGGAGGTATTTTCAAATTAGCAATATTGTCGAAAATACTTGAAATGGATGCCGTATTTTGTTTTTGAAGTGAAAACTTCTTTCAGCGCGTTGAGCACTTTCTGATAGGGGGTTAACTTAAGGTTAAGTGCTACTATCAGGTGTTACCATCACGCTAATTTGCATTACCAACAGGTTTAATGTTACCAGTATATATAACATTAAAGCATGTTGGTAAAGCAATTTATGGTCATGACCCGAAACCATTATAATTTTTGCTTTAAAAAATAAAAAAGCGTAATCGGCACCGGGGATTGAACCCGCGACCTATCAATTAAATTAGAAAAATATGCAACCATAACCACCTAAGCTATCTTAATGGTGTATTAATATCTTAAACATATCAAAATATCAAAACGCGTAATATAAGTTAAATTTACTACTGTGCATTGTTTAAATTAGGTTCTACTTTAACTTTAATTTTTTAATTGAGTTAAATTAAACATTTCTTAATTGAAGTTGCAATGTTGAGATCATTTTTTAGATAAATTAGAATTTCTATTTATAGGTTTTGACTTTGAATTCAATTTCAAATGTTTATTTATACAGGGTGTTTCGTATCTTATGTTCAAATTTTGGGAGCATAATCTAGACCTAATTCTACGACTAAAAAACCGAAAAGTTGTAGGTTAATCTACTTTTGTTCAAGAGTCACAGGCCTATAAAATATCCAGGCAATAATTGGTCCTTACATTCTTCCTGCGAGATTAAATGCAGGCAATTATCTACAATTCGTTACTGATGAATTACCACCTCTTTTAGAAAAAGTTCCACTCATATTGAGAAGGAATATGTGGTTATAAATGAAAGGCACACCACCACATTTTGGAATACGTGTTCAAAATTTTCTCAGTAACAATTATCCACAGTGGATTGGTCGGGGTGGTCCTGTTGCATGACCACCTAGATCCCCTGACCATAACCATCTAGATTTTTATTTCTGGAGGGTATATGAAAACTATAGCTTTCAGTAAAGGTTCAGAGACCAGAGAAGAATTAATTGGACGCATTCGGCAAGCTGCTCAATAAATTCGGATAAATATACTTCAAATACGAAGTGACACTTTGTCCATTGGATTACGCACACAGGCTTGTATTCAGCAAGGAGGGCGGCATCTCGAAAACTTAATTCACTTATAATTTTTCATTCATAAATTGAATTAGGATTTAATTTTTTTTACTGACTTGGCCTGTAACTTTTAAACAAAAGAATCGCATAATCGTATAAAAAGGTTACAGTAGACTACCGCTAAAGTTGCGCTCACTGTACTGGATCGACCGTTAAAGTTGCTACTCCCCGTTATCCCTGCCATTGTCGAAAAATATATATGTTATATTGCTCCTTGCGCGGTTGAGTGGGTTATTCAAAAGTGGCGCTAAAACTCTGAAGTCCAATTCGTTGTTCGAAAATTAGAGTTGGGGAATATCCGCGAAACTTTAACGATCGTATCCTGACAACTTTAACGAGCGGATAACTCTAACGGGTGTAACTTTAGCGGGAGTCGACTGCATAAAAGTTAAGTAAGCTCAGACCCGGATTTAAGGCGATTGGAGCGATTGGGCCTACTTGGTCCAGCCAAAATTAACAAAACTTTATTTTTTCAAATTTAAAGCAAATTTTCTTTTGAGGATAAAGGATAAATTATAAATTATTCAAATAATTAAAAATATATTCATTTTAAGTTCGCATTGATGGATGAGAATTATTATTGTATTTATTATAATACTACCCACTACTCGCGACTTCGTCCGCGTAGAACCAAATAACTGCTTTATTTTAGAAAATGTTAACATTTTACTTCTTTGAGGTTTGATTTTCTTAAAAAACTTTTCATGTTGAGCATTGTCTATTTCCCGGTGCAGTTATTAATTGAATCTAATAATCAAGTTTACGTTTCTCTCTCCAAAGATTTAGGTTATTCATTGGTCGGCTAATAGTAAGCTATATGGGCGTAGGCAGGATTTTCTTCAATAGGAGAGCAACGATCATTCTGAAAAATTTATGAACAAAAAAAAAACCTTCCGGCTTCACTTAAAAACTACACAAGCTGAGAAAATTGAATTTAAAGTCGAAATTTCTTAAAGAGCCAAACTTTAAGAAGAAATATTTTAGAAAACTTCAGGAAATGTCAAAATTTTAAGAAAGTGGAAATTTCTTGTAAAAAAAGTGACAATTTCCATAACAAGTCAAATTTAAATAAAAAATAATGTAACTTTCAAAAATATTTCTCTCAGAATTTTTATTTTATTTAAATGTTAACATATGTTTGAAATTTACAGAAAATCTCTTTCTTAAAATTTCCTAAAAATATTGTTCTCAAACTTAGAATTCTATTAATATTTTATTCTAATTGAGAAATAAATAAAAGAATTTTTTGAAAAACCCAGAATTTAAAAAAAATCAATTATAAATGGAAATGTCCAGAAGAAGAATGTATCGAATTTTGAGATAAAACTCAAAATTTGCAGAATAAGATGAATTTCCAGCAATAATTTGAAATCACTGGGAATCAACAAAAAAGAAATTTAAAAAAACAGATAATTAACAAAACGAACTTGGAGAAACTCACGATTTTTGAAAAATACGTACAATTTAAAGTAACTAAAAGAAAAAGATTGCACTTTATAAAAAATACTTTAACTCTCCAAGACAAAATCCAATTGTAAAATCAATATTGGAATTTAGAAAACCAGTAATTTCAAAAAGGACACATTTCGAAGAAAAAAATTAGGAAAAGTTGGAGTTTTCAGTAAATCGTATTAAAAATAAAAACCCAAGCTTTCACAGCAACTCAAAAAATTTCCAAAATTCAAAAAAGTTACAACTTTCAATGATTTAATTTTGTGGCAAGGTCGAATTTTGAGAAGAAATCGCAAAAACATTGTTCTTAAAATTAAACAAAACGTACTGCGAAAAAAAAAAATCACGATTTTTTAATAATACGTACAATTTAATGAAATTAAGAGAAAAATATCGCATTTTCTAGAAAATATTTCAACTTTTCAAAAGAAAATCCTCTTTTAAGATCAAAATTTGAATTTTAAAAATAAAATAATAATTTCGAAAGAGACGAATTTCTAGGAAAAAATTTGGAAGAGTTTTTGTTTGTTTGTTTATTTTTTTTTTAAAAATGCGCAAATGTACATATGCTTAGACATATAAATATAACGAAAATTATAACTACAAAAATTACATAGGAACAACAGTTCTAAAGATTCAAAAAATACGTCTAACATATAAAGTCAATGGTTTCCTAAACGTATAAACAGACACTGCATTTCTTAATTCTAGTTTATTGAAATATTTTAAACTGTCACATAAAAATGATTTTTTTTGTAATTTCCTTATTTACTCTTTCAATGTAAAAATTCGTGACAATTCTAGTACTCTAATAATGAATTTCCTCCAAAAGTTTAAATTGTAAATAATCAGGCAGCAAACTATTTTTCATTTTATATACCAATATCATTGTATTATAAAATAGATACTGATGTATAGACAAAAATTATAAACAATTTAACATTAATTAGTTCTTGTATGAGTATCACATCTAAGAATAGCTCGTAATGCCCTATTCTGTTGAATCTGCAGATTATTAATAATGTATTGGTGGACAAACAATAAAATAGACGAACAATAAATAAAATGTGGTGAAATAAGGGCCTTATAAATTATTATTCTACTTTTAAAATTTAGATTATGTGCAATTCTGCAAAAATAATTTACCTTATTTGTTACTCTTTGTAAAATACGTTCAGCATGTAATGTAAGATTTAACTGGCGATCGAAGATCAATCCTAAATATTTAATTTTATCAACATATTCAATTACCGAATCATTTATCAATATAGGTAGTCTTACATTGGAAGTCAAATCACGTAGTATGATAGCCTCGCTTTTACCTTCATTAATTAAAAATTATTTAATTTAAGCCAATTACAAATATTTTTCAGTGCACAATTTAACTTGAGAATAGCTGTATCCGTATCACAATCTAATACAGCCACTAATGCATCATTTGCAAACAAATTTAAAAATGCAAAATCAGGTACATAAAAAGTAATATCATTAATATACAACAGAAATAAAATAGGTCCCAACACTGTACCCTGGGGAACACCATGTTTATTAATGAACAAATCTGAATTCCTTTGATCTATACACACTTTTTGAGATCGTTGAAATAAATAAGAAATTAAAATTGTGGGTTAATGGTATTACAAATAAAAACCTAACCTTCCACAGAAGCTCGAAAAATGTCCAAAATCCGAAAAAAGTTTACATTTTCAATGGTCTAATTTGGTGAAATAGTCGAATTTTGAGAAAAAAATCGAAATTTCCAAAAACATTGTTTTTTAAAATTCAGTAAATATATTGAAAATTCTCAAAAATATTTTTCTCAACATTTTTATTAACAGTTCGATCTAATTTAAAGAGAAAACGTTTTTAAAACCATAAAGCATCACATTTTGAGATAAAAGCGAAAATTTGTTGAAAAAGACAAATTTAAGAAAAATTGCGAAATTCCGAAATAAATAAACAATTTTAAAAACAAAATTTAAAAAAGTAGAATTTCGACAATAAAATCGAGACTTCAAGAAAGCAGTATTCTAAGGAAAAGGCTAGTTTTAGGAAAAATACTATTTTAAGAGAAAAAGTAAAAATTTTGAGAAAAAAGAGGAATTTACCAAGAAAATATGAAATATCGGATATCGAGATAAAATTTAAAATTTCATGAAAAAGAAACCGGTCGAAATTTTCAAAAAATCAGATTCTAAATTCTCAAAAATAGCTAAATGTTGAAATACAAAACGTGTCCCTTGAAACCAAGAAAGATTAAAAAACACAACAAAGGTTGCTCTAACGCGTTTCGACAGCCAAGCAATTATCTTCAGAGAGATACAGTATCTCTCTGAAGATGATAGCTTGGCTGTCGAAACGCGTTAGAGCAACCTTTGTTGTGTTTTTTAATCTTTCTTGGTTCAGGGGACAAATTTTGTATTTTAATTTTTAAAGATAACCAAGGACCACTTCGTTCCACAAAAAAAAGCTAAATATTCAAAAAATTATCAAAATTTAAAAAAACTTAACTTCAAAAAAACTTCGAAAGGGACAAAAAATTCAAAATGTTCCAGAGAAAATCAAATTAAAAAAAAAATGTCGAAATTTTGAAAAAAATAATTTAAACTCCGAGGAAAAGACGAAATTTCGAGAAAATGATTGAAATTCTGCAAAAAAAATTTTAATTTTGAGTAAAAGCGTTTAATTTTTTAGTGAAAATTTGAACCATTACAGAAAGAGTTAGATATATTAAAATTAAGAAAAAATAGAATTTTAAGAAAAAAAAACTAAATTTAAGAAAAGAATGGTAATTTCCTGGGCGAATATTTATTTTTTCTTGACTGCTCGACTCAGAGAAAGACAGGCCTTGCCTCATGTGACGTCTGAAAATGTCCAATATTGTGATACCCGTCGAAATTTTGATAAACAAATTGAAATATCCAAAAAATTTTTTCGTAACTTTTTACCTAAATTTCAAAAAAATATATACCTTTTTTATCAGAAGATCGATAAAATTTCGAGACAAAGGCAAATTTTAATAAACAAACTCAAATTAGCAGAATTAAACAAAGTCGAAATTTTCAGAAAAAGTCGAATATCCAGAAATGGCGAAATTTCGACGAACTTTTAAATAAAAATTTGAAATTTTGATAGTCATGTTTAATAAAAGAAGTGGAATTTTATGAATAAATGCTAAATTGGAAAAAAAGACAAATTTTGTGAAAAATGAAATTTGAGAAAAAATTTGAAATTTGGAAAAACATTTCAAGGAAACAATGAATGTTAAAGCTGGAAAGGAAAATCTTGGTTCCTCAACTAAATATATAACTTCGGTTTGCTGCATGAACTAGAGGAGGCAAGCACTCCACCCTGCCATATTCTAGCTACGCCTATGATTAGCTAGGATAGGTATTAAAAATAAAACTTTATGTAATCAACTATCCAAAGTTACAAACAGTTTGCGCAATTTCATGGTTTGTTAAGTTAAAATAGTTCGATTTGTTTTGTTTTACATACCCGGTCCTGCAAGAGTATGTTGGGCATCTATAGGCCCTATAATAAAGGAATTAGGAATTCCGCTCAGATGCAGACCTTAACTGTGTACAAGGATATATTTCAGGAAAATATGTTCCCATGTACAGGGTGAGTCGCTGAGGATGAATTTTTTTAAATAGAACCCCAGTATTTTTTTTAAATTTTTGGGTTTCTTTCTGACAACTTTACATATTCCTAAGATATTGTTAAATTTGGTTAGATAGTTCCAGAGGAGCTTAAATGAAAAACACGCTACTACTTTATTCCAAAGATATAACAGAGAAATGTTTTTTTATTTTAAACTCGAAACAAGTATTTAGAGTAATTTCCAGATAAATGTCCAAATTTTAAGAAAAAGTCTAAAATCTTGAAAAATGATTTAAGTAAAAATTTAAAGTTTTAATTTGAGTTGAAATTTTAAGAATAAAGTCAATATTTTCTAGAAAACGTGAAAATTGTGAGTTTCTAATCTAATCTAATCAGAAATGAGAGATAAAGATGAGATGAAAGTTGTATGGCATTGTGTAAAATTTTGAAAAAAAAAATTCAAAAAAAAATCCAATCTTAAGTATAAAATAAAAACTATTTTAAGCAGGGCTTCGAACCGGAACTGAACCTAAAACCGGAAACCGAAAAAACCCGTTAAAAAACATTATTCCTGTCAGATTAAAAAGTTTAGAGTTGACAAAACCTCCCCTCCCCACTTCAATTTCAACTTTACATTGAAAGTCTCGAATTACAACCCAATATTTTCTCTCGATTATTATTATTATTATTATTGTACTGTTCACGAGTCTTTTTGAAACTTCGAGTTTTTTCATTAAAGTTTTGAATTTAGGCTTATTTTTATTTTGACCCATAAAAATCGGCTTTAAATTCAAAATTTTAAATTTTTCTAGAAATATTGACGTTTATTTTTAAATATTTCGACATTTACCACTAGTATTTGAATCAAAATTATGTAGAATTTATGTAAAATAAATTTCGAATATTTTCTTCAATTTTGCATTTTTTCTCAAAATTCTAGGTTTACAATTTTAATTTCTTTCAATTATTTCAATCATTCTAAACAATTGATGCCTGATCCATAGCTCGCGAGCCACATATGGCTTGCAGTAATTTTTGAAGTGACCTAAGGTGAGTATGAAGAAAAGAGGCATCCCATTTTATTTAGCAAATTTATGCTTTCAGACTAACGAAATTTAAAAAAAAGTCAAAATTTCAATTTTAAAGTCGGAAAAAAAGATTAAAACAATCATCTTTAACGTGAAAAACTTAAGACAAGGGTTAAAAAATGTTAAAAATTATTCGAAATGTATTTATTCTAGCGAATCCATTGGTCAGAGTTGAAATTAAACACGAAATTTTAAAAAAAAAAGTTCAAATTGAAAAACTGGAAATGTATAAAAAGGATAATTTTTAACTTTAAATGAAGAATGTTATGCAAAAGTTTAAATAGATAAAAAACTCTTAAAACAAAAATATCCCCGAGTTTTCAGTTACAAAATTTAAACACATAATTTTGAGAAAATATCCAAATTTTAAACAAAAACTAAAAGTTATTCACAAGAATTCAGTTCCAACACGAAATTTCGAGAAAAACATCCAAATTTTAAGTTTAAATTCAAAATTTCGAGAAAAAAGTTTAAAGCTTGAAATGGAGGTCAACATTTTGAGATCAAAAGAGAAAATTTCCAAAAGAAAGTTTCGAGTCAAGTTTTGTAGCAAAATTGTTGAGAAAAATATTAAGGTTCAAGTTTGAACTCAGAATTTTCAGAAGAAACTCTCCTAAGAAAATCTTAAAATTTCTGCCTTATTCTCGAATTTGGAGAATAAAGTAAAAAATTCGATGAAATAGCTAGAATGTCAAATTAAAATTTTTGTGAAAGGTTTTTCTTTAATAAATCGCACTTTTTTGGAAATGTTGACTTTTTTCTGAAATTTCGACTTTAATCGTAAAATGTTAAACCTAACCACTACATTTTGAGAAAAAAGTTTAAATGTCAAGTGCTGCTTAAAATTGATAAAAACCAATTTCATAATAACGAAAAATTATGAAAAAAATTCGAATATTTTAAGAGAAACTAGAAATTTATAATTTTGTTTTACTATAAACTTTCGAGTTTGTCAAGTTTAAACATGAAATTTTGACAAGTTTTCAAAAATTTCGAGATTAAAATCAAAATTTTGAATTTTTTTTAAATAAGTAATGTTTTTATTTTGATACAAAGAAACTTTCTAAGAAACCTGAAATTTTTCAAGGTTTTTGGTTAAAACTGATTTTTTTATAATTTGGAAGTTTATTAGTAGCTTCAAATTTTTAAAAATACGAAAATACCAGAATTGCTTAAAATCTTTTAGTTTTTATTTAAAATTCGAGTTCTCTGTCAAAATGTTTGATTAAAAATTTAAATTTTTACTTTTTTCCTAAAATTCAAACTTACAAATCAAAATATCGACTTTATTTCGATTTTAATTTCAAACTGTCGAGTTTTCTCGAAATTGTGAGTTCTAAGGTTAAAACTTCGAATAAAAAAGAAAGAAAACAAAATTTCATCTTAATTAGAAAATTTTAACTTTTATCGATAAATTTCGACCTTTATTACTTACAAGAATTAACTTTAAAACTTTTGGTAAAAAAAACTTAAAAGTTTATAAAACATTTTTATCAATTTTCGAATTTAAAGATGGTAACTCGAAATTTTGATAAAATTTGGAAATTTCAACATCTGCTTAAAAATTCAAAGTTTCTAGGAAAATGGAAATCTCATTAATTATTAAATTTTAATCTTTGACCAACGTTTTTCACTTTCAATCAAAATTTGACCATTTCAAAAAATGATAGTTTTCTCTTTAAATTTAGGCTATTTTTATCTTAAAAAAGTTAAAATTTTAAATTTGAACTTGGATTCTTTAGGACGTAATAAACATTCAAAAATAATTTCGAAATGTTTGCTCCAAATTTCCTGAAAACTTGAAAATATCTAAAAAGAATTCGAAATTTTGATAAAAGCTAGTAAAGAGAGATTTAACTTTCTTTAAAAAATTTTTACATTTTTCTTAAAATTTTATATTTAAATTGCAATTTTTTTTCTAAAATTTCGACTTAAACATGAAATGTAGACTTTTTTAAAAAAATTATAACTTTTTTGATATTTACGCAGTAATTTCTAAATTCGAATTTTTAATAGACTCATAATTACTAGTAATAGTTGAAATCTTGAGACATTTTTATTTATGAAATACTTGTTTTTTCAAGTTTTGATCATTGATTAAATCAAAATTTTAGTCCCTAGAACGGCGCAATTGTTTCCCCTAAATTTCAGTGATTTCCTCGAAATATTGAATTGAAACACGACATTAAAAAACTTGTCAAGTTTTAACCCACACTTTTAAGAAAGTAGTCAAAATTTGAAAAAACCAACTCTTAATTTATGTAATAAAAAATACTAATGATTTTATTTTAATCATAACAATTTGACTTTCAACTCGATTGTTCGAATATCTTCTTGAAACTTAAAATCCCTAGTAGAAGTCGGAATTTTGCAACTTAATACTTTTTTAAAATTTTGAATTCTGTGCAAAATTTTAAAATTGTTACTTTCTTATCCTGGACATTTTATTTCAAATTCAGAAATGTTAACTCTGCTTTATATATTACTTTTTAAAACATTTTATGTTTAAACTTAAAAAGTGTTAGCATTATTTCTAATTAGTTTAACTCAAAATTTTGAATTCTAAAATTTTTAATTTTAAATTCTATTTATTTTATTATTTTATTTTATTTAGTTAGAGTACAAGTCTACAATTTCTTAATTTTCTAAAAAAAATGACATTGTGCTCGAAATTTTAACCTAAATAAAAATTTTAAATTTTCATTTGAATTTTTTTCCTAAATTTCATATCCTTTTTTGAAATTTGGACTTTTGTTTCCAGATTACCCGAAATATTTTTTTTCTTTTAAATAAAAAAAATTAAAAATGAGTCACCGAAAACCGGAAAAAACCATTACCTTTGTCGGAGCAAAAACCGGAACTGAACCTATATAATTTTTTTAGTTTACAATTAGTTTAGTTTAACTCAAAATTTTGAAATCTAAAAGTTTTAATTTTAAATTCTATTCATTCTAAAAGCATGGCTTCGAACCGTTATTTTTTTCGTTCCGGTTTTCGGTTTTCGTTTCAGCAACAAATTTATATCGGTTCAGTTCCGGTTTGCGTTTCGACAAAATAACGGTTTTTTTCGGTTTTCGGTTCAGTTCCGGGCGAAGTTTTTCGAATTATGAATTGATTTTTAAACATAATATTGAAAATGTTATGTCTTTTTTTCTTTAATATTTTAACATGTACTCTGACTTTGCCTAAAATTTAAGGAAAATATTTTTATTTTTCAAGTTAAAAAATTTCAAGCTGAAACTTCGAATTTTAAGTTTAATTTGAGTTAAAATTCCAAAATAAACTTGAACTTTATAAAAAACTAAATTGCGATTTCGGGTTTAGAAATCTTAAATTTAAATTATGCTTTATTGTAGATCCTTATTGATCGGAAACATTATTATTATTAATTTTATTTAACAATAAGTGGGTAGCAGAAATGTTAAATTTAAGTTAAAACTCGGAATTTTCATAAAAATCTTAAATTATATACCTATAACTTAAAAAGTTTTAGAACATATGAAATTGGGAGATTTTTTTTTGTAGCGCTTTTTCTAACAAAATTAATTTTTGCCCTTTTGACTTTGTTTTCTTCAACTTTGGATTAAAAAGATCAAATAAAAAAAATAAATGAAAATGAAAAAGACCAATAAATATAAAATGAAAAGTTTTAAATTGAGATTTGGATGAAACAGACCAAATTTCGAAAAAAGAGCTTCAAAATTTAACCCAAATATTCGATATTTTTTCTGGAAATGTTGATAAAAAGTTAAAAATTTCTGAAAATAAGTAACATTTTTTAGAAAATGTTGGTTAGTGAATTAACCTTCTTTCGATATGTTAACTTTTTTCTTTTGAAGTTTCAAATTTAAATTTGTAAGTACTTTTTATTATTATTTTTTTCTCTAAAATTTCGAATTTAAATTAAATTTAGTGTTTCTTTAGCAAGTATAACAATTTCTATCGACATGTTGACTTTTATTCTTCAATTATAGATATTTTTCTTGAAATTTTGAGTGAAGACTCGGTCTATAAGCTTAAGTTTGGAATTTTCAACTTTTACCTTGTAAATTCAAAATTTCTAGGACTTGAAATTGTGAGATTAATTTTGAAAAATTGTTAATCATAAATGTAGACTTTTTCCAAGAATGTTAATTTTTTCTTGAAATTTGGATATTCTTTCCAGAATTAAGATTCACAATAAAAAATAACAAAATATTCAAATTAAAATTAGCACTTTTGCATTTGAAATCTAACTTCTGCTAATTTTTAGCAAAAATTCGAAATGTTTAATTTAAATGTATATTTTAAGCGTAAAAATGAAGGATCCACAAAAAATGCAATTTCAATTATTTCTAAATTTCAATTTTCTGTAGAAAAACTTATTTCATGATCAACAACAATTTTCTGAAAAAAAAAAAACAAAAATTTCAGTTTTAAAGATGATATTGTATGAACAAGTTTAGCTGTAGCTAAAAAGTTTGTGAAGAGATTTAACATTTTGAAAATTGATTTTTGACACAAATGTTTAAGAAGTTTAACGAAAACAATTAATATTTAAAAAACACACAATTATGACTTCTAAATTCTAAACAATCTGAAAAAATATCTCAATTTTGAGGCTAAAGTCGAAATTTTGAGAAAAAAATCGGAATATAATGTTGTATTTTCCCCTAAAATTTGTACATGAAATTTAAAGATTGAAGGTTAAATTTGAAATAGCAAGATGTCAGCAAAAATTTTAAAAATAAATCAAATCTTGGAATTTTAGGAAGTTTTAGGAAGTCGGCAGTGTATAAAATCATAAAAATTCAAATTTTGGATTTCGAAAAATAAATTGAAATACTAAAAAAGGTAAAATTTGAAAAACAAAATAGGCCAAAAATCGATAATTTGATTAATAAATTCAAAAAATAGAGATATCAAATTAGGAAAATCAAAGTTTAAGGAAATAAATAAATTTGGAGCTTTCTAAAAAAAAGTTATAATTTCCAGAAAAACTCGAATTTACAAATAAAATTGTAAGGTAAGCCGAATTTCCCTAGCTTGAATGAAAAACACTCTACTGCTTTATTCTAAAGTTACAACGGAGGATATTTTTTTTATTTTAAACTCGAAACGTTAAGAAAAAAAAAATATGTTGAGTAATTTCCAGGTAGAAGTCGAAATTTCAATTAAATGTCGAAAATTTTGAAAAAAAGATTCAATTCGAAATTAAAAATTTTAATTTGGATTGAAATTTTGAGAACAAAGTCAATATTTTCTAGAAAGTGTCGAAATTGTTAGTTTATAATCTAATTTTTAAACAGAAATGGAAGACTGAAAGTAAACTCCCAATTTTGAGGCCAAAGTGGCACGGATTTATGTAAAATTTTGAAAAGGCATTTAAAATTATTTCTAAGAAATGATTCCAAATTTAAGGGTAAAATAAAAACTGTTTTAAGTACATAAATTCAAAAAAACGAAATAAACCGATATTTTTTTCCGGTTTCGCTCCGGTTTTCGTTCCGACGAAAATAACGGTTTTTTTTGGTTTCCGGTTTTCGGTTTAGTTCCGGTTCGAAGCCCTGTCTACAAGTTAGAGTACAATTTTACAATTTCTCATTTTTCTAAAAAAAATAACATGGTACTCGAAATTTTAACCTAACTAGAAATTTT
This sequence comes from Dastarcus helophoroides, assembly GCA_028583605.1. Taxonomy (NCBI): domain Eukaryota; kingdom Metazoa; phylum Arthropoda; class Insecta; order Coleoptera; family Bothrideridae; genus Dastarcus; species Dastarcus helophoroides. The sequence continues at coordinate 2,680,010 of CM053334.1, read as the reverse complement.
AATTTGAATTTTCTTTCTTTTAAATAAAAAATTAAAAATGAGTCACTTGGAGCTGAACCAAAAACCGAAAATTGGAAAAAACCGTTATTTTTGTCGGAGTGAAAACCGGAACTGCACATACATAATTTTTTTCTGGAACGAAAACCGAAAACCGGAACGTAAATAATAACGGTTCGAAGCCCTGATTTTAGGTATATAAATTCAACAAACCGATATTTTTTTCGGTTTCGTTCCGGTTTTCATTCCGGCGAAAATAATGGTTTTTTACGGTTTTCGGTTCAGTTCCGGTTCGAAGCCCTGGTTTACACCAAGGTTGCGAATTTTTGTTTGCTTTCTTGATTTTATCTTTACCGGCCGCTATGCGGCGTCAAGGATAATTATTTTTCTCTTGGTACGCAAAAATGAATTTCGCTGCTTTGATATAAAACTAAATATTTACGTTATAAGATGTAAAACAGTCGTTTGGACAATTGTCAAATGTTAGGCAAATTTAAACTTATAATGGCAGTTTTTGAAGAAAAAAAAATATTTTTTCATATCTTAAACCTAAAAAGTTTTCACTGTTTTCTATTAAACAGATATTTTCATTAATGTTTGACTGTAAAAAAAACAAGTTTTGCTTACAAATTTAAATTTTATGTTGTTTGTTTACAGGCCCGTAACCAGGGAGGGGGCTAGGGGGCTGCAGCCCCCCCCCCCCGAAATTTTTTGGCTTCACACTAGATAGAACTGAATTTTCCAGAAGTGCGACCTTTTTAAAAACCATTTTTAATGGATCATTTTGTTTTCGTACCGAAATGCAAGGATGTTTTTTTTTTCAAATTTGGCGCAATTTCTTTTCATAAGAGACCGAATTTTAAACACAATCAACCAAGGTAAAAAGATGAGCAAAATATTAAATTAGGCAAAAACGGAAAGCTAAAGAAGGCACCAAAAAGGTAAAATACTCTAAGGTATTAACAGGCCAAAACTAACAATTAACAAAAAAAAAACATTTTGATGTCTCAGTCGAAATTAGAAAAAATAATAGATTTTAGGTTATACTTAGGATATTCAGAAGGAGTATAACATTTTCAAATGAAGAAGCTCTTAAAATTTCGGGTTCATTCTCGAATTTTCGCCCTAACCTTAAAATTTTTACCTTAAACTCATTCAAATTTTTTCCAAAATTTTGACATTTAAATCTGAGATTTCGTTTCTAGAAAAATTTAAACTTTTTTTGAAATTTCTTTTTTATTTTATTTGAAATTTCAATCTTACGTTTTAAATTTTATTAAAATAATGTTGAATTTGCAAGTTTTTCAAGCTTAAATTCCCTATTTTGAAAATAAATTTAAATTTTGAGAAGAACTGGAAATTTATACAAGCGATTTTTCGAGATTTACACCAAATTTTAAGAAAAACTTGTATTTTGTAATAATAGTTTTACAATTTTGGAATTTAAAAATTTAAATTTTTAATTCGGTTTTTGAATAAAATTTTGAATGTTAGGCTTTTTACTAAAAAATCAAAATATCTTATAGGCCATTATTAGATATTTTTTAATAAGTTATTTTTATAAATTTCTTCTATAATTTTTCTAACATGCCGATTGAACTTTAAAAAAAATGTCTAAAATGTCGATTCTTTTATAAATTTCGAGTTTTACACTAAAACTTGAGCATTTTTAAATTGGAAAATTCAGGATTTTATTAATAACCTTAACCCATCAGCTTAATTCGAAATTTTTTGTTATGAAGTTTATTTGTTTATATTTCGATTACGATTTCGAAAATTCGAATTTTTTCTCCAAAATTCAAGTGAAAACTTCCAAAAAAATATTTAAATTTCTATCCTAGTGATCAAATATCAAGTTTAATTAAGAATTTATTTTACTTTTAATCACGACATTTCAACTTTAAATTCATATTTTTAGAAAAACTTGATTTATAAAATTTTTACAACTTTTTACGACTAGTTTACAAATGTCAAGATTAAAGTCGAAATTTTGAAAAAAAAATGAGCTTAATGACTATGGTTTCTTTTTCAAAATTTTTACATTAGCACTGGTTCAAAATTCAGACTTTTTCAAAATATTCTGACTTTCTAGACATTTAATTTATAAAAGATCCTCTGGCTATTTTAAGAAAACACTAAAAGTTTCAGGAAGTAACAAAGTTTATTTTTTGAATTTTGTTTCAAGACAAAATGTTGAGTGTTATTAGTTTTTGTTAATAGATTTTATCTTTTAGAAATGAGAGATTTTTTTTTGGAAAATTTTGACTTGAAACCTTTTTTTCCAAAAATTATGGCTTCTTTTTTCTTCGGATTTAGAGTCAACTTATTTCTAAAATTTTGAATTTAAAATAAACTAACCTCTTAATTTGTGAACTGTCATGAAGTGACGTTTTCAATAAATTTAAATATCACGTAGTCGCATTTCAAAAACTGTTTAGAAAATTGTCAACAAACCATAAAAAAATTTAAATATTTCCAAACTGGGCCGAAGAAATGTTAAATAAATTGAAAAAAACATAAAAATTTTGAGTTCGAACAGGTCACATTAAGAATTAACATATCTTAATTTTGTTCGGAAATTCACGGTTTTAAAAAAGTTAATATTTTCAGAAATGTTTAATAATGAATTTTGGTTATTTTTAAGTATAAACAGGGTCGTAATTAAACTTTTTTAGAACGAATTTGTTCACTCTAAATGTAGACTTTTCTGGACATTTCGAATTAAAATTCCAAATTCAAAAAACTCAAGATTAAGTTCAGAATTTCGATATCTGACGTTTTTCACAAAAATTTTGGCGAGATTTTTAGGTTTCAAGAAAGAATCGAAGTTTAAAAAAATATTTGTGGGTTTGAACTAAATACCAAGATTTTAAACTTTGAATTTCGAGAAAAAAAAGTAAAAGTATTAACATACTTCGCATTTAGCGAACAATCTAATTCAATTTGAAAATTTCCGAAAAAGGTCGAAATTTTAAGATTAAAGGTAGAACTTACAAAAAAAACGATAAAGAACTTTATAGCAAACACTTTTTTTCTAAATTCAAAAGAATCAAATGCATTTCGACATTGCAAATTCAGATAGCAACAATAATTCCCAAAATTGCCCAAAATAAAAAACGTGGGAATTGAAGTTTTTGCCAGTTAGAAAAACAATTGGACGGTAAACTTGAGCTTAAAAAAAACATCTAATCTTCCAGAATTTAGAAAGAATATCCAAATTCTAAATGTTCGGGTGCAAATTTTAAATTTGAGATAAAAGTTTAAATTATGAATTTGATCGAAATTTAAAAAACATTAAAAAAAAAAGGTTTTTCTCCAGCTGACTTCAAACTATGTCTTTAAATAGAGCACTTTCTATAGGCATTTTTCATACAAAACTGCAGGTTATAGAAGTCAAAGATAAATTTAAAAAAAGGAATATCTTTCGAGTAATTTTATCATCTTAGCCACACATCTACTTTTATTTGGAAATTAAATTAAGATAAATAGGCAACATTGTTGTTTAATTACTTTGTTAGAATGTTAGAAGAGTTGGACAATAATAATATTAATAGTAAAGTAGTATTGGACCGTGGCTTCTGAGCTCTAACCTAAACGCCAACAAAGACTAGGTAGTTTTAGCAGAAGGATCGCAGCCCCCCCCCCCCCCGAAAAAAACCCTGGTTACGGGCCTGTTTCTTTATATCACGTACTGTGCAATACATTTGAGGCGTTTTGTGCAAAAGTATCCCAAGTCAATCCATTGTTATAGACTGAAAGTTAATAAAGAAAAGTCTAATTTGTAAAACTTAATGCAAACACAAAATATTGCTACCATCTGCTAAGTAGTATAAGTATTGAACATGAGTTTGTGTTGTATCGTTAGAGGTTGGTTACACGTACACATATCAATATTCTGAGTAGAAAAAATTGAAAATTAGGAAATGTCTAAATAACCTCTCCACAAAATTAACGCACCACTTGGAAATTTCGAGATAACTAAACAATTATCTCAAAATCATAAAATTTGATATTCAGAACTTTAACACCTTAAGGATTAAAAGACTTTTATTTCCCCAGTCATTTAATGACAGTAGTTTTTAAGATTTATTCAATATTTAACAAAATATTGCAAAATTCTAATTTTTTCAAATTTTTTTTTAAGGTTAATATTGTGTGTTTCCCCCTCTACTGCGGATAACAGCTTCACACCGACGTGGCAGATTCTCTATTAAACTTGTTATCTCCCTTTGATCTAGTCCATCCCAAATTTCTAGAATTTTTTCTTGTACCTCACCAAGGGTAGCTAGAGAGGGCATAAGAGCTTTGACTCACTTTCCAATAATGTCCCACAAATGTTCTATGGGATTCAGGTTTGGACTTCTTGCTGGCCAGTCCATAACCTGAATACCTAACTTCATCAAAGTATTCTCTCACTATTCTAGCAATGTGTGGTTTCGCATTATCTTGCATTAGAATAAAATCATCGCCAATATAGGGACCATACGGCACGACATGTTCTTGTACAATTTCGGTTATGTATCGTCGACTATTCACTGAACCTCGATTGATCACCTGCAAGTCTGTGTGACCCGTTGAACAGATGCCACCCCATACCATTATTGATCCGCCACCAAAGGCTTGGACTGGTCTTATGTTGCATTGGGCATACCGTTCGTTTCTTCGTCGAAACGCTCTCACACGTCTCTCATTGTCAAACAGACAAAATCTGGACTCGTCTGTGAATAAGACACGAGCCCATTCGGCGTTGATCCAATTGACGTGATCTCTAGCAAATTGTAGTCTTATTCGGCGACGGTCTTAAGAATGTACCATTGACTGGAATTCTGGGGTACAACTCGTCAGCAGCAAGCCGCCTTCTAACCGTTTCTACGCTAACTTGCAGATTATGTGTGGTTGCAAGCTGGATTTGGAAACTTCTACAGGTTGTAAATCTCTGACGTAATGCACGGAGTCTCAAAAAACGATCTTGTAGAGCGGTTCTTTTGCTAGGCCTTCCTTGTCCTGGTCTTCTTTGATTCGTATTTGTTTCCCGGAACCGTTGAACGACACGAGAAATTGTTGAATGGCATACCCCAAGTCTTTGGGCAATGTTTCGGTAACTTAATCCTTCATCGGCTAATGTTACAGCCTGGCCAGGCTCATCACGACTAAAATTGCGCGAAACACGGTTCATCTTTTGAAAATAATGTTTTTCAATCCAAAATGCCACCTCAAACAGCAATTAGACAGAACTCTAATGGAATCACACAAAATCCTGTTTTATGTTGTTTATACCTTATTTTGTTTTTTTTTTCTTGATACCAGCTGCAAAATGGACCAACAAAAAAAGGTAGCAGCATTTATCACATCCTAACATAATATGCTAATGTCCATGCATGTGAACATTTTAAATTATTTGCACATGTACATGATTTTTAATAAAAGGATAGTGGTCCATTAATTTTGTGGAGAAGTGTATGTTGCTTAGGCCACTTTTGCACTAAATGCCTCATTTGTAGTTGGATGTTAAATGAAAACATTATTAAATTATTCCATACCTCATTTTATTTTTTCTCTGCATAAGTTTTTCAGTTTAGTTACTCTGCCCAATTATCTCCAAATTCGTATCCAAATAAAAAATTATACAGGTTGAACCACATTTGATTTCCACCACACGGATCTCGTAAACCATTGGAGATACAAGGAAGCTTAAATGGAAAAAGTAAGTGCAGAATCTAATGCATAACATGATTTCACTGAGAAAACAATTAAATTATAATTCGTCTTGATTTTATTAAGAAAAAACTGAAAATCGCCATTATAAAAAATCAGCTGTGACTTGTTTATTTAAAGTCCGATTTAAAAAATTTAAAAAAATAATTAGTTATTTTTTAAGGCCTTTTCATTGGCGTACAATTTGTCTTTCTAAATTTTACTGTTTCCGAGAAAATTATGTTAACTTTGTTATTTCTTATGGACGCCATATTTGATTTTATCATTTTCTTATTTAGCATATTTTTTTGATTAATTTGATATATGACATGCCGTACTTCAAATGTGGTAAAGTGGACTAAATGAATTAATTTTTTATTTTTGAACAAAAAAATTATTGTAGGCGATGCATGTGCCATAACTTCTAATAATAAAAAATACAGTTCCCAAAAAAGCAATAATTATTATTAAAAATCAAGAATATTATAACAAACTGTATAATACTGAAATATTTATTAATAATCGCAACGTGCATGATTCCCTTTAAGTTACACAATTCTCAGAACATTCTAAGGGCTTTACTAAGGACGACTTTCCCATGACTCATACGCAAGTGTACGTTCTAGACTTCGCTAGAAGTTAAATATTTTAAGACGGATAATTTGCATAAATATAAGAGTTATTTGTAATTTTAGATTGTTAGATATTTTACGTTACACGAGTAAGTATTCAATGTTAATTAAAAGAATTTTTGTAAAAATTAGCCGACAAAATTTTTAAAATATCTACACTTTTTTATAGAATTACGCCATTTAAAGGGGTGCATGCACCTTAAGGTTATGCTAATAACTGTTTAAATATTGCACAGTTTGTTGCAATATTTTTAGTTTTTTAATAATTATTGTTACGTATTGTTACTATTGTTACGTATTAGGTACTGTATTTTTTTTATTAATAGTTTTTTCAATTCAATTTTTCACTTACGTCGCCTACTATAATTTTTTTTGTTTAAAAATAAAAAATTAGTTTATTTAACCCACTTTGCCACATTTCAAGTATAGAATGTCATATATTAAATTAATCAGAAAAATATGCCAAATTTGAAAATGATAAAATACAATATGGCGCCTATAAGAAATAACAAAGTTGACATAATTTTCTCGGAAACAATTAAATTTAGAAAAAGTTAACGCACACCAATGAAAAGGCCTTAAAAACAACTAATTTAGTTTTTTAATGTTTTTTAATCGGACTTTAAATAAACAACTTACATCTGATTTTGAAAAATGGTGATTTTCAGTTTTTTCTAAATAAAACCAACACGAATTGATATTCAGTTGTTTTCTCAGCGGAATAATATTAGGCATTAAATTCTGCACTACTTTGCTCATTTAAGCTTCCTTGTATCTCTAATAGTTTACAAGATCACTATAGTGGAAATCAAATTTGGTTCAACCTGTATAATTCGAAATTAATATAACATTTGTTGTATAACACCCCCCTTAAAATATGCTTACCTAATTGTTTGCTACGTTTTCATCTGTAATCTGTTTTTAGTTCAATAATTTTTATTTTCTCAATTAAATTGTTGGTTTTGTATTTTTACCTTTTAATGTGACTATATCAACTTAACTAGTTTCAATTTTTTTTTCTAATTAATTTGAATTTCACAATATGAGAACTACATATTATTAAGCATTAACTACATTTCCTGCACATTAAATATAAATATACATTTTTTACAAATGTTGTAAAAAAATATGTGGAATAAATTTGATAACAACAGTGGTGAGTGCTCGCTCATTTAAAAGTGGTTTTAGTGAATTTGCGAACAAATTAAAAACCAAAAATTTCCACAATATCTCTTCGAATTTGGCTTAAGTATAAGCTAATCCTTCACTTCTGTTAATAACGTGCATATTTGAAAACACCTTACCTTGTTCAGCAAAAGAGATAATCTCCGAAGTTCTCCCATAGAAATCATCGATATCAACTGTTTCCATGGTGGCAGTCCTAGCACTACTAGTCATGATTTCATCATCACTATCGTACTTTCCGAAAAAATCACTACTATCTTCGGCCCTAAATAATGTTTCCATTACGATTTCTTTTGGAAGACTATAGGTAACATTGGGTTTATGTCTTAGTCCTAATTTAGATAATATTTGCCTTTTGATGGCCTCTAATCTCAGCTTATCTGTTTCGGAATCGATTTGTCTGTTGTTGCCGTTAGGACAATTTGGACAACTGCTGATCGGTGGTACTTTTTTCTCCACTAAACTGTCTTCCAACTGCTGCAAATACTGATTGTGGTCTGGTGTTAGGTGTGGTCTAATTCTTTCGCCGTTTACTAAGTGGTTAATTGTACTGCATAGAAGAAATAAGCATGGAATTGTAAGAGCCCACTTTTTGTTATAATTAATTCTGTTATAATAATTTCTGTATACAGCCATTGTTTTAAATGTTATAAAAGTTATTGCTTGTCGGGCAACTATCCTAACTATCCTAGTAACTACTGAAGGTAATTTTTATTATCTAGTATAATATCCGGGATTTTTTTCATATAATATACTAAGCGTAACTATAGAAGGACGAAATTCTACCATTTTTGAAGAGTTAAAATTTACCGCTTCGTCAGTAGCTTCGTATCAAAAAATTCTACCCTATCGAAAGTTTGCAGTTGAGTGGTAAGATTCACACTATGGTACATTTTGCCTTCTAACTGCTTGAAAAAACTTCCAACATAAAATTGACACTAAAAATTGACCACCGTACGGTCCATATTTAATTATAAAACAACTACTATATCACGTGTATCACAAACTGTTATAATATTATTATTTAAAGATTATTGTTGTAACATCAGCCTTTTTCACTTCTTAGTTTCATACAACACTTAAACAGGCGATAAATAATAATAAAAGTGTTTACACCTATGTTAGACTATTATAAATTGAAAAATGTTTAATATAAAAAGCTCGATGTTGAAGGCGGTCGAGGCGAGCGATGCGCGTTTGTTTCTTGCGGCTTGTCATTTGCGACTGACTCTCGGAGCGAGCTTATTTGTCGCAGTCTCGAGTCTAGGGTTGCTGCGATTTTACTATTGCAAATTCGTCTGTTCTCCTCTTTAACAGGGCAACACATCTCAAGAAAAACACTTTTCGACTTTGAAAGCTTTCACAGTCGAGATTTTCCAGTGATATTAACTAAACAAGCGTACAGTCTGGAGCAAATGATTTTGTAAATTTCGCGTCGATGATTTTGATGGAGTTTTGTAAAACTATTGGAATAATAATTTAACGAATGCGAACAAATTATAAAAATAAAAAATGCTTCACTAACTTATTAATTACATTTTGCAGCACATATCGTACTATTTCACTAGAGACCAAACAGAGAGATATTTTAGATTATTTATTTATATCCTTCGAATAACATTTTTAAGATAATTCATATCGATCAAAAGAACTTTCATATTGCATTTATTTATTAATGTATTTATGTATGTATTTAGTTATTTATTTAATTATTTATTTATATCAAGGGTTCGAGTAAAAAAGTCATCAAATTGGCTGTAAAATTGTTTTAGGTTTTTAACGTAAGTCTTAAATAGGTTGTCAGGGATTGACTACTGAACATTTGAACTATTATCATAACTAAAGACCGGATGTTATTGCACTAAAAAATCCGCAAAATTGAGTTAAAAATTGTATTTGACAATGCCAAACATTGCAGTATAAAGTATTACTATAAATTAATTAAGATTAACAAAAAATGTTTATAATAAAATAACGTTATATTTCAATCAAACCGATATAAACATACGCAGTTATAATTACAATTTACCACTAAAACAAATAATTTTTTATTTATTTGGAGCATCGAAATCTTCATTTTTTAGAGGGATATCGCTTTTTACAAAAGCCTCACATAGGTTCTCTCTCCTACATTGGTTTCTTATCCCTATACAAAGCTGAATACTGTTCTTATGTTTGAAGTTCAGCCCCAAAGTACACCTTAGCTCTTTTGGATTCAATTCAAAGAAGAGCGATTCGCCTAATTGAAGACGAGAGTTTGACCGATTTTCTCAAAACACTAGAGCACAGGCGGCTGGTTGGTGACTGGTCTCTTTTTACAAGTACTATCATGGAATATGCTCGCAGGAACTAATTGGATTGATCCCCCCAAGGACAAGACAGTCGGAGACAGCAAATTCCTGTGCCCAGCTTGACGCAGTGAGGACTTCTGTCTACGGAGACTCTTTTTTCTATAGAACTTCCAAGCTATGGAACTCGTTACCGAAAGGAATTTTCTCCATAAATTACCATCTATCCTTGCTTAAGGAGGCGGTTTATCGCCATTTACCCTTGTTTCCGAATCTTTCTCACAATGCTTTGAAGGCATAATGGGGTTACCTTTGCGAGGGGATTAAACTTAAAAAAAGATGTAATAGATATTGTAAGTAACATTTGTTTGTTAATAGCCTTTGTAATTTTTTAAATGCTGCTTTGTGTATTTCTTCAAAAAAACTTGTTTTGTAAACACTAAATAGTAAAGTATAACAAATTAAAGTTACAGATCTTGTCGTTTGCCATCTATCAAATATTTTTTAGTCGCAGAGTGTACCGACAGTTTCTCACAGCAGGTTCTATAAATTACCTTTCCATCACTTATATACGTTTCACTCTCTTTATTATACACACTAAGCCCCAATAACAAGAGCATTTACCAGTAGATCGCGTTGTAATCATTGTTAGGTATTAAATCACCACCTTGGAATTGTTTAAAATCCCTTCCATGCAATATTTTTCAATTTTCGCTTCTTATCTGCATATTTTTTTATTTCTCCAAAATTTCAGCAACATCTATTTAACAATTTTTTTGTTATCAGTTTTAAAAATTTTTACTTCAAAATCGAAATATTAAAATATAATTTAAGGGTTTTATCTTCAAAGTTTTATTTAAAGTGAAATTATAGATTTCACCTCAAAATCTTTTGAATATAATCTTTGAAATTTTAACTTTTCTCCGCACATTTTGACTATTCCCGATGATATCCAATTTTCTCATCCGAGACATTTGAGATTAACGCAGGGGTGCCTCTGTCTTCTACTATATCTCTGTTACACATAAACGATCTCTTAGCTTCAACTTCCAATCCTATATACAGCTACGTAGATGACAGTAACCTTGTGTCATCTTTTTTCTCCAACAAACAATCATCTATCGCTGCTTCAGATAGACTAAGGGAACAGTATATATATATATATATATATATATATATATATATAGACGATCAATCGAGATCTCGAGATTATTCTGGAATGGGGTAAGAAAAATTTGGTCGACTTCAACTCTTCAAAAACTCAGGCCGCGGTTTTATTTAAAAAAACATCAAGGAATTATTCAACAAACATACTAATGGACAGTAAAGTCCTTCCGATGGGATCTAATCTATCTATCCTAGGAGTGAATGCGAACACTCACTTCTCTTGGGACAATCATGTGCGCGCCGTTGCCAAATCCGTTTCTCAGAAGCTAGGCTTTCTTTTTAGAACTAAAAAGTACTTCACATCTCAGCAGCTATTAACAATATACAAAGCTCAAGTTAGGCCAACACTAAAATACTCTTCTCATGTTTGGAGTTCAGCCCCAAAACACACTTTAGCTCTCTTGGATCTTGGGTCTAATTGATGACAAGAGTCTGACCGATTCTCTCGGAACACTGGAGCACAGGCGTATGATTGGTGACTTGTCTCTTTTCTACAAGTACTATCATGAAAGATGCTCGCAGAAACTAATAGGATTGATTTCCCAAGGGCAAGATTCTTGAGACATACTAGACAGTCGGAGGCAGCAAATTCCTGTGCGGTCCAGCTTGACAGAGTGAGGACTTCTGTCTACGGAGACTCTTTTTTCTATAGAACTTCCAAGTTATGGAACTTGTTACCGAAAGGAATTTTCCCCAAAAATTACAACCTATCCTTGTTTAAGAAGGCGGTTGATCGCCATCTATCCTTGTTTCCGCATCATATTTGCAGTGCTTTGAAAGCATAATGGGGTTACCCTTTGCAAGTGGATTAAACTTAAAAAAAATTTTTTGCTTTGAAGTCAAAATTTAAGAAAAATTAAATTTATTGTTTTAAATTTGAATAAAAATTTACTCTCAAAATTCTAAGAGCGTTAAATTTTGCAAAAATCAAAGTTTTCAAAAAAGTTCCTAAAAAAAGGTAAAAATTTGAAAAAAAAACGAAATTTAAAAATTCAAAAAATTCAAAATAAAAAAGAAATCAAATCTTAAAAAATCGAAATTTGGAAAGGTGTTGAAATTTTAAAGAAAACATAATTTACAAAAAAAAAACGAAAATTTGCAGGTCAGTTGAATTTTCAAAAAAATCTAAAACTTGTCAAATTTTTTAAAAAGTAAAAATTCCGATAAGAATCGAAAATATCGAAAAAGTTAAAATTATGAAAAAATTTGAAAATGTTGAAGCCAAATTTTTAAATTTTGAAAAATGTCTAAATTTTCATGGAATGTTAAAATGTCTAAAAAAGTCAAAACCAAAATTGTAAAAATAATGCCAAAACTTTGAGATAATATTTTCAAAATTCGAAAATTATAAAAAATGGCGAAATCTTCAAAAGTGTTTGTAAACTTTTAAAAGGAAGTTTAAATTCCGGAAAGTAGTCTAAAAATGTCAAAAATCGTCAAAATTTAAAAAAAGTATCGTATATCCTATAGTCGTTCCGCGCGGAGGTGCTCTGGAATTACTCCGAACTTTTTGTGATCACGAACAAGCCAACTATGAAGATCTAGTTGGGGCTTTAGAGCCAAGATTTGGAGACCACCATTTGTAGCATCTTGTCCAGTCGCAACTGCTAGTGAGAAGGCAGAAAAGTGGTGAAACGCTGCAGGAATTGGAGGCTGACGTGAGAAGACTGGCGTATATCGCCTATCCAACAGCACCAACTAACTTTCTGGAACTGCACGCAGTTAGAATCTTCATAGAAGGAATAAGAGACCCGGAAATCCAGAGAGTGATACGCTTGTCAAACGTCCGAACATCAAGGGAGGCACGGATAAGAGCCTTGGAGGTTGAAGCCGCTTACAAGGTTTTAGAGCCAGGAAGGCCAACGTCGAAGGGGCCGTGAATGACCCTGATTTCGCAAACATCATAAGCGCTAACACAAATGAAATGAACGCGAACATAAGCGCGAACATGAAGGAAATGTAATCAAGCATCCAAGAACTGGTGGGAACCCTTAAAGGCAGATCCAACAGAAGCACATGTTACAACTGTGGCAAACCGGGACACTTCAAGAAGGACTGCAGGTCAACCTGAGCAGAAAAACTAAAATCAGTCAGTGGGAAGGGGCACTCACTGGCTGATGTCGAGCAAAACTCTTTCCATCAAACAGATAAAAAGGACAATGGAAAGCTTGGTAGTGGCAGCCAGCGTAGATGGAAGGAATGTACATGCAACAGTGCACACAGGCGCCATGGTTTCTTTAGCACGAAGAAACATTCTACCGTCACAACCGAAAGTACTGTCGCAAAGAATGGTCCTCGGAACAGTTACGGGAGAGACTGCGCCAATTATAGGAGAGGCAGACGTCATGATTCGTCTGAGAAAACTGCGGATTGGGTGTTGGTGACAGATATCGAAGACAAGTTGATTCTGGGGATGGACGTGATCATACAACACGGCTTTACTTTCGACAAGAACGGGTCAACAACATTCTGTGTCGACTACCGGAAATTAAACGACGTCACTAAGAAGGACAGCTACCCCTTGCCAAGAATTGATGACACGCTAACAACCTTGTCTGGGTCCACCTGGTTTCAACTTTGGACTCAAAAAGTGGATATTCGTAACGAAGCACAGACTCCGACGACAAAGAAAAGGCGGTCTTTTTATTTGGGAGTGGATTATATCGTTCACGGTTATGCCTTTTGGACCATGCAACGCACCGGCTACTTTCAAACGTCTAATGGAACTGGTACTTCGAGGACTCACTTGGAAAGCCTGCTTGGTTTACTTAGATGACGTCATGGTGATGGGCAAAAGCTTTGAAGAACATCTGAAAAATCTTCAGGAAGTCTTCGACAGATTAAAGCAAGCTAACTCAAAAATGAATCCAAAGAAGTCTTCTTTGTTCCAAAGGAAAGTAGAATTCCTGGGCCACACTGTATCAGCCGTTGGAGTAGAAACAAATATCAAACTCAAGCAATTTGTGACTGGCCAAGACCGAAAGACCAATATGAACTGAGGAGTTTCCTGGGGTTATGCACCTATTACAGAAGATTTGTGAAAGGTTTCGCCAACAACAACGGCCAAATGTGATACCGCTTCCCGAAAACTGAAGTTCTCCTTGTGTACAAGCCCTATCTTGGCATATCCTCGGCAAAATGGAAAGTTCGTGTTAGACACTGATGCGTCGGCGTTGGGCTGTGCTGTCCCAAGTTCAAGGTAATGAAGAAAGAGTCATCGAATATTACGGCAAGATCCTAACGGAGCCGGAGAGGAACTACTGCACCACCAGGAAGGAACTTCTTGCGATAGTGAAGACCGCGGAACACTTCCACAAGTACTTATATGGGCAAGAATTCCTCATCAGGACAGATCATTCGGCGGTTTCTTGGTTACTTCGAATGAAGAACGCAAAGGGGCAGACTGGCTAAATGAATAGAAAGGCTCCAACAGTATCACTTTAAGGTGCATCATCGACCGGGACGACAGCATAGCAATGCTGACGCTTTATCCAGAAGACCTTGTGGCAAACACTGCGGACGAGTTGAGGACCATGAAGCCATGCTAAATATAAGGGTCACGTCTGTCCAGCCAGAAGATGGATGTACTCTTGAAGATCTTCGGGAGCTACAGAAAAGCGACGCTAATATCGGATCCATATTGGAATAGAAAGAAGCTGGAGATAAACTTGAATGGCAAGAAGTTTCCGACAGAAGTCCAGCTCTTAAGAATTTGTGGGCCCAATGGAAATTATTCCAGATAGAAGACAGCGTGCTGAAGAGGGCATGGGAAAGCGCGGTTGAAAAGCAAGTCAATTTGCAGTTAGTGGTGCCTTAGGAGAAGATTTTATAGGTTTTGTGGGAGGTGCACAATGGAATCTCTGGTGGACATCTAGGGATAAACAAGACCCTGGAAAAGATTAGAAAACGGTTCTATTGGGTTAGCTGCAGGAAGGACGTCAAGCGGTGGTGTCGAAAATGTGTCACTTGCGCTGCATTTAAAGATTCTCGTACAAGAACCAAAGGAGCCCTAAAGCCGTATAATGTGGGAGGTCCATTTGAAAGAATTGATATCGCAGGGCCATTTACAGCATCAGACGATAGAAACAAGTACATCCTGGTAGCCATGAACTATTTTAGTAAATGGCCTTAAGCTTGTGCCATATTAAACGAGGAAGCTACCACAGTCGCAAGGGTTCTTGTTGACAACTTCATCTGTCGATTTGGTGTACTCTTGGAACTACACTCGGACCAAGGAAGGAGCTTCAAATCGGGGGTCTTTGAAGAGGTGTGTCGTCTTCTTGGAATGAAGAAAACTCGAACGACACCTGCTCACCCACAGTCTAATGAAATGGTGAAAAGATTTAACAGAACCTTGGAGGAATATCTTTCGAGGGTCGTTTCCAAGTATCAGAGAGACTGGGACCGACAATTACTACTGTTTTTAATGGCCTATCGCGCTTCAACTCATAAAACTACGGGTCAGACTCCGGCAAAAATAATCTTCAGGAGGAAACTGCGGCTTCCGTGTGACTTGGTGTTTGGATCACCAAAAAGAAACCCCCAGGAAGACGATGGGTTCCGTTGACGGCTTGAGGCAAGCGATATTGGGGACATATGTCCTGGTGCGGACGAAGATCACCTTGGCGACCGATCGGATGAAAACAAGATATGAGTAAACGTCAACCATGGGGGTTTCAGTGAATTAGTATGGCTATACAACTCTCAACGGAGAAAAGGAGTTTCGCCGAAGTTTACGCCATCTTGGGAAAGGTCGTGCAAAGTGCTGAAGCGGACCAACGACTTGGTATACAAGATGCAGCATAGTTCTAGTTCCAATATGAAAGTGGTATACCTCAATAGACTGCGCAGATGTAGTGACGCAGTGACTGATTAAAACTGATCGGGACGATCAGTCTTAAGAGGGAGGCTGTGTAACAAAATATAATTATATAATTTATTAAGAAAATTTTGTAGAAAAACCTAATAAGGGGAAGCGGCCGCAATAACGAATTAAAAGGTAGATAAGCGCTCCAGAAATTTTCGCAAACGATAAGTCTTACCGGTACATTTTTTCTAGAAAACGGAACGCGAACTATATAAACGCGGTCGCCTTTCCCTTATTTAGTAAGTCAGTCCATGAATAAGTTAGTGGGTTAATTAGTTGGTCAGTTAAGTGAATTACAATTGTAGTGTTCCGAGTTTAATTTGGAAATAAGGTGGTTACAATTCACGGCGATTAATCTTCGAACCGATAATGAGCAAAAGTATTGTATCATAATTGTGCAAGCCCGACTCGCTCTTGACAGATTTTTTATTAAATGGTTGTTTATCATCACAACTCTCGTTATTGGGCTTATTACAATTTCAGGTATTTTACGAGATACACAAACAAAACACTCAAAAATTGAACGTATTGGCTGGTATTTTTGGAGATTGCCTTTTTCATTCTTTCTTTTTTTCCTGAAAAATTAATATGTGATATGTACCCAAATTTACTTGTAAAATGCCATTGAGCCAGCACAACCCTAGATACATTGAACAGGAAATTGTATTCCGACAGGATAGAACACCTCATTACTCGTGGGTTGTGTGTGATTATTTGAATGAAACGTTTCCAGACCGGTGGAGAGAATGAAGCGGCGCCATCGAGTGGCCTCAACAAACACCCGATTTAAGTCGTCTGGATTTTTTTAGGGAGATAGTAAAACGTAAAGTTTATTGTACTGCACGAGATACACTAGAGACTTGTGAGGATAAATCGTAACTGTTTATCGCAAAGTGACACCAGCAGAATGTGTCATGATGATCTGAAGATAATTTGTATTACTCTACGGAAGTTAGTGGACAACATTTTTAATACTTACTTTTATGATATGGTCAGTTTTTAAATGAAATTGATTTAATTTTTGCCTTTTCCGAGAAATGTATTAATGAAGCCGTAAGACTTCGTAATTTCTAAACGAATTGGCTACATTTCAAAAACGCAAAGTATGGAGAATCAAAAACCCCTTTTAATGACTTATTTATTTAATTTAATTATTAATTGACCCCCATATACATTAAAAGAAAATGAGGCAAGTGTAATTTGGGTGAAAAGTTATTCCCCTTACCAAAAAAAATCGGTGTGTTTCAGCATTTTTTTCGACATTATCTTTTGCTAGCAGTCGTGTACGTTTTTAATGGGCCAATTTAATTAAAATTACAAAAATCCCTAGTATTGAGGAATTCTCTTGTATTAAGGGTTGATTTAGCCATATCCATTGAATGCAAGTGTCCTTGTGTGACATGCATTATATTTACCTAAAAAATTTGTACATCAACGAGTAAAAGATTAACAAGTGCTACTAACATTTTCTAATAGTAGCTAAATTTCAATAAAAATAAATATAATTACAGATATTGAACTTCAATTGCCTTCAATAAATAAGTTCTTTTGACAAATTCCTCCTCTCCATCTTTTCCTATTGCAGCGTAGTACTCCATTGATTCATATTAGCTCCTCATGTATGTGATGTATCACAAGCAGCCTGTGAACGCTATCCATTATTACTATATTGTGTTTTACATTTAGTTAAAAATTTGGGGTTAGATATTATTAGAAGTTTTTGGTAATCTAATGCCATTCCCGGGGGCAAACGTTTTATTATCAATCATGGTTCAATATTCAAATATATACATATATGGATCGCAATAATAAAATAAGTAGTATCTATTACATGTAGAATTCTTTTCATATTAATCTTAACCAATAAATGTCAGTTATATAGGGTGTTTCAGTTTAAACCCCCATCTGGGAAATATTGGAATTAAATAATAACAAAAAACCTGAGCCAGGTAGGTTTTCCTTTTAAGGGGGGGAGGGCAGGATTTCGTAAGTTTTGGTGCTTCAAAGCTACCCTTTAAGTAGGGGAGTAAAATATGCTTTAACTTTAAATGGCAACCCATATGTTGATTGACACCTTATCGTAACGCTTTTTCAACTTTGCTCATGGTGATATACATTCTTAAATTTAGGTTTTGATATGACAATAAAATTATCACTTAAAAAATAACATAAAATGCCAGTAAATAAAAGAAAGTTTTTTTATTCAATGTTTAAATTAGTTTCCCTTCGGATCTACACAATAATAAAATCTTTGGTCCACTTTCGAACGAACAATTTGAAGCATTTCGGTAGTTATCTGACGAAATTCTTTAACAATTTCTCGATCAAAATTGTGTTTTGATTTCCTGTTTATCTATTGATATTAAAAACTTCATACTCCATGAGTTCAATTTCATAACCTATTTTACTTTAAACGAGACAATAAATATCCCGTAAAATCATCACAAAGTTCATTGAATTCCAGTTCGTAAAAATGTTTATACATTTGCTGAAAAAGCTGAAATAATTAGTTTGTTTTACAGGTATATTGTGCTCGGCAGCAGATATTTTTAACAATCATCATCCTGACAATAACACTTTGCATCCTTATATGCGAAATGTAGAAGTTTTTATTTATTTGTCATTGATTAATTATAAATATTTAAGTAATATAGTATCTGAAAGAATTATTAAAATATCTCTAGAAATGAAAAAGTTATGGACCTTTGAAGTTGCTCTTATAAGAATACGCGTATGACGTTATTCGATCTAATCCACAGAACTACCCTTAAAACCGTTTAACAGTCGATAAAAAATTCGTGTCTCCTAGATTTCGGTCTTCTAAAACATATCCAAAGGTTAAAAAAATCCACGGGCTTTTCTTCTTGCTCAGTGATTGTGATAAGGGCGATCTCGGACGGGTCAAATGACGTCACACACACAAACGATCGCGCTAAAATATGTAAATTTCAATCATTTATTTCTCAGTTATTTATTAACGGATTTCAAAAATTTTTTCAGTGTTATTAGTTTTTATCTACATTTTAATCTCATTTACATTAAACATAGTATTTGCAACATCATGAAACTTCTCCATTGAGTGCAAACAGAAAGCATCAACGTGAATAGGTAGCGAGTAATAGGAAGAAAAAGATGCCTCAGAAAACTTTTAAGTATTTCAGGAATGTTTGTGCCTACTTGCTGCTACTTCTTTAAAATCTATAAATATCAACCATACAAAATTAATTAGCTACAAGAAATTAATGCTTGCAGTTCGGTGAAGAAATGGGTGAGTGTGCTCGAAGAAATCCAAATTTTTGTACTTGGTCTATTTTTCTGATAAATGTCCATTTTAGCTGGATGGTCCAGTAAACTGCCATAATTTTGGTTACTAAAAGGATGATAGTTCACGCATTTTTCATAAAACTTAAGATTTACTGGGCAACTACCACATAGCGCCTTTGTTGCTACAATAAAATCTCAACGGAGACCGCATTTGAATCTGCTGGAAACGAATATCTGATGATTGTGGAAGCACTGAAAAATGACAACGCTTTACCAGAAGAGAATGTGTGATTTTAACAGGATGGTGCTCCACCACATTATGCCGTAGCTGTTCATGATTGTCCTAATCGGAACTTTCTAAAATCGCTGGATTAGATGCAAAGGTTCCGTTGAGTGGCCTCCCAGGTGCCTGATCTAATACGCTTAGATTTCTTTTTTCCAGGGCTTCGACCTGTTATTTTTGTCACTCCGGTTTTCGGTTTTCATTCCAGCAAAAAATTTGTATCGGTTCAGCTTCGGTTTTTGTTTCGACAAAAATAACGGTTATTTCCGGTCTTCGGTTCAGTTCCAGCTGACTCATTTTTTTGATTGTTCAAAAGTTTTTCGAATTGAAAATTGATATTCAAATATAATTTTAAAAATGTTCTGTCTTTTTTTTTCTTTAATATTACAACATGTAACTACTCTGACTTTGCCTAAAATTTAAGGAAAATATTTTTTATTTTTCAAGTTAAGAAATTTCAAGCTGTAACCCTGAATTTTGAGTTCACATTGATTCCAAATTTTAAGAAAAATCTAAGCTGTATGAAAAATAAAATCGGAATTCCAGGTTTAGAAATTTTAAATTTAAATTGTAGACTCGTATTGATCGAAAACATTACCATTATTGATTTTATTTAACATTTCTCCGTTAAACATTTCCAAACTGGGTCGCAGAATTGTTAAATTTAAATTTAAACTCGGAATTTTCATAAAAATCTTAAATTATTTACCCAAGAGTTAACAAGTTCTAGAATATACAAAATTTGGCGATTAAAATCGAAAATTTGAGAGACTTTTCTTTTATAATTTTGGTTTTCTAACGAAGTTTTGACTTTGATTTGCTTTTTCTAACAAAATTGATTTTTGCTGCTTTAACTTTGTTTTCTTGAACTTTGGATTAAAACGATCAAATAAAATGAAAAACACGAAAATGAAAAATACCAAAAAAAATATAACATGAAAAGTTTTAAATTGAGATTTTGATGAAACAGTCAAAATTTCAATAAAAGAACTTTACAATTTAACAGAAGAATTTTTTTAATCTATACCTTAACTTAGAAATATTGACTTTAAACCCAAATATTCGGTTTTTTTTTCTAAAAATGTTGCCGAAAACTTAAAAATTTCTAAAGAAAATAAAATTTCTCAGAAAGTTTTGGTAACTGTATTTACTTTATATCGATAACAGACCAAATTTCGAAAAAAGAGCTTCAAAATTTAACCCAAATATTCGATATTTTTTCTGGAAATGTTGATAAAAAGTTAAAAATTTCTAAAAATAAGTAAAATTTTTTAGAAAATTTTGGTTAGTGAATTAACCTTCTTTCGATATGTTAACTTTTTTCTTTTGAAGTTTCAAATTTAAATTTGTATATACTTTTTATTATTATTAATTTTCTCTACAATTTCGACTTTAAATAAAATTTAGTCTTTCTCTAGCAAGTATAACCCTTTTTATCGGCATGTAATTATTCTTTAATTCTAGATATTTTTTTCGAAATTTTGAGTTAAGACTCGGACTGTAAGTTAAAATTTTGAAGTTTCGAGTTTTAGCTAGAAAACTCGAAAATTTGAATTTGAAATCTGGTTTTTGTCAATATTTTTAGCAAACATTCAAAATTTTTATGTTAAATGTAGATATTAAGCGTAAAAATAAAAAATCCACAAAAAATGCAATTTTATTTATTTCTAAACTTCAATTTTCTACAGAAAAATTCAAATTTCACGATCAACCGCAAACTTTCAGGAAAGAAAACACAAATTTTAATTTATAGAAAAAATTCTAGCTCTAGCTCTAGCTAAAAATTTTGTAAAGAGATTTGACATTTTGAGAATCAATTTTTGACACAAAATTTCAAGGAGCAAAGGGCCGAACTTTTGAGATTATAACAGAAATTTCGCGAAATCAATTAATATTTAAAAAAACACAGTTTTGATGTCTAAATCCCAAACAATCTGAAAAAATATCGCAATTTTGAGGCTAAAGTTGAAATCTTGAGAAAAAAAAATCAAAGTTTTCAGAATAAAATTTACTATTTTAGCATAAACAAAATCGTTGCAAGTTTAAATTAGACATTTTCTAAGATGTCACCATTTAAAGATCCAATTTCACCAATTGCAAGATCCCAACTTCAAATTGGAATATATTATTGTATTTTTTTCTTGAAATTTGGATTCAAAATTTAAAAATTTCAAGGTTAATTATGAAATAGTGAGATTTCAGCAAAAATTTTAAGAAACAAATCATATCTTGGAATTTTAGGAAGTTTTAGGAAGTCGTGAGAATTTAAATTTTAGAATCCGAAAAAAGATTAAATACTAAAAAAAGTGGAATTTGAAAAAATAAATAGACAAAATATAAAAAAATTTGCTAATAACCTTAAAAAAGAGAGATATCAAATTAGAAAAGGAAAATCAAAGTTTAAGGAAAGAAGTAAATTTGGAGGTTTCTACAAAAAGTTCAAATTTCCAGGAAAATTCGAATTTGCAAATAAAATCGTAAGAAAAGCCGACTTTTCCTAGCCTGAATGAAAAACACTCTTACTGCTTTATTTTAAAATTACAACGGAGGATATTTTTTTTATTTTAAACTCGAGATTTTAAGAGAAGAAAAGAAATATTTCGAGTAATATCCAGATAAAAGTCAAAATTTCAAGAAAATATCAAAAATTTTGAAAAACGGTTATCGTTAAAACTTAAAATTTTAATTTGACTTAAAATTTTGAAGAATAAAGTGAACACTTTCGCGAAGCTGTGGAAATTGTTAGTTTCTAATATAATTTTTAAACAGAAATGATAGACTGAAAGTAAACTCTTAATTTTGAGATCAAACTTGCACGGATTTGTGTAAAATTGTAAAAATGAATTGAAATTTCTAAGAAAAAATTCCTCACTTAAGGGTAAAATAAAAACTGTTTTAAGTAGGGGAGACTGGGGTATTTTTGATCACGGAGTATTGCGGACCAGCTTCATATTTTTTTCTCTAATAGTGGTTGAGAGCTACAAATAACTGTCGTCAGCTTCGCCTCATGTTAGACTCATTTTCCTTCAGTGCTCGACTTTTGTACACGAATCGTTACCTCGCTTCGTTACCACATAGAAATGGGCTACTTCGAAATTTTTTTTTCACTTTAGAGTTTCCTCTAATTTGACCACATTTTTCGAGAAATGACTTGAATATCACACCACCGAATTTATTTGAGGCACTTTGTCAGTGAATTGTTGAAAAGTGTCGTCTAATAACATCCCGAAATGCATCGAAATATTCCTTCAAAAGTGGAACAAAAGTGTTATTATTTTATGGAAGAAGTTAAAAACTAATATAAGCATTTATTAATCAAATAACGTTCTCTTATTCATTGAGTTTTTTGTCTCATTTTTTAAGCGGTATTATTCTAAGACAAACCTTAATTTAAAAAGTCGTATACCTTCTTGAGCAGACACTGAAAAATATTTAAAATGAGATGTCACCTAAGAAAGTGTCTTTTAAATTTTAGAGTTAGATATCTAGGATCAACAGTACATCGAGATGGTACCTGTATAAAAGACATAGAAACAAAAATAGCAAGAGGAAGACAAGCTACAAGAGGACTCCACGGATTGATATGGAACAACACTCTTACTAAAGAGAACAAAAAAAGGATTTTTCAAAGCATAGTACAAAATATTTCTCTATACGGGACAGAAGTATGGCCACTAACAGATATAATAAGCAGTAAAATAAGAACAGTGGAATTAGGCCTTATGAGACGGTGCTTATAAATAAAAAGAAGGAACCAAGTGAGAACTGAAGATATATGGCAACGAACTGGGACTAAAATATTCAACAACAAGAAAGCTAGAAAACAGAGCACTGCAGTGGTACGGACACGTCCAAAGAATGCCAGAACACAGATGGCCAAAACGAGTATTGGAATGGGAGAAGACAGAGAGGACGACCTGCATTAAGATGGGAAACCTATATTGAACATGCCATGTTATGTTATAGAGATCTAAGAGGAGGGAGCTGGGATGTGAAAAAACTATGGAGGGAAAAAACGGCGAACTCATAATGGAAAAGAGCCGAAGAAGAAGGTTAGGGTAAAAGATTTAATATGAGACCCATTTTTTCGAGAAACCTAGTTATGCACAAATAACTTATTTATTGAATCATGACAAGTTTTAAAATGTTTTATTTATCTATATTCATAGACAATCAACAATTTAACAAGGTGTGTGCAAAAAGTAAGGTGACTTTTCAAGTTTCGTGGACAACGTGCATTCGATTATCGATTTTTTGTTGTTGTGTTGGTACAGATGTCCCAAATATAGGTTCACAGTTTCAAGTACCTAGCATAGTTTTTTTTTTGACAGATAAAAAGGTTAGACGTATTTTATTGTGCTTGGCGACTTTCTATTATTATAAAAAATGGAGCAAAGAATTTGCATAAAATTTTGTGAAAAATGGAATCAAGTGCTCTAAAACACTTGAAATGTTGACAGTGAAGTACGGTGAGTCTGCTCTAAGTAAAAAAAAATGTTTGCAAGTGGTACAAACTCTTCCAAGATGGGCGACAAGAAGCCGACGACGAACCTCGCTCTGGACGCCCCAGCATATCAACAACAAAAGATATCGTCGAAGCTGTGAAGAAAATTATTTTTTCGTCGAATTACCATAAGAGAAGTTGTTGAGGATGTTGGTATATCAGTCGGCTCGTGTCATGCAATTTTTTCAGATGTCCTGGGCATAAGACGTGTGTCAGCGAAGTTTGTTCCAAAACTTCTGAATTTTTTTGATCAGAAGAACCGTCGCATGAGCATCGCTTAGGAGCTCTTGAATGACGTCAAGGATGATCCTGATTTGTTCAAAAGGGTCATAACTGGTGACGAATCATGGTTATATGGTTATGACGTCGAAACTAAAGCCCCATCGTCTTAATGGAAGCACCCAGGGGAGCCAAGACCGAGTTGGATCAAATGTCAAAGTTTTGCTCACTGTATTTTTCGACTACGATGGCGTAGTGCATCAGAAGTTTTTACCTCAAGGTTGTTCAGTCAACAAGGAGTATTACCTTCAAGTTATGCGCCGTTTGCGAGAAGCAATAATGAAAAAAACGTCCGGAATTGTGGAAAAATAATTCATGGCTTTTGCATCAGGATAATGCACATGCTCATTCATCGTTGCTTGTGAGAGATTTTTTGGCCAAAAAGCAACACGACAGTCATGCCTCAGTCTACCATATTCACCGAATTTGGCGCCCTTCGACTTTTTCCTGTTCCCAAAACTTTAAAGGCCTATGAAAGGACAGAGATTCGCAACGAGTGATGAAATAAAAACTGCATCACTAGAGGAGCTCAAGGCTATACTAAAAAGTGCTTATGAGAAGTGCTTTGAAAATTGGAAAAAGCAGTTGGCACAAGTGCATTGTATCTGAGGGGAGATTACTCTTGAAGGTGACAGTATAAATGTTGATGAATAAATAAATATTTTTTCATAAAAATATAGTCACCTTACTTTTTCAACATATCTCGATATAACATAATAAAATAAACTGATGGAGTATCATAAAATGCAAAAAACTACAAAATTTAAAATCATGGTCATAACTTCAAAGTACGAATTTTACCGCAGACAAAATGGTTTTTAATCTGAGAAAGGGCTCTTAATGAGAACTTTTAGAAATTTCATTATATGAAAATATTTCCTGATGGCGGAACGAAGCTTTGCAATTCAAATTTTCTAATTTACACAAATAATTTTTGGATCTTAGATTATTCTTACTTAAATGCATTGTCTAAAAAAATACACTGGCATTATTTCGAATGAATTATGTAAATATTTTTTAAAAAACAAATCACAAAACTTTTCACACAGTATTATATAAATATATGTTTCTTTTAGTAATAAGTGGGTTGGCAAGAAAATAATTTCGGTTTTGTGACATGAAAACACCAATTTTTTTTAATATAAAGAATAAACTTTAATCAATTATGTATTTTCCATTTTATTCAATGACCTTTTGCCATCTTCCTTGCAGCTTCATGGTTCCGCGCATATAGAATTTCCGATCCTTCTCAGAAAAAAACTGAACCAAGTGCGATCTAAGGTCATCATCATTCGGGAAAGTTTTACCATTCATAGAAATCTGTAAACTACGAAATAAATGATGGTGAAGTCAGGGCTGCATGAGGGATGAGACATCACTTCCTACCCAAGCTCTAATAATTTCCCACGAATTACCAAATATGTGTGAGGACTTAGCATTGTCATGGTGAAACACAATTCCTTTCCGATTTGCCAATTCTGCCCTTGTTTCTTTAATTGCTTCGTCCAGTTTCAGTAGCTGTTGGCAGTAACACATTTCAATTGATTGTCTGGTTCCTTGAAAGCAGCTCCTCCAAATACATAACACATTTATAATCCCACCAAATCGACAGCATGATCTTTTTTTTTGATGCAATTCAGCTTCTGATGTTGTTGTGCTGGTTCATCGTGCTTGGACCATGATCGTTTTCGAATGATGTTACTGTAGGTGACCCATTTTTCATTACCAGTAGGATTATTTTTAAGAAGGGATCATTTTCATTGCACCTATGATGCGTATCGCAAATATTGATTCGTTGTGTCAAATGAATATCTTTCAATTTATGAGAAACCCAAATATCGAACTTTTTAACAAGTCCAAGACATTTTAAGTGATTCTCAATGATTGTGTGTGGTACATTTAACCTCACTGAAATTTCTCGAACAGTTATATGACAATCCTCTTTAATAATGGCATTAATTTGATTACTATCAACTTTAGTAGGCTCGACCAGAAAGTTGGTCATCTTTGAGTGAAAAATGGCCAGAACTGAATTTCTTAAACCAATTCTGATAAGTGCGTTCTGTTATGCAATCACCACTATAAACTTCACATATTTCTTTATGAGCCTCTGCAGATTTATGTCCTTTACAGGTTTTTGCACTATATGTTAAAATTAACCCTCAAGCCTCAGCTACAAATAAAATCCCTCACCACATGCTTCAAAATGAACCTCGATCTGTCTGATATCAAATGTCAAAACTTGAAGAACTTCACCACAGAATTCATTCAAAAAAATTTAAATAACCCTGTCTATGTGAAAAAAACGAAATTACTTTCTTGCCAACCCAATATATTAAATTATTACAGAATAATTTAACAGAAAGCTGTATAAATAATGAACTTCTAGGTACCGCATCAGAAACAAGGGTCTTTCATTAATATGAAAGACCCTTGTTTCCGATGCGGTACCTAGAAGTTCATTACTTATACAGATAATTCTCTAATGAGAATTATCTCATATTTGGTTACTCTACTCTTTTTTTACGCCCTTTACCTAATGAGTAGCTTACAAGAAACGAAAACTTTCGCTATTATGTGCCTCCCTAAATAAAATCGATTTGTCTAAGCATTTTTTTGATTTTATTTTAATTTCAATATTTTCCAGGTGGGAAGTTGTAACTGAGATACACTGAACGTGTATAAGAACTGAAGTTTAGCCTTTGTTCACAAAACGGTGCTCGGTCCGTTTATACATTTACCACTGTGTTGCAATTCTTGTTGTCGAACAGATATTTCACAATCCATTGAGGTAAACGTATTTTATGCTTGGGTGTATGTTATTGAGAACAGCCGATATGCATGTATCGATGTAACTAACTTGATATTAAATAATTTAGGGCAATGGTGATAGCGCAAGGAATGAAATAAGAACAAATGCATAATATGTATTTATTGATTAAAATCGAGACCATAATTCGTGTTGAAACGCGTCATGCCAATAAGAGCTCCGGAATTATGCTAATTTATTTTCAATTTGTATAAAATAGTCTCATACGAGGCCATACAGTTTGGCTATATTGTCTGACATTTGTACATGTTGCCAAGGCTTTTTTCGCTGCAATGTTATATCTGACACTATTTTTCCGATTCATATATATTCCTCGCTTATGCCCCGCTGAGTGTTGCATGAAAATGTCTTCTCTTAAACGATATGAGGAAATATTATTAAAATACAAGCGGGGGCTGGAGAAGCAATTCATTGAATAGCCCATCCCACCAAAATATAGAAAAGTTCGTTCAGAGATTAAATATAATTGCACCATGTTTATTTAAATTTACATTTTTCTCAATATCACTTTGTTCTCAGTTTTTGTCCAGAATTGTAGTAACTCAACCTGAATTTGATATCTCGTAAAATACAATTTACTTTGATCTTGAAAAATGTGAGGTATTAGTTAATTTGAATTTTCAAGAAATATTGGTTAATTACTCGAAGTCATATGATTTTTTACCTCTATAACTCAAAGAACAATATTTAAGCCGAAGCCTTAAATGAAATTACCTCTATGAGTCGAAGTTTACCTCTATAACTTGAAGTTTTTTTATCAGACCTCCGTAAGTCGAAAAAGCGTACAGTAGGATAGGATTATGTATAGGAGCATGTTGAGACTTGTCAGGTGAGTCATCTTATCGTATGCCTGTCGGCTTGACTGCCATTCTTTGTTTGTGCTTCCGATTGAGTGAGTGTTTACGTAACAATGAGTAGTCGAAAAGTGAAAACTTTGACTGTCGGTGAGAAAGTTGGAGATTATTAAATTAGTTAATGAGGAAGTACGAAAAGAGGAAGGACACAGCAGCAGAATTCAACATACCCAGCAGCACGTTGTCGACGATTTTAAAAAACCAGGCAGAGATCGTAAAACGGGCTGAAGAGGGTAACATTAATTGTAAGAGAAATAGGGAAACTGAGTTTCCTGTTGTTGAAGAGTGCATGACAAAGTGGTTTAAGCAGTGTAGAGAAAAAAACGTTACTTTAGGCGGCCCTATGCTTAGAGAAAAGGCTGAAAACTTTGCCAAATCTCTAGGCCTTGGAAGCTTTAAGGCTAGTAACGGGCACAATATATCTTATAAAAAATTTGTGGCGAAAGTGGAGCCGTGGATGATGACGTGTGTGATGAGTGGAAGGCATCCTTGCCTAACCTTACAAAAGTATATGATCCAAAAAACATTTTCAATGCAGACGAAACTGCTTTGTTTTCTAAGTGCCTCCCAAATAAATCTTACGAGTACAAAGAGGGAAAATGTCATGGGGGTAAACACAGCAAGGAAAGAATAATAGTTTTGCTTGTGTGTTACATCACAGGCACGAACATGATAAAGCCCTATGTAATAGGAAAATAAAAAAAAACTAGATGGAGGAGTAAAGTTTCTTCCTGTTGAGTACGTACCTAACAAGAAAGCGTGGATGATCGCAGAGCTGTTTGCCTCTTGGTTAGCTAGTCTGGATGAACGAATGGGGAAAAAAAAGCGCAAAATCATTCTGTTCATTGACAATTACAGCGCCCACAATGTTATTTTACATCTGAAATGGGTAAATGTACATTTTTTGCCGGCCAACACAAAAGCAAAATTGCAGCCACTAGATCAGGGCATAACAAAAATCTTTAAGGTACTCTTCAGAATGGAAGTTGTAAGAAAATTTTTCTTAGATATTGAAGACGGAAAGGAGTGTACAATCAACTTGCTAGAAGCAATTCGGTTGATTGACAAAAGTTGGCGAAGAGTTACCAATGAAACAGTGGCCAATTGCTTCAAGTCCTGTGGTTTTTCCCTTCCAAATGCGTTAGATGAGCACTTAAGTGAAAATAAAGGAGAATTAAAACTCGCCAACATGGACATTGAGAAAGAGTGGGATACCGCATCAATGAGCCTATAAGGAAATGATCTTACTTTTGAGGACTTTGTGCTTGTTAACGAGGGAGTTGCAGTCACTGGAATGTTAACTGATGCTGAGATTGTAGATTCGATAACACATGAAGTGGATGCTCCTTTGGATGAAGAAGAAAAAGATGATGATGAAGGGATGAATGAGACAGCAGATGTTACTACTAAAGAAAAAGAAAGAAAGCAAGAGTTGCAGTAGAAACTTTACGTACCTTTTTGGAAAGAACCGGTGACGTGCCAGACACTGCGTTTTCTAGCTTTGTTTCCATTGAAAACATAATCGACATGCAAGAGGCCAAAACTCTGAAACAGAAGAAGATTACAGACTTTTTTTAATTACTGCACTTGATCAGTTTCTTTTTTAACGTCTGTAGACTACAATAATGTTAAGCAAGTTTTTTCTCATGCTTAGGCTTTTTCTATATTTTCTTTAAAACAATATTTTTTATTATCATAGTTACATATAACATTATATATTTTTTTAATTGTTCAGTCTAATGTACAGTAGCAATGTAGAGGCTATAGGAAAATAAATATGTAGGTGTACAAGTAGATATTACTATACATACTGTACTGTACCGTTATTACCTCTGTAACTCGATTTTTTATTTATTTCAACCTCTCTATCTCGTAACCTCTATAAGTCGACATATGTAAAAAACGACCTCCACAACTCGAAACTATTAGTAAGTCGAACTGTACGTGAACTCGAAGGAATATCATGTTCCCTTGAAATTCGAGTTATCGAGAGTTGACTTGTAATTCAAATAAACATTACTAAAATGTTTTCATTTCCATTTGTTTAAATTACCGTCCAAAGGTAGAGTTTTACAGAGAAGATGGAGATAGTGGCGAACCTGGTGCGCTCTGAATGGTTCGTACCGTCAAGCTTCTCATTTTTCAAATAATGTCAAATGCCAAGGGATTTAGTGGACAAGGTTTTCTAATCCAAAACACTTGCGTATAGTTCATATCACAAAAGTTGTCATCGGCATTTGCACTTATCAGGGGCGTGCAAATTGCTGTGCAAGTACGCTGCTAGTGTCTAGAATCGAAGGTTAAAGTAATTAGTAGAGACCAGATTTTTGGCACAATCAAATAAGGTTAAGAGGTGGACAAAATGTTAAATTAGGAAAAACAAATAGCTCAAAAAGGCATTAAAAATGCAAAATATTCTAAAAAAAGGCACTACAATGCCAGACCACAATTACCAAGAAAAGACAGGGCCATAGTCAGGAATCTTACAAAAGAAAAGTTATAACAAAAACTACTCGAAAAAGAAACAATATTGAAAGTGCAAACTTTGAGTTGTGAGGAAACACATTGCAATTTCGGAATAACTCGGAGTTTATAAAAAATTTTGAAAAAGTCCAAATTTCAAAAATACAGATAAGATCAGAGGTTTCACTAAAGGAAGACATTTTGAGTTTTTAAGTAAATAACTAGGAAGAAAGCTAAGAATTAAAATCGAATCTTTGACAAGAAACTTCAAAGTTTATATTCAAATACAAATTTTTCTAATTTTTGGAGTTTAGAATCGAAATTTATTACAAAAGTGAAAATAAGAAGTATAAAAGAAAAATAGTTTTATAAAACAAAAATGGCAAAAATGTATGACGCTTTAAACTAAAAATTTCGAAATTCAAAATTTCGGGATTAGGATCAAAATTTCAAAACAAAATCATAGTCCCTGAGTCAACATTGTGGATTTAAATTAATACTTTTAAGACAAGAGTTAAATATTGAATTTGGAATTTTGATAAAAAAGGAAATTTGACAAAAAAACCATAGTAAAAACTTTCTCGAGATCTGAATAAAAAAAAGATGACATGTCGAATTAAAAATTGAAAATAAACGAACATGTCTAGAAAAGGCCTAAACTTTTTAGTTTCAACAGAGGCGGCCTTTGGGGGTGGCGAGCAGGGCAACCGCCCGGGGCCTCGCTCTTGCAGGGGCCTCGCACACTCGTCTTTTTGGGAAAATTTGGCTTTTTTAAAAACTGTGACATTTTTTACAAATTCATCCATTTTTCAAAATAACGAAAATTTTTTTGTTTTTTCGTTTTTTAAAAATTTAGGTTTTTTTAAATTGGGTGGTTTTTCCAAGTCTGCCTCACTTTTCGGACATTTTTTTTTATTTTCTAAATGTAACTTTTTTGACATTTTTGATTGTTTCATATTTCGATTTTTCAAATTCTAAATATATGTCGAAATGTTAGAGAAAGTGGAGCGTTCTTTACACAGTCAAAATTTCCAAAAAAGTCAAAATTTTGAATGTCGAAGTTTTCATATAAAGTTAAACTTCCAAAAAGTTTAGGATTTCAAAAAAAAATAACATTTTACAAAATTGTTAAATTTTCGAGAAAAAAGTTTAAATTTTAAAAAACAGTCTAAAATTTAAAATATATTCGAAATTATGAAGAAATGTCGAGATTTAAAAAAAATTAATTTTTAATGAAATCTCCTAAAAACCTAAATTTTTGAAAAGCCCAAATTCCGAAAACAACTCAAAATTATCAAAAATTTCGAAATTTTTGTTGGTTAAAAGTTTTGGAAAAAAGTTGAAAAGTCACAAACCTTAAGAAAGAGTAAGTTTTTAGGAAAAAAGTCAAAATGTTGAAAAAATTTGACCCTCTGAAAAAAGTTCAAATTTTCGAAATAATTCAAAAACTTTAAAATGCAACGAAATTGTGCAAAATAATCAAAAATTTTAACAGAAATCGATTAAAAGAAAAATGATATTTTCAGATAAAGGCGAAATCTTAAAGAAAATGGACTTTCAAAAAGTTATTATTTTAAAAAATGACGAAATTTCAAAAATTTTCGAAATTTTCATTGAAAATTAGGATTTAAAAAAAACAAACTATTAAAAAATAATGTCAACATTTTGAAGGATTTTGATAAAATAAACAAATTTTTAAAAAAAACTTTTAGAAACGTTTAAAATTTGAAAAATAATCCGAATTTCAACAATAATCACAATTTTAAAAAAATGTAAAAATTTAAAAAAATGAAGCATGTTCAGTTAAATTTTCAAAAAAGCAGAAATTTTTGAATAGCCTAAATATTGAAGAAAAATGAGAATTTTCAATAAATTCTAAACTTTCAAATAAACTGGAAAAGAAAAGTAAAAATGTTGAGAAGCAGAAAATTTTTGTAAGTTAAAATTAAAAAACAAATGTTGTATCATTTTTTTAAAGAGTCAAAATTTTTGATTAAATATTTTCAGAAGGATATTGGAATTTTGATCAAAATGATGAAATATTTCAAAAACCTCAAAATCTAAAAAAAAGCTACAGAAAGTCGCCCTTTTGAAATAAGTTGAACTTTATAAAAAAACTGAGAATCTTAAAAAGCAGCGAAAGTATCAAAAAATCGAAATTTTCTAAAATATCACAAAGGTTGATATTTTAAGGAAATGTCGCGAACTCAGAATATTTAAATAAAGTCAAAATCTCAAAGAAATGTTTAATAAAAATCCAAAGTTTTTAAAAAAGGTAGAACTTTTTGGAAAAGTTGAAATTTAAAAAGAGATTAAATTTTAAAACAGTAAAAATTTTTGTAGGGGAATTTTGATTAAAACGTCGAAAAAAATTTAAAAAATCAAGGTTTTTAAAAGTTGTCTAAATTTTGGAAAATAGAAATTACATTTTCAAAAACCAAAATTAAAAAAAAACAAAAAAGAGATTTAAAAAATAAGTCAAAATTCTGAAAGTCGAAAGTATGAAAAGACCTAAATTTTGACGAGAAGTCGAAATTTTCTGAATAAACTCTAAATTTTGAAATAAAATCGAAATTTTGAAAAAATTCAATATTTCAAAGAATTGGACATTTTAAAAAATTTTCGGTCTCAAGCTTTTCAAAAAATCTAGAATTTTAAAAAGCTAGGGATTAAAGAGAGTTGAAATTATCAGAAAAATCGAAATTTTCAGAGTCGAAACTTTAAAAAAATTTTGAAAAAAGTCGTAATTTTGGATAGTTGAAAATTATGTGAAAAAATTTTA
Organism: Dastarcus helophoroides; assembly: GCA_028583605.1. Lineage (NCBI taxonomy): Eukaryota > Metazoa > Arthropoda > Insecta > Coleoptera > Bothrideridae > Dastarcus > Dastarcus helophoroides. The sequence goes on along the minus strand of CM053334.1, from coordinate 2,646,921 downwards.
AAGCGAAATATTTGAAAAAGTCGAAATTTTGATAATAAATTCAAAATATGGAAATAAAATCGGATATACACAAATTCATTAAAAAATACTGGACATTTCGATTTTTTCAGCAAAGTTGAAATTTTAAAAATTGGAAATTAAAAACATTGAAATGTTTAAAAACTCAAATTTGTTAAAACGGTGAAAATTTAAATTTTCAGTTTGAGTGGAAGTTTTCAAACTAGGAATAATTTTGAAAAAAGTATGACATTTTCTTGAAAGTCGAAACTTTGCAAAAAGTCGAAATTGTAAAAGTCAAAACTTTTAAAAAAATCGAAATTGTAGAGAAAAAGACTGAATTTAAAAACGCATAAATTTCAAAAAAGGCGATATTTAATAAGTCGATTTACTTAAGCAAATTAAATAAATTAGTGGCCGTGAAATGGTGAATGCGATCGAGGGATATATCAGTTAGTTCCTAAATAAATTTTAATCGTCGAAAAAGTAAAATTTTTTGAAATTACTTCACCAGTCGATGATAAATCAAAAAAAATATCGGTGAAGTAAGTTCAAAACGCTATCGACGGTATATTGATACCGTCGATACATCGGAACGAAAGTATCGATACAAAAATATCGAACATCGAAACGAAAATAACAATATTTTTGATACATCGATATATCGTATGATATCCCTACTTTCAGCTCTTGCTATTATTTCAATTGAAAATCACGTAGCTCATTCGTTAAATCATTATAATTTTAATTAATGATTTTAGTCTTAGTAAACATCATTTCTGAATCCCTGATTCTTTTAAGACATTAATCCACCAGAATTTATCATGATTAATAATTTTTTAACTTTGTGTATATTAATTTTTCTTAATTTCCAATAAACAATTTTCAAACTCTAAATTTATTTATTTATAACTTTGCATTTCTCGTCAAGCATAATCATTATAACCAATTCCACAAAGACAAGGGCCTCGCAAAGATCTACCCGCCCGGAGCCTCGCCATTTCTAAGGACGCCTCTGAGTTTCAAATTGAATGTTTAACACAATAATTAAAGGTTTTAAGGTTGAATTTTTAGTAAAATACGTTTTAAATAAGTCTACAATTTTAAAAATATTTTTATTATTAGATTTTTTGGCCAAGCCAAAATGAAAAAAAAAGAACATCAGTTTTTAAGTATAGAATCAGATATTTCAAGCAAAAAAACAAAATTTCAAGATTAATGTAAAACTTTCGACATCAAAAGGCCAAATTTTCAAATTTAGATCCAAATTTTGCGTTTTGCGTAAAAAATTTGCAATTAAGGACGAAACTTTGAGAAACTGTGTCAAATTTAAAAAGTGTTTGCTTCGAAATTTTGAGGAAAAAATTAAATTTTAGGTTATAGTCAGAATATTTAGAACAATGTATTACCAAATTAAGAAATTCTTAAAATTTCGATTTTATTCTCGAATTTTTACCATAAATCTTCTAATTTTTATTTTAAACTTCAACTATTCGATTTCTTTCCGAAAATTTTGACCTCTTACTTTGGCATTTCGTGTGAAGCTTCAAGGCAAAATTTTGAAATTTAAAGTCGAAAATTAGAAAAAAATTCAATCTTTCAAGATTAAGCTTGAATTTTTGAGAATTTTTTTAAAATAGTTTAAAGTTTTCTTAAAATTTCTTTTTCTTTTTCATTCAAAATTTCCACCTTCTGTTCAAAACTTTATAAAAAATGTTGAGCTTTGCAGACTAAAAATTTACATCTCAAATTCCGCATTTGGAAAAAAAAATAAATTTTAAGAAATAGTCGAAATTTATATACACGATATTATGAGATTAAACTTTAAATTTCGAGAAAAACTTGGAATTTGCAATACTGTTTTTCAAACTATTTAAATTATTTAAAACTAAATCTTAAATCCGGTATTTGAATAAAATTTTGAATATTTCATTCTTGACTAAAAGTTCATAATCTCTTGTAAAACCATGTATAAGAGAAGACATTTTTCTGGGAATTTCTTCTATAAAGTTAGTCTAAAATGTCGATTCTTTTTTTGAAGTTTTACACAAAATCTGAACATTTTTAAACTTCCGGATTTAAAATTCAGGATCTGGTTCATAACTTTTAACTAATCAGTTGGGTAGACTTGTTTAATATTTCAATTTTGATTCCGAAAATTCGACTTTTCCTCAAAATTTTGACTTCAAAGTGAAAACTTCGGTAAAAAGTTTGACATTTCAAATTCAATATTGAAATTTCGATCTTAGTTTCCAAATTTTGACTGTAATTATCATTTTTTTTACTTGCAATCACGACATTAGAATTTATATTTTGATATAAAATTAATTTACAAACTGTTTACAAACTTTCAAGTTTATAAATGACAAAATTAAAGTCGCAAATTTGAAAAAAAAATTGATTTTAATAACTTTGTTTTTCTCCTTATGGTGAACTCTTTTTGGTCGGAAACATTATGCTTAATCATTTTGTTTAACATTTCTATGACCCAGTTTGGAAATATTTAAATTTTTTGTTGTTTGTTGACAACATTCTAAAACAGTTTTTGAAATGTGAGGTGACGTTTTAAATAAATTTAGATATCACGTAGTCACATTTCAAAAATTGTTTTAGAATGTTGTCAACAAACAATAAAATATTTAAATATTTCCAAACTGGGTAGTAGAAATGTTAAACAAAATGATTAAACAAAAATTTGGTTTTTTCATTCAAAATCCTTACATAAGCAGTGGCTTAAAATTTGGACTTTTTTAGAATATTATGAGTTTTCTCTCTCGACATTTAAACTTTTTTTAAAACATTTTTATTTTGAGAAGACAGTAAAAATTTTGAGAAACCTCAACATTTCTTCTCTAAATTTTGCTAAAAACTTCAACATTTTTACAAAGTGTTGAATTTTGATAGTGTTTAATTATTTCGATCTTTTTGAGATTTGGAGATTTCTGTCTAAAATTTTAATTTAAACTTGCGTTGCAGTTGCTATAGCTTATCTTTTTCTGAAAATTTTGACTTCAAACCTTTTTTCCATAAATTATCGGTTTTTTTTTTCTTGAGATTTAGACAGTAATTCAAAAGGTCAACTTAGCACTAGCTCTATATTCTAAAAATAGTATTGATTGTGGGTATTCTGTAGTCCGTGGGCAGATGGTAACTTTGTGTTTTTAAACCTATATATGTTACGCTTTTATCGAATTATATTAATCATCTTAGTTGTTATGTCAGCTTTTTCTATACCTAAACCTAGTTGTTCAAACCTGAATTTCTTGTTTTATCTATTTTTTCATTCTTTCGTGTTTGTACGGCGTGAGTCGGTTTTTGCTATTCTTCTTTTCTCATCATGTTCTTTTGCTTATTTCCTTTTTTTCATCTACTCTAAGTTTTTCTTCTAATTATTAAAAACAAAGATGATGGATTCTCTTCGTGCAAAAAATTCCGGACGTAAACTACCCTCCCGTTCGGATGTCCGGATGGAGGGTGTACGAGGGAATCCAAAATCGACGGAAAATTTTAATGTACCACGGGCCAAGTTTCTTTCAAACGATTCATTCAAAATTCCATTCTGCAACATTCGGGGTCTAAACTCAAATCTAAACTCGGTTCATCAACACCTTCAAAAGGAAAGACCCCGCATGCTGTCTCTGACAGAAACCCAAGTCTCCCCATCCATCAATACAGTCCATTTGCTTTGCCTTAGCTACGACTTGCGCACAAAATTTCGACACAAGAGGGGAATGTGTGCTTTTACGCGAAGCAACCTGTTCTGTCAAGGAGAAGAAGCACTGAAATCTGCTGTTCATGACGTGATTTGGCTGAAAATCTGCTCCAAAAATGAAGTAATATTCTGTTGTTCACTTTATTTGTCTCCAAACGATCCTTCATACAAACAGCTCTTCTCTTATCTCTCCTTCACCTTTGATCACCTACAGACGAATTATCCAAAAGCTGACGTTGTCTTTTTCGGTGACTTCAACGCACACAACATCCCCTGGTTAAGGTTTTCTTCCCGAACTGACAAAGCGGGAAGTGTGGCAGAGGCTTTCGCCATCACTTGTGGACTATCGCAATTAGTTAAGGAACCTACAAGAATTTTTGATGTAGATACCCATCAACCCAATCTACTCGACCTTTTCCTTACAAATTCACCAAATTCGTATAAAATCTCTGTGACATCACCTCTTGGAAATTCGAGTCACAAGCTTGTAGCAAACTCTTGCTCGCTTCATTTACCACCTCCTTTCCAGACGCAGTCTTGTAAAGTTTGACAATTTAACTCTGCAAACTGGGAAGAATTAAGAGACTTCTTTGCATCTTTCCCATGACAGGAAGTCTGCTTTAACTCAAACAACCCTTCCTTAGTCGTCGAATTCATCACCGAAACTATCCTGATTGGTATGGAAAGATCAATTCTCCACTTCCAAAAGAAGTCTGCCTCCAGTAAATCTTGGTTCAGTAAAAAATGTGCTCGAGCTGTCTCCTGCAAAAATCGCGCATATCGTCGTTGGCTAAATAATCCCTCAGTCGTGACTCGGACCATATTTGTAGATGCACGAAATTCTTGTAAACAGGTTATTGACGAGGCAAAAGGGGATTTCGATCGTAAAATGCGCCAGAGGTTTATCAACTGTTCGAAGGGTTCCAGGTTCTTTTGGAAATTTGAAGTTGATTGAAAAGAATTTTACACCTTCAAATTATCCACCTTTACTCGATGAAAATAGCAATATTGCTACTACCTCCAAGGGAAAGGCTGACATGTTAGCCTTAATGTTTGTCGAAAATTCCAATCTTGATTCTCGAAACACAGAACCTCCTATTCTCCCTAAGGTTAACACTTCGATGCCTAGAGTTGTTTTCAGACAACGCGCAATAAGGAAGATTCTTCTTGAGCTCGACACCTCGAAAGCTTCTGGCCTGGATGGTATTCCCGCTATTGTTCTTAAGAAGTGCGCCCCAGAGTTAACTCCTGTCCTAAGCAAATTGTTCACACTCTCTTACAACAAAGGTGTATTCCCTAACATCGGGAAATCTGGTAGAGTGCAGCATATCCCTAAAAAGGGAAAAAGGAATCTGGCTAACAACCATCGCCCTATATCTTTATTACCCGTTATATCTAAAGTAATGGAAAAGGTTATCAACATCGAGATTCTCAAATATCTGGAGGAAAATGGAATCATCTCCGACAGGCAATACGGTTTTAGACAACAACGTTCCACTGGCGATCTACTGGCATATGTTACTCATATCTGTAACTCGGTTATGGAAAAACATGGTGAGGCTAAGATTGTGGCATAGGATATCTCAAAGGCTTTTGACAAAGTCTGGCACCAATCTCTTCTCGCCAAATTAACATTTTATGGTCTTCCTCCTGGACTCTGTCATCTGATTTGATATCAGATATCTAATTTTCTCTCTGACAGATCTCTTCAGGTCGTCGTCGATGGCATATCATCCGAGACATTTGCGATTAATGCACGGGTGCCTCAGGGGTCTGTTTTGTCTCTTACTCTATTTTTATTACACATAAACAATCTCTTAGCTTCAACTTCCAATCCGATATACAGCTACGCAGATGATAGTAACCTTGTGTCTCTGACAAACCATTATCTATCGCTGCTTCGGATCGACTTAGGGAACAGCAGATATAGACAATTAATCGGGATCTTGAGATTATTCTGGAATGGGGTAAACATAATTTGATCGGCTTCAACGCTTCAAAAACTCAGGCAGCGGTTTTCTCTAAGAAAACATCAAGGGATAATGCAACAAACATACTAATGGACGGTAAAATCTTTCTGATGGGATCTAATATATTTATCCTAGAAGTGAATGCAAGCACTAACTTTTCTTGGGACGATCATGTGCGCGCCATTGCCAAACCCGCCTCTCAGAAGCTAGGTTTTCTTTTTAGAGCTAAAAAGTACTTCACATCTCATCAGCTATTAGTTAAGTCAAGTTAGGCCAACACTAGAATACTGTTCTCATGTTTAAACTTCAGCCCCAAAACACACCTTAGCTCTCTTGGTTTCAATTCAAAGAAGAGCGATTCGCCTAATTGATGACGAGAGTCTGACCGATTCTCTCGAATCTCACTAGAGCATAGGCGTATGGTTGGTGACTTGTCTCTTTTCTACAAGTACTATCATGGAAGATGCTCGCAGGAACTAATAGAATTGATTCGCCCAAGGGCAAGATTCTTGAGGCGTACTAGACAGTCGAAGACAGCAAATTCCTGTGAGGTCCATCTTGACACAGTGAGGACTTCTATCTATCGAGACTCTTTTTTTTATAGAACTTCCAAGTTATGGAACTTGTTACCGAAAGGAATTTTCCCCAAAAATTACAGCCTACCCTTGTTTAAGAAGGCAGTTCATCGCCATCTATCCTTGTTCCTGCATCCTACTCGCAGTGCTTTGAAAGCATAATGGGGTAACCCTTCGCGAGAGGATTAAACCTAAAAAAAGCACGCCTCTTGTAAAAAAAAAATGTAAAACACATTTTTACGCGATAAAATCGCGCATTGCGGAAGAGATAGTTGCACAGTATCTGAGCACAATGACGGTCGGTCGTGAACGGCCATTCTAAACGACTTTTCAGGTTTATGGCTGTGTCTTTTCAATTTGGGGCTTACTCCATCCTGTGAAAAAACGAGAGTGCTCTCTGACGACGACTCAACCACCTGGGGTGAGTCCTAAAACTATGAAAACTGTAATGTGCGGTAACGTTTCTTTTTCAATATTTCAATACAGTCCACTTTCAAACAAATGCTGTAGACAAACACTAGTATTTTCCAAGATATTTTGATTTTTAACATTGGAAATGTTTATGTTGAGATATGGGGTGAAGTTTCGGGTTTTCGTTCAAGCTTGAGAGAACAAGGTGTCGGTCGCTCTGACATACTCGCCAGTCGAGCGCTCTCGGCGTCGAGAGGCCGGCGTGAAAACTATGGGAGAATGTTAAGTTTACAGTTCACCGCAGTGCACCATATTCGCTTAATCCAGTGACGTTTCATTGGATAAGGCTATCAGCTATGGATATTAAGAGTATGAAAAATAGCGAAAAGTGTAAGACATATCGAGAGCGTAACAAACGTTTACGAGAGATTCAAAATAGAGAATCTAGTGAGTTAAGTACAAAAACACCGCTAGCAAAAACTGAACTCAATAGGCGGTATCGTGAGCATGTAAAGATGCGCAAACTTAAAGGTTCTGAAGTTTACACGGGCTACCCAAGTCAGCGGCCCTTAACTGAGGGGTTATAATTCCATTATTATGCTGTAAACTCTTACCCTAAATCCAATTCACGTACTGTCTTGAAAACCTTGAAGTATTCAGTAAAAGAATGTGGTAAAATATCTGCACTTATAATTTTTAGGGCTCAAATAAATGTAAATTACTTTTACAATAAAGTTGACAAATTTTTGCTTGTAGATTAAATATATTTTAATATTTCATTGTTTTCGCTTTGTACTAAAATATTTCTTTCAAGAGCCATGAGCATAGATGCCTTAATATTATTTTGATTTAAATTATTTCGTAGTCTATTTGGTTATACGAGTATATTTCAATTTAAAAAATAATCTTTCAGAAGAAACTTGGCTAATGGAAACTGTAAATTTAGAAAAGATAAACATTGCAGAAATAACCTTAAAAATAGAAAAAAGTCGAAAGAAAAATATTTGAATATTCAAGTTTTCACTCAAAATCTCAAGTCGAATACTTCGATATTAAGGTCGAAAATAAAAAAAAATAGCTAAATAAGGCCTAAATTTTGAATTCAGAAAAGTTACGAGAAAAACAGTGAAAAAAATTAACAATTTTGGAAAAATATTCCAGGATTTCAAAAAATTCATAATGTTCTAAAATTTTAAAACATATGTCAACATTTTGAGGTTAAAGATAAAATTTTGCAACTAAATCAAAATCATTTGAAAAAAATTAAAATATTTCATTTAAAGTCAAGATTTTAAATAAATGACTTGTGTTCTTAAAAAAAGAGTCTTGATTAAATTTAAAACCTTAAAAATAAAAAACTAAAGCTTTAACACTGGTTGAAACCTTTATTGGTGTTGGAAATAAGAGTAGAAAGTAAAGTTTGAATTTTGGGATTTTAAAATTTGAGGAAACCCACCACTCATGATTTAATAAAAAAGGGGATTTTAAATTTCGAAAAAAAAAGTTGACATTACAAAATTTCGATAAAAAATCTTGAGTTTTCGAGTTTATATATTTATAATTTTAAGAATTTTTTAGGCTGAGGTCACAATTTCGAAAATAAGTCAAAATCTTTAGAAATATTTAGAATTTATTATTTAACATAAACATTTTAAACAAAACGTAAATATTTATTGACAGTTTAAGAAAAATAAATGACATTTTGAAAGGTTGAGGAATTTTGTGAAAAAGTCATAATTTCAAGAAAATACTCTATATTTATTTTTTTAATGCAATATCTTGGGTTAGACTCGCAAGACTGATGTTCAAATTTTGAATCCGTTTGAAATCCGAAGTTTTAAGAAAAAACACAAGAATTGCAAGTTTAATGTAAAAATTTAAAAAATTGGAAATTGTGGAAGAAAATATTAAATTTCGGAAAAGCCCAAAATTTGTGTTTATAATTATTTTGAAAGCATAAGCGCATAATTTTGTAAAGAAGAGTAAAATAGATTTCTAGACTATTTTCTTTAGGTTAGAAAATTTTAACCTCTCTGGATATATAAGACGTCAAAATGATCCTTGACGGATCAACCAAAATAATCAATAAGTAATCGAATGCCGGGTTCGCTACGTTCTCTTCTAAAAAAACTTAGAGCACACTTGATGACTTTTTCATTTGAGCACCCGATAAAATTTTAACTGACATAAATTGAAATTTACTAATTCAATCAGATTCACTCTGTCATTATTAAACGGCTCGAGATAATTAAATACCATATTTGATGCTAATTTAAAGCCCTCATCGCTTCCCATTTTTGTTTTTAGATTCATTTAAGTGGTCAGTTCATTACGACAAGCGTATTTTTGATATTAAGAAATTTCATTATCTTTGCGATTCTGTGGAAGGAGATTCAAGTGACGTTATTGAATCATTGTCATTATCAGCTAATTATTATTATTAATTAATTATGCAATAGAGTTGCTTCAAGTCCGCTTTAAAATAAAAGAACGGGTCACAACCGTCCTAAACATTTTTTAATTTACAAGAACCACACAACCCGGTCTAAGACATTAACTGTAATAAAGGTTTTAGAGCTTTCGGCAAAAAAAGGGAATTACCTTTATTTATTATTCCCATAAGAGCGGAAAAATTAAACGATCATGCAAAGCGAAAATAGCAATCAGTACAACCAGTACAGCTCTAGTTTTAATTAGAAATAGGTGCAGTAATTTTAAACAATGTCCAGCGTTGTTAAATCCAGGGTGTCAAGCGAACATCATTACTTCAGCATTAGTTAAAAAATTGTAATTTTCTTTAAAAGAGTTTGAAGTAATGTACCATATGAATCAAATCACATCTAAACGAATTCACGTGTGATCTGGAATATGATAAACAAAATCACAGAACCAACCTCAATTCTTAAGATTGATAAATTTGCCATTCAACTGCCCTGTAATGTTTTATTTAGATGATCCTGATTTCAATGCGAAATAAAATAGATTTATTAACTGAAACAAATTTATTTTGGGAGTAATTAGAAATTCCATTGAAATCAGAAAAAAATTAATTTCATTTTCAAGAAACCAAATTGGGTTGAATGCAGCTGATCATTTAAAAGTCCATTCAAAGAAACAAAAATATGACTTGCAATTCAAAGACCATAAATTCTTGTCAGGAAGAACAATTACATGACCGGGGCAATAAATGTTAGGATCAAGAGGAAACTGAAAACAAAATACTTTTATTCCAAGAAGAAGAAGAAGAAAAAGCCAGGAATAACACTTTCAAGACAATTACTACTTACGAGCACCCTGTGGTCTATTCATTGTAACGTTGCCTTTCAAAAAGGAAAGAAGGCATATTCAGTATCAATAAAATGATTCTTAAATTTAGAAAAAATAGGGATGACAGAATATCTAAGAACCACTTGTCGGAGTGACAAATTTCTGAAATATACTACTTATCCAACCAGGGGGTTCAAACAAACTGTGAAGGGCCATAAAATTCATGTGGTGTAAGACACATCTGCAAACACTTTCAACACAGTCAGCCTTAACGACATTTTAATCAGTTATAAAAAAAAATAAAAACTAAACCTAATACGTATTGCTGTAAATCAATACATATTTTATGTAATTATTATTATTTACTACTTCGAAGATACATAGATAATTGTCGTGGAGAATTTCAAGGGGTGTCGGATAACACAAGGGTCGACGTCACTAAGATTCTAGCCTTTAATCTAAATAAATAAAGGTCTCATATTTCAACACGATCGGTAAAGAGGATATGAAATTATTAATTAAATTATTTTTTATAACAACTTTGAAAGTCTGCAATTCGAAAAGTAAACATTTTTTTTTTTTTTCGTAATTCGTATTTATTTATCATTCCGAATCAACTGCCAAGCGTTGTCTTTGAAATTTGTAAATACCCTGTATAACCTTGTATGTTAAATAAAGTGTTAATTATGTTTCTATTTGGTGTTATTATTTCCAATGTCTCCGTTGGTTGCAAGGATTGCGAAATCTGTGAATTTTTTTCTAGAAAATACATGTTTCATCTTTCAGGAAAAATTTGATATTTTTCAGGCTTGAAAGGGTAGGGCTTTTTTTTCAAAATAGTCAGTCGAATTCTTAGATTATAGAAAAACACTTAGAACAATTTAAAATTTTCATGCAGGGTATTCAAAACTAATATTAAATTTTGCCAATTTCAAATGACAAAAACTCATTTTTTTTAAATAGAACACTCTATATATCAGTACACCATAGGAAGCACCAAAGCAAGGTACACTGACTTCCTTAGGCTTTGCCTATTACTAAACTTAATAGTTTATTGGAAAATCTAGATATTTTAAAAAAGTACTTTTTTATGGCCTAATTGGCATTAAAAACGTGGTTAGCATTTTTTTTATTAACAATCTATGACGTTTTTCTTCAAACTTTAATTTTGGTAGTAGTAAGCAATATAAATTATTGTAATAAAGAACAATTTACTCTATATGTTGTACTTTACAGGTAAATCTCGTGATAAATGATTATTATTTTTATTTATTTACAAGGCAAATTATCCTAATTACAAAGATATCCCCATTTTGACCGTTTCCTAAAATAAAAAATAAAATTTTACAAAAAGCTAATTATAACAAAATTTGACAATTATGGGGACTACCGACAGAAGTGAAAACTTAATACTACGACATAACCCTGTTTTTGTTTTAAGTTTTCAAATTGTGAGATTAAAAATAAAAATAACATAATTTGTAAATTAAAATTGTTATTTCCAGTTTTTATATCTTTTATATTTGTATACAATCCAATCTTTGATCTTGTCTATCTTGGATTACTACATATTAGAAAACCTATCACGCTATCTAATTTATATATTTGCATAGCAAATTTAAAGATATTTGAAAAAATATATATTTTCAATATACTGATTTGTCAGATAAGTGGAGTGTCGAATTAACGAACTTGGGAATTGATTCGGAAAAAACTCCAATTTTATTTTAAATCTTTTATATTTTAGAATTTCCCACACCTCGTTAGTCCGACACGTTCCATAATCCGGTGCCAATTTCAACTGTTCAAATTTTGAAAAAGCACGTAAATCCTGAAAAAAAATGACTTTCGTATTAGCGAAGTTTGGATTAACGGGGTGTCGGATTACCGAAATTATGCAGTAATTCTAAAAAAAGCTGCACTTTTTTTAAAATCTTCCATATTTTCGAATTGGGGTCTCATCTCGGTAATCCGATACGTTCGGTTATTTGGTGTCAATTTCAAGAGTTGTCAAAAAACACGAATTTAGAAAAAGTAAAATTTCAAATTTTTTAACATAGATGAAATTTAGAGCCCCGAATCATAGGTACACGTACCTACGAGACACTAGAGCTTGTCGGTAGTTTAAATTAATGTTATTGGTAACGCGAAACCATTTGTTTGTGCCCTATCTTTAGTCGTTCAACGCGCTTAAAAAAGTGAGCATTTCGAGATTAGGGTGGATAATTTAAAAAAAAAATTAAAAATGGGTGTCTCTCGAGTTTTAAATATTCAAATATTTTTCTTTCCACTTTTCTATAGTTTAAGTTATTTTTACTATTTGTATCCTTTCTAAAATTATTATTTTTATTAGCCAAGTTTCTTCTAAAAGAATATTTGTTATTTCCTAAATTAAAATATTGCAACGCAATGTAAATAGATGAAATAGGATTTGGAACAGAATTGTAGAATTTAGTAAATGAAAAAAAGTTTCTAGAACGATCTGATAAGGGGAAAGCGGCCGCGATAACGAAACAAATGGCAGATAAGCCTTCCAGAAATTTCGGGAACGTAAGCCTTATCTGCCGAAAAGTTCTAGAATCCGAGGGCCAAAACTAAAAAAGGCGGTCAGCCTTCCCTCGAGTCAGTAAGTTAGAGTCAGTGTAATTAGTGAGTTAGTAGAAGTCAATAATAAGTGAGTTAATTATTAATTGTGCTGATCCAAGTTGAGTTCAGTAATAAAGTGGGTCTTATTCAATAAGTGTAAATTCGAACCGATAAGCCCGTAACAATATATAACCAATAAACTAAGAAATCATTCAAACCACAATAATATTGAGGCATCTATGCCAGTGAAATATTAAAATATGTCTGCTCTGCAAGCAAAAATATTTAACTCAATTGCCTGAGTCCTCAAAGCTATAAATGCAGATCTTCTGGTACAGGGATAGGCAAACCACGTTTCGCGAGCCGCATACTGCTCTTTTAAGAGACAATTGCGGCTCTTTAAATTTCCATACAAAAATAAATAAATAAAAGCTATAGTGGACAGACAGGCAGAAAATGAGTATCCATTAAACAAGTGACTTACAGAAGTCGAAACCTTCAAAAATAATTTTCTAAGAATTTTACGTTTTGCTTAAATTTTGACAAAAAAGTTATGATTTGAAGAAGTATTTTTCCGAAATTTTTGTTTGATTTGTATTAGCATTTTAAAAAAACACATGAAATTTGAAATTTTTTGAAAAGGACCAATTTGGGGAGCCGAAGTTTCTAAAAAATATTTTCCTCATGATTTTTACTTTTTTATTTGTAAATTTTTTACATCCTTGAAATTTGTAAAAAAAATTGAATTACTTTTATGAGAAAAAAAATCCAAATGTACAGAAACAGCAAATATCATAGTTCGAAGTAAAAGCTAAAATTTTCAGAAAAAGCCGAATTTTGAGGAAGAGATTTTGAAAAAATTTAATATATCAAAAGTTCCCAAAAAAGGTAGAATTTTAGAAAAATGAGTCGACTTTTGAAAACAAATTGAAATCAAAAACAAATTAAAAACCTGAAATTTTTTGATAGATTTGAATGTTTTGAAAAATTTTAAAAAATCAAAACTGGAAGCTTAAAAAAATTGTCGGACTTTTAAAAAGTCGAAGTTTCTCAGAGAAGAAGAAAATAGTCAAATTTTAGGAAAAATTTCAAGAAAAATGTCGAAATTTTAAGAAATGCTCGAAATTTAAAATTTCCGGGACAAGACGTAGAAAAAATCCAAATTTTCTTATAAATTCGAATTTTGAGAAAATTGGTAAAATAATTTTAAAAAAAGAGAATGCTGATAACACTTTCAGTTAGGGAAAAATATTGAATTTAAAAACAAAGTTCAACATTTCCCAGAGAAAGAAAAAAATCGAATTTTGAGATTTGAAAATAGATAAATTTCGTTCGAAATAAAAGTTGAAATTTCCAGAAAGAGCTTAATTTTGAAAAAAAAAGAGATTTCGAAAAAAATGAATTTGTCAACAGTTTTCAAAAGAAGAAAAACTTTAGAGAGAAAGTCAAATTTTAAAAAAAAATTACATTTTGAGATTTGAAAATAAGTGAATTTAGTTCGAAATAAAAGTTGAATTTTGAAAAAAAGAGATTTCGAAAAAAAAATGAATTTGGCAAAATTGCTCAAAAAAAGATAAAATTTACAATAAACATCGATTTTCGACAATAGCCTAAAACTCAGAACAAATTTAAAACCTGACATTTTCAGACAAATTTAAATTTTCTGAAAAGTTGTATAATTTCGAAAAGGGAAATTGTAAAAAATTGAAAGCTTAGAAAAAATCCTCAAACTTTTAGAAAGCCAAAGTTTTTCAGAGAAGAAAAAAATAAAAAAAAAATACATTTTTTCAGAGAAAGTTAGATTTCAAAAATAAATTTGAAAGTTCGAGAACAAGGCGAATTAAAAAAAAAACTTCAAATGTTTCGATAAATTCGAATTTTGATAGAATTGGTAAATAATTTCGAAAGAAAAGACAATGTTGATACAACTTCGAGATTCGAGAAAAATATTGATCTTTAAGGAAAGGTCAAATTTTAGAAAAAGAAATTACATTTTGAGATTAAGTTGAACATTTTAAAAATTGACAAATTTTGTCAAAAAAATCGCAGGTTCCAGAAACAATAAAATGTTGAATTTTAAAAGTTGACATTTCTAAAAAAATTCGAATTTTGCGAAACAAGTCCAAATTTGTAGAAAATAAATAAAAGTTTAAATGTTTAGCAAAAGTCAATATTTGGGCAAAATGGATAAATTTGGAAAAAGGACGAATTTTAAGAAACATAGAAATTTGGCGGAAAGGATTGAAGTGTTGAAGGTCAAAATTTCCCAAAGAAAGTCAAATTTTGAGATTAAGTCCAAACCATTTAAAAATATGTAGATTTTCGTCAAAAAAATCGCAGTTTGCAGGCAGATAACTAATAAAATGTCAAATTTTAAAGTTGAAATTTGGAAAAAAAACCAAATTTTGCCAATAATTCCAAATTTGTAGAAAATAACTAAAAGTTTAAATGTTTAGTAAAAGTCAATTTTGGGGAAAATGCCGAAATTTGGTAAAATGACGGATTTTAAAAAGAGTGAAGAAAGTTCTAGAAAAAAGCCGCAATTTAGAACAAAGTCAGAAAAACGTAAGGAAAAAAGTGAAATTTGAGATAAGATCTAAATTTCGAAAAAAGAAAACTGAGAAAAAGTTCGAAATGTGCAAAAATTATTTTACTTAACATCTCCAATTACTTCCAATTTTTACTTTTTTTCATTAAAAAATCGACTAAAGATGAATTTTTGAGCAATAAAACGAATCTTCCAGTAAGTACAATTGGAAAAAAATAAACGTTTTCACAAATGGTTGAGTTTTGAGAAAAAAGGAAAATCTGGGTAAAAGTTTTATTTTTAGGAACAAAATAGATATTAAAAAAGAAGTCTAATATAGAGAACGATTAAAAAAGGCAAAATTACAAAAAAACGTTTTGAAGTAAAGGTCTAAATTTTGAAAAATAAATGTCTTTTGGGCTGAATATACTTTGGTTTGACTACATGAGTCAGAGGGGTCTCTCTTTGTCCCATATTTTGTCTGATTTATCTGATGTAAGTTTGAAATAGAATGTAAAATCGGAAATAAAAATTGGTGGCTATTTGAAATTCACGAAATCAATTTTTTTTATTGCGGCTGGCTCTTTCGACCTCTCGGTTTACCGACCTCTGTTCTAATATATTCGGTCATTGAGCACTTCAAGATTTTCAGTACCGTATGTGGACTGGATTTATGATTGGTTCTAAGCACCAATAATAGAATAATAACCCCTGAATAAGGGGCCGCAGACTAAGGTAGCCCATTAAAAAATTTAGAGCCCCTGAAATTATCTTATATTATATTATTAAATTTAAATATAGGGAAAACTTATGAAAGCCCTATTAAAATGTGAAAAGAATTTAAAAAAACAAAATATAGGTTGTAATTATAAAAAAGAAGGCACTACCATATTTGCAGGAAATACGGAACACTACTTTTAAATTGCAGAGTTGGGGCAGCTTGGCAACGTTGCAAAATTGACGGACTTCCACGTAGTTGGGGGACATACTGTATATATATATATATATATATATATATATATATATATATATATATATACATTTATATAGGGTATAAGTCAGCCTCCGCAATGTAAAAATTGAATGTCAGTCAGCGTCCGGCGAAACTCGGACGTCCGATATACGGACGCTGAGTGACCAGCCCATTTAACAAGCTCAGAGGGGTCTACATGGGTCCTAGATGCGTTTGCAATAAAAAAACGGTGGAGCTTAACTTGCCGGTTTTTGGATAGCCGTATAAAATCAAGTTTACTCGTTTGCCGCTACGAGTCGCTTCGATCGATTCGTATATCCCCAAGGCGTATCTAAATTTCAAGCCAGCGGTTCACCCAGCCTCCAAAACATCGGCAACGTCGTATGCTTCTAATAAATGCATTTCTCTTGAACAAACCAATGAGAACTTCAGTACACTTAGCTCTAGGTTTACCCCTCCGCGCTGTTTCATTCCTGCAAATGCCCGCGTAAATCGAACCGGCGCGGTGTAAAATTAATTCAAATTTACAATGAGACATAAGTTTGGGTTCTACACAAAGTGAAAAACGTGCAAATAACTTTTGTTAATTAGTAGAATATCATACAAAATAGCTGTTCATACTATAAATTTAGACATTTAGAAATTAACGCATTTTCATTTTATTGATTATTTTTAACTTTAGTTTAATTCGCGAAAAATAGTGAGCTTTAATTCAGAAATATCAAGGTCTTAAAATGGTTATTCACGAAATAAAATAAAGTACATGAACAGAAGAAAATTAGCTGGCAAACATACGTTTCTAAATTTTTAGTGTCATATAGTAAATCTAAAAGTATTTGGTTTTTTTGGTATTTATTCATATAGATAGAAAATTGAAAAGAGTGAGATAGTTTTATTAATTGTGACTACCTCTATTTTTTACCACTAAAATTATCCAGTTGGTCTTTTCTGGATTTTGACAAGTGTCGATAGAAATGTTATCTTACATATTTATTTACTTATTAATAATGTAATTTCATGAATATAAATTCCAATCTGCACCTTTAAACCTAACTAATGAACTCTCATAATGACTAAAATGGTAAGTGTGATATTCGTCCTGTTGTTTTATTACTGAATATTTAATTCATGTAACACAACCTATTTTTTAAATATTTCTCCTATAAACTAGAAATTTTAATTTTATATTTGAAATTTTGATTTTTCTCTGGACATTTTAAGTTATACTTAAAATTTAAAGAAAAAAAGCTAAGGTTTTGAAATAATATTCAAAATTTTGATTTTCCCTCAATATCTACAATACATTTAAAGTCAAAATGTTAACACTTTACTGAAAATAGCCGCACTAATCTTGATATTTTAACATTATCAATTTACAATTTAGATATTTTTTGCCTAATTTACATTTCACACTTTTTTCAAACTTTTGGTTAATTATAACTCAAATTTTTGAATATTTTGTTCAAAGTTGCGTTTATAAAATAATTAAATTAAAATATTCCTCCAGTTTTGAATATTTGCACGTCCAAACTAGAAAAATTGTAGAAAACTTCAAAATTTTCAGAGAAAGTAAAAATTTTGAAAAAAATATCGTAAGTTTTGTTGTAAAGTCGATATTTTAAAGTAAAGGTCGAAATTAAAATAGCAGTTTCCAGAATAGGTATATATTCAAAATTCGAGAAAAAGTGCAACTTTTAAGTTTAGAGTTCAACTTTATTTTATTTTTAAGAAGAAATAAAAACACGAACTTAAAATTGGGAGGATTTGGAACTTTACTTGAAATTTAAATTTTAAAGTTGAGCTTTCCGTAGATTTTTGGACTGAATTTGAAATTTTGAGCAAAAATTCGAAATCTTAACATGTCGATGTAGAAATTTTAAATTTGGAAACAAACATTAAACTGTTTTTCTGAAATGTTGAAATAAAATTCGAAATTTTAGGTTTTAGAGTTTGATTTTCAAGCAAAAATTTTTAATTTCAAGTTCAGTATGGAAATTTTTGGAACTTTTTTAATAAATTTCATTTTTAACTTGATCGCTTTGTTTCGCATTTTGCTGTGGGAAAACTGACATCGTTAGCCCCTAATAATTTCTATCGACAAAAATACGAGCTGTACTTTATAG
Organism: Dastarcus helophoroides; assembly: GCA_028583605.1. Taxonomy (NCBI): domain Eukaryota; kingdom Metazoa; phylum Arthropoda; class Insecta; order Coleoptera; family Bothrideridae; genus Dastarcus; species Dastarcus helophoroides. The sequence goes on along the minus strand of CM053334.1, from coordinate 2,628,780 downwards.
AATAAAAAAGTCCCCCCCCCCTTTCCAAAAAATTTGAATATGCACGTTTTACATGAATACCAGCTAGTGAAATCCCTAAAATACCTACATAGTATAGAATTCAAAACTATTAGCTGTTAATTTTGGTGGAACGGACTGGTCCTTGGTTATCTTTAAAAATTAAATTGCAAAACTTGTCTCCTGAAATTAAGAAAGATTAAAAAACACATCAAAGGCTGCTCTAACGCTTTTCGACAGCCAAGCTATCAGTAAGTATTTCTCTGATAATGATAGCTTGGCTGTCGAAACGCGTTAGAGCAACCTTTGTTTTGTTTTTAAATCTTTCTTGGTTTCAGAGGACAAGATTTGTTTTTCAATTTTTAAATAGCTGTTAAACCAATAATGAAAACTGAATCGAGTTTGTTATCCATATTAATATTTGGGAGGAGGGATGGGTTATAAAATGTTTTTTGTTGGCCTTCTTTATTTAAAAAAGTTTTATCAGGAGCCAGAAAAGTATATTTTTTTATTTGAATTTCAGTGTTTCATTACACGAGTATTAAAAATATCATTGATTCAATAACATTGCAACGATCAACTTTACCTAATTATTTTTCAATGATATGTTAATCTTGTCATATAAGGAAAACAGAATGAGGTTGTTACCAGTTATGTAACTATCAAATTCGAAAAAAAAAAAAATTAGAAAAAATACTACATATAAAAAGCTATCTAGGAAGCTCATAGCTTTAGTTATAATTTATAATCTACAAAAGGAAAATAATATGCAATAATTAAAATAAACTTTTATTTATCTGTCCAATTTTAAAATAAAATCAACAACAAATAATAATTTTATATCTAATTAAAAATGCAAATCGCAATTACATGCTAAATTTAACACTTGTAAAATACTGGATCATTTCTTCAAAACAAAATTAAGTCAAGGTATACACCTAGGTACACTTACACCTAGCAAAGAACTATTTATAGAACATCTAATTTTACAGATTTATACTTGTTTTAGAGCATGACATGTAAAATTTCCTTAAAAATGCATATAATATGCACCGAGTGAAAATAAGTTCAATAACATGGAAACTAAAATCAGCTGCAATGCATGTTTCCCGAATTCTTAGGGTTAGAATTACAAATACACTTCATAAACTTAGTTTTTAAACACGAAATCATTAAACGATCAGTTTGAAATAAAGTTTAACATCACTTGGGTTTGCATATGAAATTGCTTCGGATTTAAACACAGCACTGAATTTTTGCCATTTCCAGTTCTTTGAAGAAGATTTGTATTTAAATATTCTTTTTGTCATTCTTATTTGTTGAGTTAGGTTTTCCTTATTCCACATTAAACTAATTCAAACTAAAAAAAAGATGGTTATTTGTTTTCGAGCAACATGTAAAATTCCACTAAAAATGCATATAATATGCATCGAGTGAAATTAAGTTCAATAACATGGGAAATAAAATCGGCTGCATTGCATGTTTTGCTGAATTCTTAAAGTTAGAGTTACAAATACACTTCATACCCGGAGTTTTTAAACATGAATCATTAAAAGAGCAGCTCGAGATAAAATTTAACATCACTTGAATTTGCACATGAAATTGCTTCTGATTTAAACACAGCACTGAATTTTTGCCACTTCCAATTCCTTGAAAAAGAGCTGTGTCTAATTATCCCTTTTGTCATTCTTACTTGTTGAGTTTGGTTTTCCTTGTTCCACATTAAACGAATTAAAACTAAAAAGAAGATGAGGGTGACATTTGACGTAATTATTAACTGACAAATATGTATGTGACTTTACACTAAATCCTATTTACCTTGTAGGGTAATATTAAATGGGGCCTAGTAAATATTATGTACTCCTTCGATCTTGTATTGGTCAATATCGGTCACGGCTCACTTTCACCTTATTGACATCACTGTTATTGATACTTTCAATCGATAAACTGTATTAACAATAAGTATGTACAATATTTCTACCATGTTTGGATAATATTGATACGATGAGCCAGGTTTCCCTTTTCGGCATCGTTGACTTGTTGATTAAACAAATGCCCCATTTTGCCATGGTTGATATTAATATTGAATGACAGAGCACAGAGCGCGCAAGCAAAGAACACCGCGCGCAATTTGAAACACTAGGTTTTCGAGGTATTTGCTGCTTATTGTTGATTTCTCCTGTCAACTAGAAATTATAATTCTGTATTTAAAATTTTGATTTTTTTTCTGGACATTTAGAGATATAGTTGAAACGTAAATAAAGGAGCTGAAATTTCAGATTTAAATCCCAAATTTTGATTTCAAAGTTAAATATTGATTTTTTTCCAATATCTACTTTAAACTGTTGAAGCCCAAATAGATAAATTTACAGCTATAACGTTGACATTTAGAATTTTGAATTGTTTTTTCCAAGTTTAATAAAAATTTTTCGTCAGAACTAAAATGTTTAATTATTTTGATCACAGCTTCGTTTATAAATAACACTCCAATTTTAAATTTTCACACTGAAAAATTTGATGCCAACTTAAGAATATTTAGAAAAAGTAGACATTTTGATAGAAAATCGGAAACCGCTGTTGTTGTCATAAATTTTGATATCAGATATCTATAATTTTCTACACTTTACATTTTTTAGCGTTTCATAAAATTTTGCTACATATAAATCGCCAGCTTAGTTGGTAAAGGACCTATTAAAACGCCGAAGGTTATGCGATCGAATCCGACGAGTGTCGCTTCTTTTTTTTTTCGATTTTTTACAGATTTATTAACTTCTCTTGTTTTTTATGCTTACCTTATTATTAATAGTTATGTAATGAATCTAAACAGCAGTGTACGTTGGCATAATCATGATAACTACTCCATGGATCACTCAGAATTATACGAATATTTCAGGATTTCGTTTATTTTTAACTTCCAAGTAAAGCTTCTATTAAAGTATTAAAGATGCGTTTAAAAGGTCTAGCTAAGTGTAACATGGTGCTAACGCAATATCCATGAATTTGTACGGCTTCTAGAAAAGTGATCAACATTTAAGTTTCAAACCAAAAGCTTAATTTTTTTGCAAGCAATAAAATCTCACATATATTTACAGTCGCGCAAATAAATGAACAGCTATACTTATCGAAGACATCAAGTTTTAGATGACAGTTCGAACTGAAGAGCTAAAAGTATTAATTATTTTATACAATGGTGACATTTTTTTGTGAGAAGATTGTTATTTGAATTTATTATATATTCATTAGTGCCAAGGTAAGCACTTAAAAATATAAAAATTAAAAAAATCTATAAAAAAAAAGAAAAAAAAATGGAACTCGTAGGAATTGAACGCATGACCTTCAGCGCCAAAACCAATCTCTTTATCACTTGCTCCAAGGTACTTCTAGAAATGTTAATTTTAAATACCGGAATACTATTTATAATTACTTATTTAGAATTCTGAAAGCCATTATTATTTTTTGTAGTAATCTTTTACAGAATAAGAACTATTCATTACGTAATGTACGCACAAAAACGTCATAAGAAACGTTCCTTGTGAGGTTTAAAAGTTGAAACTCCGTGACTAAAATTGAAAATTTGGTAATAACTTCGAGTTTTCAAAGTTTTATTGTATAAATCAAGAGTTTTTTCTCTGAATGATGCATTTCTTTTCAAAACTTCACGTTTGGACTTTGAATTGGATGTTCCTCTCTACATTTTAAAACCCGAAGTAAACGTTTAACTCTATCCCTGAAATTTAAAATTAAAGTCAAAAATTTGAGTTTGAAGTTTTGGTTTTTAAGTAACAAGTACATGAATTTAAAGTTTAGGTTGAAAATTTTCATTGTTTTTAAATACTTCGATTTGAAATTCGATGTTTTTGTCCCAAGTTTTGCTGCTGGAAACTCCTAACCTCTAATAATTTCTATCGCCAAAAAAACGAGCTCTATTTTATAAACAAAATTTTCCTCAGCGATAAAAAGGAGAAAAAACATAACCCTTGAGAGAAACTTCTATTTAAATTTCAAATTTCAAAAAAATCAACAAAAATTATATTACACAGAAAATAAAGTGTAAATAGCCAAAACTGCTTAATTGCTTAAATTGAAGATATAAAATCGCAATTAAGTATTTGCTAAATCTTCTTTTTGCTAAAGGTACGCACATTTTTCAAATTTTAGTAGCAAAAACAAACATCAAACTTGTAATAACCAACACAAAACCATCTTTTAATTGTAACAAGAAATCAAAAAACAAAACTTAACACAAGCAACTTCATTTATGAAAACGTCCTAATTATTTTTATTCGTCCAATGTAAAGTTCCCTGAAAAGTACATGTTCTGAAATGAGGTGTAGTAAAATAAAAAACAAAATTAGCTGTCACGCATGTTTTATTAAATTCTTAAATTATAGTAATAAATACACGTATACTTAACCAAAATAAGTTTTAAAGTATGAAAACACTTTCCAGTTTCTTGCCTTTAGATTTACATGGAAGGTCGAAGGCACTAAAGGTGTCCTTTTAAGATGATTGTTGCTATGCCCATATACTTTACATATTCTCACCAGTTTAAATTGGTTTCGGTTCTAAACACAGCAGTACAATACTTAATTTTTGCTCTTGAAGTTCTTCGATAACGTTTCGAAATGTTACTAATGTATTTGTTAACCCTGATTTTCGGTGATTTTCTTCTGTGTAGTAATTTATGCACATAATTTATAATTAAACAGGGAAGTCACCATAACAAATCGAATTATTTAAATGCTTAACAATATTCCAAGGGTTAAGCAAAATGTTTAATAAATCTTAGTTGTAACAAGTTGAAATAGAATTGAAAATAAATTTTAGTATTAAAAATACACATTTAGAAAGATCCAGTATTACTTTTGAAAGCTACCAGCTAACCACAACAGCTTCTTGGATATTTAATTTAGCGCGAGGTTATGTTTTCTGTGTATCCGTGCTATTAATTGATTCCTCTACCGCATTAAGCATTTTATCGACACCAAAGCTGTTAAAAAGCTTACATCATCGCAGTAAAGTCATTTCGGCAACACTGTTCGGAGGCTGGATGTGATCGTATAAATATAAATGGAGGCTCAATAACTGCAGATACACTAGGAGTCTGAGTAAACCGCTGGGCAGTGGAGCCTCAATGACTGACGAAATGTAACGCCTGTATAACGCGTGTATATAGGCCTGCGCCCAGTTGGAATGTGTATGGACCGGAGTCTGAGTTAGCCGCTGCAGCAGTATATATATATATATATATATATATATATATATATATATATAATATATATATATATATATATATATATTAACTATCAATATGGCAAGAAGCAAAGCCTCCTTCTACGCATTTAGAATGGTTTTTTTTGTGTTAACAGCTTGGTGCTCTTGAAATAATATCCTTCTATCCTTTGAGCAGCATTTCTTTTGGTAGAACGGAGTGGTCCTTGGCTATCTTCACAAATTGGAATACAAAACTTGTCCTTCGAAACCAAGAAAGATTAAAAAACACAGCAAAGGTTAGTATCTCTCTGAAGATGATAGCTTGGCTGTCGAAACGCGTTAAAGCAACCTTTGTTGTTTTTTAATCTTTCTTAGGTTTCAGGGGACAAGTTTTGTATTTCAGCATTTCATGCTCAATATTTTACATCGTCAGCAAAAAATATACGCTAGACACATTAACTGAAAATACTGACAGATCCCTGTATCTGTAGCGTAATAGTATTTCGTAAGTTACGAGTTTTGTTTTATTGGTGTAGGAGAACAAATGGTTCAATAAGTAATTTCCAGCGGAACTAGACGAGAAGAGTGAGTCATCGTTTGCCTATGATCAAAGCTTTCCACTAGTCTCTCAGAGAATAACTTGGAATGTTATCGCAAACAGAGCTTTGGGGCGCAAGCGATTTAGTTCAAATATTTATGAGTCTTCGTCTAACGTCTACACATTACATTCTGCTGCAATATTTTAGAAGTTTATGGATTTTATCAATTTTTTTAGCCGCCGTCGAAGCCTACAACATTATACGTAATAATCTTTCATCTTGCAAATTAAGCCTCTGATTTTACATTATTGAAACAATAAATAATAAATAAATCCAGAGTATCGATCACCGATCACGCCTATATAAATTTGAAGAGTCCAGAATTTTTAATTCTCTAAGTCAGTTAATTTAGGGTATGACATCAGTAATTTTCATCAGTGCAGGAGTTGTCACCAAATATATTTTTGGAGAAAACCTAAGATAATGTATTTTTACTTTAATTCTCTTACAGTCTTAACAGTGGCGGACTAACAGGGGGGCGGAAGGGGCGGCCCGCCCCGGGCCTCCGCTCTTGGGGGGCCCCCAAATGCCTCCGCGTTTCCCCTGATCAAATCCTAAATAACCCTGATAGCCACCTTAATGCTCAACTTGACGTCAATCTAGAGACGGAATTTGAAGTCAAGTTAACACAAAGACTTGGATAATAGTTAAGTTGGTAGTTTATTTTGATACAACTTAAGTAAAAGTCGTCATATGCACGTTATTGTCGTTAAGTTACCCAAAAGTTTTTGATACAAGTTCACTATAAGTCTTGTAGTTAACTTGACTTCAAATTACGACTGCATATTGTCTTTAACTTAGATGCAAATATTACTTAATTACGAGTTAACATAAACTTAATGTTAAGTTTGATGCAACTACTAATGTCCAAGATCTTGTAGTAAAAGCCTGGCTATCAGGGAAGACTTTAAAAATCTGCTTAGTACCTACATAATTTCATCAAGATCAAAGCACTACAGCCATCTAGACTTTTTACGCGATACTAATATTTTTTTAACTTTGCTGAACGCGTCCAATACTCTGGGGGAATTCCCGTCTTTGTAGCGGGTACTTCCCCATGAATCCCTGAATGAATGAAGTACAAATAATTCACTCTTGTACGCCTACATTTACATTCTATTTACGTCAAAAAATAAACATTGGCCTCATTTAAAATATATTAAAGTTCATTACGTTGATATTTAATAGTTTATTAGTGTGTTTTGATATTTTCGCGAACGGATAAGCCTTTTTTCAAATTGTAAAGTAATAAACGTGATCTTATCCGTTCAAAGTAATTTCATTAAAAAGTGTAATAGTGTTTTTGATTTTTGTTGCAGTATAAAAGTAAATGAGTTCAGAGTTAAGTTAGTGCATTTTCGAGTATTTGGAAAAAGTAAGTAATTCTTCGTATAATTTAGCCTAGAAATTATAATTGTAGTTTCTAGTCAATAGGCACTTACGAGTACATTGCTTCAGTTCTTGCATTTTGCGAGTAGTTCTTATTTTATTTGTAGTGCATGTTTATTAGGGAATAGAACACCCGCTTATCAAAATATTGTTGTAAGGATGTTTCCAATTTATGTCTGTTTCTAGAAGTTTAGCTAAATAGTCTAACTATTCCGATCGCTGCTCATGACATCGTTAATTTACTGCACTAATAATAAGGCGCATTTGTAAAATGCATGAGCTGCATTTGGCGGTTGTAACGATTGTAAAAAAAAATTAAGGGAATTTAAAGATATGTTCTTTTAACCAACACATAAAATATTGTTTTTTTATGCAAATAATAATTGTTTAGTCTATGTAATTTAACTATCTTTTATAAAAGTTTCTTATTTATCTCATTAATTTTAGTGAAAAGGAGTCAACCATCTGGCTTTCAGAAAAGGAAGCTAAAAAAAGCGAAGACTGAAGAGGCAAAATTGCTTGCTGGATCTTTATCCAAATACCTTTCGAATTCTGAAGACAAGAAAAGTGGCGTTGCCGAAGAAATTAATCAAACTGTTGAATCGGGATCTAATATACAAATCATTGATATTGAAACAGCAAACATAGCTGAAAAGTCTATTAAATGTAATATTAATAAAATCTCCGACGTGACTGACACTGAAATATAGGATTATAAAACTAATAAATTAAAGAAAAATACTGAGGAAGCCGAAGACTACGTTGCTTTTAAGTTAGAGTTCTTATCATCCAATGATGCTGCACATTGGTCAATACCTGTGCCTAAGCATGTCAGACTTTCGATTATCAAAAAGGGCAGTGAAATATTTCAAAACAAGGATGAACCTTTTAAATCTGTAGAAAGACCAGGTGAAAGCACTAAGGGAACACATCGTTGTTTAACTTTGCCGTGGTTTTACTCACATTTAAACGAGACTAAATATTTAAGGAAATTGATGCTATACTCTCCATCAACAAAGAAATTATATTGTTACTGCTGCCGGTTATTTACATCTAAGGGTGACAATAACACTAATAAATGTGTCTCTGATTTTTGTCAGCGGTGAAAATTAAATCCAAGAATATCACAGCATGAATCGTCTCATGAACATCTATCAAACTTAGAAAAATGGAAAACGTTGGCAATGGGCTTGAAACTTAATAAAATTATTGATAAAGATAATTTGAAGATTATTAACGATGAAACTAAGAAATGGAGAAATATTTTACATCGCCTTTTAGATGTAATGCAATTCTTAGCCCAACAAAATCCGAGGCCACCGTGAAGATATTTCTTCAGAAAACAGGGGAAATTTTCTAGAATTAGTAAAACTGTTAGCGAAATATGATCCGGTGTTGAAAGAGCATTGCTTAAAACTAGAAGATGCTGCTGGTAGGTCAAAGAGAGTACCATCTTATTTGTTAAAAGGAATACGAAATGAATTTATTCAATGTTTGGGTGATCATGTAAGGCAAAAAATTATTGTAGATATTAAAAAGGTTAAGTATTACGGAATCATTTTTGACAGCACTCCTGACGAAAGTAAAATAGACCAAATGAGTCAAATCATTAGATTCGTTCATATAGAGAATGACATTTTGGAAGTACGAGAATCTTTCTTGTTTTTTTTAATGTCTGGAAAAACTGCTGAGGATATGTCAAAAGACATTCAGCAACAGCTGGAAAAAGAGTGGATATTGCGTTGTGCAGGGCTCAAGGTTATGACAATGCCGTGTCAATGTCAGGTGTCCATGGAGGGGTGCAACGAAAAATCCGAGAAGTAAATCCAAAGGCATTGTTCAGTCCTTGTTCTAACCATTCCTTGAATCTTTGTGGAGTTAATGTATTTGCATGCGTTCCTTCCAGTGTCACGTGTTTTGGAACAGTAGCGAAATTATATTCGTTCTTTTCGTCATCTACACAGAGATTGCAATTTCTGAAAGAGAAAACTGGAAAAAATTTAAAACGTTTATCGGATACTCGCTGGAGCGCTCATTACGAGTCAGTAAAAGTTGTAAAAGAAAACATAGAGACAATTGTGAGTAGTTTGGAACATTTTCAAGATCCAACAAAAGCAAATCTAGATACAAGATCAGGAGCAAGTCTGCTCCTGCCGGCTGTTTGTGATTTTACCTTTCTAACCTATACAATTCTGGCTTTCCATACTGGAGAAAGTAAATTTAGTCCAACAATATTTGCAGTCTCCAAAAATGACTCTAGATGCAGCAATCAACAAACTAAACGCCTTGAATGAGTAGTTAGTGACCGAACGAACCACGATTGTAGACAATGCTGTAACTTTCTGGCATAAAAGAATGCAATGACATGGACATCAACATCGAGAAACAAGGAAGAAGGAAGGTAAAAAGAACGATGCCGGGTGAATCAGCTCATGATGCTGGATTATCAATTCAAGAAGAAATACGTCAGTCAATGTATGAATGCATAGATCGATTTATACAAGAATTGTCGACATCGATACGGGGCCATGAAACAAATCAATAATATTTTCTAAATTATTGAAACAAAGTTTATGCTAGAAGCTTCAGATGACGCTCTGGCTGTAGCAGTTGACAATCTGATACAAATTTATGGTGAATTTGACAAGGAGCAAGTTTCCCAAGAAATAAAAAGGTACCGCAGGCATGTAAAAGCCACCGATACGAGTATGGACGTTGCTGTCAAATGGAGAGCCCAACAAATCCTTCAATTTATAATAAAATGGGACTTCAGTGAATCGTTACCCTGTATATCGCTTGTACTTCAATATTTCTTGACCATTTGCATCTCGGTTGCATCATGCGAGAGGAGTTTTTCGAAACTTAAACTAATTAAAAATTATCTTCGATCTACAACGGGTCAAGAGCGACTGGTTAATCTAGCCGTGCTTTCAATAGAAAGAAAAATTTCGAAAGAAATCGATTTCACAGAAGTTATTGAGGAGCTCAGTAAATTGAAGGCACGAAAGCACATATAACACGCTACAAAAAATAAAAAATCTATCTTTGATTTATTTTATCTAATTTTTTTTGTCGATCGATTCGTATTTTATTTTCCTCGTCCATATCCATTCCATATTGTAGGTATGTATGTTTATTTAGCCTAAACAATTTAAGTCGAATTTAAATTTCACTTGCCAGATTTTGACGAAATAAACATAAACACTTATTTATACATACAAATGTGAACTGAATAAAAAGCTTGTAAAACTAAATTTTCTTTAAAGCTGGGGGTCCTAATTCAGCTTTGCCGCCCCGGGCCTCTGACGAGCTTAGTCCGTCACTGAGTCTTATTCAGTTTTCTATATGTATTTAAAACAATTTTAAATGAACCTTTTAATGGTAGTAGCCCAAAGACTAATAGAAGCTCTTAAAAATGCACTGTCAAACAAAATAATACATCAGACCCTTGTCCAAAATATTTTATCGTGATTGTTAGCAAATTTGTTAACGTAGGTTGAAATAATTTAGCTTAAAGTTTAGCAGTTTTTATTGTAATGAATGCAATTTTCTTAACAGAAATAAAGTATGTTTGATATACTTTGAATTAAAGTGTTTTTAGGTTTGTAGTTAGATTTTGGTTATGAAAAATTTGGTGGTGATAACTACTTGGATACAAAAAAGTAAAATAATCTAGTAGTTGACATAATGTGGATACCTAACTATTAGTAGATCTGTTAGTGACAAAGTGTTTTAATATACAGAGGAGTCAGTTTTGGTTGCATCTGAAAGCGCTTGCAAACAATGGATAATATATTCAAGGACTAATAAAACTTTTAAAGCTTCTAGATCTACACTAAAATATAAAATTTTACAAGAAAAGGTTTTCCACCTAAAAAAGATTTATTTACACTGATTGCACACGGGAACAATTTTTATTAAAATTTTTGTATGAGTTAAATTTTTGAGCTGTTTTTAGAGTTAAATAGGCATGTTGATTTTAAAACTTTAGTTAGTTTTCTCTATCACGTCTAATTTTTTCTCTACACCATAATAGGTATCATACTTTCGATCAGGAGGAAGTGCATTTGCTCGATCTTTTCAAAGTTTATTTAGTGATAATAGAATCATGTATTGCTGTAATGTATATGATTTAATAAAAATCTTGGGAATTTCACCCTAAAACAAAACTAATGGTAAATTTTCATTGATAACTCAAAGCAAAGATTGAAGTGTGTTCTCCCCAACAAGTCAAATTAATTTTAAGAATTCCTAACGACCACTTAATTTGTTTGTGTGATCAATATAAAGCCATAAAAAGGTTCACAAACTTGTCGCAATATTACATGTACCAATTGATTATCTGTATTAACCTTGCTTTCTTCTTGGGCGGCAACGCGGATTTACTAAGGATCCATGTTTTTTGTGCATGTGCAGCAACAGATTTCATCAAAACCATTAGAAGTAGTGACATTGAATACCAAAATATGAACTGAAATCTAGTGATTGAAGCCTTCTGCACCAGCAACTTCAATCTTGGACATCTGCATATAAAACAGGGCTTCGTGAAACAATTTGTTAATTCTATGTCATTTGAAGCAGGTCCACAGATTTAGTAACTTGCTAAAAACGAACCTTTCATCACAACAAAGACAGAATTTTAAAAGAATGATTTGTTGGCATTTAAAAACATTGTCAGAGACTTTATTGGAAATATACGATCTCAGAATGATATCGAAATGGTCCAGCAAGTCTTTGAGGGTTTCAAAATGCCTAGTTGAAACATAAGTATCAAATTGCATTTTTTACATTTCTATCTTGCTGACTTACTAAAAAATCGTGCTGCAGTGATGAGCAGGGTGAGTGATTTTCCCAAGATTTAAGGTCATGGAGGCACAGAATCAAGATAGATGGAATGCAAAGGTACAATGAGATTGACTATTGTTAGGGCATTAATTATTAGATGAAAATGTCCACACAACGAACACTAAAGAAAAAACTCGAAATTTTTTATCTCAGTATGTTTGTTAAATGCTTTATAAGAAAAAATTTTACTATTTGTATGAACACAATTTGACTTGCAGTAATATCTGGCCTTTGCATGAACAAAACTATTTTTTGTAGAACAGCATATTTAGTATCTTTTACCTTTATTTTCCTTAATATGCGCGTTTTGCACAAGGAGAGACAACTTTTGAGACAAGGAGAGGGTACCCTGTAGATTAAAAAGTTGACGTGATAGACAGAAACTAAGGTCATTTTTGGATTCAGAGGCCAAAAATTAGTCGAAAACAAGTCACAGATCTAAGACAACAAAATTCTTGTTCCTCCAGTGTTATCCTTCCATGAATTATATGAACTCAGGATGGCATGACAACAAACTGAAACAAAAATAGTTAGAAATTTTTTCAAAGTGACATGCCTATTTCACTCATGAGCATTCATTCTTCTTTAGATGTGGAGATGTTAGAACAATCCCAAAAATAAAGCAACGAAAAAATCGACTTAGAATAAAAGCACAATCACCCGCTAAGAATCGATATTAGCTTTAGATATCAGTGTCCAATATTCTGTGAGTAATAGACAATTACTAGGACCGGAAGTATTAAAACAATATACCTATACTTTCACAGCCAATCACCATGTGGCACCTTTATTTACCCTAAAAGTATATTAAAATGCAGCATAAATTCCTGACAGCAGTATGCAAGGAAATGAGGATAACTCTAGCTGTGTGGAACAGTTTTCCACTTTGGACCGATCATTATATTGGCTGAAACCTCAAAAAAGCGATTATAAATGAGAAAAAATTATACTTTTTAAAAAAAGAAGTAAGTAAGTAAGAAAAAGAAGAGAATAAAAAAACAGGAGAACTAAACGAGCTAGAAAAATTAAAAGAAAAAATATAAAAACAGGAAAAGTAGAATATAAATATATACACATTCTACATATTTGAGTATATACATCTATCTTGTAAACATTTTTATGTATTTCCAATCTGTAAGTAAACCTCCCTCCATGTTGTTTAACTTTTTTTTCCAAAGCAACTTACCAATTTCAATTTGATGATAATTACTGTAAAAGTTAATGACAATTATTGGTTATTGCAAAACTCGTCTATAACAATTACTGGTACTGGTAAAATGACACTGCAGTGGCGACTGGTGACTTTTTGACAGGGGGTGCGCAGATACAAAAATATTAGTAGTTAAAAGTTTAGGTGAGTCCAGTGCCGCAGCAAGGTATTAAATTTAAGAGAAACAAAAGTGATACAAAATGTGTGATATTTAATAGTATTTTTACGAATTAAATTTAATTAACATATTACAACCTCCAAAATATTTTTGGGTTAACATCTCTAAATTATTTTCATTGAGTACAAAAAAACATTATCGACATTTCTGAGCCCCTTTTAAGTACTTAAGTACGGTTGCACGTCGTTACGTCGTTACGGCTCTAGGTTACTTAATTACAATTATTTGCTTTCATAGGAATAAAATTATATCACTTTTTCATGAAAACTTCATTTGAAGATAAAATGTATTTCACTACAAAGTGCTAATTAAACTCTACAAAAACACAAAAAACATTTTTTTGTACAAAATCCGCTCTACGATCTTTTAGAGAAATCTCGTCAAAATTGTTTAAATCCAAATTTACAAATTAATAATTAGACACTAGAATATAATGAAATCAAAAATTTGCGTACTTTATTCCAAGTCAGTCACAAGTATTATTAGTTAATTAGTATATCATTATTTTGTGTTTAAAAATGTGATAATCTTTTACATTAAACAGAAAAGAATATATCGCTTCATTTCACGAGGAGCGCGCGCTTTTGCGCTCTTTAACTGTGACACTGACAAGCAAACATATTTTTGATAACAAAAAAATTTCTTTTTTGACAAAAAAAACGAGTTGTTAGTCTTATAGCATAGAAACTAATCTTTCTCCTAGGAATTAGTAGTACAAAAAAAATGCATCCAATTTATTCGATATCAGTAATATTAGAGATGCCTCTAATAATGACAATTACTGACATTACCGGTTGTCAGAAATTTGCTTTTCACTACACGGATCTCAAAAACGGTAAGAGATACAATATCGTTTAAATTGGGGCAAAGTTGCCCAATTTGACGATAAGGAATATTCCGTTGAGAAGTAAAAAATATATCGTGCTGTTCTTTGAGATTTATAAAAAAAATGTAATATTTTAAATTTTCGTTTTTATTATTTCTGGACGTTATTTAAATAGGCCAGTAAAATTGGTTTCAAAATGAGGCGTTTGGTGAAAAAAATTTTAGAGAGCTGAAAATCATTTTAACGACTTTATTTGACATTAGATATGGGTAATTGATGTTTGAACGGTCTCAGGGAGTGAGCTTCAAAAAACTGCGACATTTTTGCACTTTTTTCAATTTTCCAACGATAACTCTTAAATGGTGATTCTTACTGGAAAAAAAAGTTATTACAAGAATTGTGAAGCATTGAATTCTGGTTGGAATAGATACCCCAAAGTTAAAATTTAATGCAGTGGTATAGCAGCAATTGACAGCCAAAAAAGGGCACTTTTTTGCCCATTGTATGAAATTTGTACTAACCCACTATTCATGTGCACGTAACTTTGAAATTGCTATTCTGACTTAAAAACTTATAGAATAAAAGTTGTAAAACATTAAATGTTGCTGTGTAGCAAGCACCAATATATTTACATTGAGGTAAAATGTATAGGGATCCACATAAATCCAAAATGACTACCCAACTTAGAGGTTCTCCAGTTTGCATTCCATACATGTTTGGTACATATAAATTACATTTGGTTCCATTGTACATCAAATTTAAACACAATTTAATTATCCTATCCAATTAAAAATTACTTCATTTTATTTTTTATT
This sequence comes from Dastarcus helophoroides, assembly GCA_028583605.1. Classification (NCBI taxonomy): domain Eukaryota; kingdom Metazoa; phylum Arthropoda; class Insecta; order Coleoptera; family Bothrideridae; genus Dastarcus; species Dastarcus helophoroides. Next base: position 2,613,707 of record CM053334.1, on the reverse strand, counting down.
CCCTGTTAACGTCAGGCAACAGAAATTGGTGAATTAAGTTAACACAGTTTTATGAGTGTACATTTCTTCCCCGAAATCATCGAATTCTTGGCATTCACGCAATTCTTCATCAAGAAAGATTATTAAAACATAATGAATAACAAGTGGACAGACAGTCATCTTTTATTTCGTCCCTTGCTATGCCTCTAGCACTAATCATTGGATAAAATGTAGGTTTGTTAATGAAATGGTTAGTAGTTAGTATTAAGCGCCCGGGTATCTTCTGAAAATTCTTTTCAACGTGCTGCGCTTTATTCTCTCAACTTGTAAAAACTTCAGGTACTCAGTAATTGTAAAAGAAAGTACCCTATTTTACATGCTTTAAGCAGATGCAATATTGCGTCATTATTCTTTTTCCAGGGGAAACTTAGGTTCTCGAGACTACGTTTTTAAGAATAAATGCAATGGTGAAGTTTATGCAGTGTTTGCAATTAAAACATTCGTATCACTCTTGTCTGGTTCAAGAAAACTAAAACTCTTTGGGTTCTCAACCATGCCTTGCTGCCCCCAATTAAATTAGTAGCATTTTATCAGTATTCTCTGAAGGCATGGCACCAAATTCAAATATGATCTTGCTAGGAGAACCATTCGCTAAACTATAAATTGCCTGTTATTCATCTCAATTATCAATGAAGCAACTCCACCTAATAATTAAGAAAGAGACAATTTACTATTTGTTTTGCCAATTTCATGTATATTTTAATCAATGGCACCATGCCATCTTCCCTACTGTCGTTATCATATTTCTTTAAATATGATACAATTTTCAGTAACCTCAAGAATGAAAACTTTCTTAGCAAAAGAAGGTTCATGTGATGTTGCTCACAGGTTAAGGCCTGTAAAATATTCTCCCGCATAACAGTTGAGTACCTGAAGCTTCTGGGAGTTAGGGAAATGAAGTAGACCTATTCCAAATTTAAAAATAATATCAGAGAATGTATTCTGACTCCTAGCACCATTTCACCAACACACCTGAAACTTTTCCAAAATTAGATATCACGTAGTCATATTTAAAAAAATGTTTCAGAATATTGTCAACTTTCACTACCAACATTTAAATATTTCCAAACTAGGTCGCATAAATGTTAAATAAAATTGATATACATTTGAAATGCTTTGTCGCAATTTTAAAAATATTCATAACTTGAAGAAAAAGTCACAATAAATAAGTTTTATGTTTTCAATAGCAATGTTTTTAGGGTTGTATAAAACACCTACTTAACAAGAGAAATAAAATTTAATTATCTTCAGTGTTATTCCACATGAATTTGCACAGAATAAAATAAAGAATAAATTAAAATTTAGTCAATAACGCATGAAAAACGCCAAAATAGGTGAAAAGGTAGGAACATAGGATTTTACCTAAAATCGGGCCTCTAGTGATGAGTATTTATAATTTTCTCTTGGGATTTTTTTATAGTTTATAAACGTCATCTTTGATAAACTCCAACAGATAAAATCGAACCATAATAAACCAAGAGTTCTTGCTGGTGACTAAATTGCCAGTTTTGTACAAAATATTCGCTGCAAAGCCTCCTTTGTCGAAATTTACTTGGAAGTTGATATTTTACCGTTTGATCCAGATAAGTGAGAATATCTCAAGTTCAAGTAATTTTTGGCATAGAAGGTATTTAACAAAAGTTGTAGATAATTAAGTGGTTAATTCGAACACAAAAAAATTATAAGGCGTGTTCCATTTAAAATAAGCGAGTTTTGGCCATTCGAAGTTCTCTAAAAGCGAATGAATTTTTTGAGCACCCTGTATAATATTTTAAAAACCTAAATAAAGGATTTAATTAAGCAACTATTTGTAAAAGAATCATTTGTCCATAATATATGTCTTAGCCCTAATCGATTTTTTTACAATAAGCGGTAAATTACCTATTTCGCACAAACATCTGCATAACTAAAAAAATGTTAGATATCCGAAAAAACTTATTTTACAACCTCGCTTTGTTTTTCATAAGGAATCAGAAAATCAAATTAAAAATACAGGTTGTAATTTGAAAAAATGAATTTAGTTTCTATACGGGGAATTTAAGCACCCTTTATGCTTCTCCATAATTTAATTTTGTAGAGCTTTGGAAAAGAGAAGGAATTGGTTCTTAAAAGTTTTCCATAACATTAGTCACTACTGAGATATCTTAGGGTAAAGTGCTCCAAATTGAACCATTTTTTAGAAAAATGCCTGTAGTTTTGTAAATGTATGATTGTAATATTTTATATACCATTAACATTTGAATTACACTTTTGGAAATCTACTGCAGCCTTATGAAGCCTCGGAATGTAATATTTTCGAAGTAAAAAACATTTTTTTAAGGAGTTACAAATGGTTCAATATAAAAAACTGGTTGCCAAATTTGAACCACTAGTTCCTCAAATTGAAACGACCTATAAAAATTATGAGTAGGTACTTTCGAATGACAGTTAAATTTTTAATTAAAAATAGAAAAACCAGAAAAGGGTACAAACCTACAAACAATATACATACATGTTAAGAATAAATTAAGAAAAAACAAGCATTAAAGAAAAAAAAATAAACTCAAAACTCAAGGGGTTTTACACACATGTTTGACAAATAGACTTTTTGAACAAACTCACTTTTACGCATTTGAAATGAAACCACGATTTGCACTTCACACATCGAATGATATCGTAAACTTCTTCCTTTCCACATTCCTTACAATATCAACGTTGCTCGTCACCTGTCGTTGCTACTTTAGTCCGTTTTTTTTCTCAAACTTTTGTAGGGACTACTAGTGAGTTCTGCTGCTTTCTGAATACCGAAGGCTTTGCTGCTTTTCTTTAAAGATGCAGCTTCGACACATTTAGATAATGGGACAATTTCCAGTAAGCTGGCGGAGAATATTGATGCTCAGGTTTCTGATGAGGTTTTGGCAACATCCATAGAGAGAGGTGTTAAACAATTTCTGTTTTAAATTTTTTTTTAAGTGCTAATGGAATATCATCCTTAGGACTAAAGCCATTATTTTGAACTTTATTTGATTGAGGTTACGGATCCAGCAAAATCAGAATCCTGAAAAACATATTTATCTACTGGCCAGATGCCGTAAATCCATCAATAGGCATTTTCTATCGCTACCGTCTTTCCATAAGCTTCATTTAATAATGAAGCCACTTTCTACTGTAACACTCTCTGTTCAAGATTAGTCCTTAACCATTTTTTCAATGCTTGGGTATAATTGCAAACCATTGGTTTGAAAAAGGAACGGTCAAGTGGTTGCAGACGATGTGTCGTATGACCTGGCAACTGCACCATAACAATTCCATTTTCTCGTGCCATCTTTTACAGTGAGTCGAAAAGAGATTGTGAGCGTTTGATAATATGGTTCGACAACAATTCTTCTAAAGTAGAATTGAAAATAGGGTTCCTGCCTAATAATTTAATAGAACCTTTGGCCACCTTGTTTGACTCTCGAATATGCAGCAGTAACGTCGATTTAGGTATTCCATATTCATTACTGCACTTATTTAGACCTTTTTTTCTCTCATTGTACGCTACTAGCGCTAGTTCCAAATCTGACGTCGACTATTTTCCCTAATTTCCCCCTTTTGACATTTGCAACAAAGACCAGACCACTTGGAAGCTCGTAAAGCAGACAAAAGTTTCCTAATTTGAGCTTCAATTTAGGCAACCGTTTATGGTTCAAATTGGGAAACTGTCAATTGTAACATATTGTAACCTTACGTTTCTAAATACGTAAATTTTAAATACTCGTAAGTAGTGTTACATATGCAAAAAACTATGGCAATTTTGGTGATAATTACAAAAATGTTCCTTCCTTTAACAAAATATCAAAATTCTCTTGGAGACTTAGATTTAGTTTTATGCGAAAACTGTCCAAAACACATACAGGCGGAAAATTGCTGAAGTCTGACGGAAATTATTATAAAATTGCTGAGCTTACCTCATCTACACACATAGATTCAGCTGTTTAACGCAGGTGGCGCTAAGAGTTTAATAAGGTAGAAAAATGTAGGGGGTTCAATTTAGGAGACGGTTTAATTTGGGGTACTTTAAAATAATATTCCACACAAGGAATTTTACTTTTGAAAATTACAAATTTAAATTTGAAGTTTAAAAATTAGGTTACTTTAACTAAATTGACCTCGAATAGTTTTTAGAAGTTTTGACTTTTGATTCAAATTTTTTACTCTAAGGTTAAAATTTTCATTTCATTTTCATTTTCTAATATTTGACTAAAGTCGAAATTTAAGTTTTGTTTCATAGAGCTTCTACATTGAAGACATTCCTAGGTGAATAGTCTTTTAATCAGTGGCGGCTGGTGCTAATCAAATTTGGGGGTTGCAAAGAGACATTTGCAAAAATGTGCCGAAACTGGAAATTTTAAATTAAGCTGGAGGAATTAAGAGATATTTAGGATTTTAAATTGATATATGTTATACATATATAGTACATTGCTAAAATTCTTCTTTTTTTATATTCGCAAAAAAACGAAAGAAAAAGAAGAGGAAGTCCATACGACGGACGACCTTTGGCAGCTGCAAATTTATCAATAACTTTTTACCTAAGTCGAGTATTCCTTGAATTAAGTCCTTTTCTTTGAAGACATCGTTAATGCGGACAATCTTCCCTGGCATAATGTATTTTTTTAAAGTTTCTATTCTTTCCAGACTGGAGAAGCACCACTCTGCTTCAGCAGAAGCCATTGGGATAGTTATCAGAATTTTTAAAAGATTTAGAGTTTTACTAAGCTCACTGTTTTCTGAAATAATGTTATAGAGTACAAGTAAACCAAAAGCCCATTAAAACTTTTCTGTTTCGTAAATTACAGATAATTCAGTTCTTAGTTTTTGTAAATTAAAAAAATGGATAAACCTTAGCGGTTTGTTTAAAATTCTTTTCGGGAAAAGTGATTCTATGTTGGTTAAACTTTTCAGAAAAAAATAAGGTTGCTGCAATTAAATGGCCAGTGAAGCTAAATCGTTCTTTAGCTTAACAGATAACAATGTCACATAGGTACTTCTTTAACTTCGCGAACTACTTCTGTTAAAACTTCGCTTTTTACAAAACACCGTCTGCACAATATTTAAGTCTGGAATAGGTCATCCAAGTCGCTAATTTCCAGTTTTTTTGACACAGATTGGTTACAGAATGGCTGTGCAATTAAACTTTGCACTGAATTCATTTTTATTTGTGTTTCAATACCCGCGACATTGACCGATGACAGATTATAATAGCGAATCAATATTTGGTTTGCACCCACAAGTACAACCTAATGCTTGCTTAAGGGCAATTGTTTTAAGCGAACAAAATATGAGTCAAGACGCAGGTGCATATGTGTAAAGCAAAATTTGCAGTCTAGCCTACAAACTTTGCAAACCATGGACCCAATAATGTCGTCAAACCCTTACGAATTGGTGATCCGCAATAGTCAGCAGTATGTTTGGTAATGATAAATCTGTTATCAATAAATAAAATAAACAACATAAAGAACAATTTACTTTCTTTTTTATCCCAGCGTTTTTTTGGAGGTTGCGCAAACCTGCAAACCTTAGCACTAGCCGCCACTGCTTTTAATAATGACAGTAATTTTATTAAGGAAACTTTCCCACCTTAAAAATATTCAAGTGAACGTTGAGTAATTTATTAACATTTTGTAGCGTCCATTTAAGGGATAATTTTAGTAAGATTTGTACCAAATGTCTGCTTCCACCCAAACAGAGTCCACTCAACAGAGATTCACTTATATGGAACTTTTCATATAAATTCGGACTATGAAAAACTGTCCGCTTGATAGAGGTGCGCACTCAAAGGAGCTGTTCCTTATGAGAGATTTCAGTGTGCTTCATTACAAGTCACTGGCAAGGAATAGTAAATTAGGATATCATTACTTTGAACTTAAAAATGCGATAAATCGTACTTTTAGCAATTTATGACATTTATCATTTAGTCTTTTACACTAAATAGAAAACAATAAGTCACTCATTTTCCAAGAAGGGCGCGCGACCGTGCTGCTTTTAGGACCATCCGCCAGGGCCGTGCAGTAAATTTTGATGCAACTCTTCGAAATGCCGTCCCATAAAAGTTTTTATTTAAAACAGACAAACAAAACAACCTTTGATTATGAGTTAAACGATCGATGAAAAGTTAAGAGTAATTTTAAAGCAGAACTGTCAATACATATATAGCAATTATTTCAAAATTTCGATTAAAAGATTAAATTTTTGTAATATCGTATAATAGGAAATATCGAAGTCTATATTGAAATTATTACCTTGGAGCAATTTCAAATTTGACTTTTTTCCTCATATTCTGGCTCTGAATTTGAAATTTAGACTTTTCCTCAAAGATTCGAGAATAGTTTTTAAATTTAGATTTTTTTTTAAGCAATTTGATTCTTAAAGTTAAGAAAATAACAAAAATTGAAAGCGTAGTTTTTCCAAAGACAATCACGAAATACTTTTCCATTTAATTCTGCTTATCATTTTTAAAATTTAGGGTTTTTTTTTAATCAAAATTTAAAGTTTTCCCCGAAATAAATAGATCGCACTTTTAGTTTTTAAATGTTTATCTAAAATTTTAATTTTTAAAATCAACATATAGACTTTTTCCCTGAAATTTTATAAACAACCTTTTGTTATGCAATTTGAATTTTAGTTTCGAAATTATTTTCGAAATGTTGGGATTTTTATTTAGGTATTACTACCACCGCTCGCAATTCTCAATTCTGGCCTTGATGATTTGAGGAAACGAATGGGAATATAAAAAAAATCCACTCTTTTTGAAAATGTATGTTTTTTATCAACAACTTTGATCTGTTTAAAAAGTTCTACTTTTTTTTGAAAATCTCAGTTTTTTCTCAAAATGTCGATATTTCCTGGAAATATCACTTTTTTTAAATTTTATGAATTTTTATTGACAAAAATTATGAACCTAAGACTTTTTTAAAATTTCAGCATAAAAAAACAGAATATTTGGTAATTTCGATTTTATTTTTCAAAATTCAAATACTTTTTAAGTTTTAAATTTTGTGAGTATGTTTACTTCGTAACAGGTTTTTTTTTATTTTGATTTTTTTTTTCAATATTTCGGCATTTTCTCGAAATTTGTGTTCTGCTATAGATTTCGACATTCTTCGAAAAATTCTGCTCTCTTGAAAATCTCACTTTTTTGAAAATGTCTACTTTGAAAATTTCGCTTTTCGAATTTTTAATGTTTTAAAAGTTTTGACTTTTTTTAAATTCTGGTTTATATTTAAAAAATCTGCCTTTTTAAACATTTTAACTTTTTTAAAATTTTGACCTTTAAAAATTGCGATTTTCGTAAACGTTTACTTAAAAAATTTCGATCTTTATCTAAATTTGCACCTTATTTAAAAAATTTAACCTTTTTGCAAAATCCTACGTTTTTTTGAAAATATTGACTCTTATTACTTTTTAAAAACGGCAAAAATATTTTCATTTTTACTTAAAGATTGAAACTGTTTTTAAATTTCTACTTTTTTTTTGAAAAATGTCACCATTTTTGAATATTTCTACTTATTTACAATGTTCGATTTTTTCGAATTATCGACTCTTTTTGACCTTTCAAATTTTTATTTCGAAATTTTGCCTATTTGAATTTTTGTATTTTTTTGATTCGACATTTTTAAAATTCCATTTTTTTAAACTGTCTTAAACATTTTGGTTTTGTCGAAAATGGCACTTTTATTGAAAATTTCCAATTTCAGTTTCCAGTTTTTTTTCTAATTTCCACTTTTTAAATACGAATTTTTTCTCAAATTTTTCCTAGTTTACTTTTTGAGAAAATTTCGTCTGTTCTAAGAAGCAAAATCTCGACTTATTTTGATCTTTTTTTAAGAACTTAAATTTATTTTCGAAATTTCGATAGATTTTAAAACATTTGATTTGTTCTCTTAGTTTTTACTTCACTTGAAGATTTTGTCTTATAAAAAATTTTTTAATTTTGAAAATTTTGAATTTTTCAAAATACTTTTTTTTCAGAATTGTGTCTTTTATAGATATTTTTAATATTTTATTTTAAATTTCGATATTTTCTTCAAAATGTCATATTTCTTTACAAATTCTGAAATTTTTTCTCGGTAAGTCTTTATGCAATTTTTTATTTTTTTAAAATGTTGACTTTAAAAATGGTGTTCTTTTTCACAAATTTTTTCTTTTATCAATAAATTTCAACCATTTTTCAAATTTTTGATTCATTCTCAAAGTTTCGACATTTTTTGAAAAGTTATAACTTATTTTCAAAAGTTCGACTTTTGCTCTAAATTTCTAATATTTTTTTTAATATTTAAGTTCTTTTTGAATTTTGAACCATTTTAAAGTTTTGTCTTGGTTTGATAATTTTTAACTTTTTTAAAATAGCTACTCTAGTAAATTTACCTTTTTTCAAAATTTGGACTTGCTTGAAGTTTTTGATTTTTTTTAATTTCGACTTCCGAAAATGTTGTCTTATAGATCTAAGATTGTTTTAGAAAACTTTATGTTTGGCCTATAAAAGAAAATTTAATGTTTTTGGTTGCTGAATTGTCAGTGGCGTACCTAGGGGGGGGGGGGGGCGGTGGGTGCGGTCCGCACCGGGCGGCACTTACCTTGGGGCGGCATTTTTTATATTTACTTATAGTTGTAAAAAGGAACTTATTCATTTCATATTTATTTTCTTTCTTGAATAATAAATGATTATTATTATTATTATAAGTTTAATATTTGGTTTATATAAATTATGATTAACTATATGATTTCGAATATTATTCCTCGGTGTATATAAATGCATTTTAGTGTAAATTTTGAATTCTAATTCAAGAACAAGATAATAATTTTATTTTATTGTATTCATTAAAATTCGTTGAATTCGTAAAAGGATCTTTACGATTTTGTTCGGCAATTTTTCCTAACTAAAATTTTTTGATATCAGTTTATAAATGTCATTTCTTTTGAAAAGTTTATATGATTACTTTGAAGTGATATATCAATATTTTTTTAAATCATCGATTTTTCTTTTGAAAAGCAGGGCTGGCGGAAGGCGGTCTGCTAGGTCTGCAAAGCATTAAGGCGCCGGCATAATAACTATCTTTTTCAAACAACAAAATCTAAACGAAACAAAACAAAAATACTGACGAAGTTACAATTTCAGGAATCGCAAATAGATAAATATACTCAGTCCGTTTTGAAGAATTGTATTTGGAATGATAAATTGCTTATAAACCATTTTTTGTAAAACTGTTATTAAAAGTGACATTTTTAGTTCATTGATAAGTGAACTAAAAATTGACTTTTATAATGACACGTGACAAAAACAATTTTAACACAAGTTTTTTCGCACTAGTGTTAAAAGTAAATATAGCAGTGTTTCCCAAACTTTTTTTGCACGGTTGTTTTTAATATTTTCCCTACGCCACCCACTAAAAGATGTTTTAATTATATCTTAATGCTGGAAAGAACTAATCATTTGTGAGTATGAAGACAATTCTGTAGCCTGGTATTTTATTTTTGTGGTCCGCTGCCGGGTTGTGACCCACTGTTTAGGAAACACTGATATATAGCAATATGCAATATAAAATAGAAAGCTGTACTGGTAAAATTATACAGATATTTTTTTTGGTTGAACGGACTGGTCCAACAATATTGTGTTTCCAAACATTAAAACATTCAAAATAGTTATAAATTATTTATTTATAATATTAATATTACTATTACAATCTGAACGGTTACTTATTTTAGTTTTCCTGAGAAGTAATTGCAGAGGTATTTATGCAAAGTAATCCGTGCAAAAACCAGGACGGATGTTGCTTTTAGTCTTCATAATATAAAACAAAGATTTTTCAATATCATCCAGTGTTAATTTACAAAATTCTTGAGAGCGCAGACTCCAAATAATCCAAAAACTGACGCAACTTTTTACTGCATATTTGGTGTCTGGAGCTTCATTCAAAAAAATTTTGTACGCTGGTTTTAATACTTGCTTATATCCTAGTTTGATTTAAAAACTAGCTTTTATCATAGAGAGATTCCATAACTTAGAATTTCCTTCGGCGTAAACCAGAAATATATTTTTTGTAAAGTTATCCGCTAGATTCTTTATTTCATACCATCATATTTTTGTCCCGATTTCTGGAGCAATAACTCTCAGTTGATGTATTTACTGTTTCTTCAGCATCAGATGGAATAATAAAATTGCTTTAATTTCCAATCTTTTCTTCAAAATTCATGTTTATTAGCCATAAAATCTACAATATTTTAGGACAGGTTCAATTGTGGTTACTAATTAACATTAAACAACTTACAATTGTTTTACTTAGTTACACTCTATCCAATACCTGACTTGATTGTCAGATGTAAATGTCAAATATGTAATTCAACACGCAAACAATAAATCTAAAATTCAACCCTAGGGACAGCATTTTCTCTTTTAATTTAACAGTTTTACAAAAAATATTGTATGATACACTTGTTAAAAGTGATTTTATTTTGTTCGTGGGGTTGCTCCACTCGCTACGCTCGTTCCGCAATACTCCCCACTCACAAAATAAAATGTCTCTTTTAACACTTGTATCATAAATAACTATTGTTCATTCGCGATTCAATCTTTTAACAGTGAAGAGTGAAACAAATTATTAGGGTGCCAGTGATTTTGGAGAGTTTATTATAGGTAAGTATATTATATTACGTATTATAGATATAGATGTTATTCTAAATGCTATTCAGAGTAGTAAAATGACTTTGCCGTTTTCTATACATAATATGCTATTTATTTCGACAAGTTATATTTTTATTATATATCCCTAGGATGAAACGAGTAAAAGAAAGTGGTGCGTCATTTAGAAAGAAAAGGAAGAGAAGGGAGGAAATACAGACTAAAATACTGGAGCACTACTCAAATATATCTCCCATAAGTCAACTTCTAGTTCTTTTAGTATTGTTGCCTCAAATACGGGCGAAGAAGCAGCCCCCGAAGGCGAAAAAACATTTTCCAATGTTGTTCAAGAGGAAAGATCTGCTTCACACACTGGCGAAGAAGTAGAAAATTCATCAAGTTCTGATGAAGAATCTGCTGCACAAATTATTCCGTCTATTTCTATGAAAGATATTGGATTTTGGCCTAACAAAATTGACGACAATACAAGAGTATTTCTGGTACGTCAAGCTCCCTTTGCAATTCAAAATTTGGACGCCGACTTCAGCGAAGGAGTAAAACGTCCTAATAATACAATCAAAGCCAAAGGTGAAACAAGAAAACTGAGTCAGGACTGGTTTTTTCAAATTTTGCCTAATGTCGAAAAGCTCTTAAGATCGTGGATGGTATATTCACCATCGAAGAAAAGTATTTATTGTTTCTGCTGCAAACTGTTTGATAATCTTTATCAAGCAGGTTTTAATACGGAAAATGGTTTTAACAAATGGTGGAAACTTAATCCCAAAATTAGTCAACATGAGGTGAGTCCACTGCACATTCGATCATATTCCAAATGGAAGGAATTAGAAATAAGACTTGGACGTGGCGCAACTATTGACAAACTACAACAACAGAATATTGATAAAGAAATAAAAAAATGGAAGGAAATTCTAACAAGAATACTTGATATAATTAGATTCTTAGCAAAACAAAATTTGGCGTTTCGAGGACATCGTGAAAGTGTTCATCAGGAAAACATCGATTCAATGGAAAATAGAGGAAATTTTCTTGAGCTTGTTGACTTATTGGCTAAGTACGACCCAGTATTACGAGAACACGTAGTAAAAATTAAGATGGGTAATAAATATAGTATCTCTTATTTGTCACCGAAGATTCAGAACGAATTCATAGAGCTATTGGGAGGCGCAGTCAGAAAAACAATTATGGATCAAATAAAGCAGGCTAAATACTTTTGTATTATATTTGACAGCTTTCCTGACATTTCACACAAAGATCAAACCAGTCAAATTATTAGATATGTAGTTATTGATGGTAGCGAAGTTAAAGTTGTAGAATCGTTTATTGACTTTGTAGAAACTAAAGGAAAAACTGCTGGTGAAATCACAGATATGATTTTAACGAAATTAGAAAATGACGGTTTAGATATAAAAAATTGCAGAGGACAGGCTGACGATAATGCTGCCGTCATGGCAGGAAAGCACAGCGGTGTTCAAACTCGTATTAAAGAATTAAATCCAAATGCAGAATTTGTAGCATGTACAAATCATTCTTTAAACCTGGCATGTTTACACGCAGCTTCTACAGCTATCAATTCCATCACAGTTTTTGGAACTATCGAACAGTTGTTTTCGTTGTTTTCTTCTTCCACTCATAGATGGAATGTTTTACTTTCTGTCACTGGTCAAGGTGTTAAATGCAGTGTAGAAACTCGCTGGAGCGCTAGAGCTGCCGCGGTAACTATAGTAAAAAAACATTTTTTTTACATTTTAAGCGCTTTGGAAAAATTGACATCTGAAGAAGAAAATAGTAAAATGAGATCAGATGCTGGAGTATTACTCAATTCTATGCAATTTTTTTCTTTTCTATGTTACCTTCATTTATGGGAACCCGTCCTTTTGGAAATTAATGACGCTCAAAAATACCTGCAAATAAAAGGGTTAAATGTCCACCAATGCCATATAAAACTAAATTCTTTGCAAACACATTTCATGGAACAAAGAGATACGCTAGTACCAAACGCTGTTATAGCAGCCAAAATAATTTGTGAAGAGTTGGAGATATCGACTGAGCGTCGAGTTAGAAGGAGAAAAAATATGAGTGGGGAAAATTCGCGAGACGTGGGGCTATCCTTAGAAGAAGAAGTACGTAGAGAAATGTTTTCATCTATGGACAGAATTATAAAGGAAATAAAAGAACGCTTCGATCAGTTGCATGGCCTTGTAAGAAAATATTCGTGTATAATACCGTGTAACCTACTAAATGAAGAATTTGAATGTCAAATAAATGACTTGATTGACATTGATAAAGAACAGTTCCATATTGAAAGAAAAAGGATCCAGGTTTTTATGGCTGTACCTACACTAAAAGAAGAGGCAAAACATTGGAAAAACGGGGAGAAGGGCCCTCTTGATCTGCTAAAATTTATTCAGCAGTATAGGTTGGAAAATTCTGTTTCCAACATTGTAATTTTGTTAAGAATTTTTTTAACAATTTCAATCAGTGTCGCTAGTTGCGAAAGAAGCTTCTCAAAATTGAAGTTGATAAAAAATTATCTTCGTTCTACAATGAGTCAATTAAGACTACAAAATCTTGCAATATTGTCGATAGAACAAGAAATTACAAATAATATAAATTTTGAGAGCATTGTACACGATTTTTCTAGTATGAAAGCTAGAAGAGTAGATATTATATAAATATGTTTACGAGTGCATACAAATATGTCTAAAAAAATTTACTCTGTGTATTAATTAATATTGATTAAATAACTTCATAATTTATTTATGTGTATTAATTTATAAAAACCACTATTTGATTGACTTATAATAAAAAGGGCGGCAAACTGGAGATCGCTCCGGGCGGCAAAAGTTCTAGGTACGCCACTGTGAATTGTTAAAATCGAAAAAACGGGTTTATTCATTTTTTTTTCCAGATTTTATACATGAAAGTCTAGATTTTGAAACGCCTGTCTTATGTTCCATGCTAATTTCTAAATTCCATTGCACTCCATTTTTACCTTCAGACGACGAATTTCCAAAAACTTCCTCCTATTGCTCACTTACACCAAGAAACGAATCTTTTGTCCAAATTTCTAACCTCAGCAGTTAAGGTCGTGTCGTTGATTAGGTTTTTCAGTTGATCAGAAGTTTCTTCTTCATATTATTATTATAGATAATGTAAATTATTAGTTGTTTTTTGTAAATTTTGACTCTTTTCTATGGATTTCAGTTCCAATTATCACATTTTTCCTAAAATTTTGATTTGTTAGCTTGAAATTTCGACTTTTTCTAGAAATATGCAATGTGAGTTAATTAATTAATTAATTATTGAATAGCTCAAATTATATTTTGATTTAGCTACTTATGCCACGTCTATAAGGTGCCGTCTGATGCGCTTGCACGGCACGGCCCGGTCATCCGCTAGTAATTATTTTAATTTCTTTTTCTAGAAACAGAAATAAATTTGTAGGAAAATATCTTTAAATTATTTTTAAAATAAGATCCACATTTTTAATTCGTGTTTAAAATTACCATAAAACTATTTGTACCAGCTTGATGTAACTAATGGATTATATTTTCTGTCTTATGTTGATATTTTCCCACCTTCCTCTAAAACCATCGAATTGGTCCTACTGGTATCCAGTTCAATATATAAATCCATTAATAGCGAAAAATGCACAGTCAGTAAAAATCTGGAACACTTCGCCGAGAGTAATAAAAACAAAATCTGACGCTGTTATTTTAAAAACATGAAACTTAAAAGATGAAGAAATACACAATAGAAAGCTATTTGAATATTCTAAAGTAACGAATAGATAGAACTTCCAGGTTAGCCAAAAAATCGTTACTTTTCCGATTATTTGCCTAAATAATAAAACAAATGCGACATGATAAATTTGTTTCGACGTCAATACAACTGGAAAAAGATGCAAATTGCATTAAAGTTTTCCTGTAATCAATGACCTATATAATAAAAGTTCTCCCTTGGTGGACAACGGATATATTAATATAAAACTGTGGAAAGTTTTGCATTTCTTTTTGATGTTTCTGTTCTGTCGAGTGGCGCCATAAATTTTGGTATTTCAGGGTTTATTGCCTTTAGGTCCAGATACAGTTGATATACTTTTTTATTTCAAGAAATCACATTAAGCGATAGAAAATAAATCAAATGAAACCGTTTGTTCTAATATTAATATATATATTTATTGAACCATAAAAGAAAATGAAGCAAAGAATAGTTTGATCTACAAATGACAGGAACTTCGATTGTAATAATATTATCCTAATATTCCTGTCTGGATCGTTCAGACTTAAAGCTGCTTTATATTTCTTCGCATTTTCGGAATAAGGGGAATTTCTGAAGGTCTTCATAAATTTGATGGAAAAGTTAAAATTAAGAAGTGACAATAAAATCAATTGAATTTTTTGTTCCGAGATTGTTTTATTTAAAAATTTCACATTTAACTTACACTTTTTTTAATTTTTATTTTGAATTTAAAGCTTTACTCTACTCTTTGCTTTTTTTTAAATTCGAGATGGCGATTTTATTTTTAAATTCGAGATGGCGAATTTATTTGTAAAGCCAGGGTTTTCTTTAAATAAATATTTTTTTTAAATTTAGCTTTTATTTTACTGACTCAGATTTCAACTTAAAAGTCGGAATTCAACATTTTCTACAAGATTTTCGAAAATTTCAATTTCAAATGATCTACCGTTTTTCTTGAAGAAATGTTTATAATTTTAGGTTTTTTTGGAAATTTTGACTTTGCTTCCGAAATGTTCACATTGTTTTCTCAATTTTAATTTTTGTTCTCGAAATTTCATGTTTAAACTCGGAAATAATAAAAATTGATATATCGGGTGTAACAGAATCATAGTACACCCGCTATTTTTCTTTTATTTATAAAGATAAAACCTTCAGAGTTGCTACACTTGATGTAATAGAATGTCAAATTTTGACATAAAATTGACATTCCTACTGCTGTGACTTTTGCTAAAACTGATACCAACTTTTGATTTTTAAATAGAACCTTCTGTATATTATGACAATTTTTTGGATACAGTACACATAAAATGAGTGATTTTTTAAGGATTCAAAATTTTTTTGGTCCCATTTTATTTTTCAGCCTAGAAGGTCATGACTCGCCCTAATTAACGCTAACTTTGGTAGCGCTAACCACATTAGCGCTACAAAAAAATTAAATTAGGAAAATTTAGGAAGTGTCTTTTTTCTAAACTTATTTTCCACGGCTATCTTATGTTCTTATTGAATAAATCTTCAAATAAATTGAAATAGAATATTTTGAATTCCTTTGGTTGTAACTTCAGTTCTATTGATTTCACAGCAAATGAAAATATACTTTGATTCGTCATTAATTATCCTTTTCGGTGGTACCACAGTACTAATATGATGCAATTAAAGAAAATGAAGTTATGACGTAAAAACTATTCTTGTTAACTTTATCATGTGATAAAAGAATAAAATACTCCCCTTTTCTTTCTTTATTGAATAAATCTTCAAATAAATTGAAACCGAATATTTTGAATTCCTTTGGTTGTAACTTCAGTTCTATTGATTTTACAGCAAAAATAAAAATATGGTTTGATTCGTCATTAATTATACTTTTCAGTGGTAACACAGTACTAATGATGTCATTTAAGAAAATGAAGTTATGACGTTAAAACCATTTTTGTTAACTTTATCATGTGATAAAAGAATGAAATACTCCCCTTTTCGCGTGATTTGATATTTTTTGCGTTAATGTGGTCCATTAGAATTAATTTAGAATGAGTAATAGCCTTCTAGATTGAGAAATAAAATATGACCAAAAAAATGTTCGATCCTTTAAATATCATTTTTTGCAGGTGTATTGTATTTAGAAAATTGTGCAGAATTCCAAAAATGTAATAATATACAGAGTATTCTATTTAAAAATCAAAAGTTGATGTCAGTTTTAGAAAAAGTGAGAGCAGTAGGAATGTCATTTTTATGTCAAAATTTGACATTTCTTAAGTAAATCAAGTGTAAATAATTTAAAAATTTTATCTTTATAAATAAAGAAAAAAGAGGGTGTACCATGATCCTGTTACACCCGATATAGGAATACTTGACATTTTAAGAGAAGCTCCAAATTCACACAATTGTTTCTTTCAGATTTTGACGTTGACCTCGAAATAACGATTTTTTTCTAGATCTTTTGAAAGGAGACATTTTTTATTATTTTGATTTTTCTAATGTTATTAAGGATGTCGAAATATCAATTGTTTTCAACGGTTTGTATTTATAGTTTTTACTTTTATTTTGTTTTTTATAATTTTTTTAAAATCAAATTTTAACCATTATTTCTCCCATTTTGAAATTTTGTTTTAGAAATTTCAACTTGGATCGCGAATTTTATATCTATTTTTAGATATTGTGAGAAACATTCACGTAAAATTTCTACATTTGTTTAATAATTCTTTCTTTAGTCGATGTTATACAGAGTGTTCAAAATTACCTAGTTACTATGGCTAACTTTCTTATTATTAAAGATACAACTTTGATTTACTTAGGCTAAGTTATGATTTTTTAATGCCGAATATTATGGTGATCCCAAAAAAACAATCGAACATGGCGTTTTTGAGTTTTATTATTTATTGTTTAAATAGAACATCTGCATGTATTTTGTTTTTATGAAAGATAATGGAATTTAGGATAAAAATGGTTAGTTTAAATTTTTTGCTAAGATGAATTATAACGAAGCTATGAGTACGTAAACATATACGAGAGTATATCAAATATGAACCAGAATTGCTATCATGTCGCCATGAGGGAGTCGGGAGTGTGCGCGTACTCTTAGACAGGTTAGGTGGGGATATCACGTGACTTCCTACGCTCAAGAAAATTCCGTCCTCGTCGTGCGTCAGTTGTAAATACATTGAGTAAGCAGAAGTTCATCCGCAAGTTGCGCAGCGCATTATTATTAAATTTCTTACCACTTAAGGTGTAAAATTTGCCAAAATTCTTTGTAGACTAGAAGCACAGTTTGGGGATATTTATTTAAAGGAAACTGAAGTGTATGAATGGCACAAAGAAATTTTGGAAGGACGAATTCAAGTTGACAATGAATCCCATGCCCATCGTCCTCGGGAAAGTGTGATTGTGACCAAGAATAACGCTGTTCAACGCCTTTTGGAAGGTGATCGACGTTTAACTGTTGGTGAACTTCCAGCTCAGAGAGGAATAGGCTTTGAAAATGCTCAGTCCATCATTACAGATGAGCTGGGGTTTTGAAAAATTTCTGCCAGGTGGGTAGCTCGTCCTTTGACTGAAGAAGAGAAACAACAACGTCTGCAGATTTGTCAGCGCCATCTTGGAGGTTTTCAAAGTGAAGGTGATGGTTGTTTGCAACGTATCGTTACTTGTGATGAGACTTGAGTCCACCGTTACACCCCTGAATCAAAACAAGCAAACATGGAGTGGAGAAGAGAGGGAGAAGGTGCACCCGTCAAGGAAAAAACTCGCCTCGCAGCTGGAAAGATTCTCGCGACAGTATTTTGGGATTTTAAAGGATTTGTGCACGTCGGTTTTCTGCAAGAAAGTCGTGCGGTTAATGCTGCCTACTACTGCCAGCTACTGGATGAAGCAAGACGTGCATATTGGCGGAAGAGGCGCGAATTTTTAGTCAGAAATGTGATTTTGCTTTACGACTATGCCCGCCCCCACTTAGCAATCTGACACATTAAAAATTAGAAGAAATGCATTGGGCAACATTAGCCTCCCTATAGTTCCGAGTTATCACCAGGCGATTATCATATGTTTGCGCCACTAAAAGAAGCTCTAGAAGGTGAGCGATTCCATGATAGTGCTGCTGTTGAGACATTAGTGCGCAATTGGCTGCAAACACGCCTCCCTTCTTTTTATGATGATGGCATTAAAAAACTCCTATTCCGTTGGGAAAAATGCATAATAAAGTCAGGAGATTGAAATTATGTAGAAAAATAGTTAATAACTTTCATATATGTATCTTGTACCAATACATTTTTAAGAACAAATTCCTATTCGTATTTGGTTTACCCTCGTACAATGTGACAATTGCTAGGAAAACCGCTTATCTGGAGCTGGACAACCAAATTTGGTTTAGATAACCACCTGCAGCAATTTTGTACTCATAGATGCAAGATGTCAGTAACAATTTTTGGTCAGTACTAACAAAAAAATAAATAATTACTGACAAAAAAATTGTTTTAATATACAGAGGAGTTAATTTTGATTGCAACTGAAGCTTGTAAACAATGGATGACATATTCGACGACTAATACCAGGTGTGTAAATATGAAACCGGAATTTGCCAATAAATGTCGCTGGTTGTCACTGTCGATACCGAACAGCACGCTAGCGGTGCTATTTGTTTGTGTTGACATCTGACAGAGGTTTTCAGCTCAAAACAACACATTGTTCATACAACGGCATAATTTTAATAGCGTTGAAGGTGTCAAGTTTTGTGCCGAGCCACAACGATTTGCGCACAGCTTTGATTTTTTGTTACCATTTGAAGAAAAGTGCTGCAGAATCGCATCGAATCCTTGTACAAGCTTACGGATAGCATGCTCTTGGTAAATCACGGTGCCTTGAGTGGATTAAAAATTCAAGTGACAAAGAAAGAGTGTGGAAGACCGCCGAAAAAGTGTGAAAACAACGAATTGCAGGCATTGTTGGATGAAGATGATGCTCAAACGCAACAACAACTAGCGGATCAACTAAATGTGACACGAGAAGCCGTCTCCATATGTCTGAAAGCCATGGCAAAGATTTATACGGTCGGGAAATGGGTTCCACATCAACTGATTGAAAGACAGTAGGAAAACCGGAAAATCTCTTGCGAAATGTTGCTCGCTAGGTATAAAAGAAAGTCTTTTCTCCATAGAATTGTGACTGGCGATAAAAAGTGGATATGTTTCAGGACTCCAGGACTCCAGGAGAACCATCAACATCCACTGCAAGACCCAATCGGTATGGACGGAAGACAATGCTATATGTTTGGTGGTATCAAGAAGGTGTCATCTATTATGGGGTACGAAAACCTGGCGAAACCGTTAATACTGAACGCTACCGACAACAAATTTGAGTAAAGAAAGACCAAAATATCTACAAAGGCAACACAAAGTGATTCTGTTTCATGACAATGCACCATCACACACAGCAAAACCGGTCAAGCAGACGATTGAGGAGTACACTTGGGAGATTTTCCCGCATGCGGCTTATTCACCAGACTTGGCTCCATGTGATAATTATTTATTATCATCGATGGGACACGCACTTGCTGAGCAGCGCTTCAATTCTTACGAAGACGTACAAAAGTGGCTCGATGTTTGGTTTGCCTCAAAAGAGCAGGAGTTTTGTTGGCGTGGAATCCACAAATTGCCAGAGAGATGGAAAAAATGTGTAGCTAGCGAAGAATAATAAGGATAAGGTGTTTTGTATTATTTTTATGCAATAAACGTGTATTTTCTATACAAAAATTTCGGTTTCATATCTGCACCCCTGGTAAAATATTTAAAGTATCCAGAACGACACTTAAAGATAAATAGGCAGTCAAATATTACAAAAAAAGATTTTTCACCTAAAAAAAGATTATGTTACGCAGACAATTCCTCAAATTATAGTGAACTCAGGATGGAATTGCCAACAAACCAGAAAACAGTAGCATTAAAATAACATCCTTATTTCATCCACCAAAATGTGAAATCTTTTTGGACGTGGAAACATTAGAAGAGTTTCAAAAAGAAAACGACACAAAAAAATTGATTTAGAAAAGAAGTAAAAGACTACATAATCAGATCATCATATCAGTTGATACAAAACCAGGCTACAGAATATTCAACAGATTCTACTAGTGTTGCAGAACACTTTCAAGAATCTATATTAGGTTTAGATACGAAATTATAAGAGTAAGAAACAATTATTACAACCGGAAGTATTAAAACGACATACCTATATATACACAAATAACCAGGTGACACTTCTATTAACCACAAAACCCTACTAAAATGCAGCATAAATGCTGACAAAAATATTCAAGGAAATGAGGATAGTTCTAGCTGGATGAAACTCTTTTCACATTTCCAGCAATCATTATTTTGGCTAAAACCCCAAAACACGATAAAGAAGGAATGAAAATTATATTTCTTAAGAAAATAAGATAAAAAAGAAAATAATAAGGAAAAAACAAAAGAATTAAAGGAGCTTGAAAAGAAAAAAACGAAAAGACGAAAAGCCATCAAAATACAAGTAAATACACCTTCTATATATTTGGGTATCTACATGTACTTTGGGAAAATTTTCATGTATTTTCAATCAAAAAATAAACCTCTATATTGTTTTGTTTTTTTTCAAAGCAATTTAATGATTCAAATTTAATGACAATGACTGGAGAAGTTGACAATAACAGTATTGCGACTACTTCCAAGGAAAAGGCTAACCTACTAGCCTTAATGTTTGTTGAAAATTCCAACCTTGATTCTCGAAATGCAGAGCCTCCTATTCGTGCTAAGAGTGGGACTTCGATGCCTGAAGTTGTTTTCAGACAAAGCACAATCAGAAAAATTCTCTTTGAGCTGGCGACACCTCGAAAGCTTCTGGCTTTGATGGTATTCCCGCTATTGTTCTTAAGAAGCGCGCTCCAGAGTTGATTCCTGTCCTAAGCAAATTGTTCACACTCTCTTACAACAAAGGTGTATTCCCTAACATCTGAAAATCCGCTAGGGTGCAACCTGTCCCTAAAAAGAAAAAAGGAATCTGGCTAAACAACTATGGCCTTATATCTTTGTTGCCCGCTATATCTAAAGTGATAGAAGAGATTATCAACGTCGAGATTCTCAAATATCTGGAGGAGAATACAATCATATCAAACAGGCAATATGGTTTCAGATAACAACGCTCAACTGCCGATCTACTGGTCTACGTTTCTCATATCTGTAACTCTACTATGGAAAAACATGGTGAGGCTAGGATTCTGGCATTGGATATCCCGAAGGCCTTCGAAAGAGTCGATTTTTTTCTCGCCTAATTAACATCTTATGGTCTTCCTCTTGGACTCTGTCATTTGATATTCAGTTTTCTCCTTGATAGACCTCTCTAGGTCGTCATCGATGACATCTCATCCAAGACATTTGCGATTAATGCAGGGGTGCCTCGGGGGTCTGTCCTGTCTCCTACTCTGTTTCTGTTGCACATAAACGATCTCTTTTTAGCTTCAATTTGCAATCCGACGAACAGCTACGCAGATGATAGTAGCATGGTGATATTATATTTCTCATACCAAACACCTATCGTTGCCTCACATCCGTATCTCAAGATAATTCTGGAATGGAGTAAGAAAAAACACAGGCCGCGGTTTTCTCTAGGAAAATATCAAGGGGTAATGCAACAAACATACTTATGGACGGTAAAATTCCCCAATAGAATTTAATTTGTCTATACTAGGAATGACTAACTTCTCTTGGGACGATCAGGTGCGCGCCATTGCCAGATCCGTCTCTCAGAAGCTAGGCTTTCTTTTTAGAACTAAAAAATACTTCACATCTCATCAGCTACTTACACTGTACAAAGCTTAAGTTAGGCCAACACTAGAACACTGTTCTTATGTTTGAAGTTCAGCCCCAAGGCACACTTTAGCTCTTTTGGATTCAATTCAAAGAAGAGCGACTCGCCTGATTGATGACGAGGGTTTGACCGATTCTCTCGAAACACTAGAGCGGTGATTTATTTCTTTTCTACAAGTACTTTTATGGGAGATGCTCACAAGAACTAATAGAATTGATCCCCCCAAGGGCAATATTTTTGAGGCATATAAGACAGTCGGAGACAGCAGTTCCTGTGCTGTCCAACTTGACGCAGTGAGGACTTCTGTCTACGGAGACTATTTTTTTTATAGAACTTTCAAGCTATGAAACTCGTTACCGAACGGAATCTTCCCCAAAAATTACAACCTCTTCTCGTTTAAGAAGACAGTTAACCGCCATCTTCCGCGAATTATCAAATTGTAGCAGTAGTTTCTTTTATAATTTTACAGTTTTTCTCTTGACAATGTTTAAGTAGTGCGTGGTCCGCTTTAGCAAATGAGTACTCTTACTGAGTACGAATTGCGCACAAAACCTCACTTTTATTTGAATACCCCACAGCCACCCCTTCTCCTGATTAGAATTCGGGAAAAGCTACAATTTAAAAAAAATCAAACGTATAAAATAAATTTGGGAAATTTCAAGAGAAAAATTCAAATTTTGTGTTTTTATGCTTTAAATTTTGTGAAAAAATTAATTAACAAAACAAAAATGTATGTAAAAAATAATTTCGAAAATTTCAAGTTTAAATAATTTTGAAATTTTGGGAAGAAGAGGTATAAAAGTTAGGAAAAACTTGAAATTATAAAGTCAAATTTTAACACAAAAGTTCTAGAAAAGGATTTTAATTTTAGGAAAAGCCTGCAATTCATTCAAAACTTTTCGGATTTAAAATAATTTTAAATTAAATACAATGTTCAGTTTTTCGACAGAAACAACATTTTTATAAAAAAATATATAAAAACAGATATACCAACGTAACGAGTTTTAAAAGTCTAAAGGGACTGAAATCAGAAGCCAATATTTTTAGGAAATACATACCTATATCTTCGCTTTTAGCTTGAAATTTTTTGAAACAGTTAAAATATCGGAACAGAAAATCTGCAACTTTATATAAAAAAATTTCAAGACATCTCTTGTATTTTCGAATTTCCTATGGAAAGCCTGGTTATAAAGATTTATGTTTTGAAAGAGAGAATAATTTTCAACAAGTTAGTTAGAGGTTTGTTAACCCGAAGCCGAGGGCCTTTCTGAGATTGGCCCGGGTTCACTGTACCGCCCTATAGCTACGCCGCTGTACATAATTACATAATTATTTTGCCCAATTAACTGACCTGACAAATCGCAGTAAAATGATCTTATTATATCATCTTTAACTTACAATACTCACTTCTGAATTGATGGTTGCATCACCGCTTCTTTACGTTCGTTACATGTTATAATGGTTGCCTAGGGGTTGTATCTATTACTTAATTTCCCATTGAACGTCGGCGTCGCGTCGTTGGTCAATCAAATTAAGACTCACAATGAGACGTTTGGTGAACTCTAATTTAAATAAAGCTAGAATTCCTTTTAAAGTCTTTAATTGCCCAATAATATTAATAACCCGAATATGGAGAGATGAGATTACAATGATTCTAGTTCAATATAAAAATCGAGAAATTTTCGCCAGAGTTCTCTTTTTTTCAGCGGTAGTAACTCCTAAACGGCTTTTCTTACGGAAAAATTACTTATTACGAGAATTGTATAGCGTTAAATTCCGATTAGGATTGGCACCTAATACTTGAAGTTTGATGCAGCGGTATTACTTGTAACCACGTAATTAAAACTTAAAATGAACAATTTTTACTTCCTTGAATGAATGAGATTTGCATTAGGTGACTTCTCAAACGTCTAACTATATACTTGTATCAGTGGCGGCTGGTGACTTTTTGACAGGGGATGCGCAGTTGCAAAAACAGGGCTTCGAACCGGAACTGAACCGAAAACGGAAAACCCAAAAAAAAACCCTAATTTTTGTAGGAACGAAAATCGGAACAGAACCGGAAAAAATAACGGTTTTTTTCGGTTCGTTGAATTTGTATGTTCTTAAAATAATTTTTACTTTACCCTAAAATTTGGGATTTTTTTAGAAATTTCCTTTTCAAAATTTTACACAAATTCATGCAACTTTCATCTTAAAATTATAAGTTTACTTTTAAGAACATTTTTTTGAAAGTTCAATTAGAAACCTACAATTTCCACTCTTTTTAAGAAAATGTTGATTTTATTCTCAAAATTTTAGGCCAAATTGAATTTTAAGTTGTATAACTTGAATATTCTTTTTTCAAAATTTTTGGTTCTGTTTTGAAATTTGGACCCTTTTTTCAAAATATTTCTTTTCTTTTCCTAAAATTTCGAGTTTAAAATACAAATTTTATGTGCTATTGTAAATATGGACTCAAGCAGTGGAGCTTTTTCATTGAAGCCCAGTTTCCTGGCAATTTTATTTGCGAATTTAAATTTTTCCGAAAATTCCAACTTTTTCTTCAGAACAAACACTCAAACTTTGTTTTTTTTTTCCTCAAACTTGGATTTTCCCTTTTATAATATAATACCCTTGTTTTTTAAAGTTATTAATAAAAATTCCGAGTTGCCTTGAATTTTTTCCTTCAAATTTCACTGTAATTTAAATATGCCAATTTTTTTTCTCGAAATTTCAAATTTTAATGATTTTTTACTATGCCGACTTCATAAAACTTTCCAAAATCTCAAAATTTGTGATTAAATCTTGCTATTTCTAATTTTTCCTAGAAATTGGGAATTTCAGTCAAAATTTCAAGAGAAAAATCATTTATATTCCAATTTAAAGCCGGGATCTTGAAATTGAAGTCAAAATTTTAAGCGTAAACTTGAAACGGTGACATGTTAGAAAATGTTCAATTTTTATCTGGTTTTGTTTACGCTATATTTTATTTTTTTCTTAAAATTTTGATTTCCGCCTCGAAGCTGCGATTTTTGTTTATTTTGTTTTGAATTTAGGCAGCTTTAAAATCGAAATTTAATTAAATCTTGAATTCCTTTTGTATAATTCGTTAAAAATTTAAAAATTGGTAATTTGGAAAATTAGATTCACCAAAATAAAAAAAATTCTGGTACAGAGAATTTTAAAAAAATGTTAAAGTTATTACAAAAACTCGAACTTTTGAAAAAAAATTGGAGATTTCGAAAAAACTTAAAATTTTGGATGAAGCTATATTTAATTTCGAAGAATTTTGATGATAAAAGGTAACACTTTTCAAAAAAGATTAAAATCCTTAAAAAATTCAAATATTTTAAAAATTTGCAATTTTGAAAAAAGTGAAGATTTTCGGGAAAAAGTCTGAGTTATCAAAAAAAGAAGTTAAAACTTAGAGAAATAGTAAAAATGTTGGGCTAAAGTGGACATTTTCAAAAATAAAAGGTAAATGTTTTAAAAAAAATGTTTCAACATAATCATATTATAAAAAATTCAAACTTTTGAAAAACAGAGGAAATTATCCAAAAAAAATGAAATTCTGAAAAAGTTATAGCTTCGAGAAAAAGTTGAAATTTCGATGATAAAAGGTCAAAGTTTTTAAAAAAAGTCTAAATTTTGGAAAAGGTTTGAAAATATTAAAAATGTCGGAATTTTGAGAATAAATTTAATTTTTCAAGAAACAAAAATTAAAGAAAAATCTAATTTTTTAAATAAAAGTTTAGTTTACTACATAAAAGCCGAAACTTCAAGAAAAAGTCGAAGTTTAAAAAAAAATCTCAGTTTTCAAAAAAAGATCAAAGCTTTGAGAAATTGTCAAAAGTTTGACCAAGGTCAAAACTTAAAAAAATTAGGGTAGAAGTTTTTAAAAGTCAGTTTTTGACATCATTAAATTTACAGAAAAAATCAAAATTTTGAAAAAAAAATAACAATTTGGAGAGAAGATCGAAATTATGTATAAAATTCAAAATTTGGAAAATAAATTGAAATCTTAGAGAAAGGTCAAACTGAAAAAATCTGGCGATTAATAAAATAAATAAACATTTGAAAAAAGTGGAAGCTAAAAACAGAACATTTGAATTTGAATGTTTTCAAAATATAAAGACGAAATGCTTTAAGGAAATCGAAAAATGTTTAAGAATTTTTAATTAAAATCGAAGGCAGACTTTTTAGAAAGAGTAATCATTTTTAGAAAGTCAGAACCTTGCGAAAAAGTGAAAACTGAAAAAAAGTTGAATAAAAAAACAAACCTTCGAGAGAGTCGATATTTGCAAAAAGTTAAAACTTTGAAAAAATTCAAATTTTCAAAAAGAATTGCAATGTTTTTAAAAAATCGAATTTAAAGTTAGTTATATTTGCAAAGAAAGATGATATTTCGAGTCTGAAATTTATGATATTTACAAAGGTAAAGTCACACAACTTCGAGATCAATTCCAAATATTCAAAAAAAATTGTAATTTTCAAAAATTTTTTAACAAGAACGAAAGTTATAAAAGTAAAATGTTGAAAAAAATCAAAACCAACCAAATAAGACACAATTTTGAAGAATTTGTAATATTCAAAAATTCAAAATTTTGCAAAAATTCAAAATTTTGCAAAAAGTCGAAATTTTCGAAATCAAATTAAAATTTCGAAAATTTGGAAGTGGAGCGAGAAAACATCGACTTTGTGAAAAAGTGGGTTTTTATTATCGAAATTTTCGAAATAAGTCAAAGTTTTCAATAAAAATGGTTTCAATGAACTGAACGGATTAGCTTTTCACTATTTCATCTCGTATGCCTCGAAAATTATCTGTACAAAAATAAATATGTTATACAGAATGTTTAGCCCACTGTGGGTCTGAAGCAACAGGATGCGAATAACCTTAATTGACTTGTTATTAGCCTTTAATGAAACAATTTTATATTCCAGAAATCTTTAATTATTTAGCTTCGAATGAATACCTCGACTTAAAACGATTTTGGAAATTGTAATTAAGTCTAAGCCGAGTCATATTTAAGAATAACTTAAATTTACCAAGTTAAAGTCGTCTAGGAATGTATAAATATCTCAAATACCTTTAGTCAATATTATAGATGCCATTAACCCTCAAAGCATTCATTTCATACTCCAGGAAATAATAGCTGTTGCAACTTGCAACTATCTAAAGATCTACAAATCTCAAAGTTCATTGGTACGATGCTTTAGAGTTTATAAATTCCGCGAGTCCTTGAGTAGAATAATTCGTATACTTTTAATGTAGATTACAAACGATATTATCTTTTTATGTCCCCATTTCATTCTATAGAC
Source organism: Dastarcus helophoroides (assembly GCA_028583605.1). Lineage (NCBI taxonomy): Eukaryota > Metazoa > Arthropoda > Insecta > Coleoptera > Bothrideridae > Dastarcus > Dastarcus helophoroides. The sequence continues at coordinate 2,586,151 of CM053334.1, read as the reverse complement.
GCATGACATTCTAATGCAATGTTTTTTGCTACTTCACCTCGTATATCTCAAATAGAAATTAACGATATTATGTTACATATATTATTACTCTTAAAGACAATGCATTAGGACAGCGTTTCCCAAGTGGTGGGTTGCGACCAGGTACCGCATTTTATCTGCTGATAATTTACACTATACCTTTTCTAAGATGTTGTAGCCAAAAAGTGCGGTACAAGCACTTAGCGACTTGGATTACTTGTAATATCTTCACAGTTCCAAGTTATACAGTGTATTCAGGTAAATGGGAATGTAATTTGAAAGTTTAAAAAATAACTATTTGACTGCATAAATATGAGTCATGGTTTATATGTAAATAGATATTTGACCTCTGATGGTAATGTGATTTAAAAATAATTATTTGAGTCCATTAGCCTAGGTGAATTATTTATATAAATAACTATTTGAGTTCATTACCTTCCTAAGAGTTAACCTTGAAAGTTTCATATTGCCTTAAAGTTCTGCGACTCCATATTCTAGGAATGTTAAAGTTCTTTGACTCGACCTACATATTATATATCGACATGAGTTAACCTTGAAAGTATCTCATTACCTTAAAGTTCTATGACTTCATATTCTAGGAATCTTGGTGTTGACTTTGAAAATATTACGTTACCATCAGTGGTATTAACCTTTAAAGTGTCACGTTACCTAAAAGTTCATTAATCCCCTTTGTGAATCATTTGTATAAATAACTATTTGAGTTCATTACCTCCCTCAGAGTTAACCTTGAAAGTTTCATATTGCCTTAAAGTTCTGTGGCTCCATATTCTAGGAAGGTTAAAGTTCTTTGACTCGACCTACATATTATATATTGACATGAGTTAACCTTGAAAGTATCTTATTACCTTAAAGTTCTATGACTTCATATTCTAGGAATCTTGGTGTTGACCTTGAAAGTATTACGTTACCATCAGTGGTATTAACCTTTAAAGTGTCACATTACCTAAAAGTTCATTAACCCCCTCTCTTAAAGGTCATTAACTGACCCAAAGTCGCTCGTCATTGGTCGAAACTCGCGCATGCGCCGCAAATTGAATTGTGGCGCGAAAACCTGTTCCAGGATGCCTATAACCCCTCTACTCTTCAGAAAAGTCGAAATTTTCAAAAAGTATATAACCAAAGGATCCTTTCTCTTTTTTCACCCAGGCGAATGCACGGGTACCAGCTAATTTTTTTAATAAAATTGGAGGTTTTTTTAAAGTTTAAACTCAAAATGAACCCAGAATCCAGAGCTTCAGCCTGAAATTTTTAAATTCGAAAAATCGAGAAATATTTCCTTCAAATTTTAAGCACTACCACAGTAGTTATATGCTGTAATATTTAAAAAAGAGGAAGAACATTTTCTGAATTAGGTTAGAAAATCAATTTAAATAAAAAAATTTAAAAAATTAAAAAATGAGTCAGCTGGAACTGAACCGAAAACCGGAAAAAACCGCTATTTTTGTCGGAACGAAAACCGGAACGGAACCGATATGATTTTTTTTCCGGAACGAAAACCGAAAACCGGAACGAAAAAAATAGAGGTTCGATGCCCTGTGCAAAAATATTAGTAGTTAAGAGTTTAGGTGACTCCAGTGCCATAGCAAGGTATTAAATTTAAGAGAAACAAAAGTGATACAAAAGGTGTGATATTTATTAGTATTTTTACGAATTATATTTAATTAACATCTTATAACCTACAAAATATTTTTAGGTTATCATCTCTAAATTATTTTCATCGAGTACAAAAAAAATCATTATCGACAATTCTCAGCCCCTTAAAGTACTCTGTGCGGTTGCACCTGATTACGATTCTAGATTACTTAATTAAAATTGTTTGCTTTCATAGGAATAAAATTATATCACTTTTTACGAAAACTGCATTTGAAGATAAAATGTATTTTATTACAAAGTTCTAATTAAACTACAAAAACACAAAGACATATTTTTTTAAACAAAATCCGCTCTACGATCTTTCAAAGAAATAAAGTGTTCATTACTTTCTCAGCAAGATTGTTTAACTCCAAATTTACAAATAAATAATTAGACCCTAGAATGGGTACTGCTATCTCTTTGTGAATAGCCGTACTATTGGCAGTTAGGCCTGTAAGCGGCACAATTAGCAATCGCAATCAAATCAGCCGGCACCTACGCATTTAGCATCATAAACCGTAAATGCACACTTCAAACTCTGACTCGTACTCACCATTTGGTAACGTCGCTTCAGCGGAGCGGCGTACCGCGGGCTAGCTTTAGCGTGGTGTTCTATAATTTATTTCTCCGTATCCCGTGGAGGCCGTTGATAGACATCGCATGGCAGCCACGCTAGGTGCATAATTCTGCGCAGCAACGTATTTCAATTTCCTCATAATATACATTATAATGGAATAAAAGTTTGCGTACTTTTTTCGAAGTCACTCACAAGTATTATTAGTTAATTAGTATATCATTGTTTTGTGTTCAAAAATGTGATAAATCCAAGACTTTTACATTAAATAGAAAAGAATAGATCGCTCATTTCACGAGAAGCGCGCGCTCTTGCGCTCTTTAAGACCAGCCGCCACTGACTTGTATTACTGTACCCTAGAATGAATATAAATGGTGGATTTATGAAAATATTAGGGATTCTTTTAATTAAAATCTTATATTAAATGTATGTATATTTATATTGTTATGTTTTAATAGTGCATCTTCCTATCCTTTGAAACTTTACACCAAACTGTGGCTTTAAAAATGCTTGACCAACCAAACTCAAGACTTGTTCCACAGTATCACTCGTTATAGAGTACCTTGAATGATATGATTTTCAAGCTGTAAATTTTTTGGAAAATTTTTCATTTTGTAAAACGATTAAGGTGTTTGGTTATTTTAAACTGGCCTTTAGCAGTAGTAAAATAATCATCTTAAAAATATCTTCATAATTCTAACTTATGCAACAGAAGTACAATACTCCCCGGCATATTTCAACGTAAAAATGAAAGCGTTAATTTAAATTGGTTCTTTTGGCTCTCGTTATGTAGAAGATGACCCTCAACAGTGTCCATTAAGTATACGTTTACCTTTACGCCGTAGTAAAAACGTATCCGCAAGCCATACAACGGACGGTATCAGGTAGTACAACAAAGGGGTAATGAATGGTTCCATATGCATTACTCGTTAATCCCGCACGCAAAAAAGGCGCAACTGACGCAGTGAAACACTCCTTATTTGCAAAACATATCCAATTTCTTATTGCATATCGCCCGATTACCTTATTGTATAACCGGGGAAAGTGTTTTCTCATACATATTGCTTACACTCACCTTTGCTCAAGACCACTGAAAACCGCACGACGCAGCATCGAATTTCTCCTAATGGGAAGTCAAAACTATTGCAATATTTGCCGAAGAAGAAATAAAGCTAGCAAAATGTACCAGACCAAAATTTAGTGCGCATAGCATAACGTAGCAATTTATTAGGTTCTCTGCTTATAAAGCTACTAAATAGGTTGTTGAATTACGCATTACCGATTTAATACATAAATAGTGTGGATTAATTATTATAGACTTTTTAATTAACAACTTATTCGTGTAACATGGAATATAATTTTTATAACAACTAACTGACGATGCAATTCCCTGCTTGTATTTGAATTTCACGCGTAACAGAAAATTTGTCTTCTAGATATAGTCGATAACATATATGACATACAACTGCGTATGGTTGTCATTTCAAAGCAACCAGTAATAACTTCTAGTAAACGGCTTTTAAAAAGGTCCATATGAGTGATAAATAAATAAATAAATAAATAAATAACACGTTTATTTCCAACAGGTACACACCCAATTACAGGAAACATTTAAACTATTAAAATACAAAAGTAAATGAAATTATACGGTACAGAACATTAATGTATATGTATCTAAAATTATATTCGGCTTCCCAGATATGTGCAGATTATAGTTTTTAATTGGTCATAATTAATATCACAATAATTCGAAATGCTATTGAATACATTACACATGTTATATATTGGTGATCTACGCATAATGTTAGTACGGAAATTTCGACAATAAAAACAGTTATTTCCACGAGAATTCTGCCGAGGAACCAAAAAACAAATCTTATTAATCAAAGACATATAGTCAATATTATTATGCAGTAGGTTATATAAAAACGTTAATACAATACAATTTCTCCTATTGCATAAAGAATTCATGTTAAACATATCTAGCAAAATTCTAGTGTCAATACCTCTATCAGGATAAAAACCCCGGGACTTGAAAAACATAAATTTCAAAAATTTTCTTTGAGTCGACTCAATTAGCTCTATATTATTTTGGTAAATAGGATACCATATCAAAGTTGCATATTCTAACTTAGATCTAATATACGAAAAATACAGTACTTGCAAACTTCTAATATTTGAAAAACAATTCCAGTTTCGCCTAAAAAAAACCAAGTAACTTGTGAGCGGATTTAGTGGTATGATAGATATGGCTCGAAAAGCTAAGTTTGTCGTCGAATACAACTCCCAGATCTTTCAGTTCGGAGCATCTGTCCAGGGTGTAATTACTGATATTATAGTCGAATAATATATAATTCCGTTTGCGAGTAAAAGTTACTGTTTTGCATTTGGATATATTTAATTTTAAGAAATTATTATTGCACCAGCTTAAAATTCTATTTAGTTGTTCTTGTAAGTAAAAGCAATCGCTAATATTAGTAATGTTATTGTAGATTTTTAGATCGTCTGCAAATAGCAAATGATCGCATTCAATGACAGAAGTTATGTCATTAATAAAAATTAAAAAGAGTAATGGGCCTAGATTTGATCCCTGTGGAACTCCGGAAGTTGTTATATATCTCTGAGATTTGTGGCTTCCATATTCGACAAATTGTTCTCTGGAGGACAGGTAGGATGTGAACAGTAATATTAAATCCTCAGTGAAACCAAAACCCTTTAACTTGGATAGTAGTAAATAATGATCTATTTGATCAAAAGCTTTCTGTATATCTGTGTAAACTACATCAACCTGTCCTCCTAGATCCAAATTGTCGCATATAAAGTCACTTATGGTTGCTAAATTTGTGACTGTTGATCTTTTTAACATAAAACCATGTTGATTTGGTGATATTACTGGACTGACATGGGTGTAAATGTTATTATATAAAATCATTTCAAATACCTTAGCAAAATTACATAAAATAGCTACAGCTCTATAATTTTTGATCATCGATGCATCTCCTGATTTTAGGATCGGACATATTCTAGTAGTTTTCCATATATCCGGAAATTTAGTTGTTCTTATAATAAGATTGTACAAAATACATAGTGGAGATGCAAACACGTTAGCACAGTATTTAATCACTACGTTAAGAATGTTATCTATGCCAGCGGTCATCTTATTTTTCAATTTTTTTATTGATTGCAAGATATCATCTTCTGTAATTCGTATTAAGTTGATTTTACTGGATGAAAATGAAAGATCTTTATTAATATTTTCTGGATTGGAATTTATGTAAACACTAGCAAAGTATTTTGCAAAACCATCCACTACTGCTTGTGGTGAGTCGATAGTTTCGTTATCAATAATCATACTTCTAGGAATTCGAGAGCGACTCCTCTTCAATTGCACAAATGACCAAAATTTAGTTGACTTACGTGTGATTTCATCTTCCGCTATTGAAATGTGATTTTGGTAAGCAGAATCCATTTGCCGCTTAACTTCTGCCCTTAAAGTTTTATACTGATTAAGGTAATGATCATTTTTAAATTTTTTAAAATTCTTATAAGCAACTTCTTTACCTCGCAGAGTGTTCTTAATTTTTGTAGTAAACCAGGGTGGAAAAGTTCTATTCTTTTTTCTGTATTTTGGCACACATTCATCCATAATTCCGTATAATATTGTATAAAAAGTTTCACATGCGTCATTAACATCTATGTAGTGATTCGATACAATAACAATTTATTTTATTTTAAGTTCTCTCATGTTCCCAAACTTTTAGAGTTATCTTTATTTTTGGGTCTTAGCCCAATATCATTTTGTTTACTTCTTAGAGGAATTTAAATAGTTATCAATAAATTCCGATAACTATTCGACTTTTAATTGTTATTTAGAATGAGTGTTCATATTAATCAAAAATATTTTGAGAAAATATTTAAAAAATAATTGTAAAGTGGTTTCTTTCTAAAAGAATTTTTGATTTGGTTCTTACCCTACAAGATACTTAAGTCTCAAAATTACCAGAAAATGAATCTTTAATTTTTCCCAAATAACATTTCTTCGGCCCGAAAGTGTTTAATACAGTTCTGTAAGGCGCATTTTAGAGGAGGTTATTCCAATGGTGTGCACAACTTGAGAGAAACCTGACCTACAACTGTATATCACCGTTGTAACTAATTTCGATTCCTTCGATTTCTTCAGTGGCGGCTGGCGTATAGGCACTGTGGAACTGCAGCACCCCCAATTTCGCTTACGAGTTTTTTTCTCAAAATTTTCTGAACACTTTTTATTACACAATTTTTTGTAGAAATTTTAAATTTTCTTTCATTTCTGTTGATAGAAATTTTAGGTTTCTTTCACGAAGTTACGACATTTAAAAACCTATTTTATTTTTAATTTTGATCAAAATCACATTTTCACGTTTTGGGGAAGAAATCATTATTTGGAGCAGGAATTAAAACTTTAACAAAAAAACTCAAATTTCTTTGAAAATGTCAACATTTTGAGAAAATAATTACAATTTTAAGAACAAATCTAAATCCAACTCATCTCGTATTTTACTATTTCTCTAAAAACTAAGTTAATATGGTATCTTCGAATTTTTTCCTCAAATCTCATTTTGTATAAAAATTTTGAGTTTTTTTGAGATATTTTGATTTTTTTAGGAAATTTCTGCAAAGTTTCCATTTTTTCTAAATATTTTATAAAAAGAAGTTTTCTCGCAATTTGCATGTTTCCTGAAAGTGTTGTTTTTAAAATTTCGTCTAGAAATTACAACTTCTCCAGATTTTTCTTTATGTTCCTGTAATTTACTTTAAAAATGTCAAGTTTTTTTACGACACTTTGACAATTTAAAGCTCATTTTATTTTGTAGTTTTGACAAAAATGTTTGGGAAAAAACCCTCAAAGCTCTATAAAAATTTCAACATTTTGGGAAAAACAGAAAATTTTGACATTTTTGTAAAGTTATTTCATTTTTTTTTTCAAATTACTATTATGTCTCTAAGAAATTTTGCTTTTTTTTTCCTATGCAATTTATGTTTTTCTCTAAACATTTTATACAAAGAAATTTTTTTGAAATTTCGACTTTTCCTGGAGATTTTGACTTTAAAATATTTTTTCTTGTAGAAATTTTGATTTCTCTCTTGTTTTTGAAATTTAAAAGTTTTTTAATGAAATTTTAATATTTTAAAGTTCATTTTATTTTATAATTTTGATAAGAAACTGAAAATTATTAAGTATAAGTTTAGGGAAAATAAACTTCCAATCTGCATAAAAATAAAAAAATTTCAAGAAAAAGTGTACCTTGTAAATTTCAACCTTTTTTACAGTTTGATATTTCTCTAAAAAATTACTACTACTGTAGGACCAAAGAAAACTCTGAATCGGAATTTCCAATTTTTCTACAAATGTTAAATTTATACTTGAATTCTTAAGCTCGAATTTCAAATTCAAATTTAGATAAAAAAAGATCAAAATTTAGAAATTAAACTCAAAATTTCAAAAGAAAGCTGATTATATTTCTATAAAAAGTTGAAATTTCTTATTTGTAAACAACAATTTTCAAAAAAAAATAACCCTTTAGGAATTAAAGAGAACAAAATCTTTTCAAATAAATTAATTGTCAATCTTATAATATCGACTTTTAAAGTGAGATTTATTAAACTTTTTGAGAAAAAGAGTCAACATTTCTAGAAGAGTCTTAAAATTTCGAAATTAAAATTAATCAAAAAAAAATTCATTAACAATTTACTGCTCTAATTTAATTTTTTTCTAGTAATTTTGAAGTTTCAGAGAAACTTCAAAAATCAAATATTCCAGCTTGAAGCCAATTTTTTTGTGATTAAAATTTAAATTTTGGCAACTTATTTGTACATAAAGTGCAAGTTTTTTTGGAAATTTGTTTCAAAACTTTGTACAATTTTAAAAATAAAAAATTTTGTTATTAAATTTTTTAAATTTGTGTGTTATTTCAAAATTTTTCTCAAAAAATAAATATTTAAAAAAGAAACATTACCACTTTTAAAAAATAAAGCTAAAGTTATCAGGAAAATCGAACTTTTAAAGAAAAAGTCAAATCTTAAAAAAATTTGACATTTTCATGAAAAGTCAAATTTTCAAAAAAAAATTAGTATTTCGAAAAAATTTTTCAATTTTTAAAATGGTCGACATTTTCAATAATTTTCGGAATGTGAATAAAAGACGAATTTTTGGAAAAATATCGACATTTAAAATAAATTGCAGTTTTTAATTCCATTTTCAAAGAAGCTAAATTTTTTAAATACTGAAGAAAACTCAAAATAATCGAAAAATTCGTAATTATCAAAAAAGTTGCAATTTTGAAAAGGTAACATTTTAAAAAAAGTAGAAATTTTTAATAGATCAAGTTTAAAAAGAATTTTTCTTTTAAGTCGGAGATTTAATTGGAAATGTTTAAAAAAATATATAAATAAAATTTAAAGAACAGTTCGAACTTTCTAAAAAAAAGTCAAGTTTTCAAAAAGAGTCGAAAGTTTGAAAAAAAAGTGAAAGTTTTGAAATGGAGTCGAAATTTTAAAAAATATTAGTCGAAAATTTCAATAAAAAGTCTTAAGATATGTCTGACCTAAGAAAAAATCAAAATAGTTGAAATAAAAAAAAAATTTTAATTTTCAACTTCCAAAAATTTGAAATTTTGGAAAATGACTAAAATTTTGAAAAATTCGAACGTTTGAATAAAACCGGAATTTTCAACAAAGTGAGAATTAAAATAAAAAGTCGAAAATTTCAAAAAGAGCAGATTTAAAAAAAGGTTAAGATTTTCAATAAATAAATTTGAAATTGGTTGACAAGGCAAACATTTTCAAAATCTGTTAAATGTCCAAAAGAAAACATTTTCAAAAAGAAAAAGGCGAAATTTATATTCGAAATTAAAAAAAATATCAAAATATGCAAAAGATTTGAGAATTTTTGTCGAATTTACGAAAGAATTCGAAATGTTAAAAAAGTTTAAATTTTAAAGTTGGGAAATTGATACTCAACTTTTCAATAAAAATAAAAATTTTCGAAACCGGAATATTGAAATTAAGTGAAAATTATCAGGTAGGCTGAAGTTTTCAAAAGTCGAAATATTGATAAGTTAAAATATTGGAAAAAGTTTAATTTTTGGTAGTTAAAATTTTGAATCAAGGTGGAAGATTTTTTTAAAAATTGAAATATTAGGTCATAAAAATTAAAATTTTGAAAAAATGTCAAACATTTCACAAAATTTTAAAATTTTCAAAAAAATCGAAATTTTGAAAGAATTTCGAAAATTAAAAATTAGCGAAATTTTCAATAAAGAAAATCAAAAAATAATCGAAACTTTGCAAAAAAGTCGAAATTTTGAAAAATAGTTGACATTTAAATAAAAACCAGTCGAAATTATTGAAAATCGAAATTTTCAATAAAAAAATTATAATTTACCAAAAAAATATAAAAAAAAGGTGAAATTTAGAAAAAGTCAAAAGTCCAGTTTAAAAAAAAAATACGTTTTCAAAAAACAGTAAGAATTTTCAAATGGTAAAATTTAAGAAAAATTGTAATAATTAAATTGCAAAAAAAATTACAAAAAAAAACAGAACACCGAAAAGTCTAAATATCTACGAAAATATGAAAATTTCCTAAAGAGTATTCACAGTTTTTCAGAAAAGTCAATATTTAAAAATAAAATAAGGTCGAGATTACAAAAATATTTTAATTTTTCAGTACAGTCGAAACTTGGAAATAAATCCAACTTTTGAAAACCGTGACATTATCAAAAATTTTCATTGTCAAATTTTCAAAGAAATCTAAAATTTTCGAAAAGTAACATTTTGAAAATATCGAAATTTTCAGTCAAAATCTTAAAAATTTTAAAACGCTAAACATTGTCGCAGCACCCCCATTAGTTTTGGCTACGAGCCGCCACTGAAATTCTTCCTAATAAACTACACGATTCTTTAATAAAAATTTAAGATATTTGAGCAATCACTTAAAATCGAAAAACTTTTATTATGAAAAATTCCAAATCGATAGAAACAAATCTCAAAAATGGATCAAAAATTGCGAAGTGATCCTGATAAACATAAACCATTGAATAAAAATAGATGGCGTTTTTCTGTGACGCATTTTGGAGTTAAAAACAAGTTTAAAATATAGCAAATGATACTTTTACTTAGAGAAAGCGCTTTACTCAAAACGCTCTAATAAATATAATTATTGAGTTTTTCACATTTCTTGCAAATGGAGCGAACCAGGACCAATGCTCTAGTTCGGAAATAATAATCTGAAGAAATAAGCATAAATAATCCGAAGTCGGTTGGTATTTTGGTTTTTTCTTTCATACAAATTTATAACCTCTTAAAAATATCTATAAATAGTATATAAAATTAATAAATCTCTAAGCACTGGCTGACAGACAACCCACAGCCTAAACGAGTGGGTATAGAAATATGAAATTTTGCACACGAATTGGAAGGATAGCCAAGGTGGGAATCAAGAAAGGATTTTTCTAAATTTAGCCTCTAAGGGCATGAAATGGGCTTTAAACACTACATGGTTTTTATGCAATAAATAATATAGGGTGGGTGCACCAGTAACAAACCATTTAAGAGACATTTTGAAACAAAATTTGATAATGTAACTCAATTATTTCATCAATCATTATAAAAAAAGTACATCGTATTCCTTGCCTACCATATCATCATATAGTTTGTTCCGATTTTTTTAATAACCATTAGGTTTATTTTTATTCAAAAGTGAATGTGGCAAGTCACAATGTGCCTAAGATGGACCAAATTGTACCAGTAACAGACCAGGTATTGTGCCAACAGTAGACTAGTAAATAAAGTGAATGTTGTTAATGAAGAATAACTTTATTATCAACAATATTGAACTTAATTAAATTTTATACTAAGTAATCATCTCAACAGTCCCAGAAAAATATTCCCTTTCATACTTAACAATTATGTAATCGCCTTTTTTTGGTTTTTGGGTGATCTTCAAAGATTTGTGAACAAAGAAAAGTACATTCTCATCATCAGAATCTGAATAAATTCTTAATCGTTTTATTATTGTTTATTTTTTTTTGAAGAGGTTGCTTTTTTTTTCATCTGAATCTGTTTCCTGTTTCCTATTATTCTTTGAATTTTTTTTATTCGTTGTCTTCAGAGCTTTTCTTTCTTCTTTTTATTTCTTGATCTTTTTTTCTCTTTCCAATATTTCATCAATTCACTGCTGTTTACTGCATCAGGCGGGAAAATCTTACGCTTTTTCTGGTTGCCTTTAATTGGGGATTCAGACGGCCACACAATTACTGCTGCAAATGGTGGACTTTTGGTTGAAAGTTTTTTTTTCTTTTTTGCCATCGCTATTATCCAGGATTTAAGCAATACTTCTTCTTGTACGGTCAATATGGTTGGATGTCCCATTTTTCTCTGCAAGGGTAATTCAGTTTCATTTTATTTATAATTGTTGTATGGGCAATATTTTGTGGGGAGAATTTTTGGCATGTTTCTCTCACTTTGGCACCTATGCTTATTTCTTCTATTGCTTTTATGACGTCTTCCTCTTTATATCTGAAAAACGTTCTTTTCGGTGGCACAGTGTCTGTGAAAAAAGTATAAGTGGTAAATTATTGGAACAAATTCATACTATAGATATCACCACTATTATACCACTGGTCAACGACTGGAACATTGTGAATTTTTGAAGTATTTGTTATAATACTTAATTAGGGCATCATAAGTGAATATAAATGTAATAGAAAAACTAAAAAAAATATTACACAGTTTAATCAGCAGTTGTTGACCAAATGGAACATTACTGGAACTCCATAGAATTTGTGCTTCATTAGTTTTCCAAAGACAATTATCGATTCAAATTAGTATTTTCTAAGAAAATAATATGTAATATTATTGATATATGTATTATAATATGCATTTAACACGAAAATAGCCCACAAAAATTGATGTAAACCAAGATTTAAAAGGATTAAAATAACTTACAGTCGTACGCGCTCTTAATAGAATGGTCACCCAGAACAAAGTGAACGAATCACGTTTTGGAATAAGTAGTTTTAACCTGTTTAGATAGCGCTTGAATCACTTTTCGTTATAATTACATGGTTGGTCGAAGTACGCTAAAGCTACCTATCGCAGAAAAAATGGCGAAAAATTTAAAAGAAAGTTAATATTTATATCTGAAGTTTAAAGTGGTGTACTACTGGTTCCTGGTGTGGGACTAGTGCACCCACCCTACACGATTGTATTCAAAGTCGGAGACAGCAAATTCCTGTGCAGTCCAGCTTGACACAGTGAGGATTTCTGCCTACGGAGACTCTTTTTTATATAGAACTTCCAAGCTGTGGAACTCGTTACCGAAAGGAATTTTCCCCTAAAATTACAACCTATCCTTGTTTAAGAAGGCGGTTCATCGCCATCTATCCTTGTTTCCGCATCCCACTCGCAGTGCTTTGAAGGCATAATGAGGTCGCCCTTTGCGAGTGGATTAAAGTTTAAAAAAAATTGGCCAATATAATTATTCTTATTATCATTGAGATGTTCATTATGCGCATAAGTCTCTTTTATTTTTTTATTTATGCTTCCAGCAAATTATATATGAATCAGATATGAAATTGGATAAAGCAGCACCTAAAATACGTCATTGTTATCATTAATATTGTGGAAAGAGAAGGATAGGATGATAACAATTAGGAATACCATATATTTTTCAAAGCAATAAGCCGATTTAACCATTTTACCAAGTATATAAGACGATAAGAGAGAAGAGTATTTATTATACATTTTTACCAATTTGGTTTCCTGGTTTCCTACATACTGTATAGTATATTTAAATAAAATTGATATGTCAATCTGTAACTTCGAAATAATAAATATTAGGGTTTTTTCTCATGATTAAACATTTTTTATAATTTTGTAAAGTTGTTATTGTGAGGAATGCAAGGTGTTTTAAAACAGGAGTCTCTATCTAAGCCCAGGAAAATAGGGTTCAAAATTTAAATTTTATGTTAAATTACTGAAATTTAAAGAACAATTTACACAATAAAAAGTTTTAAAAAACATTACATCTATAAAGAATGTCCTCTGTCAAGTTTAAAAAATTGTTTGTGAAAATAGTTATTTATGATACAAGTGTTAAAAGTGACATTTTATTTTGGGAGTGGGGAGTATTGCGGAACGAGCGTAGCGAGTGGAGCAACCCCACGAACAAAATAAAATCACTTTTAACAAGTGTATCATACAATATTTTTTGTAAAACTGTTAAATTAAAAGAGAAAATGCTGTCCCTAGGGTTGAATTTTAGATTTATTGTTTGCGTGTTGAATTACATATTTGACATTTACATCTGACAATCAAGTCAGGTATTGGATAGAGTGTAACTAAGTAAAACAATTGTAAGTTGTTTAATGTTAATTAGTAACCACAATTGAACCTGTCCTAAAATATTGTAGATTTTATGGCTAATAAACATGAATTTTGAAGAAAAGATTGGAAATTAAAGCAATTTTATTATTCCATCTGATGTTGAAGAAACAGCAAATACATCAACTGAGATTTATTGCTCCAGAAATCCGGACAAAAATATGATGGTATGAAATAAAGAATCTAGCGGATAACTTCACTAAAAATATATTTTTGGTTTACGCCGAAGGAAATTCTAAGTTATGGAATCTCTCTATGATAAAAGCTAGTTTTTAAATCAAACTAGGATATAAGTAAGTATTAAAACCAGCGTACAAGATTTTTTTGAATGAAGCTCCAGACACCAAATATGCAGTAAAAAGTTGCGTCAGTTTTTGGATTATTTGGAGTCTGTCGCTCTCAAGAATTTTGTAAATTAACACTGGATGATATTGAAAAATCTTTGTTTTATATTATGAAGACTAAAAGCAACATCCGTCCTGGTTTTTGCACGGATTACTTTGCATAAATACCTCTGCAATTACTTCTCAGGAAAACTAAAATAAGTAACCGTTCAGATTGTAATAGTAATATTAATATTATAAATAAATAATTTATAACTATTTTGAATGTTTTAATGTTTGGAAACACAATATTGTTGGACCAGTCCGTCCAACCAAAAAAATATCTTTCTAATTTTACCAGTACAGCTTTCTATTTTATATTGTATATTGCTAGATATCAGTGTTTCCTAAACAGTGGGTCACAACCCTGCAGCGGACTACAAAAATAAAATACCAAGCTGCAGAATTGTCTTCATACTCACAAATGATTAGTTCTTTCCAGCATTAAGATATAATTAAAACATCTTTTAGTGGGTGGCGAAGGGAAAATATTAAAAACAACCGGGTTAGGGCAAAAAAAGTTTGGGAAACACTGCTATATTTACTTTTCAAAGTGTTTTTGTCACGTGTCATTATAAAAGTCAATTTTTAGTTCACTTATCAATGAACTAAAAATGTCACTTTTAATAACAATTTTACAAAAAAACTATTTTTGTATTAATTATCTCTGAACTTTATGGCTTAAGAATCACTGCTGATATTCAATGTAAAAAAAATTAGCTAGAAACTACGAAACTATGAATATAAAATATTGAAATGAAATGTACCAAAACATGATTGTCATGGAAATAAAATCTGCACAAATAATGCACTGATTTTCAGCTGATCATTTTGTCTTCAAATCCATACAGTAATCTTAACAAGCTGCTTATTATCGAAAAAAAAATTTATTTATAATCACTGTAAGTGGTCAAATTGCAATATGATGAGTGATGAGGAATATTTGTTGTGAAGCATATCTGGCGTAGGGTATGTTTAAACCTTTATGTTATGAATAGTTTTGGAGACAATAGTAAGTTTTGAAGTCTTGGGCTTGAAGACGAACTTTCTGCTTTTCTGTGAAAATTTAAAACTGTAAATTATAAAATCAATTTCCATAGTATGCACTTTTGGTTCTACCAACGATTTTTACAGTTTATTATTTATATCATCGAGAAGCTATAAATTAAAATTACCACAAAAACTAAAATTTCAGGTGAAACATTTAGATTTAACAAATTCAAAATTTTGGAAAAAAATCGACTAAGAGATTCAGAACTGAATTAAAGAAATCGAATTAAAAAAAAACTGTTCTTAAATTAGGGGAATATAAATAGACATTGCAAGAATAAAAACTTAGGGAAAAAAAATATTCAGAACATGCGAAAAATTGCCAAGTTTCTAAATTTAAAATAAACTTTAAAATTCGGAATATTATGAAGAAAGTGGAAATCGGGAGAGCAATCACCAAATTATATCTAAAAAATACAAAATTTTGAGTAAAAATTTATAAACGCAGGTGCTGAGTATTAGGAAAGATTTTTTCAGATTTCATCACCCAAGGATTTTAATAGAGGATGAAAATTTGTAGGTTCGAAACTTTTAGAATTTTTAATTCTAAAAGTTTCTACATTTTTAATGTAGAAATGATTTTTAGGCTTCTATTTATAATTTATTTATAATAAAGATGTGAAGTAAGGTGCAAGTTTTTATGGGAAGTGCTCATTTTCGAAATTCGAAACGATGAAGATGGGAGCTGCCATTTAGAGTTCGAAGCAGGTTTGAAAAATATTACAACATAAAAGAAATACATTTTAATTGATTTAAACCCACATCATGCAAAAGCAGCCTCCGATGTGTTTAGCCGTAGGTTTATATGTCAATAAATGGACTTAGGGCTCCACCAAGAGCCTTGGTCATATAGGGGACAAATTAAAGGACTCACAAGAAAATCATGTAAGGTAATATTTAATAACCTTCATGAACATCCACGCTCAGCTACATTAATAAGCGGAAAAATCTCACTTGTTCCTTTTCCAGAGTTCATTACCAGGGATTTAGTTGCAGGATCTATCGTAATGCTCACTATGAGAGGTATGCAAGAGGTAGTTATTGCCTCAGCATACTTCCCGAAAGACAAAATAGTGACACCACCAGAGGACGTCAAACGACTCATTAGCTACTGCAAACTGAGAAACAAACAAATCATAATTGGATGTGATGCCAACTCCCACCATATTTTATGGACAGCACAAACACAAACAAAAGAGGTGAATACCTTGTTGAATATTTGTTCATTAGCGACATAGACATTACCAACACTGGTAACACTCCCACCTTTGCTAACATCGTCCGTCAAGAGGTACTAGACCTAACCCTCACGAGCACGACAATTAGTAGCCATGAAAAGAACTAGCATGTTTCAGATGAAACCTCAATGTCCGACCATAGACACATCCGGTTCGATATAGAGGCTGAAATAAAGGTCTTCAGTGAATACGGAAACTCCAAATTAACCGATTGGGATCTATACAGAACCAAACTTAAATCGGAAATTAATGATCACAACTACTCAATTGAAACGGTTGATGACTTAGAATTTTATTCTAAGGAAGTGAGAGCTCTGATAATAAACAGTTATAAGCAAAGCTGTCCAGTAAAACAAAGAGTTGTTAATAATTCAACACCCTGGTAGAACATGACGCTCACCAAATTAAGAGCTGAAACGAGAAAACTGTTTAATAAGGCTAAACTCACCAATAGCTGAGGCGAATACAAAAAAGCCTTAACAGAATACAACAAAGAGCTTAGAAGGTCTAAAAGGAAATCATGGAGGAGCTTTTGTGAGGGAATTAAAGATATGTTCCAGTCAATACGACTCCGGAAAATCCTATCCAAAGATCACTCGAATGGAATAGGGCTTCTCCAACACCAAGACGGAAGTTACACCAAGAACCGCCTGGAAAGTGTAAGTTTGCTTATGCAAACTCACTTTCCGGGATCTACAGAAATTGTAAATACGCACAACAGTGCTGCGTTTGTAGAGGGCCATTTACGCCCCTATAAACGAGTAAAAAGCCTGGCGGAGAGAATATTTGCAAAAAACAAAATAAAATAGGCGGTGAATTTCTTTGAGCCCTATAAATTACCAGAAGAAGATTAAATCTTTCCAGCCCACAGCACGCTATAATGAAACTTATTAATCCACTAGCTCCAATTTTCAAAGCTAGTTACACGTTAAGCTACATTCCAATAAGCTGGAGAGACGTTAATGTGGTTTATATACCTAAGGCAGGCAAACGACCGTCTGCGCAGCCTAAATCATATAGACCCATTAATCTAAGTCATTTCTCCTTAAAAGAATGAAGAAAATTATGAACCAACACAAGAGAAGCAAAGAATTCGCTTTATGAAAATCAGTTTGCCTATCAAGAAGGCAAATAAATCCACAGAGACAGCCTTACACAGTCTTGTCAAAAAGATAGAAAGTGCATACTCAGACAAAGAAATAGCTCTTTGTGGATTTATCTACATAGAGGGTGCTTTTGATAACACCTAATATGAATCCATAATGGCAGCAGCTATCAAAAAAGGTTTTGAGAAACCTACCATCGACTGGATTGTCTTCATGTTAGATGGTAGGAGGATTAAAGCAACCTTAGGTAGTGATTCACTCACAGTGAGATCAGCAAGGGGTTGTCCCCAAGGAACTGTTTTATCTCCACTGCAGTGGTCCATCGTGGTTGATGACCTTCTTAATATACTGCATTACTCGGGCTTTGAAGGTTATAAACATAATATTACTGTCATTATCAGGGGCAAAAACAATAAAATCCTGTTAAATTTAATGCAAAAGGCCCCGAATACCATAAATAACTGGTGTTCAAAACAAGGGTTACGTGTAAACCCTAATAAAACAATTATAATTCCTTTCACGAAGAGAAGGAAGCTAAATCTAACAGCTCCCACTATGAATGAAGTTTAACTTAACTTCTCAAGTGAGACTAAATATCTAGAAATAGTCCTAGACCAAAAGCTCGCCTGAAATCATCATTTAAAATAGTCCAGTTGGTCATATAGGAAGATAATTACACTCCTGATCGCATACGTTTCTTTAGTATGGTGGCCACAAATAACGAAAAAGACAGCACAAAACCAGCTGAATATGGTTCAAAGGTATGCATGCCTGGGCATAACAGGCGCAATAAACACCTGCCAACAGCAGCAATGGAGGTGATGCTAGGTCTAACTCTTCTCCACCTTTTAGAGAAGAGGGAGGCAATCAAAGGAGCCTCAAGATTACTGAAATTAAAACAATTTAAAGAAGGAGACTTCGCTAGTCACATGGGAATCCTTAAGGAATGCAGCCCGGTGATTTTAACAAGATCGGTTGATTATATGCAACCCAAGTACGAATTTGATCATTCCTTTGAGGTAGACTTAAATAGCCACACTGACACTGAATTAGTATCTGAAGAAAAACACAAAATATTCATCTGGTTTACAGACAGATCAAAGATATCATATGGGACTAGAGTGGAAATTTATGGCTCTAACTATAGGTTTTCGAAGGCCTTGGGAAAAGATCCAACTGTCTTTCAAACTGAAATACATGCAATAGAACTCTGCGCCTACGAGTGTCTTCGAAGGAACCTGAAAGGAACAAAGATCTACATTAACACTGACGGTAAAGCGGCAATACAGGCTCTTAGCAGCTGCCTTGTCAAATCCAAACTAGTTTGGGACTGCAAACAAACTTTAAAGCAATTGGCTAAACACAACAGGATCAGCCATAAGTGGATGCCAGGGCACAAAGGAATACAAGGAAATGAAGCTGCGGACCAACTCGCTAGAGAAGGATCTGCATCGTCATTTCTTGGACCTGAATCGGCTTTTGGTTTTTCTATAAGTCAAATCAACAATAAGGTTAAAAATGGGAAGCAAAGTCAAGAATCTCTTACTGGAGATCATATGCAGGACTACGACAGGTGAAAAGATTCATATCTGGAACTCTTGAAAAGACAAAAGTCTACTTAGAGCTCAGCAAATCCGAATTGAAGATCCTAACCGGCCTCTTAACAGGACATTGCGCTATGAGATACCACCTTAAAAAAATGGGTCAGGCTAAAGCAGACCTATGTCGTTTTTGCGCAGAAGCTGCGGAGACTGCAGAACATATGCTATGCAAGTGCGATGTGCTTGCAGGTAAAGGCACGGCCAACTCGGATGGGCGTCCTTAGATCCCTCAGATGTGGAAAAACTCAATCCCAGGTTCATAATAAACTTCTACAAGGGTTTGAGACTGGGAACTACATAGATCAGGGTATGCACAAAAGATCTTCTTAGGTTGAGGTGCGGAGTGGACCAAGAGAAACACGAAATGACCCATATATAATCTAATCTAACTGATTTATATTGTATAAGGGCTGATTTATCAAAAGGGGAATGTTGCAATCCAAAGCATATAGTGGATAAAAAGTAGGATATTAACAGAAAAGAAGAATTCGAAATTTCGGAATAAAGTCGAAATTTTAAGGTAAGGTAGGGAAGGTATACCGAAAACGCCACAACTGTGAGGTATTTCGAAATGAAATCTAGTATAAATATCATTTTCTTTAAAGTAGCGAACGCGTTATAGAAATTTAACCTTTAAGAGGCCCCACAGACTCCTTGGATTCTGTGATTTTTGAGAATCGTTACATCTCGTGGCCGCCTACGTCCACCGTCTTAGTATCTTCAAATTTAGTCACCAAAAGGCGGATGTAGAAAGAAATTGTGTATTGGGTGTGTTTTGGATAAGCTCTGCCTATTCAAAATTCTGGCAGGATCTGTGACACCCCATGTCCACGTTTCTTATAGAGGGAATATTTTTAAAAGAAAGATATCCAATGAGTTTCCCTACACATAAAAATCAAGAAATTATACACCTCCACTTTGTTTAACTTTACAAGCCAAAATACATTATGCGCACAAGTTACAAACCCGAATAAAGTTTTGTTCCTTTCATCTTCGATGCATCAGAACAAAAAATCGATGTTGATAAAAAAGGCATTAGATTATGTGTTATTATTGGTTCTATCAAGAGTCGTTCACGAAACCGACAAGAAATGTTCAGTTTACCAAAGCAACTTTCAATTTACCGAAGCACCTGACGCACGTCCCAGAAGATGGCCTATGGTCACTATAGTCTTTCTATTTCTCGACTTAAGTAAGGTCAATACCTGCGTAATGAATATAAACAATTCCAAATAGAATCATCTCTGACAGGCCATACGGCTTTAGACAACAACGTTCCACTGGCGATCTACTGGCATATGTTACTCATATCTGTAACTCAGCTATGGAAAAATATGGTGAGGCTAGGGTTGTGGCATTGGATATCTCAAAGGCTTTCGACAGAGTCTGGCACCGATCTTTTTTCGCCAAATTAACATCTTATGGTCTTCCTCCTGGACTCTGTCATTTGATATCCAATTTTCTCGCTGACAGATCTCTTCAGGTCGTCGTCGATGGTATCTCATCCAAGACATTTGCGATTAACGTAGGGGTGCCTCAGGGAACTGTTCCGCCTCCTACTCTAATTCTGTTACACATAAACGATCTCTTAGCTTCAACTTCCAATCCTATATACAGCTACGCAGATGACAGTAACCTCGTGTCATATTCGTTCTCCGACTACAGATACAGACGATTAATCGGGATCTCGAGATTATTCTGAAATGGGGTGAGAACAATTTGGTTAACTTCAATGCTTCAAAAACTCAGGCCACGATTTCTTTAAGAAAACATTAAGGGATAATGCAACAAACATACTAATGGACGGTAAAATCCTTCCGATGAAATCTAATCTATCTATCATAGTAAAATGTTAGCACTTACTTTTCTTACGACGATCATGTGCGCGCCATTGCCAAATCCGCCCATCAGAAGCTAGGCTTTCTTTTTAGAGCTAAAAAGTACTTCACATCTCATCAGCTATTAACACTATACAAGGCTCAAGTTAGACCAACACTATAATACTGTTCTCAGGTTCGGAGTTCAGCCCCAAAACACACTTTACCTCTCTTGGATTCAATCCAAAGAAGAGCGATTCGCCTAATTGATGATAAGAGTCTGACCGATTCTCCCGAAACACTAGAGCACAGGCGTATGGTTGGTGATTTGTCTCTTTTCTACAAGTACTATCATGGAAGATGCTCGCAGGAACTAATAGGATTGATCCCCCCAAGGGCAAGATTCTTGAGGTATACTAAACAGTCGAAGGCAGCAAATTCCTGTGCGTTCCAGCTTGTCACAGTGAGAGTCTGTAGAACTTCCAAGTTATGAAACTTGTTACCGAAAGGAATTTTCCCCAAAAATTACATCCTTATTTAAGAAGGCGGTTCATCGCCATCTATCCTTGTTTCCGCATCGTACTCGCAGTGCTCTGAAAGCATAATGGGGTTAGCCTTTGTGAGTAGATTAAACTTAAAAAAAAAAGAAAAGAAACTGTTAACATTGGGCATGTTGGTAACGCAAATGAGCCTAATAAAAACTACTTCCTGATGATTTTCATATTCGCACATTTTGACAGTAAAGCCAAAATCACAAAATTTTACATGACGAATCCACCTTTAAAATAGGTTTTTGTGTACCTCCTTAAAACATTACCTTCATTACGAAACTCGATATGTATTGTATCTTTGTTAATTTACTTTAAGAAGACCCAAAGAAATAGAACGTACAATGTCACGATAAAGTAACGAGAAATTTAAATTCTTACATGATAACATATTAGGTACAAAGCAAGCAAAAAGAAGCCGTATACAAGTTCTGTTATTCTTTAAAGATAATCGAAGCAGAAAATTAACCAATTAATTTGATAATAACCCAGTTCTATGTAAATGAAAATTCATAAATCGTAGACTTTAACATTAAATATTGTATTAATACTGTTAATTCATGCTAAATATCTATTATTGTTGCAATTGTATACCTTGTTTAACATCATTCAACATATCATTAAATATAACTTTATACTTTATTCGCCTAACGACCTTTTATATTTAATAGCTTCCGCATTTGAATTTTATTCAGCTTCTGGTTACTCTGGAAAGATGAAACAATTTAATTCAAACGTATCGATGTATTATGTAAGCCAGAATCTTTTAAAATTAGCTTGGACATATATTACTGTTGCGGGCTATCAGTTCGAAATGATTAACACATGAATTGCAAAACACTTTATTTCTAAACTAAACTCGGAACACTACAACTGAATAATTAACTCACTTATTAACTTCTAACTCCTAACTCACTAACTACACTGACTGACTGACTAGAGGAAAATGCGACCGCCTTATATAGTTTTCGCTTCCGGGTTCTAGAAAAATTCAGCAGATAACGCTTATCGTTTGCCGAAATTTCTGGAATGCTTGTCTGCCGTTTGCTTCATTATCGCGGCAGCTTTCCCTTTATCAGATTTTTCTAGAAAATTTTCTTACGTACTAAATTTTATAATTTACATTTCGTTACATTTCATTAAACTAGAAGATTAGGCGTTTGGTTATTTATTTTTTTCATAGTCATTTTAGTACTTTTTCTGTTTATGTGGTTGTAAGTTATTGGCATGCAATTTATATATATAGTTCATTATATTGTAAAATTAAGCCAAATTTCAAGAGACCATCTATCGATGGTAGTCGTTTCATATCAAATTTCAATTCGACAAATACCATAAAATAACCACCTTACCGTTTTCAAATATAATGTTAAAATGAATGTACTTCGGCAATTTACTCGCAATGGCAATGCAGAAGAAAGCAAATGATCAGATGAAAACTTTGAATGCGGGATTAAAGTCGAAGATTCAAGAAAAAAAAAACATTTTTTTAAATAATAAAGTTTCTTTTTGGAAATTTAAATTTTTTTATTTGAAATCCTGACTTTAGCATTTATAAGAAAACCATGTGATTGAGTTTTCGACTTCAAACATTTCAACCTTAAACCCTGGAATTAAAACAAAGGTTTAAATTTTCGCAATAAATTGAAATTTATTAAATGTAAATTCTAGTTTTTACATGAAATTTTGAAAAAAAAAAAATGAAAAATTTGACATTAATTAATAAAAGTCTCAAATATCCTAGTTCCAAAGTTTTGCATAAATTTAAGAGTTTGGTAAAATTTGTTATAATCGACTTTTTGCCCAAACCGAATATAATTTTCCATTCTGTAGAAGAGAAGTTGAACTTTCCGAATTTTGATGGAGAAGACGCCACTGTAGTACATCTGAAAAATGGTTTTTATTGGGAAAATACAACTAAGTCAAATGCCCCCACTCATCTGGGGAAAACTCTGTCCCAAAGTTTGACATGGAATAAAGCTTACGCATTTTTTAAAAATTTATGTAGCCTTAAAGCAGGATTTCTTGACCTGATGTCTATGTACCCCTGAGGAGTCTATGCCATTAGTACCGGGGGTCCATGCAAAATTGTTTTCAGTCCTAGGTAATAAAAAGTATTTATAAATTCCCTTGTTTTCTTTTACTATAAGTTTTCAAAATGGGCAATAGGCCCAAGGTGGAGCCTTTTCTGTTCAGTCAAGTAGCCAACTAAAAATTTATATTATCAACTGAGGAGACCTTTTCCATATATCTTTATTTCCTTATTCTTCTTGGTAGACCCTTATTGACCGGAAATATTATGTTTTTTATTTCCTTGTTTCGATATTTTCTCGAAAATTCGATTTTTTCTGAAAATTTATCTTTTATTTACAAAATTTTAAAATTTTAAATTGTTCCTAAAACTCGACTTCTTTTATCAAAATCAGTCTTCCCCAAAATTTAGATCTTTTTTAGTTTCAAATTTTGTCGTTCTTTTTTTTTCGATATTTCGCTATCTTTCAAAATTACGTATTTCAATTTTCTAGGCAAAATTTTCATTTTTTCTCGAAAGTTTGTTTTTTCCCTCGAAATTTGTCTCTTTTGGGAATTTCAGCTATCTCATTTAGACTTTATTTGTAAAATGTTATCACCTTTTTTTTTTTAAATTGGGCTTTCTCTTAAAAGTTTCGAACTATTTATCGAAATTTAGATCATTTTTTAGAAGTTTCAACTTTTATTTTTTGAAATGCTATTATTTTTTATAACATCATGCTTTTGTCAAAAATGTTGCCCTCTTAAAAAGTGATTTACTGGAAATTCTGACTGGTTCTTTATGTTAACCTTTTTTTCTCGAAATTTTGATTTTCATATCAATTCCTCTTTTTCTCGAAATTCTAATATTTTCCCTTATTATTATTCGTCTTAAAATTCGCTTTTTGAAATTTTCTTTTTTTTTTCAAAGACAGCCCTTTTGTGGGAATTCCGCCATTTTTCTTAATATAATAGTCGTATTTTTTTAAGAACTTTGACTTTTTTAAATTTGATTTCAAAAAATTTAAACTTATATCTCAAATATTTCTTATTTTTCCAAATCACTTTTATATTAAAATGCGATGTTTCATAATTCTAGGCAAGTTGACATTTTTTTCAAAATTTGCTTTTCCTTGAAATTTTGACTATTCTAAATTTGTTTATTTTTTTAAAATTTGTTATAAATTCACCTTCTTTACGAAAATTTAAATATTAGGTCAAAATACAAATAAATATTATTTTTGAAAAAAAAAATATTTTTGTAAATTGAGATTTCTTTCCCCCAAAGTTCGACTTTTGTAAATTTTGGTTTTCTTCAGATTTTCAACATTGGGTTTTTCCGAGGGGTTAAGTTTCTATTTTAAGTTTGGTTATCTGAAAATTACAAATTTCTCCCTAAATCGAATTTTTTTCAAAATTCGTCGTTTTTAAACTACTTCACTATGGAAATCGAAAACAACGATTCTCTTCCTTTTCTTGACGTACTGGTCACCCGTTTACCAAACGGTCGCGTTTCTCATTCCGTTTATCGAAAACCCATCCATACTTATCGTTATTTGCATGCAGACTTCCATCATCGCCCTTCCCAAAAACCTTCTGTCATAAATTCTCTGGTTTTACGAGCTATAGCAATGTCACAACCGATTAATCTTTCAGACGAGCTGAACAAATTCGTTTCAATCTCCACAACAACGATTACAAAGCGCAAGACATTGAAACTGTCATTTAACGACATCTTCACCCTACCCCTTGTCCTTCACAAAATTAATTAATTTCTTCTAAAGCCTTTCTTCCTTATGTTCACGGAGTAACAGATCAAATAGGAAAATTATTGAGAAAACACAACATTAAACCCATTTTTTCATCATCCTCAAGGATCCAACAGCTCCTCCCATCTCCCAAAAACAAAATTTCATCCTTTCGTTCTAATGGTGTGTACAGGGTTCCTTGTTGTTGTGGTTCAGTGTACATCGAAGAAACGGGGCGATCATTTAAGACGCGAATATCCGAGCACCGAAGATGTCTTAAATCTGGTTTATTTTCGCAGTCAGCTATTGCGGAACATCAACATGAGACCGGACATAAGATTCTTTTTGATAATATTTCATTTATATCCAATATTTTCAATGGCTGAAAGATACGCGAGGCCATTGAAATCCAAAAATTCCCCAAAAACATAAACAGAGACAACGGTTACATTCTTTCTTCTATCTGGAAACTAACCATGAAAAATCTTCGTGAGTGATCGCGCAGACGAATGTATATAAAGTTTTTCTTTCTTTGTTTCGTCTCAGAAGAG
Source organism: Dastarcus helophoroides (assembly GCA_028583605.1). Classification (NCBI taxonomy): domain Eukaryota; kingdom Metazoa; phylum Arthropoda; class Insecta; order Coleoptera; family Bothrideridae; genus Dastarcus; species Dastarcus helophoroides. The sequence goes on along the minus strand of CM053334.1, from coordinate 2,560,433 downwards.
TTTCGCTTTTGGTATGGTGGACATACTGTATTACCGTGCTCTTCTGTCTAAACTATATTATCCTTTGTACCAATTTTCAATTCAGAAGAGTTTCGCCTCTGGTGTGGTGGACATACTGAGTAATCGTGCTCTGATGATTTAAAATTGGACTTTTTATTCTTTCATTTTTGCATATTTACTTATATATTTCTTTTTTATTTATTGTTGCCTTTCTTTGTTCTTGAAGGAGTCCCCTACGATGCTGGGCGAAACGTCGGACACTTTTAGTAGTTCTTTGACACAGTCCAATCACGGAAGAAGTATATCGTGTATTAATTATTTCAACTTGAATTGTTTTTTTTTTGGAAAAGTTTAAATTTCGAAATAAAGTTGAAATTTTGATATCGATTATTATATTTGCCTAAAATTTAGGCACCTTTTGTCGAAGTTGTGACTGTTTTTCCAAAATTTCGATTTTATTGTCCAATCTTTTAAATTAAGACTGCAAGAGGAAAAAAAAATGTTGTTTGATTTATAATTTTCCTCAAAATTTGGAATTTATACTTAAAATTTCTTAATAGGGAAATTCGAAATACTTTTAAATATGCTTTAAAACCGAAGTTAAAATTTCGAGTAAATTGTTACCATTAAAGAAAAATATTTATTATAGAAATAATTGAAAATATTTAGTGTTTAATTAAAATTTGAATCAACATTTTTGTCAATAATATATGGTTTAATTTTGAATCGCACAAAAAAAACAACTTTACTTCAAAAATAACAAAAATTTGTTTTATTTTGAAGAATGAAAACTTCAACTTAATTTTTTTGAAAGTGTTGCACCAATTTTTATTCGGTGAATTTTCTATATGTTACAGTAATTAATAGGTACCATAACATATATTATTTTGTGATTGTATCTCGGATAAAACTATTAAAACAAATTAAATTATTTTTTTTTTATTAATTGTTGGAGTTGCTAGAAATGATTTAAAAAAAATATGAAAAAATATGTAACATACTCCAAAATATTAGGTATAATATGCCGTTGGTTGCATCTTTCTAAATTATTTAGTTCAAAAAATATAAAAAATTTAAAAAATCTTCTTAAATTGACAATTTTTTTAAATTTCTCGTAGTGACGTTGAAATATCGAGCCCAAATATAGGGGAAGGTGGGTAGGAATGGGTCATTTTTCCTTTGGAGCCCACAAAATTTAAAAGAACTTGGTACAACCTGTTTTTTTTACAATCAGTGCGTAGCTGTATAAGTATACTTTAATATTTAAAAGAATTAAAATCCCACTGTTGATATATAAATGACAAGAAAAAAAAAAAGATAAATTATACACACTGACCCATTCCTCCTGCATGCAGGAGGAATGGGCTATGCTACAGGAGGAATGGGTAATAATTTTTCTTAACGTAGGTTTTAAATTTATACAGGTCAATATCGAAATATTCTTTATTCTTTATATTATATTCTTTTTTTACGTGTATTTTTGCGTTTATTAGAGTTCTCCTTTTCTGCTTCTGTTAAATGTAATTTCACTTTCTTTTTTCGCTGGTCTTCTATTTCATTTTTTTTGGAGAATCAGTTAAAATTCGCCTTCGTCCTGGTTTCCTTCCTGATCTCTTATATTTTCTTGGAGCTGCTTTGGGGTAGGGGACTACATCTTGTGGAGACATCTGAAAATACAAAAAGGCTTAAATTATTGTTGCCTAGAAGAGCAGTTTAAAATTATCTACCTGACTTGTTGAGGGATTTGGGGTGCTTGGTCTTAACAAATCAGTTGCTGCAGTTGTAGGAAGTTCCCGAGACCCTGTGCTTTCCAGGGGACACGGACGGTCAGTAACAGCAGCCATCAAAAAGTCCTCATCTGAAAACATATCTCTACGAAAGGGCCATATTCCTGTTCGTTCAAAGCCTTTGGCAATATTAGATTTGCTGAAAGCCTGAACAAAAGCTTTTTGAGACAAATCATCTAGGTTGTAAATTGTAATGGGCTTTCCTTGATTAAATGCCATAAAATTGTCATAAGCTTGGTTGTATCGACTTTTAAATGGTCCATAAACTGCCACATCCAACGGCTGGAGGCGATGACTTGTATGCAGGGGGAAACTGATGAGATATACACCTGAATTTCTGGCGGCTGTAATAACTTCAATAGGCACATGGCTCTCATGATTGTCCAAAAAAAAAACAGCCGGCCTTTCTTTAGAACACCTTGCATGTAGAACAAAATGTTCAAAAACTTTAACAAAATTCTCCGATGTCATCCATCCACTTGGATGTCCTAAAATTAAACTGTTAGAGGGAGCAGAATGTCCTAAAATGTCAAGATTCCTTTGTCTAGGAAAAATATAAGCAGGCAAAGCTGTATTCCCTGCAGCATTAATGAAACAACACATAGTCACTAGCTGGCCTCTCTCCCCAGAAGTAATTTGGACTACTTGCTTTAACCCCTTTTCTGCCAGTACCTTTTGAGGCTTATGAACCGTTGTTAAACCCGTTTCATCACAGTTTCAGATATCGTCAGCAGTAAATGTAAAACGGCTATATACATTTTGCACGTTATCAAAAAATTGGGTAATATTGTGCCTATTAAAACTAGTGGACCTACTCAAACTAGTAGCCTCAGGTGTGCGCAAAACTAAGCAAGGATTTCTTTTGAAAAAACCAAACAACCACTCACGTCCAGCCTTTTCTTTATCACACCATTTTTTGGGAATTTCAATGTTCAGGGCTTTCGCATATTTATACGCCAATTTTTTAGCATCAGTAGATGTAAGGCCATAATGCATTTTTGAGCATCTTTGTAAATATTCTACCATTAAGTTTTCTTGTTCTTGCGTAAAAATTTGTCTCACTGTTGTATTTGGACGATATTCGAATGTTTTCCCTTCGCTCAGAGATTTAAAATTTGAAACGTGTCTTTGTAATGCAGAATAAGATATATTGTAGTTTCTAGCTACTTGTCTTATAGACGAACCACTATTTACTTCTTCTACTGCTGCCTTGACTTCCTCAGAAGTTTTTCTGACACGCTGTGTCTTTTTTATCCAAATTCTGGGCATCTGTATAAAGTATTAAAATAAAATATTAGATCAGTGAAAGTAGGAGGAATGGGTCAGGACCCAAACCTCCTGCCTTGTGGGAACCCATTCCTCCTGCATGTATACTTATATATATAAAATCACTCTACTTAAATGTAAGAATACTTATCGACATATTTCAAGTATTAATTAGTACTTTATAGTATACTATTAATAAGAATAAATCATTTTTTGGGAATGTTATATGATTAAGGAAATTATTACACTCATAATTAAAATATAAAAACTTACTTTTATCAGCAAAAAACGCTAGTTATTCATAACACTGAACACAAAACTTTGCCACGGCTGCAACTAAAGTGACAGTTTACTTATCAATATCGCTATCTATAAGCCAAATAACGATACATAAAATTAATATTCTACAATTAAAATTAAAATAACCCATTCCTCCTGTGACCCATTCCTATCCACTCTCCCCTACATAAATTTTGTTTATATGCCGAGTTGATAAAGTTTTGCAAATATTACTATAGGTTCCCATTTGGGGGCCACCTCGCTATATTTATCCAGCTAGACCCTTTGTCAAAAATGGCAAATATGGCGACAAAAGGCAAATGCCACAACTTCGGGGCTCTAGTAATATATAATGAATATCTAACACTAACAAATTCCATTGGCGGGCTCCAGTAAAATTTGGTCAGTTATTGCTTGTTTATTTATCCAGTTTAAGGTCTACGGCATAACAAGTACAATTTCAGCTAGTTAAGCCATTATGCGTTTTTGACCCACATAAAATTGTTTGTTTACTGTTGATAAAAAATGATATAATCATGACAGTGACCTTCAACGGGGGACCATGACCGTCGTAACATCAGATGCATAATTGCCCGACATTCTCTAGTCGTTCTAGACTAGACAATGTACGGAACGTTTTAGTGATGGTCAAAAGATGCAACAATTGCGACGTATACGCGAACATAGTCGAAAAACCGACAAAGACGGGACGATGTATGTATATTGAATATACCAACCTGCTGTATTAAACATGTCGCAGAGATGTTCGAAATCCTAGACTGTATCCATTATTGAAGGTTGAGAAACAGGAGACAAGCACTGCAGGATATCAAGGGGATGGGGTTCCAGACGACGTCAATCTCAGTTAGTACAATGGATAAGCGATTGCTAAAAACGATACTTCAGACACCGGCAAATTATGGTCTATTTTCCTGAAAATAAATAGATGACTTTTATTTTTATATTTAAATACATTGACGTAATAACCCAAAATAGAAAGTTTAGTTGTTTGTGCGGAAAAATGCCCTATTTTGTTTCCAAGAATGTACTTAATTATTTATATCAGATTTTAATCCAGGTGATTTAAATTGGAAGATAGTCATGATTGATTCTAATCGATGGTGTGCAATACTAGCTTACTGTTAATCGCTTCAGTTTATTTGGTATATTAAAAACAAATCTAGAGAGTTATTATTATAGATAGGTACACAGATTAAAAAGCAATAGAAATCCAAATAACTTTTTTTTCAGAATGAGATGCCACTCTTTAGAGAAGAAAAAGAACAATTATTTATAATGTAATTGATGTTAGTCAATGTCAACTAGTGGCGTGTTCTTTGTGGAAGCTAGGGAAGCACAGCTTCTCTTACAAAATGATTCATTTTATTTAAAAACCTCACATAACAGCTGCGACCACTATTTATTGACATTAACGCTTAAGATCGATATTTAACAATTATGATTTATAAGTAACAAATCCAGCTTATTTTTGTGTACAAATTCTTACCACGTGGGAGAGTATGAACATTTTGAATTTTATTGAAAATGTCGACTTTTTTCAAAATTATTTTTTAATGTCGAATGTTTTCAATATTTTAACTTTTTTTTTTTTGAAAAATTTCACTTTAAACTTCAATTTGTTATTAAAAATTTCGACTCTCTTGAAAATTTAAACATCTCAAGATTTTAACCTCTTTTTTTAAAATTTTGTCTTTCCTAAAATGTCAAGCTATTTTTTCGAAATTTTTTTTGAAAATCTTGACCTGTTCAAAATTTTGCTTTTTTTATGAAACTTCTTTTTTTTATCCGATTTTTAGTTCGCTACTGCACGGGTAAATGGGGTTAGGTCAAAAAAAGATAAAATTGGAGAAAACAACATAACTCAGTTTCCAAATGATCTGAAACTTAAATTTTTATCTCAATACAACGAGCACAATCAGATAAGACAGTTAGTTGTACTCTTAAATAACTTCCTTTACGCAACGAGAGTAATTTCAAAATTATATATGAAAACGACTTGAAGGTATTTTCACGAAAGTTTGACTTAACCTCTTTTACCCGCGCAGCAGCGAGTTAATAGTTTAGCTTCAATATTTCAGGAATAATCATTTTTTTTCAAAAGTTTTCGGAATTACAATTAATTGTATCGAAAATTTCAAGCTTTTTAAAGAGAAACTTTTAGAAAAATTAAAAAAAAATATATTCAGTGAAATCTCTTTTAAGCGGACATCTTCGGGATTGGCAAAATATATCCGCATATCGGAGGTGTCGGTTCATGAGACATGGTAACCACAATTTGTTTGCTTACTTATTATTTCCGTTTTTTCAGATATCAGACATCAGAAATGTCTTGGAACTTGAATTTTTTTTTACTTCATGTTCACATTTCGTATTTAAAGTTTAAAGTCTACAGTTCGAAGAAAACTCGAAACTTCGACAAAAAAGACGAAACCTCAAATTAATACTCAACATTTTTAACGTTAAGAAATAAAGTTGTACACTTTAAAATCAACATTTTGAGAAAAGAGCAAAAGTTGTGAAATTTTTAAAAAAGTGTAAAAAGAGTCAAAATACTAAAAAAAGGCTGACACAAGTTCAATCTGATATTTTCAATATTTCCCTCAAAAATTCAAATGTTCAAATCAAAATTTTTATAAAATAATTAATATTACAAAATTTCTATTGTTTTTTATATATCTTAACTTTTTTTCAAAATTTCAAGATAAATTTTGATATTCCTAATTATTTTCTTAAATGTGACTCTAAGGTCGAAAATTTGTGATTAAAATCTAAATCCAGAAAAAATGCTGAAGGACGGTTATCGGAGTTTTTTAAAAAATATTTTTCAGATATTTGGCCTTCAAAGTTGAAATGTTACCTCAAAGTGAATATTAAAATATGTTCTATGGAAATTTTGATTTTAATTAAAGCATCAATTTATAAACTGAAGCGAAAATTTTGGAATCTATAATTAATTAGAGTTTAAGTTTCAGTGTAGAGGACAAACTCAAAATTTTGGGAATTTTTTAAACTAGATAAAACTCTTTTCAAAATTATGACTTTTTTATTCGGAATTAGGATTTGTTTATTCAAAAATTTGATATTTTTATTTTAAATTTCGATCTGAAACTAAAATGTATAAAAAATTTCAAGATTTCAATTTTAACTTCAAACTGAAAACAAAAATTCATTCTTCAAGAATTTCTTCAAGAAAATTTATAAAAAAGAAATTCGAGTTTTGACACCGAGAGTTGAAAAACTCTTGGAAGTGGAAATATTTTTATAACATATCAAGTCGAAATTTTGTTAATTTTCAAATTACATTAGTTTTTTTTCCACAGTTTTTATTTGGATTAGAAATTTAGTTTTTTTATTTTTAATTGTAATTTCCTCTTTCGAGTTAAATTTCGAATTAAAAATATTAAAACATCAAATTGGAAATTATAAAGAAATAATCGAAATTCCTAAAAAAAATTGGTTTCTTAAAATTCAAAGTTTCGAAAAAAACTCGAAATTAAGCTGCAAAATAAAACTATTTTTGATTCCTGCTCATTTATTTTAAAATAAAAAATATGTAACTACTTTTCCATTCTTCAAGTGAAGCTTCGAAGGAGAACTGGTTGACGTTGAAGATATCATTTGGCCAATTTACTCTTTACCTTTCGATATTTTTGAATGAAATATCCTGTCAATGCAACATTGCGTATAATTATGTGGTGTCCGGTTAAGAGAGAAATTGGCATGTTGCGTGTAGAAATACGTTTGCGCGTCCACCTAACAGAAAGTCCGCTCAACAGAGGTTCTATTGTATAGAAGTTTCTATGATTAATTCCGGACTACAAAAAACTGTCCGCTTAATAGAAGTGTCCGTTCATTGGAGGTGTCCGCTAAGAGAGATTTCACTGTACTTTCCAAAATTGTGATTTTACGATAATTTTTGGCTTTTTCATCAAAACTTTCTGTTTTTTCAAAATATAATAATTTTGATATGTTCTCAAAATTTTGACTTTGATGTCGAAATTTCGACTTATTTATAAATTTCGGCTTCTTCAAAAAATTCGACTTCTACTGAAATTTTGAAATTTTTTTTAAAAAGTTCGTCTTTAAAAATGTTGTCTACATTTGCCGAAAATTACAATTTTTTTTTAAATTTCGAGGAATTGGAAAATTCTAACTTTTTTTTTAAAAAAATCGACTTTTTTGCAAATTCAGATAACAAAATTAACACTTTTTTCAAAATTTAGGCCTTTTCTTGAAATTCTAACTGAATATTTGTACTTTTTTCAAATTACTGACTTTTAAATTTACGACTTTTTTTTACAAATTCGACTTTTTTCATTTATAAATAATTTGAAAAATTCAAGATTCTTAAAAATATCAACGTTTTCTCTGAAATATCACGAAAATACCCTTTTTGGAAACATTTTACTGAAAATCTCGACATTTTTGAAAATTAAGGTCAAAAAATTGAAACTAAATTTTCGGCGTCTTTCTGAAATTCTGACTGAATATGTTTGCGAACATTTCAATTATTTAAAAAAAATCTTGACTTTATTAAAATAAAGTTGAACATTTTTACTTTGGTTGAAAATTTCGATTTTAAAAAAAAATTGGTTTTTTTTTTAAATCTGGTTTTTTTCGTTTTGATCACTTTTCAAAATTGTCAAAGTTTTTCTAAAATTCAACTCTTTTTGGAATTCTGAATTATTTTTAAAAACATTGATTTAAATATTTCCAATTTTTTTTTGAAACTTTGGCTTTGTTTCTAAAAATTAGACTTTTTCTCCAAATTTCAATTTTTTCTTCAAATTTTTCTCGAAATTTCGTTTTTTGTAATTTTTACCTTTTCTGAAAAATGTCATTTTTGTTGACAATTTCGATTTATTACGGAACATTTTGACAAATTAGGTATTTCGACATACTAATTTTTAAAAATTTTCTTGTTTCGAAATTTTCACTTTTTCTCATAATGTCGACTTTTTCGATTCGAAATTTCGATTTTATTTAGAAAATTTTGACTTTCTTTAAAATTGTATTTCTCGAAATATTTATTTATGTTCAAAATTTCGACTCTTTTGATAATTTGGTTTTTTCTACAATTTCGATCTTTTTCCCAAAATGTTGACTATTTTTGAAAAAAAGTCAATTTTTTCGAAATTAGAACCATTTGTGGAAATTTCGACTTTACTGAAAAATTGACTTAAAAATTTCTTTACTTTTTTTTAAAATTTGGGCTCTTTTTGAACCATTCGATTTTTTTGAAAGTTTGGATTTGTTTCGAAAAATTAGACTTTTTCTCAAAATTTCAATTTTTTCTTCAAATTTTTCTCGAAATTTCGTTGTTTGTAATTCTTACCTTTTTTGAAAAATTTCATTTTTGTTGACAATTTCGATTTATCACTGAACATTTTGACAATTTAGATATCTCGACATACTAATTTTTTTAAATTTTCCTTTTTCGAAATTTTCACTTTTTCTCATAATGTTGACTTTTTTGATTCGAAATTTCGATTTTATTCAGAAAATTTTGACTTTCTTTAAAATTGTATTTTTCGAAATATTTATTTATGTTCAAAATTTCGACTATTTTGATAATTTGGTTTTTTCTACAATTTGGATCTTTTTCTCAAAATGTTGACTATTTTTGAAAAAAAGTCAATTTTTTCGAAATTAGAACCATTTGTGGAAATTTCGACTTTACTGAAATATTGATTTAAAAATTTCGACCTTTTTTTAAAATTTGGGCTCTTTTTGAACCATTCGATTTTTTTGAAAGTTGGCTTTGTTTCGAAAAATTAGACTTTTTCTCAAAATTTGAATTTTTTCTTCAAATTTTTCTCGAAATTTCGTTTTTTGTAATTCTTACCTTTTTTGAAAAATTTCATTTTTGTTGACAATTTCGATTTATCACTGAACATTTTGACAATTTAGATATTTCGACATACTAATTTTTTTTAATTTTCTTTTTTCGAAATTTTCACTTTTTCTCATAATGTCGACTTTTTTGATTCGAAATTTCGATTTTATTTAGAAAATTTTGACTTTCTTTAAAATTGTATTTTTCGAAATTTTTATTTATGTTCAAAATTTCGACTATTTTAATAATTTGATTTTTTCTACAATTTGGACTTTTTTCCTAAAATGTTAACTATTTTTGAAAGAAAGTCAATTTTTTCGAAATTAGAACCATTTGTGGAAATTTCGACTTTACTGAAATATTGACTTAAAAATTTCGACCTTTTTTAAAATTTGGGCTCTTTTTGAACCATTCGATGTTTTTGAAAGTTTGGCTTTGTTTCGAAAAATTAGACTTTTTCTCAAAATTTGAATTTTTTCTTCAAATTTTTCTCGATATTTCGATGTTTGGTAATTTTTACCTTTTTTGAAAAATTTCATTTCTGTTGACCATTTCGATTTATCTCTGAAAATTTTAACAATTTAGATATTTTGACATATTAATTTTTTTAAATTTTTGTTTTTTCGAAATTTTGACTTTTTCTCATGTCGACTTTTTTAATTCGAAATTTCGATTCGAATTTTTTTTAGAAAATTTTGACTTCCTTTAAAATTGTGAGTATTTCTTGAAATATTTAATTATGTTCAAAATTTTGACTATTTTAATAATTTGGTTTTTTCTACAATTTGGATTTTTTCCCAAAATGTTGACTATTTTTCTCATGTCGACTTTTTTTATTCGAAATTTCGATTTTTTTTTAGAACATTTTGTCTTCCTTTAAAATTGTGAGTATTTCTCGAAATATTTAATTATGTTCAAAATTTTGACTATTTTAATAATTTGGTTTTTTCTACAATTTGGACTTTTTTCCTAAAATGTTAACTATTTTTGAAAGAAAGTCAATTTTTTCGAAATTAGAACCATTTGTGGAAATTTCGACTTTACTGAAATATTGACTTAAAAATTTCGACCTTTTTTAAAATTTGGGCTCTTTTTGAACCATTCGATGTTTTTGAAAGTTTGGCTTTGTTTCGAAAAATTAGACTTTTTCTCAAAATTTGAATTTTTTCTTCAAATTTTTCTCGATATTTCGATGTTTGGTAATTTTTACCTTTTTTGAAAAATTTCATTTCTGTTGACCATTTCGATTTATCTCTGAAAATTTTAACAATTTAGATATTTTGACATATTAATTTTTTTAAATTTTTGTTTTTTCGAAATTTTGACTTTTTCTCATGTCGACTTTTTTAATTCGAAATTTCGATTCGAATTTTTTTTAGAAAATTTTGACTTCCTTTAAAATTGTGAGTATTTCTTGAAATATTTAATTATGTTCAAAATTTTGACTATTTTAATAATTTGGTTTCTTCTACAATTTGGATTTTTTCCCAAAATGTTGACTATTTTTCTCATGTCGACTTTTTTTATTCGAAATTTCGATTTTTTTTTAGAACATTTTGTCTTCCTTTAAAATTGTGAGTATTTCTCGAAATATTTAATTATGTTCAAAATTTTGACTATTTTAATAATTTGGTTTTTTCTACAATTTGGACTTTTTTCCTAAAATGTTAACTATTTTTGAAAGAAAGTCAATTTTTTCGAAATTAGAACCATTTGTGGAAATTTCGACTTTACTGAAATATTGACTTAAAAATTTCGACCTTTTTTAAAATTTGGGCTCTTTTTGAACCATTCGATGTTTTTGAAAGTTTGGCTTTGTTTCGAAAAATTAGACTTTTTCTCAAAATTTGAATTTTTTCTTCAAATTTTTCTCGATATTTCGATGTTTGGTAATTTTTACCTTTTTTGAAAAATTTCATTTCTGTTGACCATTTCGATTTATCTCTGAAAATTTTAACAATTTAGATATTTTGACATATTAATTTTTTTAAATTTTTGTTTTTTCGAAATTTTGACTTTTTCTCATGTCAACTTTTTTAATTCGAAATTTCGATTCGAATTTTTTTTAGAAAATTTTTACTTCCTTTAAAATTGTGAGTATTTCTTGAAATATTTAATTATGTTCAAAATTTTGACTATTTTAATAATTTGGTTTTTTCTACAATTTGGATTTTTTCCCAAAATGTTGACTATTTTTCTCATGTCGACTTTTTTTATTCGAAATTTCGATTTTTTTTTAGAACATTTTGTCTTCCTTTAAAATTGTGAGTATTTCTCGAAATATTTAATTATGTTCAAAATTTTGACTATTTTAATAATTTGGTTTTTTCTACAATTTGGATTTTTTCCCAAAATGTTGACTATTTTTCTCATGTCGACTTTTTTTATTCGAAATTTCCATTTTTTTTTTTAGAACATTTTGACTTCCTTTAAAATTGTGAGTATTTTTCGAAATATTTAATTATGTTCAAAATTTTGACTATTTTAATAATTTGGTTTTTTCTACAATTTGGATTTTTTCCCAAAATGTTGACTATTTTTGAAAAAAAGTCAATTTTTTTCGACATTACAACCTTTTGCGGAAATTTTGACTTTACTGAAAAAAAATCTTTTTTAAAATTTGGGCTCTTATTGAACCATTAGATTTTTTTGAAATGCGAACTTTTTCTCAAAATGTTCACTTTTATAATTATTTTTGATAATTTCTACCTTTAAAAAGTTGACACTTTTTTGAAAATTTCGACTTTTAAGAATTGTGACTTTCTTCGTTTTTTTTAACTTTTTCTAGACATTTTGAATTCTTTTAAAAAATTTGAATATTTAAAAATTTGGACTGATTTTAAAATTTGGAATTTTTTGAAAATTTTGACTTCTTTCGAAATTTCAAATTTTTTGTAGTAATTCTGACTTTTTGATAATTTGGACTTTTTTTTAAAATTTCGATTTTCTCGAAAAATTAGTTTACATTTTCTTAAAATTTATATTTTCTTTAGATGTTAAATGTTTCAAACAAAATCTCAGGAAAAAATATATTCTTGTTTATGTTCTAATTTGTGATTAAAATGATTTGTACAGGGTTCCCGTTTTAAGTGCCTTAAATGAAACAGGTGATAAAAAAAGTAATCTTAAGGAAAACATTTCTTATGAACATGTATCCGAGAACTCTTAATAAAAAAAGGTACAAGGTGTTAAAATTTGAATAAAAAAAGGTTTTATTGTTTCATTTTCAAGTTTTCAGAGTCATTTAAACTTAATTTTGCACACATGGTATGTAGGTGAAGGATCATAAAATAAGAGAAAATTAAGTTTTTATCTCAACCAGTGACGGAGTTACGGGTAATCTGTGATATTGTTTTGAAAAAAAAAAAACAATATGCCACTAAACAAAATTAAATAAAATACAATGTTTGGATAAAGCATTTAATTCTGAAAAAGAGTTTTTTCTTGATATTTTTTTTGCCATTTACTACCTTATGTTTTACGTAGGAACTGTTCGAATACAATGTATGCTGATCTTTAAATAATCACTGACTAACACAAAGAGGGGTTAAGATTAAGATGATACAACACTGAATAAAATGAAATGAATTAACAGTTTTGGATAAAGTTGACTCTTAACGTTCTTTCATATTTATGACTATTGTGACAGAATTTAAGTGTTTGGGCTTTCCTTAGGAAAAGTACGAGTGAGAGTGATGTTTTTTCCAAAACCAATGACATGATGCAACCAGTGGCAAATACGAAAAAATATTAAAAAAATAACTTTTATTTAAAATTAAATATTTTACCCAAAACAGGTATCTTATTTCATTTCTCCTGTGGTGTACCGCGTTTTTCCTACAATAATATCACAAATTACTCGTAACTCCACCACTGGTTGAGATTGAAACTTAGTTTTGTTTTATTTGGTGATCCTTCATTCATACACCATGTGTGCAAAATTTGGTTTAAATATCTTAGAAAATTTGAAAGTGAAAAAGTAAAAACTTTTTTTCCATTCAAATGTCAACACCTTGTATATCTATTTCATTAAGTTTCCGGATACATATTTATAGGAAACTTTTTACTCAAAATTGTTTTTTTTCTATTACCTTTTTCATTTAAGGCACATAAAACGGGGACACCCCGTTAATTTTTTAACATAAATTTTGGGTTTAATCTTCGAGTTTTTACTATTTTCATTCGAAACTTTAAGTCAAAATCCAAATTTAAAGAGAAATCAGTTGAAAGCAAAATTGTAATTAATCTATTACAAGAGCTTTACGGTCAGCTTCTCCATTCATAAAAGTCACGACACGCCACTGATATCAACATGAATTTTCTGGGCAACCTAATAGTCTAAATTAAGCTATGTTTTTTTTTGCATAAAACATAATTAAGGCAAACTTATACTGAGCAATTATATGGAGTAAAAATCCAACTCCTATGTATAAGTGGAATTATTGGAAGCTTAGTCAGAGCAACACGTTAACAGACTTTATACAGTTTTAAATTAAGTGTGTAATTCAATATATAAGTTTAAAAATAGCCAAGAAAAGTAAATCCGAATTCTTCAATTTTTCACGTCAACGTCACATTGAATACGTTATTAGTGTAGGCGCTTTATTTTCAATAAACCCACAGGAATACAGTACAATCAATACGCTCTAATTCTAGTGTAACTATCTCAATGACGAAATTTCAGTGGGACGACATATTAGGTGGCAGAGTTTACTTTGATTTCAAGAATTCGGTTAATTTCATGTGGAGTACACAATACTCGCTAGATAGAGATCGTCGGCCGTAAAAAGGCCAAGAATAAAAAATTGGGCGTGCGAGAGAAATGTGAAAGTATTTAAAATTGATCGAGTTAATAATTGCTAACGTAATAAGAAATACTTTAAATATTTAACATGACACACATGTGCAAAATCAATTAAAATTAGGACTTCGAAAGTTATTTGCCAATTAACAGAAGGTTTCGCACTTTTCTTATTTGTAGTAAATTTTGCCTTGAAACGAATATTATCCATAATCTTATCATTACATCCATAAATTACGAATTAATGTAAATGAAGAAACATTATGCATTACGCCTTGTAAAATAAGATGCAATGTAAATTGATTTCAATAGCGATTTGTTAGAATATTTCCTTATCTGATCCAATTTCTCGATTATATATAATTTCCTTGTGATCTAGTCTGATATCTCGAATAAAAAATTTCAACCTGTAACAGGCTTTGAATTGCATCTTGTATATCAATGCTATCAAATTAAAATAAATTATTTAATTGGCAGTATTCATAAATCAAATAACAAATGGAATTACAGAATGATGATTTTTTTCTGTTCTTCACCAATAAATAAATACTAATAAAAATAATTTAATTACCACTTGTAAAAAATAGAGGTATTTAAAATATTCATGTTAAATGTCAGTGTTAAGTAAATTCAGTCCACTGCACATTATGTTTTATATGATAAAAACTGGTTTGTTGTGGGACCGATATTCCAGTATTAAACAATTTTGCTGTAAATTTTGAAGGTCAATAGTTTAATATTTTCTTATTTTTAACCTAAAAATGGCAATAACCTAGCAACATAAGATTCAGTTTATATATTTACGGATATTTACAAAATTAAAATAAAATTTCCCCATCATTCTTTTTAGAATATACTTTTTTAGGAATAAAACGAAGTAATAGTAAATTAAGATAAACAATTTGTATAAAATATATTGCCCTGTTTTAGCCGGTGTCCAAGAATATTCTTCTAGTGAATTTATAAAACTAAGTATTCGAAAAGTTTGTATTAAAAATAATTTTAAGGGTCTGATAAAACGAAAGGCGCACACCTCGCAAGCTGCTTTAATGTAAGATATCTTTGTAAAATAAAAATGGAAACTAGCTGATATATCAATGCACAGCCCAAACCGAAAGATTTCGGAACTTAAAATTTCTCACCGAGCTTCCTTAAGTAATGTAGGAGCACACTGAGGAGGCATTTTTAGAAATTCAATTTATGGTATAAGAGTAGAGAATTCGATCCCGGTCCTTATTACTAATCCGGGATTTCGGGATTATGTTTGGTCAATCTCAGGATCCCAGGATTATTTCGGTATTGAGAGTTACGAATAAAAGAGAAGAGAATTTTATAAAAGTTAGCCTTTCAATTAACAAATCAAAATTTAGACAAAAATCAGTGTATTTTCCTTACTCTTCTAACTAATCAAACCAACTAGACTTTTAAAATCTTTCAGTGTCTATGTCATAATTAGAGCCCGGAAATTATGGCATTTGATGCCATATTTGTCATTTTTAACAATTTTAAGGTTATTTTGCCATTTTGGGGGCTATTGCCATTTTTTTGTTTTATATTCAGAAAAAGAAAGACATAAAAAAAGATTTAAATTGCATCTATTAAAATTTTATAATAATTATAATTCTCATAATTGATCCTTATTTGATTAATGAGTCTTTAATATCTGATCCATTAACCACGGTGTAGGCAGAATTTATTTCAGGGGGAAGCATTAATTATCTTGAAAGATTGATGAACAAAAAAAAGACATAATTTGTAATTTGTTCGGTTGAGTATTTCTAAACATTTAACTACATTATATTTTCATTTAATTACATGAACTGGGGCTAGAAATTACGAAAAATAGCTAAACAGTTGGAAAATCGATTTTGAAATAGAAATCGAAATTTTCCAAATATTTAAAAAAATTTCGAAATTTTAAAAACAAAAGTTCAATATTTCCAAAAGTCGAATTTTGTAAAAAAGACAGTATTTGAAAAAAAGCAATTTCCAAAAATCAGAATTTTTACATTATTCAAATTTTGACAATCTTGAAATTTACATCAAGTCTTTCTCCGAATTGTTAGCTTTATTTTTGTTTGATGGAACGGACTGGTCCTTGGTTATCTTCAAAAATGGAAACACAAAACTTGTCCCCTGAAACCAAGAAAAATTAAAAAACACAACAAAGGTTGCAACCTTTGTTGTGTTTTTTTAATTTTTCTTGGTTTCAGGGGACAAGTTCTGTGTTTCAATTTTTGTTAGCTTTATATTAAAATTTCGACAATTTTAGAAAAATAAACGAATTTTGAGAAAGTGTTATTTAGAGAAAAAAATCTAATTTCTAGTTCAAATTTCCATGAAGTACAAGTCAAAATTTCGAAAATTAGAGGAATTTTGCAAACTAAGCTAAAACTCCTAAAAGTCAAATTTCAAGCAAATTTTCAGAAAAAGCTAATTACTAATGAAAATAATTTGAAAAAATAAACAATTTTTGAAAAATACAGACGAAATTTAGAAAAGAATGGTGGTATTTTCAAGAAGAAAACCAGTTTTGGGAAAAAAAAAACTAAAAAATCAAAATTAAACTAAGAAATTAATATTTCGGAAAGATCGAAAAACTTCAAAAATTTGAAAAATATCAAAATTTCTAAAAGTCAAATAAAGTTGCAAGTCTCACGAGAAATTGAATTTTAGAAAAGAAGTTGTAATTTCATACAATATTCTTTCTCTAAAAAAAATCGAAATTTCAGAAACATCGAATTTTGAATTTAACAAACTGAAATCTCGAGAATAATGCCAATCTTGATACACGAGCTGAAATTTCTAGAAATTCAAATTCAAAAAGGTCAAACTTTTCAGAAAAAAAACATACATTAAGGAAAATGGCGAAATTTTGAAAAGGAGCGAATTTTAGAAGTAAAGTCGGAGGAGTATAATTTTGAGAATAAAGTCCAAATTGATAGCAATACGCTTTTTTAGAAAAAGGCGAATTTTGAGAAAAGTTGAAATTTGAGCAAAGCTCTGTTAAAAAAACGAAGTTTTTAGAAAAAAGATAACTTGAAAATAAGAACAACGAGTTTTGAGACAAAAATTGAAAATTTAAAAAAAATTCAAATCACAATTTTGAAATCGGCAAATATAGAGAAAGAGAGAAATTTTGCGATAAAATAAATCTAAGGGAAAAATTCAAAATTTTAAGGAAAATACGAATTTCAAGGAAATACTAAGGTTTCTAAATCTGGAAAGGAATAAAAATCAAAATTTCACGAAAAAGGCAAAGAAATACTGATAATTTCCAAAAAGTCAAGTTCTAGGAGTCCAGTGTTAATAAATACAACAGAATTTTAAAAAAATCAACATTTCGAGGGAAAGCTCGACATTATAAGAAAAATACCTAAAATTGAAAAGAAATCTGCAATTTTTCACAAAAAGTTAAATTTTAATACAAAGAAGTCAAATTTTGCGAATAAAGTCAAAATTTGAGAAAAAAGACCAATAATTAAAAAAAACTCTAAATTTGGGAAAAGACGACTTTTGATAAAAAGGTCGTTATTTTTAAAATAGAATTGAAATTTTTCAAAGAATGTTGGATTTTAAGAAAATTTGGGAATAAATTTAAACTTTTTAAAAAAAGTATTTTTGTCTTTTTACAGAAGTCCCAAAAATATTTTTCAAAGTCTCTCAATCAATATTTTTCTCCAAATCCTTTTCTTTTAATCAAAATATCGGCCAAATTTAAAAAAAAATCACATTTGGGTTAATAAAGTGA
Source organism: Dastarcus helophoroides (assembly GCA_028583605.1). Taxonomy (NCBI): domain Eukaryota; kingdom Metazoa; phylum Arthropoda; class Insecta; order Coleoptera; family Bothrideridae; genus Dastarcus; species Dastarcus helophoroides. The sequence goes on along the minus strand of CM053334.1, from coordinate 2,542,692 downwards.
AGTTTGCAGAAATTAGAATTATGAAAGAGTCGAAATTCTCACAAAAAAACTAATTTTGAGAGAACTCACGAATTTGAAGATAAACATTTGAAATTTTGAGGAAAAAAGACGACAAGTTTTAGGAGTACATTTGAAAAAAAAAAAACAAATTTTATAAAAGAAGTCTAAATTTCGAGAAAAATGCCGAAATTTGCGAATAGAATTATAATTTTGAAGAAAGGACGAATTTTGACAAAAGTAATCCTTTCGAAAGAAAGGCGAATTTGGAGGAAAAATTTGCCATTTTTTGAAAGAAAATTTTCTTGCAGGTTATATTTTCTATAAAAATGCAACATATTTCCAAAACTCGAGATTTGTAAATAAATATATTTTAAAGATTTTTATTTTTTATCAAAAGATTGACCAAATTTGAAAAAAAAGCTAAATTTTAAAAAATCTGGGGAAAGTCGTATTTTAAAAATAGTTGAAATTTCCAGAAAAATCTGAATTTTGAGAAGCGACGAAATTTCGAACAAAAAACGACGAATTTTAAAATTAAAATTCGAAACTTTGAAAAAGTCAGATTTTAAGGAAAAAAATCGAATTCCAGGAATATATTGCTTTTTAATCTTTCTTGGTTTCAGGGGACAAGATTTGTATTTCAATTTTTGAAGATAACCAAGGACCAGTCCCTTCCATAAAAAATATACATGAAATTAAAAAAAAAGGATTTGTTGGGAAAACTCGAAACCTCGAGGAAAAAACGAATTTTGAAATACACAAAAACATTGCTATTAGAGAAAGGTCTTTTTCCATATACATAGAAACCTATAATAATAAAAATTTATAAACGCCATTTTATAGGTTTTTACTGCAATTTTCGCCTATTTTATTTGCCATTTATGGCGCCAAAACTTAACTTTTTTACTGCCACAACTTCCGGTACTGAATAGTGGTCAGGATCCCGGAATCAAATTTTCTATATAAGAGACCTACTTTAATGTTGTAGATACTGGTATCCAAATTCGAGTAGGCAGAGAGCAAATCAATGTACAGTTGGAATAAATACAGTAAATCAAAAACATTTTTTTTTCGGAAATATGCTCAGGCACTTCGATTAATATTTTAATTTGCGCTCTTTTTGATATAACACAATTTTATAGAAAATGTCCCAAGTTGAAGATATTACGTCATGGAATTTTTTTTTAAATAGCAACTCTATTTTTTCTTAACAACTTTTAAAGGATATATTAAGTTACACATGCGTACCAAATTTCATTTTTTTATTTCTCGTCATTTAACAAATATTTAACAAATATTAACTAATTTGAAAAATCAAGGAATCTGATTCAACTCAATATTCTTTCTTCAATAAATATTCAAAATGTTCTTCATTTACCAACTGACAATACCCTAAACGAAACTAAAACTTGTTTTGAATGTTTCTAATTACTGTGGGGGGAATTAGTCTACACTCTTTTATTTGTTCTTTCAACTCCTCAATATTTGCAGGTTTGGTATTTAAAACTTTGCTCTTCAAATACTCCTATAAGACAAAAATCCATAAGTGTTAAGTCCGAAGACCTCGATGACCATTCAAAAGGTCCTCTTCTCCAAATCCATATGTCTGGAAATACATCATTCAGATACTGACGGACAGATATTGCAAAATGAGGAGGGGCATCGTCTTGTTAAAACCAAATGTTTCTATTCGGGAAATCAAACTTCGACCGGATCAGGAAACAAAATAGCTAAATCAGAAATTAGCTCTTCCTGAAAGAATTCTAAATATCCTGCCCCATTGAGATTTCCTTGGAAGAAAATTGGTCCTACAACTCGATCACCAACAATTTCTGCCCAAACACTGACATTCTCTGGATGTTGAGAGTGTACTTCCCTCATCCACTGTGGGTTATTTTCTGCCCAGTAACGACAACTTTGACGATTTAGCCAACCATTTAACATAAACGATGATTCATCTGAAAACAGGA